>JAJHZJ010000156.1:3108901-3708901 GCA_023548195.1 Bettongia penicillata ogilbyi | reverse complement strand
GGCAGGTAACCAGTAGATCGCTATAGTGCTCCCATATTCACCATAAATTAACTACTAAATAGTACCTCAGAACAAAGACAGGAACAAAGGAACTACTGGAAAGACAGGGTGGAGTGGCCTTTCATCTCAGGACACTTGTAGGTTTGCAAGAAAGGTCCATTTCACTCGGTAAAATAAGAGCGTGGTACAGGGAAGGAAGCAGCCTAGTAATCTAGCAGCAAGTCTCATCTCAGTAAACCAGCAGGAGATGCTGAGTCCTCTTCTGGTGGGAGATGGCAAATCAACTCCAGGACGTTCACAGGTCTTAGAAGAGCCAGGGGAACTGGTAGACGCCAGCTCTGAGAAGAAACATGCACTTCACTGTAACCCTGGGAAGGCAGGATTCCTCCAGTAGTCAGACCTACACATCCTTTAACATAACCTAGCGTGGGCTGGCATCTTCATGTACTCAGAGCTCTTCCTGCTTCAGCATAGCCCAGGACAAACAGTCATCCTCTGGAGGTCAGGCCTCCAAGTGCTCCAAGTGCTTCAGTATAAGCCTGGAGTAATGCAGAAAAACTCTACCTGGCCTCAGCACCTTTAAGACATCACTGCTAGAACCAAATCTCGGCACTAGGTAAACTTCCAGACCCCTGCAATCCCCATCAGTGCCATTAAACCCCAACTGACAAGATATTGTTCATAGAAGCTATCCTTTCAGATGGAGCAGTCTCCCTGTACAGAAATTGTACATTTTTATTTTTGTAAGCTTTCCATCTACCATTGGAGACTGCATCTCTTCCTTCATGGGAATACATTAATCGGAGTCCCTTTAATAACTGAATTAATATGTAGCCCTTTGAAATAACAGGGGAATGCCCTTTTTCAATTCCTCACTTAATTCAGCCATTTTCATAGAGTCCTTCCTCTGGCTGAGAGACTATAATATTGCTAATTCCTTTTATTTTCTACCCATGGGTAGACACCTACATAACCTGTTATCTTCTATCTTGACCACACTTCTCCTGTGTCATGCATTCTCTTCTGCTTCATTTTAATCTCACTTATTATATTGAGTTCACCTGAAAGACAAAAGTTTTTTCCATGATGTGTCTGATTTGCCCCTCCATTTTAAGTCCTTTTAGTTCTTTAAATTCCATTTTCAAAAATATCCCCTTTTATTTTTTTAGAACCAATTCTCCATTCATTGTTTTTTCTCTTCTTGTTGTTGCCATCATTTCTTTGCTAACTTTTCTAATGTTCTACTTTGGTGTAATACCTTCTGGATATGGAGTATTTTTTGTTGTATTCTTTCCCTTATAGTCTATTGGTTTACTTTGCTTGTATTTATGTGGTTTACAAATTAAACACTATGTTCTTGTCCACCTTTTTAAAGAGTATTTCAGATTTCTCCTTTTATTGAATGAGTCTTTTTTTAATTGATGATTAAGCTCAGGTTTGTACAGTACATCAATTATCTTCAAAATTGAGTTTACTTGTTTTTTGTTTCTACTTGATGATTTCTGGATTCCTTTGGTTGGTCTCTCTATGTATTATAGAATTCTTGGAGATTTTCTTGTATTATTTCTTACGTTATATACTTCAGATATTTTTAACTTATTGTATTCTCCCAGAAGACCTATTTTTCTTTACGTCTTACTACTCGATATATCTTGAAGATCATTTTATTTTGTTTGTGTAGGGATCATGTTATATATTATTCTCAATGTCTCTTCTTCTAGGTTATTTATTTGAATATGTATCTGGATTACCCATATTTTGTGTCATCTTTCACTTCATTTGACAGTGACACCAATTCATTCAAGTTTTTCTACTTTAAAATTTCTGCTGTGCAAGCCATAAATTCTATCATTTTGAAAGTTCCTTCTGAAATTCTGTGAGCTTTTGAGAATGGGCATGACTCTGTGTTTCATCCATTTTTGGTTAACTTTCCTTTCTCTTTAAATATTCATTTAGATAGTTTATATTCTCTTAAATGTCTTGCTACCAATCTTCCTTTCTAAACTTAATAGCTTTTCTGTACTTTGGATCTTTAAAATATTTTATTTTTCTAATCACTTGTAAAGAAAATCTTAACTTTTTTTAATTTTTGTATTCCAAATGGTCCCCTACCCTTCCTTTCCCCCCCTTCTTATTGAGAAGGCAAGCAATTTAATATATGTGATTCTTATGTAGTCATGCAAAGCATATTTCCACATTAGTAAAATTATGAGGCCTGCATCCCCCCACAAAAAAAAATCCTCAAGAAAAATAAAGGCAAAAAAATATTTTCAATCGGCATATAGACTCGTAATTTTTCCTCTGGAAGTGTATACCATTTTCTCATCATAAGTTCTCTAGAAATTGCCTGGATCATTTTATTAAATAAGTAATAAATTAGCCATTCTTAGCTGATCATTGTGTTGTTACTATGTGCAATTTCCAACTGGTCATTGTTCCTTCACTTTGCATCAATTCATGTAAGATTTCCCAACTTTTTTTTTTTCACAAATCATCCTGTTCATCATTTCTGATACCACAACAGTATTCCCTTACTATCATATGTCACAACTTGTTCAGCCATTCCCTAAAGAATGGGTATCCCCTCAGTTCCCAGTTCTTTATAATCACAAAAAGAACAGCTGTAAATATTTTTTGTAGACATAGTTATATACATCCCTTACTTACTTTTGTAAACTTTTTGGAATATAGAACTAGTGGTGGAATTGCTGGGCCAAAGAGTCTACATAGTTTTATAGCCCTATGGGCATATTTGTACATTTCTTTCTAGAGTTGTTGGATCAGTTCACAACTCGACCAAAAGTACTCTAGTGTTGCAATTTTTCTCCATCTCCTCCTACATGTCAGCATGTTCCTTTTTTGTCATCGTAAGCAATGTTAGAAGAGTGAGGTGGTAGTTTTGATTTTTTTTTCATATTTATATTTCTCTAATTTAAAATGACCTGGAGTACTTGTAGTTACAGATAACTTTGATTTATTCATCTGAAAACTGCTTGGTCAAATCCATTGACCATTTATCAATTGGAAAATCACTTGTGTTTTGGCAAATTTGAGGTGGTGCAGTGGATAGAGAACCAGTGCAGGAGTCAGGACTACCCGAGTTCAAATCTTACCTCAAACACTTGACACTCACTAGCTGCGTGACCTCGGGCAAATCATTTAACCCAAATTGTCTCTCATCCTGGGTAATCTCCAGTCATCCTGATCACTGGATTCAGATGACTCTGGAGGAGAAGTGAGCCTGGTGACCTGCACAGACCTCCCTCACTCAAAATAAAGTCAAATGTAAGTCATGTCATTATTTCTCTGATGGCATGGTCTTCTTTGGCAATGAAGGATGAACACACACACTCATTTCTCTATATTTTGTGAGAAATGAGTCCTTTACCAGAGAAACTTCCTGTAAAAGTTTTCCAGAGCTATGATTATTGTGTATTTTCTTCCTTCCTATTGTCCTCCTGTTTATCCTTCTCTCTTACTCCTTTTACCCTGTCCCTCCTCAAAAATGTTTTACTTATAACCTCCACCTCCCCTAATGCAACTTCCCTTCTGTGAGCCCCCTCCTTTCCCTTATATTTTTCTCCTCTGACTTCCCTGTAGGTTAAGGTAGATTACAATATTGAGCTGAGTATATATATTAGTCCTTCTCTGAGCCAATTGTGATGTGAATAAGATTCGAGGATTGTTTGCCACACCCATTTTCCCTTACTGTAACAGTTTTCCGGTGTCTCTTTTATGTGAGATTATTTACCTAATCCTACCTCTCCCTTTCCACTTCTAGTGTATCCTCACTTGCTAATTTTATTTTTTTACATATCAGAGAATCATAGCCATCTCTCTCTCTCTCTAACTCCTAAACTTTATTTTAGTATTTGTTAGCATCCCAGTATAGTCTATGCACACTTGGATATTTTGTCTTTGTAAAATCCTTCTCACCGCCCTAATAATATATCATCTTATCCAATATGAATTTAAACAGTTTTATGCTATTGAATACCTTATGATTTTTTTTTTCCTATTTACCCATTTATGGTTCTCTTGAGACTTTGACAATTAAGTTTTCTATTCAAACTTAATTTGACAATTAAGTTATTCTATTCTACACTATATTTAGTGTAGAAACTGCTAAATCCTTTGTTATCCTGACTTTGACTCCCCCATATTTGAATTATTTCTTTCTGGATGCTTAAAATATTCTCTCCTTAACCTGAAAACTCTTGCATTTGATTATAATATTCCTCGGAGTTTTCATTCTTTTTTAGAAGATGATGGCGGATTCTTTCAATTCCTATTATACTCCTTATTTCTAAAATATCATAGCATTTTTTCTTCATGATTTCTTCAAATATAATGTCTAAGATTTATTTCTTCTTATCATGACATTTAATCATGATAGTTCAATGATTTTTAAGTTATCTTTCCTGGATCTATTTCCAAGTCACTTGTTTTTCTAATGAAATATTTCATATTTTCTTATATTTGTTAATTTTGTTGCATTGCTTCCCCTGTCTTGTGGTGTCAGCTTCCAATTGCCAAATTATAAAAATTAAAGAATTGTTTTCTTTCATGAGTATATATATATATGTATATAATATATATATATGCACACACACACACACACACACACACACACACACACACACACACACACACACATATATATATATATATATATATATATATATATATCCTTTTTTTTCCATTTGGTAGATGTTGCTTTTCAAAGAGGTTCTTTTAGTGAATTTTTGTATGCCTTTTTTTTCCATTTTTATAATTCTTTTTAACAAGTAGTTCTCTTCAGTAGATTTTTTTCCTTTTTTGCCATTTTGCCTATTCTGTTTTTTTAAGTGTTATTTTCTTTAATACTATTTGCTCCTTTTTTATCAATCTGTTGACTTTATTTTCATTATTTTTAGCATCACTATTATTTCTTTTCTCAGTTTTCCTATGCTTCTCTCATTGGATAAAAAAATAGATCCTTTTTGAAACTTCAGAAATTCTTTCTGTTATTGAAGACCAATTCACATTTTTCACTGAGGTTTTGGATATAACTGTTTTGACTTTGTTGTTTTCTTCTGAGTTTGTGTTTTTACCTTCTCTGTCACCACAATAATTTTCCATGGTCAGGCTTTTTGTTATTGTTTATTTACTTTTTTCAACCTATTTCTTGACATGTACTTTTATAATAAAGATGGCCTTTACTCCTATGGTAAAGGAAGGGTTGTCCCAATCTTCAGGCTTTTCTTGCTTCTTTTTTTCAGAGCTAGTTCTGGCCCTCTACTGCTTTTTTAGTTCTCTCACAATGTATAATCTAAGGAAAGGTGTGGTCACTGCTTCCCTGGTCTGTGCATTGATCTGTGAGTGACCACAAGAACTCTTTTTTGCCTTGCAATTGTGATCAGCATCCCCACTCTCCTACAGTCCCATTCTCTATTTTGCTAGTGCTTCTTTGTCTTACAGAAGTGAGAGGTGGTACTCTGTATTGGCAATACAATAAGCTCCTACACCCACTGTCAGTAAAGCGTCCCCTGCAATCTTTTTCTGACTAGTTGTCAGGCCCACTTAGCATTTGTAAACTGAGAGTTTCAGCGGTCACATCTTTGACTGAGTCAGCCCCTCTTCACGCCCTGTGGCTGACTTTGTAAGACGTAGCCTACTCTGGACTTCACTCTACTCTCAGTCCAATGAGACAGACTTTTGCTGCTAGTCTTCTGTGTTGTCTTCAAGTGGAAAATTGTTTCACTCAACTATTTCATTATTTCTTCCACTACAGAACTTTTTTGATGAATTATTTTAAAGTTGTTTTGAGGAGAATTTGGGTAATTTCAAGGAAGTTCCTGCCTTTATTTCACAATCTTGATCTGGAGGTTGAGCTATTTTTTTTTCCTTTTATGGTTTTTACTTTTTTGTTTTCTTATATTGCTTTGCTGTTGTTTTTCTTATACTTTTCTGGTTTGGTTCATTTACCCATAGGATTAAACATCAAAATGACTTGTCTCCTTCCACGCTGATGAAAAAAATTTTACCATCTTTGGCTCTTACTCCAAGTAGATTCCGAGGGAAAGAATTGGTCAGATATTCCATAGCATCCTTTTCTTCAGGTCTGGTATGGTTATATTCACTTGCACCCTACCCAAGAGTAGCTATGCAATAATCAGAAAGAGGTCAACTAAATCGCTCAGTATTAAGTTTAAACTTAATGTAACATGAACTACAAGACAAAATAATTTAAAGAAATAGAGATTTGTGACAACATCCTATACCACATAGAACAATAAACGCCAAGTGGACCTAAATATAAAAGATCACAACATTTTTAAAATTAAAGGAGAATGGAATAAGGTGTTTTTCACAACTCTTCATTACTAGGATGAAAATGCTAAATTAAATAAGGAATAAATGTACTTCTGAAAATTGACATCATTGGTCCTGGAGGAAAGCCAAGGAGTTTTCCCCAAGACAGATAATTTATCTCAACAAATCAAAGTGACCTACTCAGACATGTTCATTGATTTTCCCAATTCTTGATACTTCTCTAGAGAATCTACGGAAATTCAAACAGTGCCTTTTTTTTGGTTTCACACTCATCCCAATACCTGCAAATTGAATTCAAATTCTTAGAAAAGCTCACAAAGCATTGTTTTTCAAAATTATCAATATTAACATTTCTTTACAGGCAGCCAGGTGCTGTACTTAATGGAGCACCAGACTTGTAGTTAGGAACAAATTAGTTAAAAATATGACCTCAGACACTTCTTATTTGTATGAAACAGGAAAATTAATGAATTAATCTCTTTTTATTTTAGTTTCCTCAATGTAATATAGTCATTGTACTGCCTTCTACTTCTTGGACTTATTTTGATCATTAAATGAGGTATGTGTATAGTAGTTAGCAGTGCCCAGCACAGAGAAGTTTGATAAATCTTGATTTTTTCTTTCCTTCCTTCTTCCCTTCCAGCTCCCCCTTTTTTTGATTTCCTATTTTGCTTCCGTGAGGGTCTAGACTTCCTGTAGTTGATAAGAATGAATGTAACACTCACCCTTTTCTGCCAATCTACAGTTCTGTAAATTTAATTTCCACAACAAAAAACATTCCATACATCTCTCATATTTTTTTTTCCTTTCTTAATGCTTTAAAGGGTCTATCCAACTCAAAAGAAATAGGAAAGAAGAGCATTAATGAGTGTCTAGAGAAGGAAACTAGGATGGTAAAGGATCTTGAGTCCATAAAGATAAATATATATATTAATTCATATGAGGATCTCTTGGGCATGTTTAGCCTCTAGAAGAGAAATGCCAGGGGAGCATAAGAGCTGATGTAAAATATGTGAAGAGTTCTCAGGAATAGCATGGGGTTGGACTTGTTCTGGTAACAGTCAGAGTGTAGAAAGAAGAGCATTGAGATGTAACTTAAAAGAGATGAATTTAGCATTGGTGTCATGAGAAACTTAACGGTAGTTAAGTCTCTTCAAAGTCAGAATAGGTTGTTTTGAGAGGTGATGTTTTACCCTATTTCAGAGTTATTCAAGGAAATCTGATTAGTCACTGGTCGGGCATGCTACAGCACAGATTCTCTTCATGTATCCATTTTACTAGATGGTCACTGATGTCCTTTCTAACTCTCGAACTATGAGATTTTATTAAAAGAAAAAGAAGTAAAATGAACCAGGACGAAATGAAGAGACAACGCAAAAACATCGTGAAAGGAATTTTCCTAGTGAATTTTAAGTAGGAACAAAAGCTAAAGAGAAAAATTTATGCATAGGATTGGTTCACATTCCATGTCATTCCAACAGGAAGGGGAGAATTTTGGAATACAGCTGACATGTGAACATGTGGATTCATGTACAGCATGTTAATGTGCATTATATCTAATACATTCACATATATTGCAAACAAGCAGCACATTTGCATTGTGTACATATATGTGCAAATATTGTATGTTTATATATAAATATATATATACATGAGGGAAGATGATTCATTATTAAATGGAACTAAACATGAGGAAATGACCTCACTTTATGAAAATTTTCAATGTGAAGTCTTGGGTAGTTGCTTAGGGCACCAAGAGGTTAAGTGATTTGCTGAACCTTACAACAATGAGTGTGTGTCATAAGTAGGGCTTGAACTAAGAAACATAAGACTCATCTTCTACAGTGCCACACTTTCTTCCTCTCTGCTTCTCTCTACCTCAATATCTCTTTTTCTCGCTCTGACTCTTCTTCTTTCTGTATGCTATAATACATGTATGTGATATTAAATATTACATATATAATAAACTTATGCAAAATCCATTCACATGAATGGTATTCCTAAAGTGAGAAAGTCTATTTAATTGATTTTATGGTAACAATTTTTTTTGAATTTCCCAGTTGACAAATGTTCTTATGCACATCATTTCTTTCTGATATATAAAACAGATGTTTTGTCTTTTTGAGTTTGTTTATAAGCTAATAGGACTAGGAATTCATGCACTAATAGCTAGATATCTAGAGAACATGTAAAAAGCTATATCTTTAAAACTAATTTTTGTTTACCATATCATATTTGGAGACCATGTTAACAAAGGGAACATTTTGTACAGCTTAATAATATTAGCAATCTGTTGACTTAGCTCCAATAAACAAGGGATTTATTAAAAGTGACTTGTGCAGTCAATATTTGAAATCAAGCAACTACTTTCATCTTGTCCAATTTTTACATTACTCTTCATTTGCCCTGAGAACTACATAACTGAAACACTTTCAGTAAAACATTTCCTTGTAAAATGATCAGTTTTATCTGTCACCAGGCAGGAATGCATTTGCAAGGCTACACTGCAGTGATCTGCTTCCTTTGTTTTCTTTTAATTCAATCACTGCAACCCTAATGATCACGATCATTTCAGGAGGTACCATCAATTACAGCAGAGACCTCATTTCAAAGTGAAGGATGAGTTCTATTTTCTGTTATTTAGAAGTCAACAATCACTTGTAAATCTCTTGGTGTGAACAAATAGTACAGTATCTTTCACAGGTTCCTTCCATTTTTCTCAAGGCTGCAGCTGTGCAACTCTTTATAGACCTTGGTTATAATAACTTTGCATGTTTGATGTTGGCAGCCCTAGGACAATTTCATTCAATCATTATGTTTTCATCAACACTGATATTTAATCATATATAATCCTGGCTCTTATAAAGAATTCAAAACAGGAAATATTGGATGTGAAAACAAATATTTTTGTCTTATGATACACATAACGAGTCAAACTTTTTGACAAAATAAGCTAAAACTGGTATCCATTTCTTCACTTAAAATCAAATGCTATCTCTCATGTGAAAATAAAAAATAGCTATTTTCAAATTAAATATGTATGTATAGCACACACACACACACATATATATATATATATATATTTAACTTCTAAACAAATGTTGCTATTCACCCAAAATGAAAAGAAAAAACAAAAAACAAACAAACAAAAAAAACCACTGTATTGTATCAGCACCAAAACTTTTACAATTAGGTTTCAAAATCTACTTCAATCTTTCATAGCAATATTTGGTCAGATAACACAAATTCCTAAGGAATTTGGTTTGTAGTTTCATCCACAGTAACATACATTGCAAACATGGGGTTAAAAAGCCACAACTAATAGGAGTAAAAATCAGTAAATTCAGTGAAGATAATTTTAAAAGCAAAACACAATTTCCTTTAATAATAAAAAAGTGGAAAATTATTCTATTTCAATAACCAAGTTAGTGTGGCACAGCAGATAAAGAGAGAGTCTCAGAATTAAAAAAAAAATAACAAAAAAAAAAAAACCGGGTGGAGTCCTGACTAATATATATATATTGGTTCTGGGATCCATAGCTAATTAGTGAATTTTTCAGTACCCTAAGCAATTTGAATTCTGTTGGCTAATGAACAATGGCTGATCTTCATGGGTAAAGAGAGTTGCCCCACCAGTAGTTCTCTATATCAGTGAACTCATACAGGCAGCCAAAAAGAAAAAGCAAATTACATATTGATAAGAATAAATAACTTAGGTTCTAAATTAAATATATGTATTTATCATGTTATTTGTTATAATTATTCTATTATGTTATATATATATATATATGTATATATATATATATATGTATATATATATATATATATATATATATATAAACTTCAGAGAATGATTTTTAAAATTTAGGTTAACATTTTGCAAGAAATACATATGTTAGTATATATGTATGCATATATGTATTAATGTGGGAAAATATTATTTAATGTTTCATGGAAGAGGTACTATGACATAGAACATAGAAAGACAGTCTTTTTGTGAGCAAGATCTACATTCATATCCTTTGTGACAGTAGGCAAATTACTTAACTTCTCAGTGCCCTAGGCAAATCTCTAATATTATAAATTACAGATTACATATAAATTACAGATATGAATCAAAGGAAGTAATTTCTATACCAGAGATTTCATGAACTAATGAAATCACAAGTATAGATCAAAACAAAATTCACATTCCAAAGATTTTTTCTTTTTATTTATTTATCCATTTATTTATTTATTTATTCATTCATTCATTCATTTATTTATTTATTCATTCATTCATTCATTCATTCATTCATTCATTCATTCATTCATTCATTCATTCATTCATTCATTCATTCATTCATTCATTCATTCATTCATTTATTTATTTATTTATTTATTTATTTATTTATTTATTTATTTATTTATTTAGCTTTTTACATTCATTTTCACAAATTTTTGGGTTCCAAATTTTCTCCCCTTTTCTCCCCCTCCCCCCACCCCAATACCCCAAGCAATCTAATTTTCCCTATCTCCAATCTGTCCTCTCTTCTGTCATCCCTCCCTTCCCTTGTCTCTATCTTCTCTTTTCTCCTGTAGGGCCAGATGACTTTCTATTCCTCATTAACTGTATGTCTTCTTTCCTAGTTGCAACAACAATACTAAACAATTGTTCCTAAAACTTTGAGTTCCAAATTCTCCCCATCCCTCACTCCCCACCCATTCCCTTTGGTACGGCAGGCAATTCATTATAGGCCATATCTGTGTAGCTTTGCAAATGACCTTCCTGATAGTCGTGTTGTGTAAGACTAACTGAATTGCCATCCCTCCTAACCTGCCCCTCATTGTTTCTCTTCTGTCCTTTGATCCTGTCCCTCCCCAAGTGTTGACTTTCAATTACTCCCTCCTCCCTTTGCCCTCCCTTCCATCATCCCCCCCCAATATCTCCTTCTCCCCCGCTTTCTTATACTGTAAGATAGGTTTTCATAACAAAATGAGTGTGCATTTCACTCCTTCGTTTAGTCAAATGTGATGAGGGTAAACTTTTGTTTGTTTGTTTGTTTGTTTTTTCCTCAGCTCTCCTCTTTTTCCCTCCACTAAAAACATCTCCTACTTGCCTCTTAAATGACATATAGTTACCCCCTTCCATTTCCCCCTCTTTCCTCTCACTACATTTCTCTCTCACTATTTACCTTAATTTCTTTTAAGGTATGGTCCCATCCTATTCAGTTCAATCTGTGCTCTCTGTCTCTGCATGTGAATGCATGTGTGTATGTGTGTGCATGCGTGTACATGTGTATGTGTGGTCCCACCAACCACCCAGATACTGAAAAGTTTTAAGAGTTAGAAATATTGTCCTTCCCTGTATGAATGCAAACAGTTCATTTCTGGTAAGTCCCTTAATATTTCTCCTTGCTGTTTACTTTTGCATGCTTCCTCTCATTCTTGTGTTTGAAAGTCAAATTTTCTTTTCAGCTCTGGTCTTTTCATTAAGAATGATTGAAAGTCCTCTGTTTCATTGAAAGACCATATTTTCCCTTGAAGTATTATACTCAGTTTAGCTGGGTAGGTGATTCTTCGTTTCAGTCCTAGTTCCTTTGCCTTCTGGAATATCCTATTCCACGCCCTTCGATCCCTTAATGTAGAAGCTGCTAGATCTTGGGTTATCCTGATTGTATTTCCACAGTACTGGAATTGTTTCTTTCTAGCCGCTTGCAAGATTTTTTCCTTGAGCTGGGAGTTCTGGAATTTGGCCACAATGTTCCTAGGAGTTTCTCTTTTTGGATCTCTTTCAGGTGGTGATCGATGGATTCTTTCAATACTTATTTTGCCCTCTGGTCCTAGAATGTCAGGGCAGTTTTCCTTGATAATTTCATGCAAGATGATGTCTAGGCTCTTTTTTTGATCATGGCTTTCAGGTAGTCCCATAATTTTTAAGTTGTCTCTCCTGGATCTATTTTCCAGGTCAGTTGTTTTTCCCATGAGATATTTCACATTCTCTTCCATTTTACCGTTCTTTTGGTTTTGTTTGGTGATTTCTTGGTTTCTCATAAAGTCATTAGACTCCATCTGTTCCATTCTAATTTTGGGAGAACTATTAAATTCAGTGAGCTTTTGAGCCTCTTTTTCCATTTGGCTCATTCTGCTTTTGAATGCATTCTTCTCCTCATTGGCTTTTTGAACCTCCTTTGCCAATTGGGTGAGCCTATTTTTCAAGGTGTTAATTTCCTCAGCATTTTTTTGGGTCTCCTTTACCAAGATATTGACCTTTTTTTCATACTCTTCTTGCATCTTTGTCATTTCTCTTCCCAGTCTTTCCTCCACCTGTCTAACTTGCTTTTCAAAATCCTTTTTAAGCTCTTCCAAGGCCTGAGCCCACCCAACACCCCCCTGGGGTGTCTGGGGTACTGAGGTCCCGCCCTCCACATCTTTCCCTGATGGGAAAAATATGTTCTCGTCCTCCCCATCAGATCCGAAGGTCGGGATCATTTACATTTGTTGGAAAAAACTCTCTAAATCTTATTTTTCTTCCCCTTTCTAGACATTTTCCCAGCCAGTTAC
Source organism: Bettongia penicillata ogilbyi (assembly GCA_023548195.1). Taxonomy (NCBI): domain Eukaryota; kingdom Metazoa; phylum Chordata; class Mammalia; order Diprotodontia; family Potoroidae; genus Bettongia; species Bettongia penicillata. Next base: position 3,696,043 of record JAJHZJ010000156.1, on the reverse strand, counting down.
TTGACTTCTGAGATTCCTTTCCACCCCCGCCTGGATCCGCCCAGCTAGTGCTTGGCCTCTGAGATTCAAATACGCTTTCTCGCGGCAAGCTTTAGTTCTGGCTCTGGGGTGGGGGCAGGGCCGCCTCCCAAGCTTGGACCCTCAGGGGCTTTCTACAGAGACTTTCAGGAACGGAGCGGGTGGGGGAGGGGTGGGGGGCCCTGCCCGCTGTGCTCAGCTCCCTTGGGGGTTTTATTCAGAGGCGTTCAGCAGTAGAGCAGGGTGGAGGCAGGGCCATCTCCCCGGCTCGGCTCCCTCAGGTTGGAAAGACCTTCAGTATTGAAGATCCTACCTGCTGCTGGGGGATTCCTGAGTCCCTGGCCGCTGCCCCCTCAGCCGCCCGCCCGCGCCTCTGCCTCCGCCGCTTCCTGCCCCCATCTCTGCCACCGCCGCTTCCTCCCGAGGGGGCCCGAGTCAGGGAGATGCTCCGCTCCCCTCCCCTATCGCAGCCTTCTTTCTTACTGACCTGTAGCTTCTGTGGGCGGAGGGACTTTCCTGGCTGCTGGAGCTTCCCCCGGAGCTTTCTTCTCTGAAGTCTGCTCGGGTCAGCTTCTCTGGGGCCGCGGCCAGGGGTGGGGGTGGGGTCCACTTTCCGGAGTGCGATGGACCCCGGGGACGGCTCTCCAGGGTTCAGTGGAACGGAAATCTCTTCCCCTATGTTTATGCACCCCCTGCAGAGATTCAGAATTTATGGGGATCTCTTTTTACCTCAATTCCATGGGTTGTGGGCTCGGAGCTCGTAAATGTGCGTCCTTCTACTCCGCCATCTTGGCTACGCCCCCAATTTTTTTTTTCAATAAAAGTTAAAAAGGAAATGGAGGCCATATATAGTAATGTTATTTTAAAACAATATATGTATATAGCATTTAATGTCAGACATTATGCTAAGTGCTTTACACATATTACCTCATTTGATTTTTAAAAGACCTCTTCGAAGGAGTTTTTATTATTATCCCCAGTTTCACTATTGAAAAAAATGAGGTAGAAATATATTAAATAACTTATCCAGGGTTACACAACTACTAAGGATGTCAGGTTTTCTTTGAACTTGGGTTTCTCTGAAGGCAAGCACAGCACAATATTCACTGAACTATCAGCTGACAATAGATAAATATTTTGAAACAATTCTGCATCTTTTTAAATTTTTAAAGAACTTCAAACCAAAATAAATTAATCCAGACAAAAATGACTAGATTTGTATTTGCCTGGTCTGAAAAGCATAATCTTATCCATTCTTTAAAAGTAAAAACTGTTATAGAAAGGAACATGCCTTTTTCTCAGCATTACATGGCACATGCACAACAATTTGCCATGTACCATGCCCTAGCATAAAAACCTCACATTCTTCACATTCCAGTGAAGAAAAGTAGAGATGGTCAATGCATCCTTCAAAATCACAATGTAATAAAAATTTCCTGTAATAAAAGGCCATAGCAAGATAGATCAAAAATTAGTTGGAAACTAAATAATCTAATAATAAAGAATGAGTGAATTAAACAACAAATCATAAAAACAATCAATAACTTCATTGAAGAGAAGGACAATAATAAGACAACCTACCAAATCTCATAGGATACTGGAAAAGCAGTTCTTAGGGGAAATTTTATATCTTTGAATGCCTACAAGAATAAAATAGAAAAAGAGAAAATCATTAAATGGGGCATGCAGTTGAAAAAGTTCAAAAAGGAATAAATTGAAAATCCTCAAGCAAATACCAAATTAGAAATAATGAAAACCAAAGAAAGCATTAATAAAACTGATGTTAAGAAAACTACTGAACTAGTAAAAAAAAAAACAAGGAGTTGGTTTTGTGAAAAAAAATCAATGAAATTGATAAACATTTGGTCAATTTAAATTAAAAAAAGAAAGAAGAAAAAAATTATCAGTATCAAAAAGGAAAGAGATGAACTCACCTCCAATGAGGAGGAAATTAAAACAATAATTAGAATTACTTTGCTCAAATTTTTGCCCGTAAATTCGACAATCTAAATGAAGTGAGTGATTATTTTAAAAAATATAAACTACTCAGATTAACAGAAGAGGAACTTGAATACGTAAACAACCTCATCTCAGAAAAATAATTGAACAAGACAGCAATGAACTCCCTAGGAAAAAATCTCCAGGGCTCGATGGATTTTCAAGTTAAATACATGAAACATTTAAAGAACAGTTAATTCCAAGACTATATAGAATATTTGGGAAAAGTGGGAAAGAAATTCTCCCAAATCCTCCCGTATTTATGATACAAAAGTGGTTTTGAAACCTAAAGCAGGAAGAGACAAAACAGAGAAAGAAAGGTATAGACTCATTTCTCTAATGAATATAAGTGCAAAAATTTTAAACAAGATTTTAGCAAAAAGAATACAACAAATTATCACGACAATAATACATTGTAATTAGGTAGGATTCAGACCAGGAATGCAGGGCTCATATAATATTAGGAAAACTACTAGCATTATTGATCATATTATTAACTAACCTAACAGAAACCACGTGATTATATCAATAGATGCAGAAAAACTTTTGACAAACTACAACACCCCTTCCTATTAAAAACATTGAACCGCATAGGAATAAAGGGATCTTTCCATAAAATAACAAGCATTATCTATGTAAAATCTTCAGCACATATTATTTTCAATGTAGATAAGCTGGATGCATTTCCAGTAAGATCAGGGGTGAAACGAGGATGCCCATTATCACCACTATTATTCAATATATTACTAGAGATGTTAGGTGTAGCAATTAGAGAAGAAAAATATATTGAAGGAATTAGAACAGGCAAAGAAGAAGCTAAGTTATCACTCTTTGCAGCTGATATGATGATATATTTAGAGAATCCCAGAGGTTCAACTGAATAATACCACGTGAAATAATAAACACCTTTGGCAAAGTTTCAGGTTACAAAATAAACCCACACAAATCTTCTGCATTTCTGCACATTAGTAACAAAGCCCAACAGCAAGAGATAAAATGAGAAATCCCATTTTATTTATGGTAGACAATATAAAATATTTGGGAGTCTACCGGCCAAAACAAACCCAGGGACTATGTGAACACAAGTACAAGACACTTTTCACACAAATAAACTCAGATCTAAGTAAGTGGAAAAATGTCATTTGCTCGTGGGTAGGCCAAGCCAATATAATAAAAAATGACAATTCTACCTAAATTATTTTGCTTATTTAGTGCCATACCAATCAAGTTGTCAGATTATTGTTTTCTAGAGCTGGAAAGAACTAATAGCATAATTGATCGAGAAGAATAAAAAGTTGCAAGTAACAAGGGAACTAATGAAAAGAAAGCCTGGGGAAAGTGTCCTGTCTCTACTAGATCTCAAATTGTATTATAAAGTAGCAGTTATTAAAACCACTTGGTACTGGCTAAGAAATGGAAGGGTAGACCAGTAGAATATGCTAAGTACTCAAGACATGGTAGGCAAAGAATATAGCAATCTACTTTTTGAAAAACCCAAGGACCCCAACTTATTGGATAAGAACTCACTGTTTGACAAAAATTGCTGGGAAAACTCGATAACACTGTGCCAGAAACTAGGCATAGAACAATTCCTCACAATGTAAACAAGACTAAAGTACAAATTGGCACATGATCTAGGTATAGTCTAATACTATAAATAAATTACTGGAGCAAGGAATCGTGTATTCATTAGATTCATGGAGAAGGGAAGTATTTTTGACTAAACAAGAGAAAGAAAGCATTATGAAGTGCGCGATGGATAATTTTAATTACACTAAACTAAAAAAGTTTTTGCATAACCAAACCCAAAGCAACCAAGAGTAGAAGAGAAGCAGAAAACAGGGAAATTTTTTTTTTAATTTTCTGTGGATAAAGGCCTCATTTCTAAAATATATAGAGAACTGAGTCCAATGTACAAGAATACAAATCACTCCCCAATTGATAAATGGTCAAAGGATATGAACAGGAAGTTTTCAGAGCAAGAAATTAAAGATACCTATAGTCATATTAAACAATATTCTAAATCACTATTGATTAGAGAGATGCAAATCAGAAACCTGAGAGATACTCCTCACACCTATCAGATTGGCTAACATGACAGAACAGGAAGATGATAAATGTTCGAGAGAGTGTGGGAGAGTTAAAACACTAATTCATTGTTGGTGGAGCTGTGATGTGATCCAATCCTTCTGGAGAGCAATTTAGAACTGTGTCCAAAGGGCTACAATATATCTGCATACCATTTGACCCAGCAATGCTGCTTCTAGGACTGTATCCCCAAGAGATCATAAAAATGGGAAAGGGTCCCACACGTTCAAAAATATTTATAGCAGCTCTCTTTGTTGTGGCCAAAAACTGGAAATCAAGGGGAAACCCATCAACTGGGAAATGGTTGAGTAAATTATGGTACATGAATGTAATGGAGTGCTATTGTGTTATAAGAAGTGATGAACAAGAAGACTTCAGAGAGGCCTGGAAAGACTTATATGATCTGATGCTGAGTGAAAGGAGCAGAACCAGGAGAACTTTGTACACAGTAACACCACAGTTTTTGAGGATTTCTTCTGGTAAAGTTAGAATTTCATTGCAATACAAGGACTTAAAAAATTCCCAATGGTCTTTTAAGCAAAATGCCTTCCACATGCAGATAAAGAACTGTGTGATTCAGTCGCAGATTTTAGGAGGTGGTTTACTTTTGCATTACGTTTTGGTGTGCTGTATGACTTTTCCCATTCATTTTAATTCTTCTATACAATATGACTATGATTAAAATGTATTTAGTAGGAATTTATGTGTAGAAACTACATAAAATTGCACGCTGTCTCAGAGAAAGAGGAAGGAGCTGTGGGGGAAGGGTGTGGGAGGTAGGGAAAGAAAAAAATCTAAGTTGTATGGTAGTGATTGTGGAACACTGAAAATAAATTTAAAGAAGCAGTAAAAACTGTTGATCTCCATGTGCCCTTCTGTTTAAAATACTGATATCTGGGTGAAGCCAAGATGGTGGAGTAACAACACCAGCTTTCTAGATCCTGTGATCTAAATCCACTAAACCCAGCCAAATATCTGTAAAAAATGTTTCTAAACAAGTTATGGAGTTACAGGACCCACAGAATTATGGTATAAAGCAAATCTCCACCCCCAAGAGAGTGTGGAAGGTTCCTGGAAGTGTCTATCTCACCTTGCTGGGAGCACAGTGCAGTCTAGTGTGGGCCATGAGTGCAGAGAGGGCACGTGAGCAGGCCTTGTGGAGAGTGAATCTCTCATACTTGTTGTGATTTCCAGACTTCATGACCCCAAAACTCTGAGGATAAATTGGGAAGTCAATGGGAAAGGCCTGTGGAGTTTATTGATAATACACAGAAACGGTGATGATTTATAACCTATAATTGAATTGAAATTATTACTTACTAAAATTACTATTATTTGACTCTCAATTTCTCTAGAAACACAAATATCACCTGAAAAAGTGATATTTTGTCTCCTCGTTTTTAATATTTTTTCCCCTTAATCTATTTTTATCTAGCCTTGTTGCTAGAGTTAATGCTTATAGCACTGTGTCAAAAATTAGTGGGAAGAATGGTAGGCATTGCTTTGACCTTGATGCTATTTGAAAAATTCTTAATTTATTTACCCTATATAAAACTTATTCTGTACTTTACATAGATATTATTACTACATTAAGGGAATATTAATCAATTTCTGTGTTTTACCTTGCTTTAAACAGTAAAGCATTTAAAACTTGTTAAAAGTTCTTAGGGAGGCATTTATTTATAACGTCTTAGAATTGTTGTTGCTATTATTAATAGCACATTATGTCAATAGTTTTAATATCATCGAACTAATACTATATTTCTGATGCACATCCAGTGTGGTCAGAATCTATGATCTTTGTAATATTTTGCTTTAATTTCCTTGTGTAGCATATAAATAGCATATCCCATTTTTTACTCTCATGAATTCTTGTGTCAAGTTCGTAATAACATAACAGAAAGAATTTGTTAGGACTCTTTCTTTTCCTATTTTTTCAAATACTTTTTGTAAGATTGGAATTAGCTATTTTTAAAAACGTTTAATTGGACTTGCTTTAATTATAAATCTTTTGTCCTTTTTTGGGGGAAACACTTATTTGTGGATTGTTAAATTTCTTTTCTTCTCACCTAAGTTGATATTTAATTTTTTAAATTTAACAATATTCACATTCTCTACAGATTTTGGTAAATATTCATTTATTTTCTTAATTTTAAGGCAAAAAACAGGACAAAATATTCAATATACAGAATTATTCTTTGTTGTGGAAAATTGTTTTCCCTATTTTTCATAGTGGTAATTTGATTTAAATCTTAAAAATAAATTAGGTAATGGTTTATCTATTTAAAAACGGGTTGTATTTTTACATATTAAACCGACATATCATTTTTTCAGTTTTGTTAATCTCTTCTTTAAGACTTCTATTTCATTGTTTATTTGGGTTACAGGTGTTGTTTTGCAGGTTATTTTTAATTTCAATGAACGATTTGTCAGTACTTACTTTTTTTAAGTTAAATTTATTTATTTAACGTTTTGCATTCATTTTCACAAAATTTTGGGTTCCAAATTTTCTCTACATTTGTCCCTTCCTCCTACCCCAATACACTGAGCATTCTAATTTCCCCTATCACCAATCTGCCCTCTCTTCTATCATCCTTCCTTTCCCTTATCCTCATCTTCTCTTTTGTCCTGTAGGGCCACATAACTTTCTATTCCCCATTACCTGTGTTTCTTATTCCTAGTAGCAAGAACAATACTCGACAGTTGTTCCTAAAGCTTTGAGTTACAACTTCTCCCCATCCCTCCCTCCCTACCCATTCCCTTTCGGAAGGCAGGCAATTCAATATAGGCCATATCTGTGTAGTTTTTCAAATGACTTCCATAACAGTCGTGTTATGTTAGACTAACTATATTTCCCTCCATCCTATCCTGCCCCACATTGCTTCTATTCTCTTTTTTGATCCTGTCCCTCCCCAAGAGTGTTGATTTCAAATTGCTCCCTCCTCCCATTGCCTTCCCTTCCATCACCCCCTCCAACCTTGCTTATCCCTTTCTCCCCCATTTTCCTGTAATGTAAGATAGGTTTTCATACCAAAATGAGTGTGCATTTTATTCCTTCCTTTAGTTGAATGTGATTAGAGTAAACTTCATATTTTTCTCTCACCTCCCTTCCTTTTTCCTCCACTAAAATGTCTCCTACCTGCCTCTTCTATGAGAGATAATATGCCCCATTCCATTTCTCCCTCTCTCCTCCCAATACATTTCTCTCTCACTGTTGTTGTGTGGCTTCCACTGCTCCAGAATTTGTTGGGAGTTCTTCTTTAGAGGTATTTTATGGGCTGTGGGTTGAGAGCTAGCATATGTGAATCTTTCTACTCTGCCATCTTGGCTCCTCCCAGTACTTTCTTTTTCATTTGCTTGGTTTTTGAGGAAAATTTATAGAAATATATTCATTCCAAGAACTGTTTTGGTTGTATCCCAATAAATTTTTGTACTTTGTCTAATTATTGTCATTACCTTTAATGATTTTATAATTTTTATGCCTTATATTTTAATCCACCATTTTTAGTCATTTCTTTGGTTTCAAATGAGCATATGTCTTCACATGCCTTTTATTAAGTATAATTACTATTGTACTACGCTCCAATAAAAGTAAATGTACTTTTTTGGAATGTCTTTCACTAATGCACAGCTAAATTATACATAGTATCCTTTCTGCTAACATTCTGTAATTGTCAGAGGCCTCAATTCTAAATTTTCTAAAGTTCTATTCAAATCCTTGAAGTCTTTTTTGTTTCATTTTTGTTATATATTTCTAGCTGTGAAAGGAAGACACATTCCTCTATTATATTTTACTGTCTATTTCCATAGTATCTGCATTTGCTAAATATTTATATTTATATATTCATATTTATTTATATAATTAATGTTTATAGAGTTTATATTAAATATATTCACTAACCATTTATTCCTATCTTATTTTTAATTTTACCTTTATTTAGATATCATACTCTTCATTGATTATACTACATTTTAGCGTGGTGTAGTCTTCTTGTTTGTACAGGTCCATGGCACAGTGGATAAAGCTGGGCTTGTAGTCAAGATAATCTGAACTTAAATGTGATCCCAGACACTTACTAGCTGTGTGGTCCCAGTCAAGTTATTTAATCCTGTTTATTTTAGTTTCTCAGTTGTTTAAATGAGCTAGAAAAACAAATGGAAAATCACATCAGTGGATTTGAAAAGAAAATCTCAAATGGGTACATAGAGTTGTTTACAACTGAAATAATCAAACAGTAACACTTTTCCTCACAATTCTTTTAATGAAGACTATTTTGTTGTTGTTGTTGTTGAATCTGATTTCAGATTTGCTGCACTGTACTTTAATTGAAGCATAATAAAATTTGCTCTGATCCTTTTAAATGTAAAGTCTTCATTTTTCAAATGTGTTTCTTGTAAACAACTTATTAGATTGTGCTTTCCAATTCACTCAAGTATCCCCTTCCTTTTGATGTAGAAATTCATTCCATTCACATTCACAATTATAATCATTATTTTTGCTTCTATTTATTCTCTTATTTCTCTGCCCTCATAGTTTTTTTTTTTTTTTTTTCAAAGAAACAATCAGAGGATAGGCAGTGAGGCATGTGCTCGGTATTAGTGCTCTAGGTTTACTGCCACCTATTTCTACTTGCCTGGCCCTCTTCTCTTCCTCTTATTCAGAGATCAACTCACAGGTTCTTATGTTCCTGTTTTTCAAGTCCCTTTTTGGGTTTCACTCTCCATAATCAGCACTTGTTTGAACAAATATCTGTCTTTAGCAATTATGCTGCACAGTGAAAATATTTGTATTTGTGTTCAAATTTAAATTTGTATTCAAAAGTCCCGAGTTCAAAGACTTTCCCTTCTACTTATTGCCTGTTTCGTGTAGGAAAAATAATTTCCACTCTCTACTCTTCAATTTTTTCATTTATAAAATAAATGTTGTAATAAATGTAATCTAAGCTTGCTTCTAATTATAAGTCCTGAGACTCAAGAACTATGTTGACTTTTATTTTCGTACTATATTCCCCAAACCTGAATATTAGAGGAATCTCATGCTTTCTCTTGATTTATAAGCTTCAGTCAGTATTATTTTGGAAATAAATTTCAGAGCAATTGTTGCCAATATATACATTGTCAAGAATGAAACATAAAATGATGTATTGTAATGGTTCATGTTTATCTAGTTCCTTAGAGTTTATAACACTTTCCTCAAAGCAACTTTATTATGTGAAGAGAGCATTATCATCTCCCTTTCACACCTGAGGAAAGAGCCTCAATTAGGTTATTGGATTTTCTCAGGGTCGTAATGCTTGAGAAGTGTAAGAGCTTATATTCAGGTTTGGGTCCTCTGCCTCTAAAGACTAATGTTCTCTCCTCTATAACGTGGTGCCTCTATTACAAGACAGAATGGTATAAATCACTTTTTAGAAATTACATTTAAATTAAAACAGTTTATTACGTATGTAGAATGCTATACAGAAGTGCTGAATACAGCACTTAGTCAGCTGGAGTGCTAACTCAATTTATTTCTTCACTTGAAATCACTCTGGAAGTAGCAGAGTGCCTAGGGACCCATTGGCTGAACCAAAAACAAAATTTGTGATTATTCTTTTCTACCAAATCCTTAGATACTGTTACTATTCCCATGATTCCTATTATTTTGATACATTTCTCTAGAACAAAGGAAGTTTTACTATAATGTAAGGACTACTGGTCCCTCAGAAATTATTCATGGGAAATAATGAAGAATGAATCACTGACAGAGGAAGGAATTCCAAGGGGATCAAATTGTTGTAGCCAGTTCACTGAGAAGAGTCATAACAAAATTGAGCTGGAAGAAAGCTTAGAAATTATATAGTCAAACGCATTTTACAGATGAAGTTCTAGGAGAAAACATAAGGCTTGTACAGGTCAGAAACAACCAGTTAGTGTCAGTTCTAGGACTGTGTTTCTGTTTTCAAAAGACCAGGTCAAACACTAACAATGGCACTTTTCCTTCCTTCCTTCTTTCCTTCCTTCCCTCCTTTCTTCTTCATTCCTTCCTCCCTTTCCTTCTTTTTCTGACTTTCTTTCTCTTTCTTTCTTTCTTTCTTTCTTTCTTTCATTCATTTTTCCTCTTTCTTCCTCTATTTTTCTTATCTCCCTTTCTCCTTCCTTCCTGCCTTTCGTCCTTCCTTACTCCCTTCCTTTCTCCCTCCATTCTTTTCTCCTTCCCTTCCTCTCTGTCTCTCTCCCTCCCTCTCCCTGTCTCCTTTCCCAAAACCTTAAACTCAGTGCACTCTGAAATCCATGCACTGCATAACAATAGGTCCCTGCCAAAACTCCACTTAATGGCTCTTTTTGGGACCCTTCTGACTTCAGAGTGATTATCAGTGTTTACCGTTGCTCCTTTCCTCCCAGTTTAACTTGGTGTTTTCTTTTTTCTTTTGTTCATTAAAAGGGCCATTACTTGATTATTTCTTCATTACCTCACTCTAAGTGAGTACCTGAATAGGCCAAGGTCTCCCACTGCACCCTGGGCTTTTTCCAGTCACCTTGATGACTATCTGATCACTAGATCCAGATAGCTCAGGAGGGGAAAGTGAGACTGGTGAATTGCACAGCACTGTCTCCCTCAAAACAAGAGAATCCCAGAGATTCAAGTAAAAAACTGCTTGAATTAATAAACAACTTTAATAAAGTTGCAGGTTACAAAACAAACCCGAACAAATCTTCTGTATTTCTATATATTAGTAACAATGTCCAGTAGCAAGAGATAGAAAGAGACATTTAAAGCTAGGGTAGACACTGTAAAATATTTGGAAGTTTACTTGCCAAAACAAACCCACTGACTATATGAACACAATTACAAGACACTTTTTTGTACAAGTAAAATCAGATCTAAATAAGTGGAAAAACATAAGGTACTCATAGGTAGGCTGAGCCAATATAATGAAATTCACAATTCTACCTAAATTAATTTGCTTATTTAGTGTCACATCAATTAAACTATCAGATAATTATTTTCTAAAGATGAAGAAAATAATATCAAAATTTACCTGGAAGAACAAAAGATCCAGAACATCAAAGGGAGTAATGAAAAGAAATGCTAGGGAAGGTGGCCTGGCCCTACCAAATCTCAAATTGCATTATAAAGCAGCAATTATCAAAACCACTTGGTATATGCTAAGAAAGAGAAAGTGAGACAAGTGGAATAATCTAAGTACTCAAGACATAGTAGGCAATGAATATAGCAATCTCCTGTTTGATAAACCCGAAGATCCCAGCTTGTGGCATAAGAACTCACTGTTGAAAAAAATTGCTGGTAAAACTGGATAACACTGTGTGGAAATCAGGCATACACCAATGCCTGACACCATACACAAGAAAAATATCCAAATGAGTACACGATCTAGGTATAAAGATTGATACCATGGACAAACTGGAGGAGCAAGGACTAGCGTGTTTATCAGATTTATGGAAAAGGGAAGAATTTTTAACTAAAGAAAGTATTGAAAGCATTATGAAGTGCAAGATGGATAATTTTGGTTACATTAAATTGAAAAGTTTTTGCACAACCAAACTCATGCAATCAAGATTCAGAGGGATGCAGAGAACTGGGAAAGAATTTTTGGAGCTAGTGTTCAAGATAAAGGCCTCATTTCTAGAATATATAGAGAACTGAGTCAAATATTCAAAAATACAAGTCATTTCCCAATTAATAAATGGTCAAAGATATGAACAGGTAATTTTCAGCAGTAGAAATTAAATATATCTATAATCATATGAAAAAATGCTCTAAGTCCCTTTTGATTAGAGAGATGCAAATCAAAACAACTCTGAGGTACCACATCACACTTATCAGATTGGTAAACATGACAGAACAGGAAGGCGACAAATGTTGGAGAGAATGTGAGAGAGTTGGAACACTAATTCATTGTTGGTGGAGCTGTGGGCTCATCCAACCATTCTGAAGGGTAATTTGGAGCTATTCCCAAAGGGCAACAAAAATGTGCATACCCTTTGACCTAACAATATCGCTCCTAGGACTATATCCCCAAGGGATCCTGAAAATGAGAAATGGTCCCACATGTACAAAAATCTTTATAGCAGCAGTCTTGGCCAAGAACTAGAAATCAAAGGGATGCCCATTAATTGTGGAATGACTGAATAAATTATGGTATATGAATGTAATGGAATACTGTTGTGCTGTAAGAAATGATGAACATGAAGACTTCAGAGAGACCTGGAAAGTCTTATATGATCTGATGCTAAGCAACAGGAGGAGAACCAGGGGAACTTTGTGCACAGCAAATACCCCAGTGTGTTAGAGATTTTTATAGTAGACTTGGATCTTCATAGCAACGCAAAGACTTAAAAAAATTCCCAGTGATCTTCTGATGCCAAATGCCTTCCATATCCAGAGAAAGAACTATGGAATTCAATTGCAGAATACAGCAGATCATTTTGTGTGTGTGTGTGTGTGTGTGTGTGTGTGCGCGCGCGCGATTAATTTAAGTTTTGGTTTGTTATATGGTTTCTCCCATCTATTTTAACTCTTCTGTACAGCATAACTATAGTGAAAATGTATTCAACAGGAATGTATGCGTAGATCCTATACAGAATTTTATGCTGCCTCGGGGATTGAGGGAGGTGGGGTAGCTAGTGGGAAAAAAAAGAAATCTAAGTTTTATGGTAGTAATTGTAGAACACTAAAAACAAATTATTTTTTTAAAATATATAAATTTATTTAACTTTTTACATTCATTTGCACAAAATTTTGGGTTCCAAATTTTCTCCCCATTTATCCCCTCCTCCCACCTCAATACACCGAGCATTTTAATTTCCCCTATCACCAATCTGCCCTTTCTTCTATCATCCCTCCCTTCTCTTCTCCCCATCTTCTCTTTTGTCCTGTAGGGCCAGATGACTTTCTATTCCCCATTAACTATATTACTTAATTCCTAGTAGCAAGAACAATACTAAACAGGTGTTCCTAAAACTTTGATTTCCAGATTCTCCCCATCCCTCCCTCCCCACCCATTCCCTTTGGGAAGGCACACAATTCAATATAGGCCCTATCTGTGTAGTTTTGCAAATGACTTCGATAGTAGTCGTATTGTCTAAGACTAACTCTATTTCCCTCCATCCTATCCTGGTCCCCATTGTTTCTATTCTGTCTTTTGACCCTGTCCCTCCCCGAGTGTTGACTTCAAATTACTCCCTACTCCCATTGCCCTCCCTTCCATCATACCCCCCCCCTTGCTTATCTCTTTCTCCCCCACTTTCCTGCATTGTAAGATAGGTTTTCATACCAAAATAAGTGTGCATTTTATTCCTTTCTTTAGTCGAATGTGATGAGGGTACACTTCATGATTTTTTCTCAGCTCTCCTCTTTTTCCATTCACTAAAAAGTCTCCTGCTTGCCTCTTGAATGAGATATAATTTACCCCATTCCATTTCACCCTCTTTCCTCCCACTACATTTCTCTCTCACCCTTTCCCTTAATTTCTTTTAAGATATGGTCCCATCCTATTCAATTCACGCTGTGTTCTCTGTCTCTGTTTGTGCATGCATGTGTGTATGTGTGTGCGGGTACACATGTACGTGTGTGCGTGTGGTCCCACCAAATACCCAGATACTTAAATTTTTAAGAGTTACAAATATTGCCTTTCTATGTAGGAATGTAAACAGTTCACCTTTGGTAAGTCCCTTATGACTTCTCTTTTCTGTTTACTTTTTATGCTTCTTCTCATTCTTGTCTTTGAAAGTCAAATTTTCTTTTCAGCTCTGGTCTTTTCATGAAGAATGCAAGAAAGTCCTCTGTTTCATTGAAATACCAATTTTTCCCTTGAAGTATTATACTCAGTTTTGCTGGGTAGGTCCTAGTTCCTTTGACTTCTGGAATATCCTTTTCCATGCCCCTCGATCCCTTCATGTAGAAGCTGCTAGATCTTGTGTTATCCTGATTGTATTTCCAAAATACTGGAACTGTTTCTTTCTAGCTGCTTGCAATATTTTCAACTTGACCTGGGAATTCGGGAATTTGGCCACAATATTCCTAGGAGTTTCTCTTTTTGGTTCTCTTTCAGGCAGTGATTTAGGGATTCCTTCAATACTTAATTTGCCCTCTGGTTCTAGAATCTCAGGGCAGTTTTCCTTGATAATATCAGGAAAGATAATGTCTAGGCTCTTCTTTGATCATGGCTTTCAGGTAGCCCTATAATTTTTAAATTGTCTCTCCTGGATCTATTTTCCAGGTCAGTTGTTTTTCTAATGAGATATTTCACATTGTCTTCCATTTTTTCATTCTTTTGCTTTTGTTTTGTGATTTCTTGGTTTCTCAGAAAGTCATTAGACTCCATCTCTTCCATTTTAATTTTGAGAGAACTATTTTCTTCAGTGAGTTTTTGAACCTCTTTTTCCATTAGGCTAATTCTGCTTTTGAAAGCATTCTTCTCCTCATTGATTTTTGAACCTCTTTTGCCAATTGAGTGAGTCTATTTTTCAAGGTGGTATTTTCTTCAGCATTTTTTGGGTCTCCTTTACCAAAATATTTACCCATTTTTCATGATTTTCTAGCATCTCTCACATTGCTCTTCCCAGTTTTTCCTGCACCTGTCTAAGTTGATTTTCAAAATCCTTTTTGAGCTTTTCTGTGGCCTGAGCCCACCAGACATCCACCTCTGATATCTGGGATACAAAGGCCCCGACTTCCATGTCTTTCCCTGATGGCAAGCACTGTTCCTCCCCATCGGATATGAAAGGAGGAAACATCATCTGTTCCCCCAGAAATTACCTTTCTATGGTCTTATTTTTCTGCCCTTTTCTGGGCATTTTCCCAGCCAGTTACTTGACTTCTGAGATTCCTCTCCACACCAGCCTAGATCCACCCAGCTAGTGCTTGGGCTCTGAGATTCAAATGCTGCTCCCCAGCCTCAGGGCTTTCCACGTTGGGTGCGGCTGCTATTCAATGTGAGCTTAAGTTCTAGTGCTCAGGTGGGGGCAGGGCCGACTCCCAGGCTCACTTCCCTCAGGGTGTTTATGCGGAGACCTTCAACAATGTTGCTCCTGCCTGCTTGGGGCGTCCCGCGGTGCTGCTGCCTCGGCCGCTGCCTCCGCCACTGCCTCCTAGGGGGCCCGAGTCACGGAGACACCTCACTCCCCTCTTGGCCAACCTAGAAGTCTCTCTCACTGACCTGTAGTGCCTGTGGGTAGAGGGACTTTCGTGGCTGCAGGAGATTCTGTCCCTGAAGCCTGCTCGGATCTACTCCTCTGGGGCCACGTGGCTAGGGCAGCACAGGGGTGGGCTCCGCTGTCTGGTGCGCGATGGAGCTTTGGGGTCAGTTTTTCAGGGCTCTCTGGAATGGAAATCTCTTCCACAGTGTTTCTGTGCAGCTTGTGCTGCTCCTGAATTTGCAAGGAGTTCTTTTTACAGAAAATTTATGGGCTGTGGGTTCGGAGCTAGCATACATGAGTCTTTCTACTCTGCCATTTTGACTCCTCCCCCCCAACAAATAATATTAATATAAAAATGAACTGATGAAGAAAACTAGGAATTAGGCTTATGAAGAAGTAAAATCAACAAATCATTGTATAATTAGATTCTACTTTAATAATTAATATTGAGTTCTCAATATACACTTCCACGAGATTTTGAGTTCCAAAATTTTCCCCATCTATTCCCTCTCCCACCCCAAAAGCGATCTGATTCTTATTACCCTTTGCCCCAATCTGCCCTCCCTTCTATCATATCCCTACCTTTTCTTATCCCCTTTTCTTCTATTTTCTTATAGGCCAACATAGATTTCAGTAATTTACAGTCTGTTTGTCTTATTTCCCAGTTTCACATAAGAAATAATTTTACCATTAGTTTAGAAAAAAAATAATAACTTTGAGCTCCAACTTCTTTCTCTCCCTTTATTCCTACCCATCTCCACTGAGAAGGCAAGCAATTCACTATGGGTGATACGTGTGTAGTCATGCAAAACACTTCCATAACAGTCATGTTGTGAATGATTATATTTCCCTCCATCCTATCTTGCCCCCCATTTATTCTATTCTCTCTTTTGACTCTGTCCCTTCTCAAAAGTGTTTCCTTCTAATTACCCTCTCTTCTCATTTGCCCTCCTTTCTATCATCTCCCTCACCCGTAGTTGTCCCAGACTCCCCTCATCTCTTATAGTATGATACATTTTCATAACAGACTGAGTGTGCATGTTATTTCCTTGTTCAGCCAAAAACTGAGAGTAAAGTTCACTCCCTCGAACCTTCCCCTCTTCCATTCCATGGAAAAAGACTTTTTATTGCCTCTTTTGTGTGAAAGATTATCTACCCCATTCTATTTCTCCCTCTTCCAATATACTCCTCAATGACCCCTTAAATTTGTTTTCTTAGATAACATCCCTTCATATTTAATTCAGTCCGTGCCATTTTATATATGTATATAATAAATCTAACTACCCTAATACTGAGATGAGTGTCAAGATTTACAAGTACCTTTCCATGTAGGAAGGTAAACAGTTCAATTTTCATAAGTTCCTCATGATTTCTCTTCGCTGTATGCCTTTTCATGCTTCTGTTGTTTCTTGTATTCAAAATTCAAATTTTCTATTCAGCTCTGATCTTTTCATCAAAAATGCTTGAAGGTCCACTATTTCACTGGATGACTATTTTTCTGTTAAAGTATTATACTCAGTTTTCCAGGGCATATGACTCTTGGATTTAGTCCTGGCTCCTTTGACCTCTGGAATATCCTATTCCAAGTCCTCCAATCCATTCATGTAGAGGCTACTAGATTTTGTATTACTCTGATGATGCTTCCACAAAACTCAAATGGTGTCTTTCAAACTACTTGCAATATTTTCTCTGTGACGTAGGAAACCTGGAGTTTGGCTTCAATAGTGCTATGTGTTTTGCTTTTGGAATCTCAGAAAACAATTGGGGGAATCCTTCAATGTCTATTTTACCATATAATTCTAGAGTATCAGGGCAGTTTTTCCTTGATAATTTCTTGAAACTGATGTCTGGCTCATTTTTTTATCATGGCTTTCGGATAGTCCAATAATTTTCAGATTGTCTCTCCTGGAACTGTTTTACATGTCAGTGATGTTTCCAATGAGATATTTCACATTCTCTCCTATTTTTGATTCCTTTCGTTTTGTTTTATACTTTCTAGATTTTCACAAAGTCATTATCTTCCATCTGCTCCATTCTAGTTTTTAAGGAATTATTTTCTTCAGAAAGCTTTTGGAATTCCTTTTCCATCTGGACAATTTAGTTTTTTTAAGGCATTCTTCACCTCATTGTCTTTTTGGATATCTTTTGCGATTTAGGTTAGATCATTTTTTAAGGTATTCTTTTCTTCAGGATTATTTTGGATCCCCTTTAGCAATGAGATGACTAGATTTTCATGATTTTCTGGTAGTACTCTCATTTTCCTTTCCAACTTCTCCTCTAACTACTTGATTCTCAAAATCATTTTTGAGTTATTACATGGCCTTAGAACAGTTCACATTTTTTTCTTGGAGGTTTTGAATGTAGGAGCTTTGACTTTGCTGTGTTCTTTTGTGTGTATATTGGGGTCTTCCATGTCACCAAGGTAAAATTCTATAATCTGAATTTTTATCTAGTTTTTGCCCATTTCCACAGCCATCTACTTGACTTTTGAGTTCTTTTTTTTTTTAATTTAACTTAACACGTTCATTTTCAAAAAAATTTGGGTTCCAAATTTTTTCCCCTTTTATCCCTTCCCCCCACTCCAATACACCAAGCATTCTACTTTCCCCTATCACCAATCTGCCCTCTCTTCTACCATCCCTCCCTTCCCTTGTCCACATCTTCTCTTTTGGCCTGTAGGGCCAGATGACTTTCTATTCCCCATTATCTGCGTTTCTTATTTCCTAGTACCAACAAAAATACTAAAGAGTTGTTCCTAAAACATTGAGTTCCAAATTCTCCCCATCCCTCCCTCCTCACCCATTCCCTTTGGGAAGGCAAGCAATTCAATATAGGCCCTATCTGTGCAGTTTTGCAAATGACTTCGATAATAGTCGTGTTGTGTAAGACTAACTGTATTTCCCTCCATCCTATCCTGCCCCCCATTGTATCTATTCTGTCTTTTGATCCTGTCCCTCCCCAAGTGTTGATTTCAAATTGCTCCCTCCTCCCATTGCCCTCCCTTCCATCATCCACCCTCTTGCTTATCTCCTTCTCCCCCACTTTCCTGCATTGTAAGTTAGGTTTTCATACCAAAATAAGTGCGAATTTTATTCCTTCCGTTAGTCGAATGTTATGAGGGTAAACTTCTTGTTTTTTTTTCTCAGCTCTCATCTTTTTCCCTCCACTAAAAAGTCTCCTACTTGCTTCTTGAATGAGATATAATTTACCCCATTCCATTTCACCCTCTTTCCTCCCACCACAATTCTCTCTCACCATTTACCTTAATTTCTTTTAAGATATGGTCCCATCCTATTCAATTCACTATATGCTCTCTGTCTCTGTATGTGCGTGCATGTGTGTATGTTTGTGTGCGGGCACACGTGTATGTATGTGTGTTTCTGTGTGTATGTGTGTGTGTGTATAATCCCACCAACTACCCAGATCCTGAAAAATTTTAAGAGTTACAAATATTGTCTTTCCATGTCAGAATGTAAACAGTTCACCTTTGGTAAGTCCCTTAAGACTTTGCTGTTTACTTTTTCATGCTTCTTCTCATTCTTGTGTTTGAAAGTCAAATTTTCTTTTGAGCTCTGGTCTTTTCATCAGGAATACTTGAAAGTCCTCTATTTCATTGAAAGACCATATTTTCCCCTGAAGTATTATACTCAGTTTTGTGAGTAGGTGATTCTTGTATTGAGTCCTAGTTCCTTTGACTTCTGGAATATCCTATTCCATGCCCTTTGATCCCTTAATGTAGAAGCTGCTAGATCTTGAATTATCCTGATTGTATTTCCACAATACTGGAATTGTTTATTTCCAACTGTTTGCAATATTTTCACCTTGACCTGGGAATTTGGGAATTTGGCCACAATGTTCCTAGGAGTTTATCTTCTAGGATCTCTTTCAGGCAATGATCGATGAATTCTTTCAATACTTATTTCGCCCTCTGGTTCTACAATATCAGGGCAGTTTTCCTCGATAACTTCATGGAAGATGATGTCTAGGCTCTTTTTTTGATCATGGCTTTTAGGTAGTCCTATAATTTTTAAATTGTCTCTCCTGGATTTATTTTCCAGGTCAGTTGTTTTTCCAATGAGATATTTCACATTCTCTTCCATTTTTTCATTCTTTTGCTTTTGTTTTGTCATTTCTTGGTTTCTCAGAAAGTCATTACACTCCATCTGTTCCATTCTAATTTTGAGAGAACTATTCTCTTCAGGGAGCTTTTGAACCTCTTTTTCCATTTGGCTAAATCTGCTTTTGAAAGCATTCTTTTCCTCATTGGCTTTTTGAATCTCTTTTTGCCAATTGAGTTAGCCTATTTTTCAAGGAGGTATTTTCTTCAGCCTTTTTTTGGGTCTCCTTTACCAAGGTATTGACCCGTTTTTCATGCTTTTCTTGCATCTCTCTCATTTCTCTTCCCAGTTTTTCCTGCACCTGCCTAAGTTGATTTTCAAAATCGTTTATGAGCTCTTCCATGCCCTGTGCCCATCAGACATCCACTTGGGATGACTGAGATACATAGGCCCCGACCTCCACTTCTTTCCCTGATGATAAAAATAGTTCCTTGTCATCAGAATTGAAAGGCGGGACCATCTGTTCCTCCTCAAATTAGCTCTCTGTAGTCTTATTTTGCTTCCCTTTTCTGGGCATTTTCCCAGCCAGTTACTTGACTTCTGCGATTCCTCTCCACCTCCGCCTAGATCCGCCCAGCTAGTGCTTGGGGTCTGAGTTTCAAATGGGCTTTCCGCAGCTGGCGCGGCTGCTGTTCAATGTCAGCTTAAGTTCTGGTACTCAGGTAGGGGTAGGGCTGCCTCCAAGGCTCAGGTCCCTCAGGGGATTTATGTAGAGACCTTCAGTAATGGGGCGGGTTGGGGGCAGGGCCGTCTCCCAGGCTCAGTTCCCTCAGGTTGCTTATGCAGAGACCTTGAGTAATGGAGCTCCTGCTTGCTCAGGGAGTCAGTCCACCGCCACTGCCTCTGCCGCTGCTGCTGCTGCTCCCTCCGCCGCTGCCTCCTGAGGGGGCCTGTGTCACAGAAACATCCCACTCCCCTCTCAGCCAGCCCAGAAATCTCTCTCATTGACCTGTAGTGCCTGTGGGTGGAGGGACCCTCCCGGCCACGGGAGATTCCGTCCCTGAAGCCTGCTGAGATCTGCTCCTCTGGGGCCGTTGCCAGGGCAGCTCAGGGGTGGGCTCCGCTTTCCAGGGTGCGACGGACCCCTGGCGATCACTCTCCAGGGCTCTCTGGAATGGAAATCTTTTCCACTGCGTTTCTGAGCGCCTTGCATTGCTCCAGAATTCGTGGGGATTTCTTCTTGCAGGAAATATATGGGTTGTGGGTTCAGGGCTAGCATATGTGAGTCTTTCTACTCCACCATTTTGGCTCCACCCCGACTTTTGAGTTCTTTACCAAATTCTCTGCTTTCTGTGGGGGTATACTGTCAGTTGCTCAGTGTCCCCACAATCTGTGAGCCTAGAGCTCCAGAAACAGTTACTGCCACTGCCCCTGCTGCTACTGTGACTGCACTGGGCTCCTCTACCCACTCTGCTGCCCTGAGTCAGGGGGCAGATTATTATACCCTCTCAAACAGTTCCAATAGGTTTTTTCCAATGATCTTCCAATTTGTCTCCGTGTTTTGGAGTTGAGAAGTCTGGAAACTACCACAGGTGGCAGAGATTCATTCCCCCACCTCCCAAGCCTGATCACATCCTGTCTGTACTAGCATGGCCCACACTGGACTGTGCTCTACTCTCAGCGTGGCATGAAAGATGCTTCCTGTCAACCCTTCAGCATGTTCTGGGCTGGAGATAACAGATTCTGTGGGGTCTGTAACTCCCGAATGTGTTTAGAGTGATTTGTACAGGTATTTGACTGGACTTGGAGGGAGCAATCCAGTAAGTGTCTACTTCTACTCAGCCATATTGATTCTATTCTGGTTAATTAGATTCTTTAGAAATAGAAACAAGAGCACCAATTTCCAGTATTAAGAATGAAAAGGAAAAGTTTAAAGGAATGAAAATGAAATAAAAACAATTGCTAAATTAGTTTTTCCCTATGTGATGCCCCCCAACTGGCAATCTAATCGAATGAATATTTAAAATATATATATATACACACACACTCACACACACACGCACACACACACATATATAAATATATGCATGTGTATGCATGTGTATGTGTGTTTGTGTACAAATTGCCCTGATTAGCAAATAAGAAAATAGAATATTTAAATAATTTCACCTGGTAAAAAGAAATTGACCAAATCATAAATGAGCCAGAAAAGGAAAGAAAAACTCCATGATTAGGTTATTTACAATGTAATTCTATTAAACACTGCAATAAAAAATTAATTCTATGCTATGTAAATTGTTTGAAAAAATATGTAAAGAAGTTTTACCAAATGCATTTTATGACATAAAAGTCATTCTCATACTTAAGCAAGGGAAAGCAAAAGCATAAATAGAAGTCTATATACCCATTTCTCAAAAGAATCTAGATGCAAAAAATAAAATAAAATCCCAGCAATAATATTAGAACAATATTTTTCAAAGAAAGTACTCTTTGACCAAGTTGGATTCACACAAGAAATAGAGGGCTGGTTCATTATTAAGAAAGAAAAAGTGACCATAATAATTCAAATAATTAAAAATATTCAATCAAGAAATACATAAATGTCTTTGGACAAGCTATAATACCCTTTTCTACTATAAAGAGTAGAAAAGAAAAGAATAAATGGTGCTTTTCTTAAAATGATAAGCAATATCTATTTAAAATCAAGAGTGAGCATTCTCTTAAACGAAGATAAGCATGTAGAGTTTCCAAAAAGATTAGGAGTGAAACATTACCATTACCATTCAACATTTTACTAGAAGTGCTAAGCAAAACAATAAAGTAAGAAGAAGAAATTTAAGAAATAATAATAATCAACAAGTAAACAGAACTGTTACTTTTTAGGATCAGAGTGTGGTATACTTGGAGAACACAAAACAATTAAATGAAAAAAGTGCAAGCAATTAATAACTTTAGCAAAGTTTCATATTATAAAATAAATGCACCCAAATCATTACCATATATATGCAACAAAAAGTAGAAAGAAGAGATAGAGAAATCCAATTTAAAGTAACTAAAGACATTAGTAAGCACGTTTTGGCCTCCTTGTCTAGTTATGAATAATAAGTATCAGAAGAAAAATTTTAAAAATCTCTTAACATATATATATATATATAGATAGATAGATAGATAGATAGATAGATAGATAGATAGATACCTAAATAATTTGAGAAATATTAAACAATAATGAGTAGGCTAAGCCAACAAAATAAAAATAATGTAAGTATCTAAATTAATTTACTCACTGTCTCACCAATGACACTACCACAGTATTATTCTATAGAGTTAGAAAAAAGTAGACCAACAACGGGTGTAGAGCAAGGGTGATGAAACTGAGCGTTGTGGCCACATGTGGCCACTAAGAACACAAGAGTAACCGTTTGACTGAATCTAAACTTCAGAGAACAATTCTCTTTATAAAAGGACTTGTTCTGTAAAACTCGGACTCAATCTAAAAGCCATACACAAGGAACTAGATGGTCACATAAGGGCTAGAGTCTGCAGGTTCCCTACCTTTGATAGGATATCTATCTATCTATCTATCTATCTATCTATCTATCTATCTATCTATCTATCTATCTATCTATCTGTTTTTTAAGTGAAGGAAGAAGGTCTATCAATGTTATGACTTAAAGTATACTAAAAATTTCTTATTATCCTTTTAATATTTTCGTACTAGATAACAAATGTAATCATCAATCAAACATATATAACTGATTAGGTACATAATATAAAGAAACAATTGATCCCAATAGCCCATTGTTTGATGAATACAAAGATCTGAACTTTAGTCACAGAAATTCATCATTTCACAAAAAAAGTTAGGAAACCTGGAAGGAATTCAGAAAAAATTAGGCATAGGACAGCATTCCCCACTGTATACAAATATAAATTGAAATGTGTATACGATTTCACCATGAAGATTGATATCATGAGCAAGTTAGATGAGTACAGGGGAAAAATAAATATTAGAGCAGTGGATAGGGGGATTGCACATATTCAACAAGAAATATAGATATTCATTAGAAGTGAAATAATTTGATTACATTTATTTAAAGATCGTTTGTATAAATAAAATTAATATAGCCAAAATTTGAAAAAATCAGGAAGCAGTAAAATTTACAATGTCTCTGTTAAAGGTCTCATTTCTTAATTATGTAGGTAACCAAAATAGGCTTGTGAGCATGTATAATTCCCAAATTTATAAATGATCAATGGCAGTTTTCAGAAGAAATAATCATACTAAATGCTCTAAATAAACAATATTTATAAAAATTGAAAATATAGCAAATTTGAGGTGCCACCTTACACCAAACAGATTGGGTGAGATGAGAAAGAAAAAAATAATGGTAGAAGCTATGTACAATTACTGCAACAGCACAGTAACTGTTGGTGGAGTTGTGATTAGGTCAAAACATGTTGGAGAATAATTTTGAACTATGCTTAATGAACTATAAATCTATTAATATAGGTTTACACAACATTTATTCTAATAGACAAAAATATTAGATATAAATACTGAGTATTGTTCTAAAGTCTAGGGAAACAAAGAAAGGCAAAAGATGCCCCTACTCTAAAGAAGCTTAAGAAATATACTTTAAAATTAAAAATATGAGGGGGAGGAGCCAAGATGGTGGAGTAGAAAGGTACATATACTAGCTCCAAACCCACAGCTTATAAATTACCTATAAAAAGAACACCCAAAAAATTCTGGAGCAGTGGAAGCCATGCAGCAACGCAGGGGAGGAGATTTCTGTTCCAGAGAGCCCTGATAAACGACCACTAGGGGTCCATCACGCACTGGACCCAGACAGAGGCCAGCCCTGTCTTGGCCACATGGCACCGAGAGGAGCAGATCCGGCAGGCTTCAGGGATGGAATCTCCAGCAGCTGCGAAGATCCCTCTACCCACAGGCGTTGCAGGTCAGTGAAAGACTCTATCTGGCTGGTCGAGAAGGGAGTGGGGTATCTCCATGGATCAGGGCCCTTCGGAGGAAGTGGTGGGGGAAGCAGCAACCAGGAGCTCCCTGAGCAGGCAGGAACTCAGGTCAATTACTGAAGGTCTCCACATAAACCCCCTGAGGGAACAGAGCCTGGGAGGTGGCCCTGCTCCCACATAAGAACCTGAAAACCTGAACTTAATCCCACTGAATAGCAGCCCCGGCCCTCCCTGAAAGCCCTGTGGCTGGGAATCTCAGACCCCAAGCACTAGTGAGGTGTGGGTGGAGAGGAATCTCAGAAGTCAAGCAACTATCTGGGAAAATGGCCACAAAAGGGAAAAAAAAAATAAGACCATAGAAGGTTACTTGCTTGGTGAACAGATATTTCCTCCTTTACTTCTTGATGAGGAAGAACAATGCATACCATCAGACAAAGACATAAAAGTGAAGGCCTCTGTATCCCAAACATCCGAAATAAATATACGATGGGCTCAGGCCATGGAAGATCTCAAAAAAGATTTTGAAAATCAAGATAGACAGGTAGAGGAAAAATCGGGAAGAGAAATGAGAGAGATGCTAGAAAAGCATGAAAAACAGGTCAATACCTCGCTAACGGAGATCCAAAAAAATGCTGCAGAAAATACCACCTTGAAAAATAGGCTAACTCAATTAGCAAAACAGGTTCAAAAAGCCAATGAGGAGAAGAATGCTTTCAAAAGCAGAATTAGCCAAATGGAAAAAGAGGTTCAAAAGCTAACTGAAGAAAATAGTCCTCTCAAAATTAGAATGGAACAGATGGAGGCTAATGACTTTATGAGAAGCAAAGAAATCACAAAACAAAACCAAAAGAATGAAAAAATGGAAGAGAATGTGACATATCTCATTGGAAAAACAACTGACCTGGAAAATAGATCCAGGACTACCTGAAAGCCATGATGAAAAAAAGAGCCTAGACATCATTTTTCATGAAATTATCAAGGAAAACTGCCCTGACATTCTAGAACCAGAGGGCAAAATAAGTATTGAAGTAATCCACCAATCACCACCTGAAAGAGATACAAAAAGAGAAATTCCTAGGAACATTGTGGCCAAATTCCAGAATTCCCAGGTCAAGGAGAAAATCTTGCAAGCAGCTAGAAAGAAACAATTCTAGTATTGTGGAAATACAATCAGGATAACTCAAGCTCTAGCAGCTTCTACATTAAGGGATCGAAGGGTGTGAAATAGGATATTCCAGAAGTCAAAGGAACTAGGACTCAAACCAAGAATCACCTACCCAGCAAAATTGAGTATAATACTTCAAGGGAGAATATGGACTTTCAATGAAGCAGAGGACTTTCAAGCATTCTTGATGAAAAGAGCAGAGCTGAAACGAAAATTTGACTTTCAAACACAAGAATGAGAAGAAGCATGCAAAAATAAACAGCAAAGAGAAGTCATAAGGGTCTTACCAATGGTGAATTATTTACATTCCTACATGGAAAGACAATAAATGTAACTCTTGAAACTTTTCAGTATCTGGGTAGTTGGTGGGATTACACACACACATACACATACATGCATGCACACACACATACATGTGTGCATGCTCACACACATACATACATGCACTCACACACAGAGACACAGAGCACATAGTGAATTGAATAGGATGGGATCATATCTTCAAAAAATTAAGGTAACCGATGAGAGACAAATGTATTGGGAGGAGAGAGGATGAATTGGAATGGGGTAAATTATCTCTCATTCAAGAGGCAAACAGGAGACATTTTAGTGGAGGGGAAAAGAGGAGAGCTGAGAAAAAAAACATGAAGTTTACTCTCATCACATTCAACTAAAGGAAGGAATAAAATGCACACACATTTTTGTATGAAAACCTATTTTGCAATGCATGAAAGTAGGGGAGAGGGAGATAAGCAGTGTGCGCGGGATGATGGAAGGGAGGGCAATGGGAGGAGGGAGCAATTTGAGGTTAACACTCTTGGGGAGGGACAGGATCAAAAGTGAGAATAGAAACAATGGAGGGCAGGATAGATTGGAGGGAAAAATAGTTAGTCTTACACAGCATGAGTATTATCGAACTCATTTGCAAAACTACACATATATAGCCCATATTGAATTGCCTGCCTTCCCAGAGGGAATGGGTGGGGAGGGAGGGATGGGGAGAAGTTGGAACTCAAAGTTTTAGGAACAACTCTCGAGTATTGTTCTTGCTACTAGGAAATACGAAATCCAGGTAATGGGGAATAGAACATTATCTGGCCCTACAGGACAAAAGAGAAGATGAGGACAAGGGAAGGAGGGATGATAGAAGAGAGGGCAGATTGGTGATAAGGGAAATTAGAATGCTCCATGTATTTGGGTGGAGGGAGGGGACAAATGGGGAGAAAATTTGGAACTCAAAAATTTGTGAAAATGAATGTAAAAAGTTAAATCAATAAATTTATATTAAAAAATAAATAAAATTAAAAATATGCAGAATGAAAAACAAGTGTAGAATAACTTTACAATTATAAAGCCAATGCAATAAAGATCAGGAGAAAGGCAGAAAGTGGGAAATTTTTTTTTACAAATAGTGTCTCTGATAAAGACCTTATTGCAAAAATAGAGAACTGCATCCAATTTATAAAAACACAAGTAATTCCTCAATTGAAAAATAGTCAAAGGATATCAACAGGAAATTTTTAGATGAAGAAATTAAAGCTATCTGTAGGAATATGAAAAAAATGGTCTAAATCACTGTTGATTACAGAAATGCAAATCAAAGCAATTGTTACTACATCAAGACAAAACAGGAAAATGATAAATACTCGAAAAGAAATGGGAAAATCAGAACATTAGTGCATTTTTGGTGGAGTTATGGACAGATGCAACCATTCTGGAGAGCAATTTTGAACTATCCTTAAAAAGCTATAAAGCTGCATGTACTCTTTCACCTCACAATACCACTTCCAGCATATTATTATTATTCTCTCTCTTTCTCTTTTTCTATTTCTTTATCTCTCTTTCTTCTTTTTCATGTCTTCTCCCACTGGTTCTAATTCTTCTTTACACATGGCCAATGTGAAAATAGATTAAATATGAATGCATGTGTAGAACTTGTATCAAGTTACATGCTTTCCTAGGGTGGGAGAGGTATAAGATAGGGAGAAAATTTAGAAAGCAAAAGGTTTTGGAAGTGAATGGTGAAAACCAAAAATAAATAATTGTATATATATATATATATATATATATATATATATATATATATATATATATATATATATATGTGTGTGTGTGTGTGTGTGTGTGTGTGTGTATGTATATATGTATATGTGTGTGTTTGTGTGTGTCAAAGAAAACAGTCTAATTGAATAGGGATAAGAACTAACCCTTTATTTCATTTTTGTAGGGAACTCCCAGATGAAGAAACTTCATTTACCATGGCACCTTAGCAGTACTTCCACAAATTATTGTTTTGGAATGATTCATATACCATTGAGAAGCTAAGTGATCTATAAATGTTTGGATTCAAACGTTCATCATTTGTCCTCCATATCCAGCTATCTACTATAGTCCTCTGTCTCTTTGAGATTAAACTTTCTTCTTCATGTTGGAATATCTTTGCTTTTTTGTTTAAGACCTACTCCTCAGTTCAATCTACTTTACTATTTTTTCACTAAATAGTAAATTCTGTAAGACTGAAGCATATAATTGTTTAAATGTACTAAATTATAAGGTTCAGCTTTTAATCCTAAAGCCCAAGTATGCAAATGATTTATGTAAACATAGCTAGTGAATTTCCATCTTCTCTGCTGTGCAGCATTTTTTTCTTTAAAAGTAATTTTAAAGGTATTACGTTTTTATATTTTTTAAGTATATAATTTATTTATTTTCAGTTTTCAACATTCACTTCCACAAGATTTTAAATTCCAAATTTCTCCCCATCTCTCCCCCCTCACTCTAGGACAGCGTGCTCCTCAACCATCCCTTTCCCCAACCTGTCCTCCCTTGTATCACCCCAATCCTCCCATCCTCCTCCTGTCTATTTTCCTCTAGAGCCACATAGATTTCTATACCTCATTGACTGTACAATTTATTTCCCGGTTGCATTCAAAAACAATTTCTAACATTCATTTTAAAGTTTTGTATTCCCCATTCTATCCCTCCCTCTCTCCCCACAAAATCGGTCATACATGTGTATCCATGCAAAAAACGTCTATGATAGTTATATTGTGAAAGTCTAACCACATTTTCCTCTACCCTGTCCTGCCCTCCATTTATTTCATTCTCTCCCTTCAGTAGTGTTTGCTTCTGATTATCCCTTCCCCCCATCTGCCTTCCCTTCTATTTCTTCCTTCTCCTATCCCCTTTGCCCCACCTTTCTGTAAGGTAAGATAGATTTCCATACCGAACTGAATGTGTGTTATTCCCTCCTTAAGCCAAATGTAATGAGTGTAAGGATCATTTATTTGCTCTCCCCTCTCCCCTCTTCCCTTTCATTGTAAAAGCTCTTTCTTTTCTCTTTTATATGAGATACTTTACTACATTGTGCCTCTCCATTTCATTTTCTCCCAGGTTGTTCCTCCTAATATTTCATTTTATTTTGTAGATATCCTCCTTTCATATTTTGCTCACCCTGTACCCTCTGTCTATACATCACATACTGATGCATATGCATACACATACGCATATATATGCATATATATAACCATATAAATGCATACATGCATACACATATATGTGTATGTGTATGTATATATGTATGTATATGTGAGTGTGTTTATATGTATGTGTCTATATGTGTGTACATATATCCACATGCTTGCACATACAAATATATATGTGTGTGCATATCCATATACACAGATGATATACAGATATATATATATATATATATAGAGTATACACATATATATACACATAAATTCCCTCTAATTTCATTAATACTGAGAAAGATCTCATGAGTAACAAATATTATCTTTTCATGCAGAAATAGAAAGAGTTCAACTGTAGTAAGTCCCTTATGGTTTCTCTTTTCTGTTTACCTTTTCATGTTTCTCTTGATTCTTGTATTTGAAAGTCAAATTTTCTATTCAGTTCTGGTCTTTTCAACAAGAATTTTGGAGGTCCATTATTTCATTGAAATTCCATGTTTTTCCCTGAAGTAGTATATTAAGTTTTGCTAAGTAGATAATTCTTGTTTTTAATCCTATGTCCCTTGACCTCTGGAATATTTTATTACAAGCCATCCAATCCCTTAAGAAAAAAGCAGCTACAAGTAATTCAGTCCCTTGAGTCCTCCTCCAGCTCCATCCATGCTGGCACAGCTCAAGCCCAGCTACTTTCTGCTCACATCCCGATGCAATATACCCATCCTGTTAACCTTCCAAATTGTCCTGGGCTGGATATTTGCTTCAGTCAATCATTTTGCGCCTTATGTTGCTCTAGAATTGGTTTAGAGTTATTTTGAATAGTTTATTTTTTGAGGGTTTGAGGACTCTTGCAGTTTCCTGCTTCTACTCTGCCATCTTGCTTCAGTCCCTCTAGCAATTTTAAGCATCAGCTGGCAACCTAGCTCTTTGTTCTCACATCTTATGTTTCTTTAATTACAGAGGCCAGCAACAACACAGATCTCTCTCAAAGACTCGAATGTGTCATATACTACAGCTCATGAAAACAGATGAGTTTATTCCAAGGGATTTTTTTATGGGCTTCACTTTATACTTCGTTATAATTTAATGGAATCTCACTTCTTTAGGACCTTTTGGTGTCTATAATATGTTAGTTAAATAAAGAACTTAAAATCTTAACACATTCACAACATGTTTGACTTAAGAATTTTTTTATTTCTCCACAGGGGTTTATATACATGTTTGTACATAATTAAACACTCTTAACAAAACAGCAACAACAAATTAACCTTCTCTTCTAGAATATCCACTCCATGAAACTTAGAGAAACATATACAAAGTTAGTACACTTGATCAGGTGAATAATGACCTATCCCTACCAAATTAGACAAGGAATAATAAAGTAGATAGTGCTTCTTGCGTTTTCCTGGTAGGTAAGGTAGATTCTAAGAGAATCAAGGAAAGGTTTATTTTATTGGAATATAGCCAATAGATGAAGAATGAAAATAAGAGGGAATTTACGGTTTATACTTTCTAAATCAGAGTTTCTGAACCTAGAGGAAGAACTCACCAGTTGTCTGCATTCATAGTAGTTTAAAATATTTTACAACATTGTACTGAGGTCTTCCTCAAACTGGCTGATGAAAAGTAGCTATTTAACGAAATAACAATAAATAATTATTTTACAGACGCTGTTCTAATAAATCATAATACAGTTTGTATTGTATTTTTAAACTCAAAAAACAGAAAATTAAAAACTTTTTTCTGTGGCTTCAAAACTGGTGTCCTTGATCATCAATTTGCCTTCTGATTCCAAAGTTGTTATTCCATGATGATCTTTCAAATGAGAGGAATTGCTATGCTTAAACTAAATGCAATATCAGAGCAGAACAAGACATATATGCATTTTAAGTTATTTTTGCTTTAATAAAATCTCTTTGCAATTCTTAAGATGTTAAAGAGATTTTTTTAAAATGATTTTGGTGCCACAAAAAACAAACAAACAAAATCATTTTTAGTCCAAATGGAAGGAAAATTTCTTTCACTGTATTCTTCTATGCCTTATTCTAAAATTGAATTTCATCATTCATCATTGCTTTCATCAACATAAAATTAAATATCATTCCCCAAGTGCTTCTTATTCTATTACGATTTAGAGTAATTTAAGAGTGCTCCTTAGTAGTGAAAAGAAAATAGGTAAAGAGCTATGACTGGTTAAGATGTAGTTCAGAAGTATTGTAATTGCAATATTTTACCTTCAACAAAAGGGAAAAGTTATTTTCTTTTTCCTGTACATAGTTACAGTGAGGGTGTGTTTTCTTCATAAAACAAAGGAATTCAAAACTAAACTGCATTATAAATTTAATTCCATAAATAACTCTGAACATGGAAAATATACTTTGGAAATGAGATACTCACAACTAGGAGCATTCAAACTCTTATCTTGGTGAAGCATCCAACTAAGACATTGTTGGAGGGTTAATTGATGAATTAAACAGTAGGAAATATCTAACGAAGTCTTCATCTAGTTTCCTGCACGATATATGTTTATATATTTGCGTGTATATATGTATATGTGTGCAAAGGTCTATGCACATATATGTGCTTATATATGCATATATGTACATGTATAAACATACATCCGTATATGTGTATGTATGTATTACGTATGTTTGTACACACACATGTGTGTGTATGTGTGTGTGTGTATATATATATATATATATTTAAGAGGCATTTGGGAGAAAAGCAAAAAAAAGAAAAGAAAGAAAGAAATTGAAGTGGTCAGCATCCCTCTTGAAGCATAGGTTGTTCCACTGTTCTAGGTAGAACTGTCAGTTCTTTCCAATTACGCCTATAAGGTGAAGGCATGATTTTGATCAAAGTTTAAAGTTTATATTTCTGCTTGTCATTGAAATCTTATTACCTTTTGATATCCATGATGGAAGAATCTAGATATATAGAAAAAATAGGGTTGACAACTTTGTATACTCTATATTAGTGTCCAGAGTTCTCATATTTTATAATAAACATCGGTGCCTATTATATACCCCTATTGTGCACAACTGGGAATAGAGTTCCACACTTGACTTAAGTTTTATGTGTTGCAGATGGAGGTGAACAATATATTCTGGTTGTCTACACTTTGAGAACAAAAGGCAGTAGGTTCAGGGGTACTAAGTTCCTCATCACTATGTTCTTTGCAGTGGAGAACTATTGGAGAGATTTTCCTGTAACATTTTAAAGACAGTGTGACAGGCAAATTCAGGTTTGGTGGAAAGTGCAGCACGTGACTAGGAACAGATTTTGCAATGACAGCGGATATTGTCTTTATGATGAGAAATGATACAATCAAATTATTGCTCTCAATTCACACCTCATAAGGAATATGCACCCGTATGTCTCCCTGCAACTGTTTATCCCATTTATACGCTTCTTTTTTTATGCCCTTGCCCAGTAGATAATTATGAAGTAAGCCTCAGTAACTTTTTACGGATTTTCTTTATAGTAACTCACTGGTCAGTTGCCAAAGATAATGCTGTACATCTTGCAATGTATTTTTAAAAGTCTAATGCTAATATTGTATCCCAATTTAATAAATGCATGTGAGCTATAAAAGCCATTGGGACTGTCTCTTTTCCCATGCTTTTTTTTTTGCTGTATTGATTATTTATGGGTGGCTCAGCTCATCTTTATATCTACCATCTGCTTAGTATCCGATTTACAGAGCTCAGATTATTTTAATTAGACTTGTCACAGATGATTCACTAGCTGCTTGAACAGTAGAAAAGTGATGTTGGGTCACTTCATAGCAGATTTTGCCAATTTTGACCCAATGACCACACTTGGCATTGATGTCACTTTTCAGCACATTTCTCCACTGAAGATAAGTGCACATCACTACATTCTTGGCAACATACGACACTGTTTTTTAGATTGCATTGCAATCATTATGTTGTAAACTGTGTGAAATGACTAATGTCCAATAGCTTTTCTATGCCAATAATTTAAAGTAGAGCTCACTACTGAATACCAACTGCAAGCAAATGATATGTGCTCCATGAATTATCTGCTAGCTCTATATGAATCAAATCTAAATGTGAACCACGAGAGGTTTATTTTTAAATGATTTGCACTTCTGTGTATTAAGAATCAACTAATTTGTATGGACTTACTCACAAAGACACAGAGGTTTAAGTTATTTAATAGTAACTAAAGAAAACCAGTATTCTGTGAATTTTCTATTAGGATTATGTAATATGATCTTGTATTAGCAGCAGCTTATGTTTTATCACATTTTAATATTTAAAAAAGCACTTCAATAATAAAACTTATTACATTGGTAGAATGAGTATGTGGACTTCACTTTTACAAATGAATACAATGAGGTTCATATAAGTGAATCACAGTATCACAGATAAATTACCAGGCCATGCACATATAAATTTATATACATACATGGATATGGATATATGTATACATGTATATACCTATCTAAATATTGCTATTAATGCCACATTTTAAACACAGGGCTCAGTTCTTACTCAAAGTAAATCAGCATTTTTTTTTTACATTTCTAGAATGATAAGATAAAATGAAAATAGCAAAGGGCAAAAATGGTAGGGTACAAGCAGGGACCTGCTTCAGCTCTCCCACCACACCCCTCAATATGCCTGTAAAAATTACTCTAAAAAAATTCTAAAGCAGCAGCCAAAAAAATAATAGAGTGAAACAGATTTTCAGCCGAAGAAAATCTAGAAGGTGGACAGGAAAGGTCTATTGCACCGGGTTCAGCAAAGCACAGGGCAGCATGGGCCATGCCTGCAAAGATGTGCCTGGAGCAGGACTCAGGGTGCTGAATCACTAGGAGTTGCAACTGTTTCCAATATACTCAACATACAAATACCAAAGACAGCTTCAAAACTCAGTGGGAAAGTGAGTGAGAGGAATGTGAACTGAACCCAGCCCCAGACCCAGGGTGTTGACAGTCAGTGCTGCAGCAGCCTCTGATTATGGAACTCTTAGTCTAAAGCTTATGGGGGAATTGTGAGGCTTACCTGGGTACCAGTCTGGGGTGGTGGTTCCCAGGCAAGGAAGAGTGGTGGTGTGCAGAAATTGGGGGGCTTGGGGAGAAGGAATTCTAACCACAGTCCCAGGGCAGAAAAGAGAGCTTATGGTTGCTGACAGATGAGAGCACAGGTCAGGAGATCATACCACATTGGAAGAATGAAGAATTTATAAGGCTCCTAGAGATATATCTGAAAAGAGCAGCAAAAAAAAAAAAAAAAAAAAAAAAAACTCTTAAACTTGGGGCAATGTACCTTTCACTTCAAAAGTCAAGGAAGTGACTGTGAAAATAATCAAAAAGGGGAAGAAGTTTGGATGGAAGTTTGCTTTCATGGTGAAAAGGTATTTTCATAAGTCCTTGGGGGCAAAAATCAAAGCATACAAAGAGAGAAAGATCAAAGCATACAAACAGAGGAAGATAACAAGTTCAAGGCTCCAAACTACAAAGTCTCAAAGAAAAATATGAAATGATCTCAGTCTATGAAAGAACTCAAAAAGGATTATGAAAATCAAATAACATTAGTAGAGGAAAAATTGAGAAGTGAAATAAGAGTGATGCAAGAAAAGCATGAAAAACGAGTCAACGTCTTTGTAAAGAAAACAAAGAAAAATGCTGAAGAAAATAGCACCTTTAAAAATAGATTAGGGGGGAGGAGCCAAGATGGCGGAGTAGAAAGACTCACATATGCTAGTTCCGAACCCACAACCCATAAATTTCCTGTAAAAAGAACTCCCCACAAATTCTGGAACAGTGGAAGCCGTGAAGCAACGCAGTGGAGGAGATTTCCATTCCACAGAGCCCTGAAAAACCAGCACAAAATGTTCGTTGCACACCGGACAGTGAAGCTGAGTCCTGTCCCGGCCGTGCAGCCCTGAGAGGAGCAGATGCCAGCAGGCTTCAGGGACGGAATCTCCGGGAGCTGTGAAGGTCCCTCCACCCACAGGCGCTACAGGTCAGTGACAGAGATTTCTTGGCTAGTCGAGAGGGGAGCAGGGTGTCTCCATAACTCCCCTCCCCTCCCCTCAGGAGGCAGCTACAGAGGCAGCGGTGACCAGGGGCTCACAGAGCAGGAAGGATCTCAGATCCATTACTGAAGGTAACCCCCTGAGAAACCTGGGAGGCGTCCCTACCCCCAGCTGAGCACCAGAACTTTAGCTCACATTGAATAGCAGCTGTGCCCACCACTGAAAGCCCTGAAGCTGGGGAGCAGCGTTTGAACTACAGACCCCAAGCACTAACTGGGCAGATCTAGGTGGGGGTGGAGAGGAATCTCTGAAGTCAAGTAACTGGCTGGGAAAATGCCCAGAAAAGGGCAAAAATAAGACCATAGAAGGTTACTTTCTTGGTGAACAGATGTTTCCTCCTTTCCTTTCTGATAAGGAAGAACAATGCTTACCATCAGGGAAAGACATAGAAGTCAAGGTCTCTGTATCTGAAACACCTGAAATAGATATCCAATGGGCTCAGGCCACGGAAGAGCTCAAAAAGGATATTGAAAATCAAGTTAGACAGGTGGAGGAAAAACTGGGAAGAGAAATGAGAGAGATGCAAGAAAAGCATGAAAAACGGGTCAATACCTTGCTAGAAGGAGACCCAAAAAATGCTGAAGAAAGTAATACCTTGAAAAATAGGCTAACTCAATTGGCAAAAGAGGTTCAAAAAGACAATGAGGAAAAGAATGCTTTCAAAAGCAGAATTAGCCAAATGGAAAAAGAGGTTCAAAAGGTCACTGAAGACAATAGTTCTCTCAAAATTATAATGGAACAGATGGAGTCTAATGACTTTCTGAGAAACAAAGAAATCACAAAAAAAAAACCCAAAGAATGAAAAAATGGCAGAGAATGTGAAATATCTCATTGGAAAAAGAACTGACCTGGAAAATAGATCCAAGAGAGAAAATTTAAAAATTATGGGACTATCTATAAGCCATGATCAAAAAAAGAGTCTAGATATCATCTTTCATGAAATTTTCAGGGAAAACTGCCCTGAGATTCTAGAACCAGAGGGCAAAATAAGTATTGAAGGAATCCACCAATCACCACCTGAAAGAGATCCAAAAAGAGAAACTCCTAGGAACATTGTGGCCAAATTCCAGAATTCCCAGCTCAAGGAGAAAATATTGCAAGCAGCTAGAAAGAAACAATTCCAGTACTGTGGAAATACAATCAGGATTACACAAAATCTAGCAGCTTCTACATTAAGGGATTGAAGGGTGTGGAATAGGATATTCCAGAAGTCAAAGGAATTAGGACTCAAACCAAGAATCACCTACCCAGAAAAACTGAGTATAACACTTCAAGGGAAAATATGGTCTTTCAATGAAACAGAGGACTTTCAACATTCTTGATGAAAAGACTAGAGCTGAAAAGAAGATTTGACCTTCAAACACAAGAATGAGAAGAAGCATGAAAAAGCAAACAGCAAAGAGAAGTCATAAGGGACTTACCAAAGGTGAACTGTTTACATTCCTACATGGAAAGACAATATATGCAACTCTTAAAACTTTTCACTATATGGGTAGTTGTTGGGACTACACATACACATACACACACATATACACACACATGTACATGCATGCGTACACACACATATGCACACATACACTCACGCGCAAAGACGGAGTGCCAGACAGAGAGCACAGAGTGAATTGAATAGGATGGGGACCATATCTTAAAAGAAAATTAAGGTAAATGGTGAGAGAGAAATGTAGTGGGAGGAGAGAAGGTGAAATGGAATGGGGGTAAAGTTATCTCTCATTCAAGAGGCAAGTACGAGACTTTTTAGTGGAGGGGAAAAAAGAGGAGAGCTGAGAAAAGATCATGAAGTTTACTTTCATTACATTCGACTAAAGGAAGGAATAAAGTGCACACTTCTTTTGGTATGAAAGCCTATCTTGCAATACAGGAAAGTGGGGGAGAAGAGATAAGCAGAGTGGGGGAGATGATGGAAGGGAGGGCAATGGGAGGAGGGAGCAATTTGAAGTCAACACTCTTGAGGAGGGACAGGGTCAAAGACAGAATAGAAACAATGGGGGTCAGGATAGGATGGAGGGAAATACAGTTAGTCTTACCCAACATGACTATTATCTAAGACATTTGCAAAAACTACACAGATAGGGGCCTATATTGAATTGCCTGCCTTCCCAAAGCGAATGGGTGGGGAGGGAGGGATGGGGGAGAATTTGGAACTCAAAGTTTTAGGAACATGTATTTAGTATCTTGGCTACTAGGAAATAAGAAATATAGTTAATGGGGAATAGAAAGTCATCTGGCCCTACAGGACAAAAGAGAAGGTGGGGACAAGAGAAGGGAGGGATGATAGAAGAGAGGGCAGATTGGTGATAGGGAAAAATTAGAATGCTTGGTGTATTGGGGTGGGGGAGGGGACAATTAGGGAGAAAAATTTGTAACCCCAAAATTTTATGAAAATGAATGTAAAAATTTAACGAAATAATTTTATATTAAAAAATAAAAATAGATTAACCTATATGTGAAGAGAGGCCCAAGAAGGCAATAAGAAGATTTCCTTAAAAATCAGAGTTATTCAAATGGAAATGGAGGTCCAAAAGCTCACTGAAGGATATAGTCCCCTTAAAAATTACAATGGAACAAAATCTAAGCTGATCATTTTCAAGACATGTCAAAAAAATTATTAAATCAAAACCGATAGAATGAAAAAAAAAGGTGATAACCTAAAATATGTCATTGACAAAACAACTCACCTGGAAAACAGATCCAGGAGAGATAACTTGGAAATTATTGGACTATCTGAAGACTTGATATAAAAGGGCCTAGACATCTTCTTTCAAGAAATTATGAAGGGAAACTGACCTGAACCAGAGAGTAAAACAGATAGTGAAAGAATTCACCAATCTGTTCCTGAAAGAGATCCCCAAAGGAAAACTCCTAGGAATATTTTAGTCAAATTCAAGATTTCCTAGGTGGAGAAATATTGCAAGCAAGAAGAAAGAAGCAGTTTGAGTATTGTGGAAACACAATCAAGATTACACAATATCTAGCAGTTTGTGTATTAAGTGACAATAGGGTTTGGAAAAAAGATATTCCAAAGGTAAAAGGGTGTAGGATTGAAACCAAGAATCAACTACCCGACAAAACTGAGTATAACACTTCAGGGGAAATAATGGTCGTTCAATGTAATAGAGGACTTTCAAGTAATTGGAATTCATGAGACTTTTCTCAATATCGGGATAGTTGAAGGGATTATATACTTATAGACATAGGGTGTGGGGTGAGTTGAATAGGAAAGGATGATATCTAAACATAAAATTAAGGTTTGAGATTGGAATACTTAGGGAGAAGCAGAAAGGGAAAAATAGAATGGGATAAATTATTTCTTACATAAAAGTGGCAAGAGAAAGCTCTTTCAATGGAGGAGACATGAGGGGGGAAATGTGGGGGAAAGAATGAACCTTACAATCATTGGATTTAGCTTAAGTAGGGAATAACATGCACTCTTAATTTGGTATAAATATCTATCTTATACTAAAGGAAAGTAAGGGGGGAAAGTACAAGCACAGGGTGGGGATGATAGAAGGCAAGAAAAATAGGAAGAAGGGTAATTAGAAGTAAACACATTTGAGGAGGGACACGGTGAAAAGAGAGAATAGAATAAATGGGGGTTAGGAGAGGATGGATGTAAATATGGTTAGTCTTTCACAATGTGACTTATGGAAATGTTTTGCATGACTATACATGGATGATAACTTATTATTAAATTGGTTGCCTTCTCAGTGGGGGTGGGTGGGGATGGAGGATAGGAGAGAAGTTAGGACCCAAAGTTTTAAAGACAAATGCTAAAATTTGTTTTCACGTGCAACTGGGAAATAAGGCAAGCAGGCAATGGAGTAAAGAAATCTGTCTGTTCTATCCACAAGAAAATAAAAGGGAAGGGGATGGATGTGAGAGAAGGGCAGATTGCAGGAAGGGGTAGTCAGAATACACAATCTCTTCAATTGCATGGAGGGGAGAAGTGGGGAGAAAATTTGGTACTTAAAATCTTGTGGAAGTGAATGTTGACAACTAAAAATAAATTCATTAATTTATTAAAAACAATCTAGCAACAAAATAAAAGAATACTTCAATGTGGTCCATTTCCTTGAATGACTATTTTCCCCTGAAGCATAATATTCAGTTTTGCTGGGTAGGTGATTCTTGATTTTAATACTATCTCCTTTGACCTCTGGAATATCATATTCCAAGCCCTATAATCCTTTAATGTACTAGCTGCTAGATTTTATGTTGTCTTGATCATGTTTCCATAATACCTGAATTGTTTCTTTCTGGCTGGTTGCTTGCAATATTTTCTCCTTGACAGAGGAGCTCTGGGATTTGACCACAATGTTCCTAATATTTTCCTTTTGGGATGTCTTTTAGGAGGCAATTGGAGGACTCTTTCAAAATCTATTTTATTCTTTGGTGATAGAACTTCAGAGCAGTTTTCCTTGATAATTTCTTAAAAGATAATTTTTAAGCTCTGTGTTTGATCATTGTTCTCAGAGAGTTCAATAATTTTAAGCAGTTTCTCCTGTATCTGTTTTCCAGGTCATGTTTTTTTTTTTCCTCAATGAGATATTTCCCATTGTCTGCTAGTTTGTTTCATTCTTTTGATTTTGTTTTATAATTTCTTCATTTCTCATAAAAGCATTAACTTCAGTTTCCTGAATTCTAATTTTTAAGGCATTATTTTCTTCAGTGAGCATTTGGACATCCTTTTGCAATTGGTCAGTTCTGCTTTTTAAAGGAATTCTACTCCTTAATGGCTTTTTGAACTTTTCTTGCCATTTGGGTTACTCTATTTTTATTCAGCATTTTTGGATACACTTTAGAAAGCAGGTAACTTGTTTCTCATGATTTTATTGCATCACTCTCAATTTGCTTTCCAAGTTTTCCTACCCTTCTTTTACTTGATTTTCAAAATCCTTTTTGAGTTATTCCATGGGCTGAGACCAATTCATATTCTTCTTGGAGGCCTTGGATGGAGCAGCTTTGACTTTGTTATCTCCTTTTATGTTTTGATCTTCCTTATCAACAAAGTCTGATTTTGTTTCCTGTTTTTGCTCATTTCCTCAGCAATTAACTTGACTTTTGAGTTCTTTTTCAAGGATGTTCCCTGTTTCCAGTGGGGGTGAGGGAATATTTTCAGCCACTCTATTCCCCTATGATCTGTGGTCCTAAAGCTCCCGAAACAGTTGCTACCCCTACTGCTGCTGTGTCTTCAATGAGCTCCTCTGCCCCCCTGCCATCCTGTAGCTAGGGTTAGACCATGCTATAATCTCACAAATATCTGACAGTTTTTTTTTTGTTTTTTTTTGGTTTTTTTACTGACCTTTCAATTTGTCCTTGGTGTTTTGGAGTCGTGAAGTGTGGAAACCATCACAGGTGCCAGTGATTCTGCCCCATGAGCCCTGCTAATGTCCCATCTGTGTTGGTATGGCCCAGACTGACCTGCACCCTGTTCCTCACTAGGCACAATAGGCACCTCCTGTCCACCTTCCAGGCTTTCATTTCGTGGAGATTTACTTCACTCTGTAATGTTGTGAGTTCTACAGCTACAGAACTTTGTAGTCATTTTTCCTGGAATTTGACTGGGTTGTGGGGGAGAGTAGCTTCCATTTTTTTACAGCACTTCAAGTTTGACTCGTACCTTCTTCATAATATTTCCATAAGGTAGAAAAGAAGGACAAATTTTAGTAGCCAGATCTTACAGGCTTGGAATTGAGCAAACTTGCTCCAGCTCACATAGCTAATAACTGGAAAAACCAAGTATTTTCTCTCCCTATGTCAGATTCTCTCCAGGTACTTCAGCTCACAATCAGAGTACATACACTGAAGGACTGAACAATTCCTACTACAAAACTTCAGCCCAGGCCCTTACTGTCCTGTCCTACCCCCAACTGGTAAGTAAGTGTGGCTCATCATATCCAAGATACAGTCATGTTTCACTTTACTATCTCCACCCCTTCTTGCCCCCACAGCTTGCAAAAACCAGAGTACCCTTCTTAGCCCCTACACATTTCATTCCAGTTTTCCAATTCATGGACCATAATCAAATCAACACTACCATGGCTAATGAGAAAGGTGCTTTAATCTACACTCCATCACAATTTCTGTTGCTCAGTCATTTCAATTGTGTCTGCTTCTACATGACCCCAATTGGTATTTTCTTGGCAAAGATCCTGGAGCAGTTTGCCATCACCTGACTATCCCAATAATTTTCCAAACCAAAATACCCATCACTTGCCACCATTCCCTTATGTGACATAATACAACTTGCCCATCAAGAAACCCATTTGGCAGATATGTGGAAGGTGGATTCAAGTAGGGAGAGATTTGAGGAAGCAAGAACAACTCAAAAGTGATTATATTCGCCAAAGAGAGAAGATAAAAGATAAAGTGGTAGCTGCATCAGAGAAGAGAGGGATACACACAGAGATGATGTTAAGACATGGCAAATAATTGTATAATCAATGAAGATTCAAATGGCACTTTTGTCTCCCTTATTCTATTCTTAT
The DNA here is from genome assembly GCA_023548195.1 of Bettongia penicillata ogilbyi. Classification (NCBI taxonomy): domain Eukaryota; kingdom Metazoa; phylum Chordata; class Mammalia; order Diprotodontia; family Potoroidae; genus Bettongia; species Bettongia penicillata. Next base: position 3,654,549 of record JAJHZJ010000156.1, on the reverse strand, counting down.
CATTTTAAGAAAGCCTGAGAATACAGTTCTTAGATTAAATAATAATGTTGACATTTATTTTTTTCAATCACACATTTCCTACTATGTAAGCTTCTCCTCAGCCTTCACCTATTCACCCAGTGAACATTCATACTCTCTTTTTTCATAGCCAAATCATACTGTAGGTTTATTTTGAGAGTGCAACCAAATAAAACGTTAAAATTTATTTTTAAAATGAAATACCCTTTAACCGTATTTCTCCCCATTCTAATAAAAAGAGGATATTTTTTTTAAAGAATTAAACGTATGACTTTACATGTACCCTTGTTTAATGTAATCTTGCTAGATTTTGAGAACTATTCTTCCTATCAAGTTCTTTAAGTACCCTGATTTTTCTTCTAAGGTCATAACTATTCCTCCTAAACCTGTACTTACAAGGCAGAAACATCCTTTCTGTTTTAGTCAAATTTCACTTCCACATTTAAGCTTGAAAATCTTTTAACTCAATCAAGCAAATTAAGAAAAAAAAAACTTGAACTGGGTCGCTTTCCTCCCTGATTTCTCTTTAGGATCGATTAAATTAAAAGTCTGCCCAATCAAACTATTTCTTGTGTTTCACCTCACCCCAAGATATATTTAAAATATTTTTGGTTAAAATGTTTGTAACCCGCAACTCATTCTGATCTTGATCTTTTCCATAAGTATTCTCAGAAATGTCTCTGAGTCTTGTGATTTTGTACATGTACTTTAAAAAGTTGAGTTCATCAGAAAGTTTTGCAAGAAGTATACTGATGTTTTAGATGAATCCATTTTTGTCATCATATTAATTTGTGATCAAATACATCTTTTAGCCTGAGAAACTTCATACATTTAATATGTTTTAATAATGATTGTTTTTGTTTTTATATCCTAGTCATTTATAAGTGTGTTAATGCCACCTACCATCAATAACAAATGCACTCTTTGTTGAAAGGAAGAAAGCAAGGAAGGAAAGAAGAAACAAAGGAAAAGAGAAGGAATGAAGGGAATGGGAAAGAAGGAGGAGAAAGAGGTAGGGAAGAGAAAGAAAAAAAGAAACAAGATGGGAAAAAGATAGAAAGAGAAGGAAGATAGAAAGAAAAGAAGCAAGAGCAAGAGAAGGGAGGTGGAAGGAAGAAAGCAAGAAAAAAGAAAGACTGTTAAGAAAAGTCAGTTGATTTAATGGTCATATTTCAATATATAAGTAATGCTCAGCAACAATAGTTATGCATCTTTCTTTTAAAAGTAGATGCCTCCTGGTGGAGCCAAGATGGTGGAGTAGAAAGACTCACGTAAGCTAGCTCCGAACCCACATCCCATATATTTCCTGCAAGAAGAACTCCCCACAAATTCTGGATCACTGCAAGGCACGCAGAAACACAGTGGAAAAGATTTCTGTTCCAGAGAGCCCTGGAGAGCCGTCCTCAGGGTTCGTCGCACCCAGAAAAGCGGAGTCCACCCCTGAGCTGCCCTGGCCATGCGGCTGAGAGGAGCAGATCCAAGCAGGCTTCAGGGACGGAATCTGCAGTGACTGGGAAGGTCCGTCCACCCACAGACACTACATGTCAGTGAGAGAGAAGTCTGGGCTGCCTGAGATGGGAGCGGGGTGTCTCCATGGCTTGGGCCCCCTAGGGAGGAAGTGGTGGAAGCAGAGGCAGAGGCAGGAACTGGCGAAGGCAACGGCAGAGGCAGGGGCAGTGGCAGAGGCAGCGGCAGCGGCCCTAGACTCCCCAAGCAGCAGGAAGAAGCTTAGGTCTCTGCATAAACGCCCTGAGGGAACTGAGCCTGGGAGACGACCCTGTCCCCACCTGCCCCATTACTGAAGGTCTCTGCATAAAGCCCCTGAGGGAACTGAGCCTGGGAGGCGGCCCTGCCCCCAACTGAGCACCAAAACTTAAGCTCACATTCCATACCAGACGAGCCTGCCACAGAAAGCACATTTGAATCTCGGACCCCAAGCACTACCTGGGCAGATCTAGGCAGGGGTGGAGAGGAATCTCAGAAGTCAAGTAACTGGCTGGGAAAATGCCCAGAAAAGGGAAGAAAAATAAGACTATAGAGAGCTTCTTTGAGGGGGTGCAAATGTTCCCTCCTTTCAATTCTGATGACAAGGAAATATTCTTACCATCAAGGAAAGACGTGGAGGTGGGGGCCTCTGTATCCCAGACATCCCAGGTGGATGTCTGGAGGGCTCAGGCCTGGGAAGAGCTCAAAAAGGATTTTGAAAAGCAAGTTAGACATGTGGAGGAAAAACTGGGAAAAGAAGTAAGAGAGATGAAGGAAAAGCATGAAAAATGGGTCAATACCTTGGTAAAGGAGACCAAAAAAATGCTGAAGAAAATAACACCTTGAAAAATAGTCTAACTCAATTGGCAAAAGAGGTTCAAAAAGCCAATGAGGAGAAGAATGCTTTCAAAAGCAGAACTGGCCAAATGGAAAAAGAGGTTCAAAAGCTCACTGAAGAGAATAGTTCTCTCAAAATTAGAATGGAAGAGATGGAGTCTAATGACATTCTGAGAAAGCAAGAAATCACAAAACAAAACCAAAAGAATGAAAAAATGGAATAGAATGTGAAATATATCATTGGAAAAATAACTGACCTGGAAAATAGATCCAGGAGAGACAATTTAAAAATTATGGGACTACCTGAAAGTCATGATCAAAAAAAGACCCTAGACATCATCTTCTATGAAATTATTGAGGAAAACTGCCCTGATATTCTACAACCAGAGAGCAAAATAAGTAGTGAAAGAATCCACCGATCACCACCTGAAAGAGATCCAAAAAGAGAAACTCTTAGGAACACTGTGGCCAAATTCCAGAATTCCCAGGTCAAGGTGAAAATATTGCAAACAGCTGGAAAGAAACAATTCCAGTATTGTGGAAATACAATCAGGATAAGTAAAGATCTAGCAGCTTCTACATTAAGGGATCGAAGGGCGTAGAATAGGATATTCCAGAAGTCAAAGGAACTAGGACTCAAACCAAGAATCACCCACCCAGCAAAACTGAGTATAATACTTCAGGGGAAAATATGGTCTTTCAATGAAATAGAGGACTTTCAAGCATTCTTGATGAAAAGACCAGAGCTGAAAAGAAAATTTGACTTTCAAACACAAGAATGAGAAGAAGTATGAAAAAGTAAATAGCAAAGAGAAGTCATAAGGGACTTACCAAAAGTGACCTGTTCACATTCCTACATGGAAAGATAATATTTGTGACTCTTAAAACTTTTCAGTATCTGGGTAGTTGGTGGGATCACACACACACACACACACACACACACACACATGTACACACGTGCACCCCCACACACATACACACATGCATGCACATACAGAGACAGAGAGCACAGAGTGAATTGAATAGGATGGGATGATATCTTAAAAGAATTTAAGGTAAATGGTGAGAGAGAAATGTATTGGGAGGAGGGAGGGTGAAATGGAATGGGGCAAATTTATCTCATTCAAGAGGCAAGCAGGAGACTTTTTAGTGGAGGGAAAAAGAGGAGAGTTGAGAAAAAAGCAAGAAATTTACCCTCTTCACATTCGACTAAAGGAAGGAATAAAATGCACACTCATTTTGGTATGAAAACCTATCTTACAGTACAGGAAAGTAGGGGATAAGGAGATAAGCAAGAGGGAGGGATAATGGAAGGGAGGGCAATGGGAAGAGGGAGGAATTTGAAGTCAACACTCAGGGAGCGACAGGATCGAAAGACAGAATAGAAACAATGGGGGGCAGGATAGGATGGAGGGAAATGCAGTTAGTCTTACACAATACGACTATTATCGAAGTCATTTCAAAACTACACACATATGGCCTATATTGAACTGCCTGCCTTCCCAAAGGGAATGGGTAGGGAGGGAGGTTTGGGGAGAATTTGGAACTTAAAGTTTTAGGAACAATTGTTTAGTATTGTTGTTGCTACTAGGAAATAAGACATGCAGCTAATGGGGAATAGAAAGTCATCTGGCCCTACAGGACAAAAGAGAAGATGGGGACAAGAGAAGGGAGGGATGATAGAAGAGAGGGCAGATTGGTGATAGGGGAAAGTAGAATGCTTGGTGTATTGGAGTGGGGGGAGGGGATAAATGGGGAGAAAATTTGGAACCCAAAATTTTGTGAAAATGAATGTAAAAAAAGTCAAATAAATAAATTTTTATTAGAAATTTAAAAAATAGATGCCTCTACTTTTACTACACAACTAAATTGCTTATTATGACACATTATGTTTACCTTCATTTTAATATTTATTTGCTTTTTTTACAATTTGTCTGATTGTTTTAATTCATTCTCTTTCTCTTACTTCCAAATATTCATGCTTTCTTTTTGTAAAATAGTTTTCTGGGGGGAGGAGCCAGGATGGCAGAGTAGTAAGATACACATGTGCAAGCTCCTACCCCACAGTCCATAAAATATCTCTAAAGAAGAACTCTCAACAAATTCTAGAGTAACAGAAGCCACAGAATAACGGAGTGGAGGAAATTTCTATGCCAGAGAGACCAGAAAAACCAATGGAAACGGTCTGTCGTGCACCAGACCAGGAGCAGAACCCAGCCCTGCCTTGGACATGCAGCACCAAAAGGAACAGATGTGAGCAGACTTCAGCGACAGAGCCTCCAGCAGCAGTGCAGTTCCCTCAACTCACAGGCGTCCAGGACAATGAGAGGGTCTTTTTGGCTGGCCTGGAGGAGAGGATGGTGTCGCCATAACTCAGGACCCCTCAGGAGGCAGCAGTAGAGGCAGCAGCAGACTAGGTTCCCAAAACAGACAGTAGCTAGCATCCATTGGTGAAGGTCTCATCATAAACTCCCTGAAGGAACTGAGCCCTGGGTGGCAGCCCTCCACCCTCCTGAGCAGCTGATCTTAATCGCACATGGAATAGCAGCCCTGAGGCTAGGGAGCAACTCATCTGAATCTCAGTCCCCAGTCCAGTGCTGGCTTGGCCAAACTGGAGGTCAGGTGGTTGTGAAGAGGAAACTCAGAAGTCAAATAACTGGCTGGGAAAATGCCCCCAAAAGGGAAAAAAATAAGACCATAGAAGGTTATCTTCTTAGTGAACAGGTGTCTCCTCCTATCCTTTCAGATGAGGAAGAACAAGGCATACTGTCAGAGGAAGTCAAGGCCTCTGCCTCCAAAGGGAACTTAAATTAGGCTCAGGTAATAGAAGATCTTAAAAAAAAAATAAAGTTAGCAGCTTACTGAAGGAGAATAAAAAAAAATTTAAAAACAATTAAAACGCTGAGGAAAATAATAGCTTTAAAAAGAGGCTAAATCAATTGGAAAAAGAGGCCCAAAAAGACAGTGAGGATAAGGAAGTTTTAAAAAGCAGAATTGGTCAAATGGAAGAGAAGGTTCAAAAGTTCACTGAGGAAAATAATTCACTGAAAGAGAGAATTGATTTCAGGGAAACTAATAACTTTGAGTTAAACCAAGCAATTAGTAAACAAAACCAAAATTTTGGGAAATATAACAATGTGAAACATCTCATTGGAAAAACAACTGACCTGGAAAAATAGATCCAGGAGAAATAATTTAAAAATTTTGGACTACCAGAAAGCCATGATCAAAAAAGAATCTAGACATTGTCTTCCATGAAACTGTCAAGGAAAACTGCCCTGATGTTCTAGAATCAGAGGGCAAAATAAATATTAAAAGAATTCACCAATCACCTCCTGAAAGAAACCCAAACAGAGAAACTCCTAGGAATATTGTGGCCAAATTTCAGAGCTCCCAGATCAAGGAGAAAATACTGCAAGCAGCTAGAATGAAATGATTTGAGTACTGTGGAAATACAATGAGGATAACACAGGATCTGGGAGCTTCAAAATTAAATGATAAGAGGGCTTGAAATGGGATATTTCAGAGGTCAAAGGAACTGGGATTGAAACCAAGAATCACCTACCCAGAAAATCTGAATGTAATACTTCAAGTGAAAAAAATGGTCATTAAATAATATAGACGACTTTCAAGCATTCATGTGGAGGAAAAGGCCAGATCTGTATAGAAAAGTTTGACTTCCCAAGATAAGAAACAAGCAAAGCATCAAAAGGTAAACGGGAAAGAAAAATCATAAAAGACTCTCTAAAGCTGAACTATTTACATTACTACATGGAAAGAAAATACTTTTATCTCTTGAATCTTTTCTCAGTATTTGGGTAGATGGAGAGACTGCATGTACACACACAAATACATAGATAGAGAGTACAGGGTGTGCTATATCATAGAGATGATATCCACATAAAAAAAAATAAGGTAAAATAAAAATTAATGTGTGAAGGAGGAAAATTCTGGGAAGATAAAGGGAATAATGGAACAGGGCAGACAATAACTCATGAAAGAGATAAGAAAAATTTTATTTAATAGATAAGATAAGGGAGAAGGAGAGAGAGGGGGAAATAAAATTACTCTCTCCACATGCGACTGAAGGAGGGAATAATATGCTTACTAAATGTGACATTAAAATTATTATCTAACCACAGGAAAGTAGGAGAGGAGGTGACAAGTGGGGTGAGGGGAATGTTAGAAGGGAGTGCCAATGGGAGAAAGGAGTCACTAGAAATAAATACTTTGAAGAAGGGACAAGGTCAATTGTAGGGGGAAATTAAGAGATATTAAGGTAGGAGAGAGGGCAATATCATTAGTATTCCCTAACAGAATTATTATGGAAGTGTTTTGAAAAAGAATACATATTTATTGTGTATTGAATTGCTTCCCTTCTTAGTGGGGCTGCGGAGGGAAGGGGGGAGCGAGAGAAGTTGGAATTCAAAGTATTAGAAACGAATGTTTTTATTGCATATAATAGGGAAATAAGAACTACAGAGAACGGGGTATACAAATTTATCTTGTCTTACAAGAAAAGAGAGAAGATGAGGATAAGGGAAGTGTTGAGTGTGATAGAAGGGAGGCTACACTGAGAGAAGGAGTAATCAGAATGCAAGGAATTAGGAATCGTGGGGAGGGGAGTAATGGGGAGAAAAATTGGACATGTTACAAAGTGAGGTAAAAGTAATTAGCATTAAAAGAATAAACAGAATTAATTACTGAGAATAAATAAATGACAGCTTTAGTATGGGGCAAAGAATTTCAGACTAAATTTCCTAGAGGAAGGTAACATTGGGCAAAATTTGACATTGATGGAAAAGCCAAGGTTTTAACGGTAAATTTGATTTTATGATTGCTATTTAATCAGGAACTAGAGTATGTATAGAAAGGCACGCAAACCACTTAAGACTTGGCTCAAAAGGTGTTCATTAGCCAAAGTGAAATTATAATCATATTTGAAACCTAGTTATTGGAATTTGCCATTTTCAGATGCTATGGGACTATTAAGTGATTGTTCTCCTGATTCTAACTCCAGGTATGGGTAGCAAGAAAGGCTATCTGAGCCTGCAACCCATGATGTCAATAAGCTGGTGAGATGCTGGTATGAACTGCAAAAGGTGATCTCATGGGAAGGGTGGGAGAGCGACTGTTCAGCATGGGCTGAGGTAGGATTCTCCTGACTCAATTTCCCCATTGACTCCTGGCAAAATTTAAGTCTGACTGAATGCAAGTGGATAATCTAATCCTGCCTGGAACTGTCATGAAGTTGGGGAGATATTGTACCCCTGCAATGTCCCTACTCTTTGTGGCAATTTCCTATAGTCAAAAGATTTGCAAGCTTAACACCAGATCTATTCAATTATAGATTATTGGTGGAGGAACATCCGAGGTTAAGTCTAAAATTAAGCTATTAGGCATAGGACTTTAGACCAACAAAAATCAGTTATGGTCCTTTAATTCTCAGCAATACTGTGGAGACAATTAATTAAGAGTTTGTGAAGTTAGCAACTTAAATATTATTTTGTCTCAGCTGGTTAATGCTTAAAACAAATTATTTTGTGGTCCATATTGTAAATACTTTAAAAAGAAGTTTCACCCGACCAAAAGTTTGAATTGCTTTATCTGTTATAACCAGTCTTAAAAATAAAAAAAAAAAAAACAACTTTCTGTTACATTTAAAAATGTCATACAATTTGCTCAGACATTAACCAAATTTATAGGAATCACATTGTTTCCTTTTGATTTTGTTTTCTTTTTCTCACCAGAAAAAGCATTAGTTTAATATTTTAGTCTATGTAAGTCTTCCTCTCTGTCTTTGAGTATATTATTTCCCGTTTTTTGGCATCATTCTTTCTTCTTGCTCATGTCATTCAATGAAATCTATGAATTCTTTAACATTTTAGAAATCTTGCTTCCTGTAGTCTAGGGTAAAGGTGTAAACCTCCTGTTGGACAAAATACCTACCTAAATATTTCTTAAATGAATTAAAATATAATTTAGAAGTTTTAACAAAATAAATAAATATACAATAAAGTGAACATAGTGTTAGTTTTTTAAATCAATGTGCAGTGAAAGGATCCATTTTCATTTATATATGCCACCATTGATCGGACTAGCTATAACACGTGTTCTCTTAAATTATCCAAGATGCCAAATTCACTTTCTTCCTGGGTTCCTGTTTCTTCCGTTACCCCCAAATAAGTAAATAGTTGGTCAATTAGCAGTTTCCTTTTTTCCTGCTTTTTAGCTACTGAAAAATGAAATCATCAAGAGTGAAGGCCATAAATTTTATCAGCTCCTCCACTTTTGTTATTTTTGGAATTGGATTATGTCCAATTATGCTTTTTAGGATTCTTTTTTAATGTTCACAGTATTTTTTTCAAAAAATATAAGAATAAAAAGAAAAAATTGTAAGAGTAAATCTATTCCACACAAATTTTAGCATTTGTTTTTAAAAGCGCATGAGTTCCAAACCTTTCTCAGTCTTTCCCACCCCTCCACTCTTCTGAAAATAATAGATAATTTGATAGAGTTTATACATGTGCTGTCATGTAAAACATGTCTGTATTAGTCCGAGTTGTGAAAGGAGAAATAGACCAAAAGGAAAAAAAAAAGAAAAAATAAAGTGAAAAAAACAAACAAACATGCTTCACTCTGCATTCAGAGTCCATTGGCTCTTTAACTAATGGGAATAATATTTTCCTTCTTGAGTCCACTGGGCTTTTTATTAAATCATTGTGTTGCAGAGAAGAGCTGAGTCATTCATAGTTGATCATCAAAAATTTTACTGATAATGTGTGCAGTGCTTTCCTGCTTCTACTTATTTCACTTTGTCTCGGTGTCTACCAGTCTTTCCAGGATTTTCTGAAATCTTCCTGTTCATTGTTTCTTATAGCATAATAGTATACCATTATAGCCATCAGCCGCAGCTTGTTCACCCATTTCCTAAATAGTAGGCATCTCCTCAGTTTCCAATATTTTTCCACCATGAAAAGGGCTGCTATAAATATTTTTGTGCATGTGTACTCTTTTCTATTTTTTAACAATCTCTTTGGGATACAGACCTGTTAGCAGTATTGTTGGATGAAAGAGTACACAAAGATTTGTTACCCTTTGAGCATAGTTTCAAATTGATCTCCAGAGTGTTTGGATCAGTTCACAACTCGACCAGCATTGCATTAGTGTCCCAGTTTTCCCACATCCCCTCCAACATTTTTCATTTTCTTTTTTTGTTATATCAGCAAATCTGATAGGTGTGGTACCTCTGACTTAATTAATTTTCATTTATTGAGGCAAAAGGTATTTAGAGAACTTAGTCATATGCCTATACATAGCTTTGATTTCTTTATCAGAAAACTGCCTGTTCATATCATTTGGCCATTTATTAATTGGCTAATAACTTGTATTCTTAAAATTTGACTCAGTTCTCTATATATTTGAGAAATGAGACTTTTTCAGAGAACTTGTAGTAAAAATTGTTTCCAGCTTTCTGCTTTCCTTTCAATCATGGTTATATTGGTTTTGTCTGCACAAAAGTATTTCATCTTAACATAATCACGTTCATCTGTTTTATACTTTATAATGCTCTATATCTCTTATTTGGTCATGAATAATTCTCTTCCCCATGGATCTCAGATTTACTATTGCTTGCTCTTCTAATTTATTTATACTGTCACCCTTTATGTCTAAATCGTGCACCCATTTTGACATTCCTGTTATATAATGTAAGATGTTGGTCAGTACCTAGTTTGTGTCCCACTGTTTTCAAGTTTTATGAGTAATTTTTGGCAAATAATATTTTCCCCCCAAAAGTGGGGGTCTTCAGGCTCATCAAACAATAGGATCCTATGTTCATCGAATACTGTGTCTTATGTGTCTAATTTATTCCACTGATCCATCACTCATTTTCTTAGCCAGAGCAAGTTAGTTTTGCTGTTTACTGCTTTATAATACAGTTTGAGATCTCGTATTGCTAGGAGACCTGCCTTTGAATATTTTTTATTAATTCCCTTCATGTTCTTGAACTTTTGTTCTTCCAGATGAATTTTGTTGTTGTTTTTTTTCTAGCTCTCTCAAATAGTTTGTTGGCAATTTCATTGATATGGAATTAAATAAGTAAGCAAATTCAATCAGAATTGTCATTTTTATTATTTCGGCTCAACATACTCATGAGCTATTGATATTTTTCCAGTTATTTAGATCTGACTTCATTTGTAAGAAAAGCATTTTGCAATTGTTTTCATATAGTTCCCGGATTTATCTTGATTGGGAGACACTGAAACATTTTATATTATTTGCAGTTTTTTAAATGGAATTTCTATTTCCATCTCATTTTGTTGGACTTTGTTATTCACATAAAGAAATATCGATACATGTAGTTTATTGCTTATCTTGCTACCTTGCTAAAGTTGATAATTATTTCAAGTAAGTTTGTAGCTGATTTTCTAGAGTTTTCTAAGTATATCATTATTTTATCTGCAAAGAACGATAGTTTTCTTTCCTTACTGCTTATTGTAATTCCTTCAGTGAAGGTACTTTTTTTTTTCATTTTGAGTTGCATCCCTATTTTTCCACATTCTTTCCAGTATTTGTCATTTTCCCATTCGTTTATGCTAGTAAATCCAATTAAGGTGAAATGGTATCTCAGAATTCTTGTAATGTGTATTTCTCCAACAGTGATTTGGAGCATTTTTATGAGACTCTTTATAACTCTGATTTCTTCTAAACATTGTGTTTATATCTTTTGACCATTGCTGAATGGTGAATAACACTTATTTTCATAAATTTTATTTATCCCATTATATATTTGAAGAATGAAGCCTTTCTTCAAAGTTGTTCAACTTTTATAAAAAACATTTTCATTTAAATCCTCTGTTCAAATGTTTTGAACTATCCATGAACTCAGTTCTCCTTCTTACCAAATAATACTTAAAATTTAGCCCCGTAATATAATTGAGTCAGTGTTCCTTTCCTTTTATCACCACTTAAGTGGTTTGCACTGCTTCTAACTTCAAATTCATATTTTTTTTTCCCAAACAGATGTATCTTTCAATCAACATTAGTCTGTCAATATTTCTTCTGACTCTTTTTTATGTAACCCTGCGTTATCTTGTCTCATTTGTGAGTCTCATTCCAATAAACTTTTTGTTTCTGGTGAGACTGTGAAGATGATCTCATACTGAAAGACTTCTTTTTTCCTGCGATCAATTATTATGATTTTCCTTCAAATTTATTTTCTCTCTTTATGAGTCTAGTACCTGTGAAATTGCTTGTTGGCATAACCTATGGGCTGTTGGACATCATACTGGGAGATATGAATTTGAATTCTTCCTTAAATACTCACTAGTTTTCTTATCTGTAGAATGGAGATAATGTTAGCACTTACTTAACAGAGCTGATGTGAGGATCAATATTTATGTAAATCACTCTGAAAAAAAATTATATTCATTACAAGTCCTAGAATACAGGAATGAAATGTTGGAAGCAATGTTTTGTTTTTGGAACATTTTGTGGTAGTAGTATGCAAATAGAGTCAGAAAGGGACAAATCTTAGAGACAGAGAGATGATTCGGAATATTATTGCAACAATACAAGCATGGAAGTCCAAATCCAAATGGAGCTTCACTGACATTTCCCACCCTTATTCGGAGTTCTCATTTCTTCTTAATTTTTCCTTTGAAAATTTAAAATATCAAGGACCTAGCTGTTTTTGGAAGATATGAATTGAAAAGAAGTTTTCTTAGCAGCAGTTAGTGTTAAGATGGGAAAAAAGTAATACCCTGTAGAGGTAAAAGCAATTAGAGAAGACACCCTTATGCAGTCAATTCATTAAACTGAACTCTTCAGATATTTTTCTTCGGATTTTTTTGTTTATTTTATATTAAATCATTCTCTAAAGCTTTTGTGATGAGGTAGTAGTGCGAGATTTTAAACAGAAGAGCCAGAAGGATTTGTGCGGCAAAAATTACTTTTCACACGTAAGAATCAGTACCATAAATGTTCTCATGAAAAACTCTATGTTTTAGCTATTGCAAAAGATGATTTTTCTCAATTTTTCATTTCTACTAGTTCTGTGTTGAAAGTTTGGTTGCCTGATAAAGTGGCTTTTCATGTAAAATATGGATAGACAGCTACCCAAACAAGTCTTGTAACTAATTCGTAGAAAAGTATGTTGAATATATCTCTATCTCTATATCTCTATCTATCTATCTATCTATCTATCTATCTATCTATCTATCTATCTATCTGAATGAAACTTCAAAATTTCAGGGGAAATGTATTCCCTTTGGTTATTTTATAATAAAGTCACTATTCTACAACATCAGGAAATTCAAAACTAATAATAATGCTAGTCTTTTCCTTCAATATTTTATGTGATTGAAAAAAGTAATTATAACCCTTGGGCTTCCTTTTCTTTCATATAGTTTTCTTAGAAATGCTACTCCAGGATTGAGGCACTCTATGGTTGGGCACTTCCTCCACAAATAGCTTTAATAGCTTTAACCTATTAAAATGTGCTTAATTTTATCATTCATCTAGACCCCAAACTGGGCAGCTAGTTGGTACAGTGAATAGAATTCAGCACCTGAAGTTATTTCCTAAATTCAATCTGGTCTCAGACACTTACTAGCTTTGTGACCCGGGGAAATTCACTTAACCCTTTTTGTCTCAGTTTTCACACCTATAAAATGAGCTGAAGAAGGAAATGACAAACCACTCCAGTTTCCTTGCCAAGAAAAACTCAAATAGATCACAAAGAGTTATATGCTATGGAAACAACTGAATAATGACAGGATACACATTAGTTCAAAATAACAACAAAAAAATTCCTTAAAAGAGTTTAAAAAGAGTTGCCTGTTGCCCAATTTGAACATTAACTTTATTCTCCAAGAATGTAGCATATATCACTGCGTCAAGGCACACACATAGAGAAAATTTCACGAGTATTCATGAAATATACTTGAAGGGGACACATGACCAGGGTACATGCACCTTCAGAGTTGTGGGAAGATTGGTGATATCCTTTACTAATGTTTATCTTTCCTGTAAACTATATATCTCTTTTGCACTAGTCATATCATACCATTCGTTTAAATCTTTCCATAACAACTCATAAATATTTCAGCTTTCCTCTATTAGAGGGCAAAGACTGGAAATTCTCTCTGATATGTTCAATCTAATCACACTTTCATAATGGTTAGATGCTTTGAGCCACCTCACATGCTGGACAAAAACCAAATAGAGTGCATCTGTCGCTTATTTGTGAAATCATGTACTTTTTGTCCTTTTGTTATAGAAAATGTCGAGACAGGCAAGTGTGAGTGGATGGAGCTGTCTCCCTGCAGTTAGGGACATCTGAGTTCAAGTACACACTAAGATATTTACTAGCTTTAGAGCTCTTGGCAAGTCACTTAACTGCTATCTGCTTCAATTTCTTCATCTATAAAATGATGATAACACCTACATCTCAGGATTGCTGTGGGTATCCGAGGGACTTTTACAAATCACTTAGCACAGAGTCTAATCCATAATTGGTACTTTATACTTGATTACTCCCTTCTTTCCTCCCCAAACACTTGACTAAGGATGAGAAACTCCAAAACTTTTCTCTAGGTGAGCATGAAGATAAGCTTTATTGCTAAGTATGAAAAAAAAATTATCCGGAACAAAACTTAAAAAAGAAGCATTCTCATTGTGACAATTCCTTCTGGTGTGCATTTCTCCATTGTTAGCTATCTGCCAAAGGCAGAATTCTCTGGATTTGATGCTCTGTATAGACCAGACATGCATTACTTTCTCCTTAAATGGTAGTGAGAGTGTTTGAGAATCCATTAAAATATAAGTGAGGCTATACAATACAGTTTCTCAGATCGGAGATTTAACTAAATTTCATATCATTCTTTAGCAACTCCTTTCAAAATTTTTGGTTAACTTCATGAATAATTTTAGGGTATTTTCATGTAATTTTGTTACTTTAATTTTTATTTCTTCCAATGTCCAAAAATATTTTCTCTCTCCCCTACTTTCACCATTAGAAAAAAAAAAAAAAAAACAATACCATTGTAAAAAAAAAAACATTCAAGCAAAACTAATTTCTTAATTTTCCATTTTAAAAGATGTTTGGATCCTGAATCCATTGCCTTTCTCTCAGGTGGTATGTGAGTTCTGAAAACAGGTTTTGCCATTGGGATCACCATTCATAAACGTTTCAAAATTGTTTATCTTCACAATGTTATTTATATGCCCCAAATTATTCCTCTTACTCTGCTCCCTTCACTCTTTGTAAGTTCTGTAAGTCCTCCCATGTTTTTTTTTCCCCTCTGAAACTGTCCTGTTCATCATTTCTTATATATAACTATATCCCATTACATTTATACACCATGATAAACCATTCTCCAAATTTGGGACATTCTGTTAGTTTCTAGTTCTTTGTCAACATAAAAATTCTTTAAATATTTTCATACCTCTGGGTGTTTTTCTCTTTCTCTCTTTTTTTTTTTTGTTCTCTTTAGGGATACAAGTTTAGTAATGGCATTGCTTTATCAGAAGGCACACAGTTTAGTAAATTTTTTTTACATATTTCTAAACTGTATTATTCATTCCTTTACTTTTATAACACCCTCTATCCCCAATTCTATCATCCTTCTTCCTTTCTTCCCTCCCTCCTCACTGTATCTTTCTCCCCTCCTTTTCTCTCCCTTCCTTTTCTTCCCTTTTATTTCTTTTTTCTTTCCTTCACGTTCCCTTTCCTTCACGTTCCCTTTCCTTCTTCCTTCCTTATGCTAAGAATAATTGAAGATGGGGAGAGGAGCCAAGATGGCAGAGTAGAAAACTCATGTATGCTGGCTCTGAACCCACAGCCCATATATTTCCTGCAAGAAGAACTCCCCACAAATTCTGGAGCACTGAAAGCCACGCAGAAACACAGTGGAAGAGATGTCCGTTCCAGAGAGCCCTGGAAAGCTCTCCCCAAGGGTCCATCAAGCTCCAGATAGCGGAGCCCACCTCTGCACTGCCCTGGTTGCACGGCCCCAGAGGAGCAGATCCGAGCAGGCTTTAGGGACGGAACCTCTGGTGGCCGCGAAGGTCCCTCCACCCACAGGTGCTACAGGTCAGTAAGACAGACGTCTGGGCTGTCCAAGAGGGGAGCAGGGTGGCTCCGTGACTCGGGGCCCTTCGGGAGGCAGTGGGAGAGGCAGCAGCGGGCCTGGACTCCCCAAGAAGGAAAGAGCTCAGAGACATTACTGAAGGTCTCTGTATAAACCCCCTGAGGGAAGTGAGCCTGAGAGGCGGCCCTGCTCCCACCTGAACACCAGAACTTAAGGTCACGTTGAATAGCATCCCTGCCTGTCACCGAAAGCCCCGAGGCCAGGGAGGAGCATTTGAATCTCAGATCCCAAGCACTAGCTGGGCGGATCTAGGCAGGGGTGGAGAGGAATCTCAGAAGTCAAGTAATTGCCTGGGAAAATGTCCAGAAAAGGGCAGAAAAATAAGACCATAGAAAGCTACCCTCTTGGGGGACAGATGTTCCTGCCTTTCATTTCTGATGATGAGGAACAATGCTTACCATCAGGGAAAGACGTGGAGGTCGGGGTCTCTGTATCCCAGACATCCGGGGTGGATGTTTGGTGGGCCCAGGCCATGGGAGAGCTCACAAAGATTTTGAAAATCAACTTAGAAAGGTGAAGGAAAAACTTGGAAGAAAAATGAGAGAGGTGCAAGAAAAGCATGAAAAACAGGTCAATACCTTGCTAAAGGAGACCCCCCAAAAATGGTGAAGAAAATAACACCTTGAAAAATAGGCTAACTCAAATGGCAAAAGAGGTTCAAAAAGCCAATGAGGACAAGAACGCTTTCAAAAGCAGAATTAGCCAAATAGAAAAACAGGTTCAAAAGCTCACTGAAGAAAATAGTCCTCTCAAAATTAGATTGGAACAGATGGAGGCTAATGACTTTCTGAGAAACCAAGAAATCACAAAACAAAACCAAAAGAATGAAAAAATGGAAGAGAATGTGAAATATCTCATTGGAAAAACAACTGACCTGGAAAATAGATTCAGGACTACCTGAAAGCCATGATAAAAAAAAAGAGCCTAGACATCATCTTTCATGAAATTATCAAGGAAAATTGCCCTGACATTCTAGGACCAGAGGGCAAAATAAGTACTGAAGGAATCCATTGATCACTGCCTGAAAGAGATTCAAAAAGAGAAACTCCTAGGAACATTGTAGCCAAATTCCCGAATTCCCAGGTCCAGTAGAAAATATTGCAAACAGCTAGAAAGATACAAATCCAGTATTTTGGAAATACAATCAGGACAACTCAAGGTCTAGCAGCTTCTACATTAAGGGATGAAAGGGCGTGGAATAGGATATTCCAGAAGTCCAAGGAACTAGGACTCAAACCAAGAATCACCTACCCAGCAAAACTGAGTATAATACTTCAGGGGGAAATATGATCTTTCAATGAAACAGAGGACTTTCTTGCATTCTTGATGAAAAGACCAGAGGTGAAAAGAAAATTCGACTTTCAAACAGAAGAATGAGAGGAAGGATGAAAAATTAAACAGCAAAGAGAAGTCATAAGGGACTTACCAAAGGTGAACTGTTTACATTCCTATATAGAAAGACAGTATTTGCAACTCTTAAATACTTTTCAGTATCTGGGTAGTTGGTGGGACCACACACACACATACACACATGCACATGCACACACACATGTATACATGTGTGCACACACACATGCATGCACATACAGAGACAGAGCACACAGTCAATTGAATAGGATGGGACCATATCTAAAAAGAAATTAAGGTAAACGGTGAGAGAGAAATGTAGTGGGAGGAGAGAGGGTGAAATGGAATGGGGTAAATTATATCTTATTCAAGAGGCAAGCAGGAGAATTTTTAGTGGAGGGAAATAAAGCAGAGCTGAGAAAAAACATGAAGTTACCCTCATCACATTCGACTAAAGGAAGGAATAAAATGCACACTCATTTTGGTATGAAAACCTATCTTACAATCCAGAAAAATGGGGGAGAAGGAGATAAGCAGGGTGAGGTTGGATGATGGAAGAGAGGGCAATGGGAGGAGGGAGCAATTGGAAGTCAACACTCGGGGAGGGATAAGAGAAAAAGACAGAATAGAAACAATGGGGACCAGGACAGGATGGAGGGAAATACAGTTAGTCTTACACAACACGACTATTATCGAAGTCATTTGTAAAACTACACACATATGGCCTATATTGAATTGCCTTCCTTCCCAAAGGGAATGGGTGGGGAGGGAAGGATGGGGTGAATTTGGAACTCAAAGTTTTAGGAACAACTGTTTAGTATCTTGCTACTAGGAAATAAGAAATATAGTTAATGGGGAATAGAAAGTCATCTGGCCCTACAGGAGAAAAGAGAAGATGGGGACAAGAGAAGGGAGGGATGATAGAAGAGAGGGCAGATTGGTGATAGGGGAAATTAGAATGCTTGGTGTATTGGTGTGGGGGGAGGGGAAAAATGGGGAGAAAATTTGGAACCCAAAATTTTGTGAAAATGAATGTAAAAAGTTAAATAAATAAATTTATATTTTAAAAAAAGAATAATTGAAGGCAAAAAAGATGGAATGGTAGAAGAGGAGGTGGATAGTTATTATCATCGAAGCAAGAAACATGAACTTGAACAAACTTTGCGAGATGATGTAGCATACTATGGTCAATGAGAGACAAGGAACCAGGCATGACTGAACAACAGCAACAAAGGGTCGAGGGAGGGGAGATGGATTTTTATTTTTTGTTGATGAAGTGATATTTTATAGATTCCCCAGAGAACAGCTAAAATTAATAAAAATAATTATTATTAATCATCCAAAGTCTCTCTACTACCCATAGGATAGAGTAAACGCACCTTACATTTTTTGGTTTTTAAATACCATGGCTCTAAGATAGTTTCTAGCCTCATTTCGTTTTGTTTTCCTTCACTTACTCTCTATTTTGTGCAAGATGTACTCTACCAACCATTATATTATTAAATTCCCTCTAAATTCTTATCATTAATTATAACTATCCCTTACATCTGTGTTGTACCCAATTTTCATCCCTGCTTTTGGGAACATTCTCTTTCTTCCAGGCCTAGTTCATTTACCATCCCTTTATTACAAGTCTTCATTGAACTCTAGCCTGAACATAATCCCTTCTAGAATGTCTCTAGTCTTTCTTTTTCTTACTCTTTCCTTTTTATTCTTTATTGCATTGTATCATACTTACCTCAATAACATACTCTATTATTATGTTATAAATATGTAATCAAAGGCTATGTCATACTTCATCTTTGGTTTCCCATTATTTGACAGTACTTTGTGTATAATAGACATTTAAATATAGAATTAAATGGTTTTTGTAATTCTCTATCACTAAAATACAAATGATAGCATTTGTTTTTTACATCACTTTCAATTTGTAGTATGTCACTTGCCTTTGATTTACCCAATATGCCATCTCTTAAGCAAAATAAAAAAATGAACAAGAGAAAATCTAAACTAAACTAAACTAACTAAAGCTAACATCAGTGGAACCCGATAGACTATGAGATGCTTCACAATCAGAGTCTCCATTTATAGAAAGCAATACATTTTCTCTTTTCTTCTTCAGGATTGTTGAAGGCAATATTCTAATTCTATAACTCTCTTCGTTTGCTATTGAGATGAAACAAAGCAATCGCAGTTATTAAGCATTCGAAACAATGAAGTTTATTCTAACATAGCAAGAATATCTAGCAGTGATATAATGGAACTTAGCTTCTCTGGACATGACTCCCTTGCCTCCACATAGAAACATGTTTATTCAGCAGGGCCAGGTAATGCTACTTGATTGAGTTTCAGACATTCATCAAGTCTGAGGACTTAGATTCTACATGACTGGAACTTTATTCTTAGATAGCTAGGAACCCAAGTCAGGGAAGCCAGGGTCAGTCAAGTCCTACTGATAACTTTGTCTTAAAGTTACTCACATATCTGGTAGTCATAAACAGGGGAGTGGAGGAATCAGCATCAAGAAAGTTTGAGGCAATCATAGGTCCTTGAGGTAACTTCCCTCTGGGGGTAAATTTGTCCAGGGATGTATGAGGTTTCAAAGGAGGACTAACAATTCTGGTGTGATGACTTGCCAAGATCTTTTCATGGCTTTTCATCCATCTTTAATGGCCACTTTCATTAAGCTCTCATGTGACTCCCAGAGACTGTAGCATGTGTGACAGTCATAAGCTAGTACAACCACCTTGGCAGACAGGCTAAATTATGTTAAGGCAACCAACAGGTCTCAAACCTATTAGTAAGCGAGAGAGATGCCTAAAATTAGCTTGGTAGATTTACTCTGTGGAATGGACTGATGAGAAGAATTTGTTTAAACGGCAATGATGGTTGCTGAAGTAGTTACCATGAAGTACTTGGAGTTTGATCAGATATCAAAGATGCCAATGTTAACCACTGTATCCTGAACCATCATTGATCTTCCTGACTTGTCTTACCACTGAACTCCAATAACTCTAGAAGAGAGAGTGAGGCTAATGATTTTGTACAGCTCTGCCTCATCTAAATCCAGTTCAGGCATGAGACAAGGTATCACCCCATTATTGGTCCACTTCAAAATGAAGGGCAAACAACAACAACAACAAAATTTGTCCGTGTCTTTGTTGTCGTCCTTCATTATTGAGGAGGGCCAATGGAAAAAGCTATATTTTGACTCATAACAAATTGGATATAAATGGGACAAATGAAAGAAATTACATTAGGGAAAGACTGAGCCTATCACAAGGGTCAATCTTAAATGTTACAATTACACTGTGTGGATATTTTTTCTTTTGATATTTACATTATTGCATTTATTGTTAATATTGTTTTCCTAGTTTTACTTAGTTTACTCTGCATCAGTTCATAAAATTCTTCCTGTTTTCTAAAATCATTTATATTTTTATGATGTAATATCTCACAACATTCAAATGAGTTATTTTAGTTTTCCCTAAATTAGATATGATTATTTTCCTCCTGATAATACTATCTTGAGGTCTATTGTTTTGCCTTATTTCTTTTTCTTTGAGTTTGGATTGAACATGTTATATATAGTAAAAGCAGTTACATTGTAAAATTATTTATCTTATCATATGAGTCATCATTATTGCTGATGATGACTGTTCCATGACAAAGAGAGGAGGAAAGGGATAAAAGATTATACTACATAGTCTTTTTTTAAAATTCATTTTTGTGAAACCCTGAAGAAAATCATTGAACCAATTCCTCTTCCGGTGTCTAAGGCATAAGGGGTAGCAAGTAATATCATTACTTCTTAAAGGAGGAGTGGAGCCAAGACGGCAAAGTGAGAGCAAGTACTCTCCTAAACTCTAAGCCCAACTCCTTCAGATACCTCTAAAAAGGGAATCTGAACAAATTTCAGAGTGGCAGAATATAATAGGAGACCGAGTGTGGTAGATTTCCAACCCAGAACACACTACGAGGATGACAGGAAAGATCTGTTGCACTGAGCTGGAGGAGTACACAGTACACAGCCTGTACCAGCCCAGACCCCATCATAAAAAGCTGACCAGCAAACATATCAGCCCAGGACAGGAGATCAGTGGAAGTGAATTAGATAGAACCACAGAACCCTAGGTAACTGCAGTAGCAGCCTCTGACACTATCACCCCACAGATTAAAAGTCTGTAAGTCACCTAATTGAACTGCCAGGAGAGAAGATGGTGACATGATTATTAAATGCTATTCCCCTCTTCTTGTTGACTTTGAAAGACTCAGAGAATATTTCCAAGAAAAATTATGAAGAGTAGGATTACCGAAGGGGTAAACAGTCTCTTAGTCCATGAGGTTAGGAAAGTCACAATTGGGAGTCCTTCTTGCTGTGGTTGAAGGGGACCAGTGCAGGACCAAAACTGTCCCAAAAAGCTCCACCTTAGCCAACCAAGAGGAGATTCTGAGCTTCAGGGGTGTGGAGCCCATAATCATCAACACCAGAACCCCAGGTCTCCACAGGCAGGGGAATCAGGGAGACACTATCAGATATGGGTTCACAAACCCCTGAGCTTGACTATGCTCCAACTCAGGAGACTAGACCTCCTCTAGCCAGGCAACCTCTACTCTACACTTAATGCAGATATCTCTATGGTAACTGGGGAAACTCAAAAAGACTTTACCTGGTCTCTGCTTTGGTATAAGAGCTAGCTGAACACCAGGTAAGCTGCAGCATTTTAGCTTCTAGTTGAAAAAACCAGAGAGAACAACACACAAAGCCTCAAGTTCTGAGCAGAAGAACCACGAGACAGAACCCCGTGCACCCCAGAAGCAGAGATCAACTTTAAAAGCCAGAAAAAGGGTGATCATCACTAGCAAGAAGCGAAGCAGAAAAGATGAGAACATAGATTATTTCTGTGGTTTCAAGGACCAAAACACGAATAGCAAAGAGTTCAGCATTAATACTGAATTTCTATCCGAAACTTCAGAAAGGAATATGAACTGGTCTGAAGACCAAAGAGCCTTCTTGGAAGAGCTTAAGAACGTTTTAAAAAGTCAAATTAGTTAAGTAGAAGAAAAATTAGCCAATGATTTCTTTTTTATAATTTTCTTTTAAAAAATTATTTTTAATTTAATTATTTTCAGTGTTCTACAATCACTTCCATGTATCTTGGATTTTTTTCCCCTCCCTACCCCTGTTCACCCTTACCTCCCCACACTCTCCCTGAGATGGGATACAGTTTTATATAAGTTCTACACATACATTCCTATTGAATACTTTAGTCATGTATCATAGAAGAATTAAAATGAATGGAGGGAATCCTAAAACAAACCAAAATATAATACAAAATAAAATGATCTGCTTGATTCTGGGCTCGAATTCTATAGTTCTTTCTCTGCATGTGGAAGGTATTTTGCATTAAGAGACCATTAGGAGTTTTTATGGGCATCCCCTGGATTTCCAGGTTTGGCCACCACAGTCCTAAAAGTGGTATTGCTGGGTCAAAAGGTATGCATATTTTTGGAGCCCTTTGGGCATAGTTTCAAATTGCTCTCCAGAATAATAGGATCAATTTATAGTTCCACCAACAAAGAATTAGTGTTCCAACTCTCCCACATCTTCTGCAACGGGTGTCATCTTCCTCTTCTGTCATGTTACCAGTTTGTTAATTGTGATGTGTTACCACAGGTTTGTTGTGATTTGCATCTCTCTCACTAATAGTGATTTAGAGCACTTTTTTTCATATGACTATAGATAACTATAATTTCTTCCTTTGAAGACTGCCTGTTCATATCGTTTGAGCATTTATCATTTAGAAAATGACTTATATTCTGGTACATTTGTTTGGTTCTCTCTATATTATAGAAATGAGGACTTTATCACAGACACTACTTGCAAAAATTCTTTCCCAGTTTTCTGTTTCCCTCCTAATCTTGTTTGCGTTGGGTTTGGTTGTGCAAAAACTTTTCAATATAATGTAATCAAAATTACACATTTGCACTTCATAAAGTTTTCTCTCTTGTTTGGTCAAAAACTCTTTCCTTCTCCACAAATTTGATAAGTACACTATTAATATCTAGACTAATTTGTTTAAAATACTCGCCTTTATACCTCGATCACGTGCCCATTTGGCCTTTATTCTCGTGTACGGTGTCATGCCTAGTTTCTGCCACACTGTTATCCAACTTTCCCATCAGTTTCTTTTTTCGAACACTGAGTTCTTAACCCAGAAACTGGGGTCCTTGTGTATATCAATCAGTAGATGACTATTCATAGACTACTGTGTCTTGAGTACATGAACTATTCCACTGGTCTACCCTTCTATTCCTTGGCCAGTGTCAAGTGTTTTTGATAACTGCTGCATTATAATACAATATGAGTCTATATTCATTAGATGAATTAGTCTATAATTTTCTTTCTTTATTTTGACTCTTCCAGCTTTAGGTATAAAAACAATATTTGTATCATAAAATGAATTTGGGGGGACTCTATCTTCCTCAATTTTCCCAAATAGTTTATATAGTATTGGAATTAAAGATTATTTAAATGATTGAGAGAATTCACTTATAAATCCATCTGGCCCTGGAGATTTTTTTTGATAGGGAGTAAATTGATGGCTTATTCAATTTCCTTTTTCTGAGATGGGGTTATTTAAGTATTCAACTTCCTCTTCTGTTGTCCGGGCTCAGTCCCTGCTACACCGCAGGGGGTAGGTCGTGACCTCTGCTCTCCGCCTAGCCGCGGCTTCGGACGTCTCCGGTCCGGCCCCAGGGGTTGAGGACGGGCTAAACCAGGCACGAGCCAGAGTGGTAGAGCAATGCAGATGTTTATTCAGCAGTTCACATCAGTCCAGTCCCCCCGAGCAACCCAGGGTGTTGCCTTTTATTCCTTATCCTTTCCGGGTATGGGCAACATCAATCTGATTGGTGGCTGTACCCCCACCCGGCCCACGAAGCTTCCCCATTGGGCCCCAAAGGTGGGGTGAGCGGCCGTGTCCCTTTGTGATAGGTAAGAGGTCTACCAGGGCTCCCCTGAGGGTGATGCTGTGCCTTGTCCACGAGCCTTCCCTGCACCCTTAGCCCGGAAGTCACGGGTGAGGCGCGTGATTGCCGGGGAGGGGCAGGTATAGACTCCCGGCCGTTACCTCTCTGCCCAGGAGGTCCAGGGACGGCCCCTGACATTCTGTTAACCTGGGAAATTTATATTTTTTAAAAGAAATAATCTCCCATCTCATTTGAATTATAGAATTTATTGGCATAGAGTTGGGCCAAGTAATTTCTAATTATTGTTTTCATTTCTTCCTCATTGGATGTGAGGTCACCCTTTTCATTTTTGATAATGATAATTTAGTTTTCTTCTTTCTTTTTTAAAATCAAATTGACCCAAGGTTTATCAATTCTATTGTTTTTTTTTTTATAAAAGCAATTCTTAGTTATATTTATTAGTTCAATAGTTTTCTTAATTTCAATTTTATTAATCTCTCCTTTGGTGCTCAGTATTTCTAATTTGGTATTTGCTTCAGGATTTCCAAATTGTTGTTTTTCTAACTTTTTCAGCTGCTTGACCAATTCATTGATATCCTCTTTCTCTATGTTATTCATGCAGGCACTCAAAGACATGAAACTGCCCCTAAAAACTGCTTTTGCAGTATCCCATAAGATTTCGTGGGTTGTCTCACTATTGTCATTGTCCTGAAGGAAGCTGTTGATTGGTTTGATGATTTGTTTTCTGACCCACTCATTGTTTAGGATTAATTTATATAGTTTTCAGTTACTTTTTGGTCTATTTTTTCATCATCTTTTATTACATATAATTTTTATTGCATTATGACTAGAGAAGGATGCATTGATCATCTCTGCCTTTCTGCCCTGAATTCTGAGGTTTTTATGGCCTAGTACATGATGATGTTTTGTATATGTGACATGTACTACTGAAAAAAAAAAGATATATTCCTTTATTTTCCCAATCAATTTTCTCCAGAGATCTGACATATCTACCTTATCCAGAGTTTTATTCACTTCCTAAACTTCTTTCTTGTTTATTCTGAGATTAGAAGTCTTAAATTCAGAGAAGGGTGGGCTGAGGTCCCCCACTAGCACAGTTTTGCTGTGCATTTCTTCTTGTAACTCCCTTAACTTCTCCTTTAAGAACTTGGATGCTATGCTACTTGGAGCTTATATGTTTAGTAATGATATTACTTCATTGTCTATGGTGTCTTTTAACACGATATACTTTCCCTCCTTACTTCTCTTGATTGTATCTATTTCTGATTTTGCTTTGTCTGAGATTAGGATTGCTACACCTGCTTTTTCACATAAAATGACGCACAATATATTCTCCTGAAATCTTTTCCCTTTACCCTGTGTATATCTCCCCATTTAAAATGTGTTTCTTGTAAACAACATACTGTTGGATTATGGTTTTTAATCCATTTTGCTGTCTCCATTTTATGTGAGAGTTCATCCAATTTACATTCACAGTTATGATGGCTGTCTGTTTCTTTCTCTCCATCCTCTTTCCCCTATTTGTGCTTTTACTTCTCCCTTCCCTCTTCCCATCCATGACAGTTTTATTTTTTTTACCACCACCTCCCACAGTTTTCCCTTCCTTCTTTAAGCCCCCTCCCTGTTACTCCCCTTTACCTTTATCACTGCTTCCCTCCCTTTTAACCTCCTCTTTTTTCCCTTCTCCTATTGCCTATAGAATTAGATATTTGTTTGTTATTTTCCCTCCTTGAACCAAATTACATGAGAGTAAATATCAAACAACACTCATCTCCATCCCCTCTTTCCCTCTACTGTAATATACTTTTATGCCTCTTCCTGAGATGTAATTTACCATTTTCTGTCTCTTCCTTTTCACATCTGCTGTTATAATCCTTTTGCACTCTTAAATCACATATTCATTTTCACATCATATACTTAATACTCTCTCCCTCTATGTATATCTCTTTCATATTTCATAATATTATACAATTCCCAAGATGAACAAGTATCCTCTTCCCATATAGGGATAGAAACAGTTTGCCTATATTGATTTACATGTTTTTTTTTTCTTTTTCCCCCCATTTATCTTTTTATGTCTCTCTTGAGACATGCACTTGAAGACTGAATTTTCTATTGAGTTCTGACCTTTTCATCAGGAAAGTCTCAAAATCTCTTATTTCACTGAATGTCTATCTCTTTGCCTGAACTGTTGTGCTCAGCTTTGCTAGACAATTGATCCTTGGTTCTTGTCTCACCTCCTTTGCCTTAGGGAATATCATATTCCAATTACTTTGATCTTGTAATGTAAAAGCCGCCAGGTCCTGTGTGATTCTGACTGTAACTCCTCGATATTTTAATAGTTTCTTTTGGCTTCCTGGAGTAGTTTCTCCTTCACTTGATACCTCTTGAATTTGGCAAGAATATTTCTTGTTGTTTTTAATTTGGGATCTCTTTTGGGAGATGAGCGGTAGATTATTCTGATGAGTATTTCACCCTCTGGATCTAGGACTTCTAGGCAATTTTCCTTCATGATTTCTTGGAAGATATTTTAGAGTCTCTTTTTTATAAAGTAAAAATTAAATGGTAATTAAATAATCTTATCCTAACGAATGAGTAGTTTAAGCAACAAGTCATGAAAACAATAAGGTCATTCAAGAAAATGAAAAAAAAAAAAGCAATCTCCCAAAACTTAGGTGATACTGCAAAAAACATTTCTCAGGGGAAGTTTTATATCATTGAATGCCTACACGAATTAAACAGATAAAGAAGAGATCAATGAATTGGACATGCAGCTGAAATAGAAAAAGAACCAACTGAAAATCCACAAATAAATACTAAACTAGAAACACCGAAAATTAAATGAGAGATTAATAAAATTTAAATTAAGAAAACCATTGAACTAACAAATAAAATAAAGAGTTTGTTTTATGAAAAAAAACAATAAAATTCATACAACTTTGGTCAATTTGATTAAAAAAAATCAATATCAAAAATGAAAAGGGTGAACTCCCCTCCAATGAGGAGGAAATTAAAGCAATAATTAGAAATTTATTTGCCCAAATCTATGTGCATAAATTTTACTCTCTGAATGAGGATGAATATTTTTTAAAAATGTATAAATTGTCTCAAATACTTAAATAATTCCATCTCAGAAAAAGAAATTGAACAAGTCATCGATGAACTCCTTAGGAAAAAATCTCCCGGGCCAGATGGACTTACAAGGGAATTTTACTAAATATTTAAAGAATAGTTCATTCGAATATTACATGAACTATATGGGAAAATTGGTGGAGTCCCACCAAATTCTTTCTATGATAAAAATAAGGTCCTGATGCCTAAACTAGGAATAATCAAAAGAGAAAAACAATTATAGACCAATTTCTCTAATGTATATGGATGTAAATTTTTTAAATAAGATATTAGCAATAATAATACCACAATTTATCATGAGAATAGTATATTTTGATCAGCAAGGATTTATACCAGGAATGCAAAGCTGGTTTAATATGAGGACAACTATCAGGATTACTGATCAGCAACCATAAAACTAACAGAAACCATATGATTGTCTCAATAGATGCATATAAAGCTTTTGACAAAATACAACACCTAGTCCTATTGAAAACCATGGAAATTGAAGGAATAAATAGAGGTGTTCATAAAATAATTAGCAGTATGCACCTAAAAGCATCAACAAGCATTATATGTAATGGGGGAAAAATAGATGCATTTCCAATAAGATCAGGTATGAAACTAGGATGTCCATTATCACCACTGTTATTCAATACGGTGCTAGCAATTTTAGCTTTAGCAAAAAGAGAAGAAAAACATGAAGGAATTAGAATAGGCAAAGAACAAACTAAGTTTTCACTCTTTCTAGATGATGTGATAATATACACGGAGAATCCAAGAAATTAAAGTAAAAAATTACGTGATATAAGTAATTTGGCAAAGGAACAGGTTACAAAATAAACCCACATAAATCATCTGCATTTCTATATATTACTAACACAGCCCAACAGCATGAGATAGAAAGAGAAATTCCATTTTAAGCTGTTGTAGACACTATATAATATCTGGCAATCAGCCTTACAAATCAAACCTAGGTAATATATGAACACAGTTACAAAACATCTTTTCACACAAATAAAGTCAGACCTAAGTAATTTGAAAAAACATCAGTTTCTCGTGGATAGGCAGGCATAATATAATAAAAATGAAAATCCTACCTAAAATAAACTTACTTATTCAGTGCCATACCAAACAAACCACCAGATAATTATTTTCTAGAGCTATAAAAAGTAATATTAAAATTCATCTGGAAGAACAAAAGGTCCAGAATATCAAAAGAACCAATGAAAAGAAAAGCTAGGAAAGGTGGCCTAGCCCTAACACATCTCAAATTGTATTATATACAGCAGCAATCGTCGTAGCAACATCGTAAGAAGTAGAGAGGTACACCAGTGGAAGAGGTGAGGTACTCATCTACTGTTTGATATACTCAAGGATCTCAGCTTATGGAATAAGAATTAAATGCTTGGGAAAATTCCTGGGAAAACTGGATAACAGTGTAGTGGAAACTGGGCATAGAACAATGTCTGACATCATACACAAGAATAAAGCCCAAATAAATACATAATCTAGGTTGAAATACTGATAGTATGAACAAATTAGGGGAGCAAGAAATAATGTACTTGTCAGATTTACGAAGAATGGAGAAATTTTTGACTAAACAAAAGCTAGAGAACATTATACAGTAAAAACGTATGATTTTGATTACATTAATTTGAAAAGTTTTTGCACAAACAAACACTCTGCAACCGAGATTGAGAAGGAAGCAGAAGGCTGGGCAATAATTTTTGCCACTAGTGTCTGTGATGAAAGCCTCATTTCTAACATATAGAGAGAACTGTACCAACTGTACAAGAATACAAGTCATTTTCCTATTAATAAATAGAGGGTGTGAACAGGGAGTTTTCAGAGAAAGAAATTAAAGCTGTCTACAGTCATATAAAAATTATCTAAATCACTATTGATTAGAGAGATGTAAATCAAAACAACTCTGAGTTACCACATCACACCTATCACATTGGCTAACGTGACACACCAGGAAAATGATAAATGTTGGAGCAGATATGGGAGAGTTGGAACACTTATTTTTGATGGAACTGTATGCTGATCCGACCATTCTGCAGAGCAATTTGGAACTATGCCCAAAAGTCTACACAAATGTGCATACCCTTTAATCCAGGAAAATCGATTCTAGGACCGTATCCCAAAGAGACCATGAAAATGGGAAAGGGTATCACATTTTAAAAAATATCTATAAAAGTTCTCTTTGTGGTGACCAACAACTGGAAATCGAGAGGATGCCCATCAATTGGTAATGACTGAACAAATTTTGATATATGAATGTAACGGAATACTATTGTTCTATAAGAAATGATGAACAGGAAGACTTCAGAGAGGCATATGAATTGATGCTGAGTGAATGGAGTAGAACCAGGAGAACTTTGCACACAGCAGGAACCACAGTGTGAGAGGAATTTATCTGGTTGACTTAACCCTTCACAGCAAAGCAAGGACCTTAAAAATTTCCAATTGACTCTTGAGGCACAATGCCTTCCACATACAGAGAAAGAATTATCGAATTGGGTTGCAGAACGAAGCAGATCATATTTCTTGTGTTATGTTTTATTTTGATGGTTTCTCTCATTCACTTTAATTATTTTATGCAGCATAAGTAAGGTTAAAATGTATTTAATAAGAATGTATGTGTAGAAGCTATATAAGATTTCACGCCATCTAGGGCAGGGAAGAGGGAGAAAGGAGGCAGGGAGATGAGAAATAGGGAGAGGCAGAGAGAGAAATTCTAAGCTATATGGAAGTGATTGTACAAAACTAAAAACAAATTAATTCATTAATAAAAAATAATTAATTAGTCACTCTGGCCACTAGGATGTCATTGAAGGAAGGGTGAATGGAAATGAGAAGCACTAAATCAGATAGAGCAAAATGATATGATTGCTCTAGATTCACATTTTTATACACTTCCTATTTGGTTAAGACATGTACTTCATTCTTCCAAATTAAATGTATGTGAGTGTGGTATCAAACAAATACAACTTTCCATGACATAATAGAAATGTACCTGATCTTGTTGCTAGTACAATAGCTAAGTTTCTTGGTGGGGGTAAGTGTAGATGGAGTTCTGAGGCAGTGATGAGAAATTGCAAATAATGTGTAGTTTATCAAGTTCAAAAACAAAGAAAGGGCTATATATTATATGTATACAGAGTTTCTAATTTTCCATTTAGTGGCTATCAAACAGATGTTCTTCCACATTGTTTTCAGCTGTTCATACACATTTCAAGTACTGTTATGAATTCTGAAACCTCAATGGATCAGAATATATATTTGAGAAATACCAATTAAAGTTTCTTAAGATTAAAAACGTATTTTTGAAAATGAATAGTTGAGATATTTTTCAGTTTGAAAATATACTACAGTACCAATACAAATGTGATGTCCCATAGTCCCATCACTTAAAAGCTTTGGTAACATACTCTCTAATTTGTAAATTGACCTATTTGTGAGCCATACTATTCCTTCTCTTGCCCTGAAGTCTTTGGTAATAAAAGTTTCTAACAGGATCAAATTTATGACAATAACATGACAGTTTTGACAGTCATCTGGTTAAATTTACAGTTTATTTTCTTGTTGAGTCACTGATCTGAGGATCCAAGTGCTTTCAAAAGAAAAAGAGAAGGGAATGGCACATTAAACTTTCCTCATAGTCCAGGGGGCACCTCATAAAGAAGATAAGTATAGCACTAAAAGTAGGAAGACTAACTGGATTTGAACAGGTAAACATAATTATGATTAGTGGTCTAGGTGAAATAATTGTGAGAAACATGATAAATCTATTCTCAAATTATATGAATAAGAGGAAAATATTAAAATCATTTAAATAATTTCAGACAGAACTTTGAGGAAAGTGTCAAAGAATATCAACAGATTTTTAAAAATGATACTTCAGAGTAGATTACAGTACATTTTTATCATCACATAACTGATTAAAATATATATATGTATAAAATGCTTCTATTTAAAAAAATAAATATATTTTAAAATCACATTTTAATTATTATAAGAAAATTTTTCTTACTATCCATATATTAACTTCATCAGTATTCTAAGAATGATATAATAAAAGAGATGGTTTCATTTAGTGACTCTTGAATAGTCAGAACAAATGGATAATAAGTCAGGAAAAGAATTAAACAGGAAAAAGGATTGAGATTTCCTTTGGATAATCTAAAAGTCCTTTACTGACTCCAAGACTTTCTTAGAAATAAACGCTCATCTTATAAAAAGCTATGTTATTCATTGTTGCTGTATGATAGTGAGACATGGAACACAACATTCTTCAAATAATGGAAAATGAATATCACACAGGGCAATGAAAAGGTACTTGGTGGATATGAGAAGACTGCAATGTATAATGAAAACTTTGAAGAAGAGTAAGAGGAGAATATTTCTTTAGAAAAATACACATAAAAACAACATCAATTGGTCACACTAAAAGTTAAAGGGTGTTTCACTGTTACCCCTGCCGCTGTAAAGAGAAAGCAATCTTTCTTTGTATCCATTATATTACCATTGCATCCATTTTATACGATGACCAGCTATGGTAAACGGTTTTTTTTAATTTTTTTAATAAAAATTTATTTATTTAACTTTTTGCATTAATTTTCACAAAATTTTGGGTTCCAAATTTTCTCCCATTTTATCCCCTCCCCCACCTCAATACACCGAGCAATCTAATTTTCCCTATCACCAATCTGCCCTCTCTTCTATCATCCCTCCCTTCTCTTGTCCCCATCTTCTCTTTTGTCCTGTAGGGCCAGATGACTTTCTATTCCCCATTAACTGTATTTCTTACTTCCTAGTAGCAACAACAATACTAAACAGTTGTTCCTAAAACGTTGAGTTCCAAATTCTCCCCATCGCTCCCTCCCCATTCATTCCCTTTGGGAAGGCAGGCAATTCAATGTAGGCCATATCTGTGTAGTTTTGCAAATGACTTGGATAATAGTCGTGTTGGGTAAGATTAACTATATTTCCTTCCATCCTATCCTGCCCCCCATTGTATCTATTCTGTCTTTTGATCCTGTCCCTCCCCGAGTGTTGACTTCCAATTGCTCCCTCCTCCCATTGCCCTCCCTTCCATCATTCCCCCCCAACCCTGCTTATCTCATTCTCCCCCACTTTCCTGTATTGTTAGATAGGTTTTCATACCAAAATGAGTGTGCATTTTATTCCTTCCTTTAGTCGAATGTGATGAGGGTAAACTTCATGTTTTTTTTCCTCAGCTCTCCTCTTTTTCCCTCCAATAAATTTCTCCTGCTTGCCTCTTGAATGATATATAATTTGCCCCATTCCATTTCACCCTCTCTCCTCCCACTACATTTCTCTCTCACAATTTACCTTAATTTCTTTTGAGATATGGTCCCATCCTATTCAATTCACTCTGTGCTCTCTGTCTCTGTATGTGCATGCATGTGTGTATGTGTGTGTCCGTGCATGTGTGTACATGTGTATGTATGTGTGTGTGTGGTCCCACCAACTACCCAGATACTGAAAAGTTTTAAGAGTTACAAATATTGTCTTTCCATGTAGGAATGTAAAAAGTTCACTTTTGGTAAGTCCCTTATGACTTCTCTTTGCTGTTTACTTTTTCATGGTTGTTCTCATTCTTGTGTTTGAAAGTCAAATTTTCTTTTCCAGCTATGGTAAACGTAAAAAAGAGAATGTGCACGACTCGCAAAAAAGACAAGAATGGTAAGATTGCAGTCTCTAACACTGGAGGGAGTAAAAACCTTTATGAAATCATAGATCCTTTTAAGTATTTTAAGTATGACTACACTGGTTTCATTTGCAGGGGATAGCCTTACATTGATAAATATTGTTATTTTCAAAACTGTTATTAGAAATTTTGTTTTTGCTATCTACAAAGTTCTAAGGTTCAGGGTCCTACATTGTGTACATGAAGACTTTAGGGGCCATAACTTTCAAGGTAGAAGTAGTAATCTGAGTCACCTGGCACAAGGTTCCACATGTTTTTCCCTTAAGATATCTTATTATCTTAGCTAAGCTCCCTTGCCCGTCCTGTGTGTAGCAGATTATTGGCAGTTTTATGTAAATGGCTAGCGCTTTCTCTATAGCAGTTGCTTCTCCACATAATGATAATGAAGACTGCTGGAGAAGAATGATTAATGGTCAGGAAGGTGCTGCTACTACCGGAGTTCCAGTGCCTGTATGCTTATGGATAGCAATTGACCATTAGCTGTTATGCTGGCAATAGGAAACGTGGGGGGGGGAGCCAAGATGGTGGAGTAGAAAGACACACGTATGCTAGCTTCGAACCCACAGCCATAAATTTCCTGTAAAAAGGACCCCTACAAATTCTGGAGCAGTAGGAGCCACACAGCAACGCAGCGGTGGAGATTTCCATTCCAGAGATCCCTGAAAAATCGACCCCAAAGGTTCGTCTCACACCACACGCAGAGCAGAGCCCCGGGCCTGTCGACATGGCCCCAAGAGCAGCAGATCTGAGCAGGCTTCAGGGACGGAATCTTCAGTGGCCGCAAAGGTCCCTCCACCTGCACGCACTACAAGTCAGTGAGAAAGATTTCTGGGCTGGCCGAGAGGGGAGCGGGATGTCTCCAAAACTCAAGCCCCCTCAGGAGGCAGCTGCACAGGCAGCAGCAGCCAGGAGCTCCCAGAGCAGAAAGGACCTCAGGGCCATTAGTGAAGGTCTCTGCATAAACCGGTTGAGGGAACTGAGCCTGGGAGGTGGCCCTTCCCTCACCTGAGCACCAGACCTTAAGCTCTCATTGAATAGCAGCCACATCCGCCACTGAAAGCCCTGAGGCTGGGGAGCAGCATTTGAATCTCAGATCCCAAGCACTAGCTGGGCCAATATAGGAGAGGGTGGAGAGGAATCTCAGAAGTCAAGTAACTGGCTGGGAAAATGCCCAAAAAAGGGAAGAAAAATAAGACCACAGTAAGCTACTTTCTTAGTGAACAGATGTTTCCTCCTTTCATTTCTGATGAGGAGGAAAAATGCTTACCATCAGGGAAAGACATAGAAGTTAAGACCTCTGTATCCCAAACATCTGAAATAGACATCCAATGGGCTCCGAACATGGAAGAAGCTCAAAAAGGATTTTGAAAATCAAGTTAGAGAGGTAGAGGAAAAGCTGGGAAGATAAATGAGAGAGATGCAAGAAAAGCATGAAAAATGGGTTAATACCTTGATAAAGGAGACCCAAAAATATGGTGAAGAAAATAACACCTTGAAAAATAGGTTCACTCAATTGGCAAAAGAGGTTCAAAAAGCCAGTGAGGATAAGAGTGCTTTCAAAAGCAGAATTAGCCAAATGGAAAAAGAGGTTCAAATGCTCGCTGAAGAAAATAGTTCTCTCAAAATTAGAATGGAACAGATGGAGGCTAATGACTTTCTGAGAAACCAAGAAATCACAAAAAAAAAAAAAAAAAAAAAAGAATGAAAAAATGGAAGATAATGTGAAATATCTCATTTGAAAAACAACTGACCTGGAAAGTAGATCCAGGAGAGATACTTTAATAATTATGAGACTACCTGAAAGCCATGATCAAAAAAAGAGCCTAGACATCATCTTTCATGAAATGATCAAGGAAAACTGCCCTGAGATTCTAGAACCAGAGGGCAAAAGAAGTATTGAAGGAATCCATTGATCACCGCCTGGAAGAGATCCAAAAAGAGAAACTCCTAGGAACATTGTGGCCAAATTTCAGAATTCCCAGTCCAAGGAGAAAATATTGCAAGCAGCTAGAAAGAATAAATTCCAGTATTGTGGAAATACAATCAGGATAACACAAGATCTAGCAGCTTCGACATTAAGCAATCGAAGGGTATGGAAAAGGATATTCTAGAAGTCAAAGGAACCAGGACTAAAACTAAGAATCACCCATCCAGCAAAACTGAGTATAATACTTCAGGGGAAAAACTGGTATTTTAATGAAATAGAGGACTTTCAAGCATTCTTGATGAAAAGACCAGAGCTGAAAAGAAAGTTTGACTTTCAAACACAAAAATGAGAAGAAGCATGAGAAAGTAAACAGCAAAGAGAAGTCATAAGGGACTTTCCAAAGGTGAACATTTTACATTTCTACATGAAAAGACAATATTTGTGACTCTTAAAACTTTTCAGTATCTGGGTAGTTTGTGGGACCACACACACACAGATACACACACACAAGCATATGCATGCGTGCACACACACATACACACCTGCACGCACATACAGAGACAGAGAGCACAGAGTGAATTGAATAGGAAGGGACCATATTTTAAAAGAAATTAAGGTAAACGGTGAGAGAGAAATGTAGTGGGAGGAGAGAGGGTGAAATGGAATGGGGCAAATTATATCTCATTCAAGAGACAAGCAGGAGAATTTTTTGTGGAGGGAAAAAGAGGAGAGCTGAGAAAAAAAAAAAAAAACATGGTTTACCCCCATCACATTCGACTAAAGGAAGGAATAAAATTCCCACTCATTTTGGTATGAAAACCTATCTAACACTACAGGAAAGTTGGAGAGAATGAGATAAGCAGGATTGGGGGGGAATGATGGAAGGGAGGGCAATGGGAGGAGGGAGCAATTTGAAGTCAACACTCGGGGAGGGACAGGACCAAAAGACAGAATAGAAACAATGGGAGGCAGGATAGGATGGAGGAAAATATAATTAGTCTTACCCAACACGACTATTATCCCAGTCATTTGCAAAACTACACAGGTATGTCCTGTATTGAATTGCCTGCCTTCCCAAAGGGAATGAGTGGGGAGGGAGCGATGGGGAGAATTTGGAACTCAAAGTTTTGGAACAACTGTTTAATGTTGTTCTTGCTACTAGTAAATAAGAAATATAGTTAATGGGGAATAGAAAGTCATCTGGCCCTACAGGACAAAAGATAAGATGGGGACAAGAGAAGGGAGCAAGGATAGAAGAGAGGGCAGCTTCTTGATAAGAGAAATTAGAATGCTCCGTGTATTGGGGCAGGGGGAGGGGAGAAATGGGGAGAAAATTTGGAAGCCATAATTTTGTGAAAATGGATGTAAAAAGTTAAATAATTAAATTTATATTAAAAAATAAATATAAAAAAAGAAATGTGAGCACGTCTCCACATTGAATTTTCCCCACATCGTTGGTTGGGAAGGGAGACAGGGACCTGTCCATAATATGGCCTGTCCATTTTTTAGACTTTTATATTTTGCATTATGTTTTTCTTCCATTCCTTCGTACATTAGAATTCTTGCTTCCAAAAAGACACTATTATTCGGTAATGTTCTTAATGCCATTAAATGATTGAAGAATATTTTTGGGAACTTGGCAGGAAGAGTTAGATGTTATAGGAGAAATACCTTTTGCTGGTTTTTTTTTTTTTTTTTCATGAACTACTCTGTTATTTTTCTTTTTCTTTTGGGCGTTAAAGAGTTTCATGACTTTTTTTTTCTTTTGTTTTTCTTTTCCTTCACTTAATAATATTTGTTTCCAATTACATGTAAAGTAGTTTCCAAAAGTCACTTTTATAAGATTCCGAATTCCAAATTTTTTCTTCCACCCATCGTCACCTACACCCTTCGCAATACATTATGCAATCTGACCTAGGCTATACATATACAATTATATTAAGCGTATTTCCACGTTAGTCATGTTAGGAAAGAAGAAACAGAGGAAAAGGAAAAAAAATCATGATAAAGAAGAAAAGCAAAAGAAAAATAGTGTGCTTCCATATGTATTCAGACTTTATATTTCTTTCTCTGGATGTAGGTAGAATTTGAAACCTTGAGTCTTTTAGAATTGTCTTTGATCTTTGTATTGCTGAGAAGAGCAAAGTCTATCAAAGTTGGTCAAAGTGTATAATGTTCTCCTGACTATACTCACTTCTCTCAGCATCAGTGCATGTGAGAATTTCAAGGTTTTTTCTAAAATCTTCCTGCTCATCATTTCTTATAGGACAATAGTATTCCATTATATTCCTTTACCACAAGTTGTTCAGCCATCTCCCTATTGATGCACATGCCCTCAATTTCCCATTCTTTGTGACCACAGAAAGGGCTGCTATAAATGTTTTTTAAACATGTGAGTCCTTTTCCCTTCTTAAGATCTCTATGAGAAACAGATCTAATAGTAACATTGATGTGCCAAAAGATATATACATTTTTGTAGAGTTTTGGGCATAGTTCCAGATTGATTCCCAGAATGGTTGGATAAGTTCGCAACTCCAGCAACAATGTATCAGTGTTCCAATTTTCCCACATCTTCTTCTAAATTTGCTCTTTTCCTTTTCTGTCATATTAGCAAATATGACAGGTGTGACATAGTATCTTAGAGTTGTTTTAATATTTATTTCTCTAATCAGTAATGATTTAGTGTTTTTTTTTTTTTCACATGACTATAGACAGCTTTAATTTCTTCCTCTGAAACTTACCAGTCCATCGGCTTTGACCACCTATCAGTTGAAAAATGATATGGATTCTTATAATTTTCACTCAGTTCTCTATCTATTTTATAAATGAGGCCTTTATCATAGACACTGGGAGTGAAAATTGTTTCCCAGTCTTTGACTTTCCTTCTAATCTTGGTTGCATTGGCTTTATTTGTGCAATTAAAAAAACGTTATTATGATCAAAATTATCCATTTTCCAGTTCCTAATGTTCTTTTCCTTTGGTCATAAATTCTTCACTTTCTCATGAATATGACAGGTAAACTATTCCTTGCAATCGTAATCTGTTTATAACATCAACTTTTATATCTAAATGATGGACCTATTTTATTTTATCTTGCTATATGATATTAGGTGTTGATCTCAGCCTAGTTTCTGTCATACTATTTTACAATTTTTCTAGTAGTATTTTTTTTGGTCAAATTATGAGTTCATATTCCAGAAGGTGGAATCTTTGGGTTTATCAAACCGGAGATTACTGTAGTCGTTGACTAGTATGTCTTGTTTACCTTACTGTTTCCACTGATCCAGGACTATTTCTTGGTCGGTACCAAGTAGTTTTGAGGACTAATACTTTAATACCGTTTTATATCTCATATGACAAAGTTATTTCCCCTTGCATTCCTTTTCATTAATTCCCTTGATATTCTTGAAGTTTTGTTCTTCCAAGTGAATTGTTATTATCTTTTTAAAGTACTTTAAAACATTTTGGTAGTTTCATTGGCATAGCATTTAATAAGCAAATTGATAGTCATTTCTATAATGTAAGTTCAACATGTTCATGAGCAATTGACATTTTTCCAGTTATTTGTATCTTACTTTATTTGTGTAAAAGGTGTTTTACTATTGTGTCCAAATAATTCCTGTATTTGTCTTGGCAGATAGACTCCCAAATATGTTACATAGCCCAGAACTATTTTAAATGGTATTTCTCTTTCCATTTCTTGTTGCTTGGTTTTGTTAGTGATATATCGAAATGTTGATGATTTATATGAGCTCATTTTATATCCTGCAACTTTGCTGAAGCTGTTAATTATTTCAATTATTTCATTTTTTGTTACTTCTATAGAATTCTCTAAGTATACCATCAAATCATCTACAAAGAGTGGTAGCTCAGTTCTTCATTGCCTATTCTTATTCCCTCAATTTATTTTTCTTCTCCGATTGCTAAAGTTCACATTTCTAGTACAATATTGAGTAACAGTGATCAAAATAGACATCCTTGCTTCACTCCTGATATTATTGGGAAGGTTTCTTACTTTTCCCTGTTTTATATAATGCGTGCAGAAGGTTTTAGATAAATTCTACTTATCACGTTAAAGAAAACTCCATGTATTCCTATAATCTCTAGTGGTTGTCATAGGAATGGGTACTGTATTTCTCAAATACTTTTTCTGCATCTATTCAGTTAATCATTTGATTACTCTTGGTTTTGTTATTCATATGGTCGATTCTAAATGATAGCTTTTCTAAAAATTGAACCAGCTCTTCATTTCAAGTTTAAGTCCTACCTAATTATAGTGTATTATGCTTCAAATAACTTACTGTAATCTCTTTGCTAATATTTTATTTAAAATGCTTGCATTAATATTCATTAGGAAATTTATTCTATCCTTTTCTTTCTCTGTTTTGGCTTTTCCTAGTTTAGGTATCAGCATCATATTTGTATAATAAAAATAATTTAGCAAGATTCTTTCTTTACCTGTTTTCCCAAACGGTATACATACTATCTGGATTAATTGTTCTTTATAAGCTTGGTAGAATTCACTTTCAAATCCATCTTCCCCTGGAAATACATTTTTAGAGAGTTCATTGATGGCTCCTTTTTTTCTGAAATGGCGTTGTTTAAGTATTTTATTACCTCTACTGTTAATCTGGGAAATTTATATTTATCCATTTCACTTAGATTGTCAAAAATATGGGGAAACAGTTGGAAAAAATTGCTCCTAATTATTGTTTTAATTTCTTCTTCATTTGATGCTGAATTCACCATTTTTATACTGCTAACTTGGTTTTCTTCCTTCTTTTTTTTAAATCAAATTAACCAAAGTGTTAATACTCTTTGATAAAGTTGCTGTGGTTTTTTTCCCACCATTTGTTGCTTTACCCACTCATTCTTTAGCATTCAATTATTGAAGTTCCAATTAATTTTAGGCTATCTTTCCATAGCACTTTATTGCATGTAATTTTCATTGCATCCTGATATTGAAAGGGTGCATTTAATATTTCTTCCTTGCTACACTGAATTTGGATGTCTTTATGTCCTAATATATGGTCAATGTCTGTGCATGCTTCATGTGCCAAAACAAACAAAAAAAAAAGGTATTGTTTTCTCACCCGATTCAGTTTTCTGCAGAGATTTATCATATCTAACATTTCTAAAATTCTATTCACTTTCTTTACTTATTTCTTCTTTACTCCGTGATTATATTTATCTACTTTTTAAAAAGGATGGTTGAGGTCCCTCAATAGTATCCTTTGGCTGCCTATTTCTTTCTGTAACTCACTTGACTTCTCTAACAATCTGGATGCTATACCCCTTGGTGCATATGTATTTAGTATCTATTTTACATCAAGGTTTATGGTACCTTTGAATAGATAGTCCAATAATTCCTAAATTATCTTTACCCAATCTATTTTCCATTTCAACTGTTTGTGCAATGAGTCGTTTTACATTTTCTTCTCTTTTCATTGTTTTGCTTTTGTTTGACTGATGCATTATGTTTCATAGAATCATTAGCTTCCATTTATCCAGTTCTAATTTTTTAAGTAATTATTTTCTTTGGTTAAATTATTTATCTCTTTTTCCATTTGCCAATCCTGCTTTTTAATCCAATGGATTTATTTTCCATTTGGCCAATTGTATTTTTGAGGAATATTTTTCTTTTATTTATCCAATTTTTGTCCTTCCTTTTCCAAGACGTTGACTTTTTTTATCTTTTATTATATTTTATTAATAAAAATTAATTAATTTTTATGTTTCAGCCTAAACTTCCATAAGATTTTTGAGTTTCAAATTTTCTCTTCATCACTCCCCTTCCTCTCTTCAAAAATCATGTGCAATCTTATATAAGTTCTACATATATTTATATTAAGCATATTTTCCATATTTTTATATTAGTCATGCTGTAAAGAAGAATTAGAAGGAATGGGAGTAACAAAAAGGAAAAAAATGAGAGAGAGAGACAAACAGACAGAGAGAGAGAGAGAGAGAGAGAGTAAACAATATGCTTTGATCTGCATTCAGACTCCATATTTCTTTTTATGGATGTGGATATCATTTTCAGTCATGAGTCTTTTGGAATTTTCTTAGATTTTTGTATTGTTAAGAAGACTTAAATATGTCAAAGTGAGTCATCACAAAACGTTGTTGGTATTGTGTACAATGTTCTCCCAGTTCTGCTCACTTTACTCAGCATCAATTCAAGTAAATCTTTCCAGGTTTTTCTGAAGTCTGCATGCTCATCATTTATTATGGAACAATAGTATTCCATTATGTTCATGTGCCACCACTTGTTCAGTCATTCCCCAATTAATGGGAATCTCCTTGATTTCCAATTATTAGTGACCACAAAAAGAACTGATATATATATATATATATATATATATATATATATATATATATATATATATATATAGTTTTTTGGGGGCGTAGATGTCCTTTCCCATTTTTATGATCTCTTTGGGATACAGACCTAGAAATCATACCCTAATTTTCCTTGCCCAATAGTCCTTCTACCTCTCTTATTTGACTTTTCAAATCTTCTTGGATTCTTATAATACCTTTTGGGCTTGAGATCAATTCATATGCACCTTTCAGGTTTCAGATATATGTATATCGACAATGTTGTCCTCTTCAAAGTTTATGTTTTGATCTTCACTCTTACCATAGTAACTTTCTATTGTCAAAGATCATTTGTGCTTCTTGCTCTTTTTTGCCTATTTTGGAGTGTTTGAAGTTGAACTCTCCTTCTACAGCACAGGAGAGAGTTTCTCAAGCTTCTTGTTCTGGGGTTCAGGGGTCTGGTCCCTAACTTTGTGCAATGTGGCCTCAAGTTTTCGTGACTGGTGGCAATAAGGGTCTAGCAGATTACCTGGTGGTAAACTAGGGTCCTAGTGGTGATGTCTGGCAAAAGATGAGGCGAGGTGTTTTTTTTTTGCTTTTCCCCAAGGTTATATTGAATGATTGGAGGTCCAGCTCCTGAAGGATACCTGCATGTATGAGGTTACATTGGAAGACATTTGGATTTTGAGTCTACTAGCTTCCTTATTTATGCTAAGGAATATAGGGGTCTTGGTGCTGGTGTCTTCCTATTCCACCACACTGATGTTCAAGATCTCCCATTGCTTTGCTGAGGTGAAGATTGCTGGCTTGCTGGGATACCTCTTGTCCTAGATGATGCTCCCCTTTTACCTTCATGATAAGCATCCTTTTTGCTGAATATTCAAGTGTCCTGGGCTAAAAGACTGATCCACTACATTTTTCAGCTGTCTCCACTGTTTCAGGACTTGTTATGGGGTGCTATTTTGTGGCTAGGAGGTGAATATGGGAGAGTTATAGCAGTATATAGCTTACTCTACCACCTTGGCATCAAAAAGTCTTGTGATTCCTTCTATTTTACTCTTTTATTTAATGGGAGAAAGAAACCACTCTCAGTATTTGGTTGGTTCAGAATCATAAGGATTTGTTTTTTTCTTCTTATGTATTGAGGGCAGAAAAAGGAGAAGGAGAAGAAGAGGAAGAAGGAGGGGAAGAGAGAGGAGGGGCAGGAGAAGGAGGAGAAGGAGATGAAGGAGGGAGAGGAGGGGAACAAGGAGGAGAAGGAAGAAGAAGAAGAAGAAGAAGAAGAAGAAGAAGAAGAAGAAGAAGAAGAAGAA
Organism: Bettongia penicillata ogilbyi; assembly: GCA_023548195.1. NCBI lineage: Eukaryota > Metazoa > Chordata > Mammalia > Diprotodontia > Potoroidae > Bettongia > Bettongia penicillata. Next base: position 3,612,302 of record JAJHZJ010000156.1, on the reverse strand, counting down.
GAAGAAGAAGAAGAAGAAGAAGAGGAAGAGGAAGAGGAAGAAGAAGAAGAAGAAGAAGAAGGAGGAGGAGGAGGAAGAGGAGGAAGAGGAGGAGGAGGAAGAGGAGGAGGAGGAGGAGGAGGAGGAGGAGAATTATGGGCAGTTTATGTTACATATATTTGGCAGAAATTCCACTGCCCTGAGACATGCTTTTTTGACTCAATATTACTACTGTGGCAGATTAGGTGATGGGGAAAATAGTGTATATTTTCATTTATAATCTTATCCTATTTCTTATCTCATCATATCTACATTGAGGTTTATTTAATTTTTACAGTGCACTAGTCCTATGGCCCATTGTCTCCTAATCCCAAATCTAAGTCATCAGGTGGTTCTTAGTCAAACCAAACACAAAACCTCAGCCATTCCTACAAGAATTTTTTTTTTTTAATTTCAACAAGGCTCCCAGAAATTCCAGTTTTAGAGTGACTAAGGAATTTGGGAATGCCTTTTGTTTGTCTCCTTCTTGAGGTTAACCTGGGCTCTCAACTCCATCTGAAATCTAGATTACACATTGATTCCTTTTACTAACTATCAGCATTTCAATGTCCTTTGCTATGGCCAGTCCTTCAGCTCCTTAAGTGCAAAATACATATACATGTATAAATACATACTTTCATGTATATACACATATGCACAATACATATGCATTTGTGTAAAAGTATGCATATACATCAGTTTGTGAACCTTAAAATGCTGTATAAATACTATGCAAATATTATCTCATTTTTAACTTTACCCGTATACTAAAGGGTAGGTGCTCTAATATCCCCATTTTAAGTGAAGAAACTGAGACACCTAGTGCTTAAATGACTTGACCAAGGTCACACAGCTAGGAAGTGTATGATTCATGATCCACCACTCTTTCTACAGAGTCAGTTGGTTGCCAGTTATACTTCTTATTTGCCCTTGCCCTTCCTCATTCCTGAAGGTTAAATTCCCTCCATGGGAGAGTCTCTAAAGTTCAAACCACAGACGTCCTCTGTGTTGATGGCAGTTATTTCTATATGTCATATACCAAAGCTCGAGGATCTTACAAGAGATCCCGCACTCAATTTTATAACATTATCTCTACAGGTAATATTTTCTAAGGGCCCACAACTTTGATTTTCTTGTCATCTCTAAAGCTCTACAATTTCTGAGATCTCTGAAGCCCACCTGCCGATTACAGTTTTAGAAAGGGTTCATATCTTATATTGAGGTTCAAGGAGAGTGTTTATGTGATTCTTTCTAATGTAAAGATTCAATAGTTCTAGAAAATAGATTTGGAGGTCAGCCCGCAGTCAACTAAAATGTGTTCAAATTGAATGCCCCCATTCCTTGCACATTATAGTTAATCACTAAATTCCTGTAACTTGATTGGAAATTAAAATGACTGATGATTTTCAAAGTACTGTAAATCTTTACTCATCCTTAACCAAGGAATACTGAAAAAAATCCTATTTTTTTCAAACTGTCTCAGAATATTCGTGACAGCATGTCCTCTTTTCTTACAGCATAAAATTAATTACCAAAGAAGAGATGGAGGAAAATAGATGCATCTACTTAACATTCAGCATATCAGACAAAAGAGGAATAGAGAGTCTAATGAAAGGAGGTTGGCAACCAGATCTGAATTCAGCCCTTCAAAGCATGGAGTATATTTGTCAGTCAAGTTGTCTACAGAATAATTGGTTGAAAAATGCAACATTCAGTGGAACTATCAGGGTTGTTCAGTGTGTGTGTGTGTGTGTGTGTGTGTGTGTGTTTTGACTGTGCCATGCCAAATAACAGATGTGACAGTATTTATTTTTTCTTCATAGAAAGATTGATTGTTTAACTAAATTAATGGAATCAACCATGGCACCAATTAGATGAGAAACATAAAATAGAAGAAAAACAAGCCTGCCCTGGACTCTTTTCTCAAGGATCTGAGAGGTGATGAGGAAATGTGATTAATTAATTTCTAAAGACTCTTCTAGTTGAATGAAATCTCCTTTTGAATAGGGACTTTTTCGTTCGTTTTACTTTTTCCCTTTTTACTCCAATCCCCAAGGGCAAGGCTTTACGTATAACAGCTATGCCATAAATGTCTGGGGAATTGAGTTGAATTCTATAGTATATATTAGAAATGGAACAGTATAGATAATTACAAATTAATATAACAACTTGCATTCTAGAAAGCTGTTTGCTTACAAACAATTTTCATGACAATTGAATGTGAGAATAATCTTCCAAAAATAGATTGTTATATTCATCCTGCACAGAAGAAAACTGAGACTTAGATTGTGACATTCTATCCTTTATTAATAGGTTTCTTGATATTCCTATTATTGTCTTATATTTCACATTTTCACCCAAATAGAATTTCTCTACATTGGTAAAAAAAAAAAAAACAAACATACAATGTGAAGGTGGAAATTATCATATGTGCCTTATTTGACAACTGAGGCCATCTTCTGTGCTATCCATTTTTTTCCTACTTCCTTATTTCATATCACTGAAATGCTTCTGCCATTATTTCCCCATTTGCCCCATCTCACAGCTAGAAGTAGCTCTGAATTTTTGCCAAGACAAATTGCTCTATCTGCATAATTGATCCCATTCTAACCTATCAGTGGCCTCTCTGTCGTCTCTAGTCTCACTTTTCTTCACTCTTTCATTGACTTCTGCCTCCTCGCCACTGCCCACAAATATGTCCATATCTCCTCCACTCTCAAAAGTTTTTTACTTTATCCTTCCATCCCAGGAAACTATCATCCCATATATTTTCTGCTGTCTGTGCCTTCACTTGAGAAGGTTGTCTAAAATAGATGTCTCCACTTCTCTAACCCAGCTTCTGACATTAGCATTATAATGAAACTGCTCTATCCCAAGTCAGCAATGATCACCTAATTTCAAAATCCAATGGATTGTTCTCAATTCTAATTTTGCTTGACATCAACATAGTTTTTGACGCTTCTGACCCACCTCTTCTCCTTGATACTCTCTTTTCTCTAGGTTTTGAGACAACATCCTCCCAATCCTTCAAAGTCTCAACCTAGATACCATCCATGGCTTTTCACTCTACCTCATCATCCCCCCACCAACAATATCCAGTCTTATATCAAGGCCTATAAATTTCAATTCTATAATATTTATTAGATATGCCAACTTCTATTTTCTGGTACTAGGATTACCCAATATAGGCCCTCATCACTTGGTCTTCTTGAATAGCCTGGTGATTAGTCTGTTTGTCCCAAGTCTGTTCCAAATCTAACACATTCTCCCTTATGCCTGCAAAGTGGTTTTCCTAAAGTGCAGATCCAACCAGGTCACACTTTTTTCTTTGTAAACTCCAATGGTTCCCTATCCTTTGGTGGACCAAATGGAAAACCTTATGTATCACATTCAAAGCCCTTTATAACAAATCCCACCCTTTTTAGTCTTCTTATACATTATTTGAAACCATGTGCCCCTCAGTCTAGTGATATTGAATTCCTTTATGTTCCCATCCATCTTTCAGCTTTAGGTATTTTCTCTGTCTATCCCTCCTGCCTAGAAAGACCACCTTCCTCATCTCTACTTCCTTCTTATTTGTTCCTTTAAGTTCTAAAAAAATCCTATCTCCTGTAGAAAGCTGTTTTCAACCCTTTTAATTATATTACCTTCCTCTATTAATTATTTCCTATTTATCAAGTATGAAGAATTTTTTTGTATATGTCTGTGTGTTTGTGGTTTTCCTCATTAAATTGTGAATTCTGAAGGCAGGAACTATGTTTTTACTCTGTCATAGTTCTTGGAACATAATGGCCATAATAAAATGTTGCTGCCTTGTAGCTGCATTATAGAGATTTTATTCATCAATCAAAATGGAATTCTGAATAGTGTCTATTACACCTGTTGCTTCATGGGTATGAGGGATATTAGATGAGATGATTCCTTTAACAATGAAAAAATATTTATTTTTCTGAAACTTAACGTATCAGTAAATTTTCTGGTTCAAATAGAAGTAACAGACTTGGTCAGGGTCATGCAATCAGTGTGATTTTGAGGAGGAACTTGGAGCCCTGGCAATTCAGAAGTCAGTTCTCTATATACTACACACTAACTTGCATAATATATGCATCTTCATGAACGCATGCAAGGATGTACATATGTATACATAGGAACAAAGTTACATACATACATAAACATGATATCATCAAGTTAGAGCTGGAAGGAACTTTAAAGGTGTTATTTTACAGATGAGGAAACTACAGTACAGAGATATTAAATGATGCACCTAAGGGAGTGCAACTTCTAAGTATTTAAGCCGAAATTGGAACAGATCTTCCAATGTCCAAGTGCTTTTGCTCTATACATTATTTTATACTACTTTTCATACCTAAATAAAACAGGTTTATTAATCTGTAATTATATGTGTACAGGATGTATATATTCACATATATACACAGACACATCTATATGTGTATACACACATACACATGAAGGCCTTGTCAAACTACTTAGATACAGATATGTATATATTTATATATATGTATATATATATATAAACATCATATGTATATGTAAAACACATTATGTCTATGCACATACAACAATATATTTATTTTATATATGATTAAAGGTTATATTAGCTATTTCTTGTAATATATTTAGGCACTTTTTTACCATTGTGGCATAGGCAAAAACCATTTTGGAATTTCTATTAAGTCTTTTAGATTGCAAAATATAAGCAAAATTTTTGCTTTCCTTGAAATGCTAAATTATTTCTAATATACTGAAAGAGGTAAAATGTCATTTGAAAATTGTTCAAAGGTAGCAAAAAAAGTAAAAGTTATGTTTTGTTATAAAAATTCTACCTGTGGCACAGCTAAAATATTTTATTATTTTGCCAATAATTGGGAAGCTTTGGTCCAGTCAAAATTTTTTTCGTGTCCTTTTCATCTATATAAAGCAGCAAGTTCTAGAATTGTTTTACATAACAGACAGAAAAGTTTAAGATGAAAGTGATAGTAAGAAAGATACATGAGGGGGCTGTAATAGATAGTTTAAAGCTAATGAAGGAGCAATAAAGATGTTTCTCAACTCAGCCTGCTGCCTGTTTGCTGCCTGAGAAAAGGAAAGATCTAGGGTGTGATAAATGCAACACCATTGCTAACCTGTCAAGCTGGAAGAAATCAAATTTCACTTCTCCTCTTTGAATTAAAGAGTAAATGTCACCATGTAGAATGTGAAAAGAGGGACACTGGAAAAAAAGGGAAGAAGGTGATTCTTTAAAATGACTGACAACACTTCTCAACCAATCTCACTTTATTTTCTTCATATTCAAATGAATCAATATGTCACAGACAACAAGAAGGATGCTTGGACCATACAGAAAGGAGTGTTATCTCTTAGAGAGAGGGAAGTCATGTGGCCTTGTAGTTTTCACAGCAAGACTACAACTCCTCTGAATTTATTCTCCTAAAAGAGAGTGAGCAGGTTTAGCTACTCAGTTTATACTAACTAGAACTCAGTCTATCCCAGTAGAACATGATCAAGAGTTCTTAGAATAGCATTGCTCAATCATTTATGCAAATTCTCCATATTCATACTTTGTCCTTTAAGCACATACACATAATGCGTGTGTGTGTGTGTGTTTGTGTGTGTGTATCTGTTCCTCTAATACATAGCGAACATTTTTGGAAACTCATTTATAATATGAATATATCAAGGGAAGAAATTCTTTCCAGCAAGCTCAGCAAATAAAAGAAATGGTTGTATGCAAGGGTTTTCTTTCTCAGGAATTTTGGGAGGTCATGACAAATAGCAGTGATGACAGGATTAATTAAATCGGATTTTTCTTTCTTTTTCTTTCCATGATCCACAGTCTCTTATCTTTAACTTCCTGCTAGACATAACTAACTATACATGCTACCAGTATATAATAGTTAATATATCTAAACAGGAATTCACTATGCCCCCCAAAAACAACAAATAATGTAAGAAAAAAATATTAATTTTCTCTTTCCCCCTGTCTTGTCTATTTCTACCATGCTCATTGTCCTACTCACTCAGTCGTTGCGTAATACCTGACAGTGGCATTCTTCCGCTCGAAATTTCAGGTTGTCAATGAATGTTAGGCATATCTTGTGGGCCTGGTCATGTGATAGGGTAAATTAATAACCAATTTTGAGAGCTAGTGGATCTGGGCTCAATTCTACTCTAGACCATAATGACTGTGTGATCCTAGATAAGTCATTTAGCATCTTCATATCCAGGATTCTTTAATATGATAAATTTTCGTTCAATTGTTCATCTGATTTAAAAGAAGAGATATTTGCAAAGGAAATAATCAATATTGCTTGACCTAAAAAAACAAATCACCAAAAAAATCAACTGGGTAAGTGACTGCAAAATTTAAAAAGAAAAAAACATATTATGCCATATATGTGCGTGAACATATGTATATATACATATGTATGTATGTATATGTGTGTATCCCTAAATTTCAAATAACTGTGATTCTTTATTATTTTTAAAAAGTATATTAATACAAATGACTATAATGTAATGAAATTTATTATAATTTTATGACCTATAAATTTAGTTTAATTTATTTTTAGGCATATTCGGAAGATTTGGTTTTACTCGTGATTTTTTTACAATTCTCACAGGTTGTTCAGAAGATAAATCTTTGCATGACTATAAAATGTATTTCAATAGAAAGAATCTAATCTACTTGTGTTTTGTAGGAAGGCAGACTTTGCATGGGCAAGAGTGTGACTGCTTTAAAATAATGATTAAATTTTGCAACAGGACTCCTGTATTCAATAAAAAAATTCAAATTTCTCAGCTTGATTCTGAAGAATATTCACAATGTGATTGTAAGTTATCTTTCTAGTCTTATCTTTGATTATTCTGTACATAGTGGTATTCTCAAATGCAGGTAAACTGAAACACTTTAAATGGAAGAATCATTACTAACTAAAGAAGTTTCATGATTATTTTTAGTTATGTCGTCCCCATAGATTACCCTCCCTGAGTTACATGTCCAACTTGTCAAATTTACTTCTTTTCCCCAATTTATGTGATTTTCCAATCATACCACAATTAACCTCGCACAGCCAATTGCACCTGATTTTTATTGTTAATCATATTTTGGATTATGCTTTGGGAATATATATTTTTATTTTGTGTCCTACATTAGATTGCAATCAAGGCATTTACTTAGGCTTAGTTGCTTATTTTATTCCTAGGACCTAGGAAAGTACTTTGAATATAACAGGGCTAAAAGAAATACCTAAATTGAATTGAATTATCACACCAAACACAACTGAGTGCCACTGCCAAAGAGGGAATAATAAGGTTAACGAGTCATAGTGAGTCACTATGATTCATAAGATTCAGATTTTGAGCATTGTTACTTAGCAGGGACAAAGATTGACAGTGTGGCACAGTGGAAAAATAACTGGTCATAGTGTGAGAGGTACAGGCAAGTGATTTTATCTTCTGGGCTCCATTTTTTTAATTGTAAAAAAAGAGGAAATTTTACTAAACATATTCTAAAGTCACTTCCAATTTATATCTCTGATCCCATGATAAACAATGAGCTTCAGAAATGTACCAAAATTTTCTTTTTTTTAATTGTACAACTTCATTCCCTCCCAGATTATTATTTATTTAATTTTCAGCATTCACTTTTTATAAGATTTTTAGTTTCAAATTTCTTTCCCTCCATCCCTATCCAAGACAGCAAGAAATTTGATATAGGCTACAGATGTGCAGTCACATTGAACATATTTCCACATTAGTAATGTTGTGAAAAAAAAGAATCAGAAGAAAAGGGAAAAAATATGGGAAAGAAAAAAAATAACAAAAAAGAGAATATAATATGCTTTTATCTGCCTTCATGCTCCATAGTGTTTTTTTGTTGTTGTTTTTATTTTTCTCTGAAGGTGAATAGCATTTTCCATCCTGAGTCTTTTGAAGTTGACTTAGATCATTGTACTGAAGAAAAGAGTTAATTCTATAAAAGCTGGTCATTGCAAATGTTGCTGGAAAATGTTCTACTTGTTCTACTTGCATCATTCAGTATTAGTTCATATAACTCTTTCCAGACTTTTCTGAAACCTGCTGGCTCATCATTTCTTACACCCCCAATAATATTCCATTATATTCTTATCCCACAACTCATTCAGAAATTCCCCAGTTGATGAACATCCCCTCAATTTCCAATTCTTTGCTACCACAGAAAGAAGTGCTACAAATATTTTTGCACATATGGGTTCTTTTTTCTTTTTAATGATTTTTTTGGGGGTACAGACCTGTAGTCATATAGCAGCACAAAACGGTATGCATTTTGGGCATAGTTCTAAATTGTTCTCCATAATGGTTGGATCACTTCACAGTGTCACCAACAACACATCCATATTCCAATTTTCCCACGTCATCTCCACCATTTGTAATTTTTTTTTTGGTCATGTTAGCCAAACAGATAAGTGTGAGGTGGTACCTCAAAGTTATTTTCATTTGCATTTCTCTAATCAATAGCGATTTAAAACACTTTTTTTTTCACATAACTGTAGAGAGGTTTAATTTCTTTATCTGAAAACTACCTGTCCATGTCCTTTGGCAACTGATCAACTGGAGATAATTTAAAAGTTTTAAAGAACCATCACAATGACTTTTTTAAAAGTTTAATCAATCATTCTTTTTTCTTTTCAATAATAATTTCCATAAGTTTTCAATTTTCCCCCTCCCTCCTCCTTCCTTCCCCTAGACAGCATATATGGGTTCTACACTAACATTTTTATTAAATACATTTTCATATTAGTCATTTTGCATAGAAGAATTAAAATTCATGAAAAAAAAACAAACCAAAACATAACACAAGAGAAAATAATCTGTTTCATTCTGTATTTCAATTTCATAGTTCCTTCTCTGGATGTGGATGGCATTTTGCCTCGAGTCTTTTGGTAATGTTTTAGACCCTTGCATTGCTGTGAAAGGTCAAGTCTATTAGAAACAATTCTAGCACACTGTGACTATTACTGTCTATAATGTTGTCCTGGTTCTGCTCATTTCACTCAGCACTATTTCATATAAGACTTCTCAGTTATTTCTGAAGTCTGCATATTCATCATTTCTTACACCACAATAGTATGCAAATGCATTCATATGCCATAACTGGTTCATTCATTACCCATTTGACCAGCATCCACTCTATTTCCAGTTCTTGGCCTCCACAAAAAGAGCTGCTATAGAATATTTTTGTACATGTGGTTCCTTTTCCTATTTTTATGATCTCCTCAGGATACAGATCAGTAGTGACAAAGCTGGACTAAAAGGTATGCAAAATTTTATAGACCTTTGGCATGTTTCCACATTGTTCTCTAGAATGGTTGGATCAGCTCACAGATCCCCCAACAATGACTTGGCGTTCCAATTCTCCCACATCTTCTCCAACATTTGTAATTTCCCTTTTTTTTGCCATATTATACAAACACATAGGTGTGAAGTAGTACCTCAAAGTTGTTTTCATTTTCACGTCTCTGAACAGTAGTGATTTACAACATTTTTTTCACATGACTATAGAGAGCTTTAATTTCTTCATCTAAAAACTTTCTGTGCAAATCCTTTGAAAATTCATCAACTGGGGATAATTTAAAAATTTTAAAGTACAATTCCAATGGCTTTTTAAAAAAGTATATTCTTTAGACCAAATTAAATTCTAATAACAGACAATCAGGAAAACAAAGAACTTTGCTTTTCTTTTACTTATTTTTGATGCTGACTTTAAAAAATTGTCAGCTATACAAAGTGTGGATTTGTGGAATTTCTTCAATCATTTTAGTTTTAACAGCACTAAATTAGAAATAACTAGGCTCTATATGATGTGTAGTGGATATTTAGATAGCACACATATCTACCATAAAGGTAACATCTGTAATTTAAATAAGCTAAAGTTTTCTTCATTGATTTAATAGGAATTATATATACCAAATAATTCTTGGGTAAAATATTTAAATTACTTGGGCAGGGGGAGATGAGGAAAAGTGACAGATGGAATCAGTTTATTTACTCCAAAGTTTGGACCTAGGTTTCCAGGGAGCCACTGACTCATTGGTTTTAAATTATTTGACCAGTGAGTACAACACTGGTATAACTGATATAATGTACACAAAAAAATAAAAATAACTGTCAACCTGTTCCTTATGTTCACACTCACATACATAGTGCTTGGTCACCATACAATTAACATTTCATATTTCTAAAGTCTTAATTTGCAATTCAGAGAAAACTTTCTGGCCCAAAATATTAAGCCTTACTCCATGTGGTAATAATCTACACTTTAACACATGCTTTAATCACAAAAACCTTATGATAAAGGCAGTTCTGTCCTTACAGTGTTATCTTGTCATTTTTACAGAGGAGGAAATATTCAAAGTCACATATCTATTTTGAGTCACAATTTAAACCCTTTTCATTCCCAATCCAACATGCTTTTATTATAAACTGCCTCATAAGAAAACAATTTTGAGGAATAGCAACAAAAAAGAAAATTACTTTTACTCAGTTGACTACATATGGCCCTTTCAAGTAGGAGCTGGTCTGATAGGATTTTGTATTCCATTTCCAGGGTGAGCAACTTTTAAAACTAAGTTTTGATTTGATTTCTTATTATTTCTTTCTTTTATTTTTGCAATATTTGGATAAATGTAGCAACATTATTTCCTTAAGAAGCACTGCACAGAGAATTATGAGGCAGAGGCACCAATCAGGCATTTAAGAAGTATAAGGGGAATTCAACATGGGCTATCTCACCAAAGAAAAATGGTCAATTTACCTTATCCAGCTTGCCTTGCCATCACTGCCACATCTGCTTCATTTCCTTGACATTGATAGAATGAAATCTGACCTTGTCCTTCTGGGCAAAGCCTGTCCTTTAAAGGATGCATTAGCAATAAATAAGAGAAAGTAGCTTCAGTTCCACAAAGGCTGCTTTTTGTGCCCTCAGAAGCCGAAGGAAAAAAGTGGTGGGGAAAATGTCAACAAGCTTGACAAAAATCTTATTGATCCATTTAGAAAACATTAGTCTCTCTTATATTATGAGGGTAAGAGCATGAAACATTCCATAAATGACCAGAATGAAGCTCTTCTATTGAAAGATGAAGGATAGAACAATTCTGTTTTCTATATGTGGTTTGCATCCACTCCATAGCAGAGAACTCATGCTACTTTTGATAACAGATCTCTTTCAATCGAGCTGGTGTGTATCTAGAAGAGTACTTCATTAGTAGCTCTTTACTTCATTCAATCCAGCATGTGCTTTTTGTAAAATTCATTTTCTAACAAAGTATTTTGAACTTTAAGGAAATTGTAGGAAATGATTCATAAGATGGCACAAATTGTCTTTGTCTTTCATTTTCTATTTATTTGAGAATAATTCTTCTCTTTATGTCTCAGAAACTGAAATGATGACTCCTTTCCCTTCTCTTTTCAACTACCATCCATCTAGTCCTTTATTTTTCTTTTGGATTAAAAATGTATAAATACAATTCAATAAACTTGAAAACAACCTCCGAAATGATTTTCATATTCTCAATGCCATCATATTATTTTTCTCAAGGACTAAACAATCAGAATGCTTTTTACAACTATACAGCAGTTCAAAACTAGAGAAGAAACAGTATTGGATGTTTCATAAAGAACATATTATTTATGTGTTAGATTTGTTTTACTTCATCTTTTTGCATTTGATTTTACAAAAGTCTAAAGGGAAATATGCAGTGAGGTGACTTTACTGTTTGAACTAAATATGATTTGTGGACTCAATTCTACCCAGTTATCCCCTGCCCTATGGGGATAGTAAAGCAATCATTTGACCTAAGGCTCTGGCTTACATAGTACATTTTATATGTTCCTTTGAAAGGAAAATAATACAATGGGACTGTACAATTATAGATTAATAGATAACCAAATTTCCTGCGCCTACCACTATAGCTTATAAGATCGCACCTCTTTGCTCGTTCTTTCTCTAAGGTTTTTCTGTATACTGTTACCATAGAGATAGAAAAAGGAGAGAGCTTTCTATGATACTGTTTCTATAGAGACACAGAGAACTGAAGAAAGTCCCTAGCTTTGTCCTTCGTCACTATTGGTGATTTTCTTGATGGACAAATTGATGCAATCTCCAGTGAATATTTCACAGTCCTAATTTTCACCATTTACAATTTGAATCAACTGGCACCAATGAATCTTTCTGAAAGGATTTTTAAAAAGCCCTGAAAATAAGGAAATACTACTGTTATTACTACTACTACTAAAAATAATAATATTAATATAGTAGTAGTGATGATGTCTTGAGTGAGTGTGGCCTGGTAGAATGTGTACCGGTCTCCAAGTCAGAAAGACCTGGGTTGAAGTTCTGCTTCTGACATCATCTACTTCTATATCCAAGAGCCAATCACTTCCTCTCTTACTCTCCCAAACTATAAATTACAGAGCAGTTAGTAATCTGAGCTGGTAGCAGAATTTTTTCCATCAGTACTTACACTAATGAAATTCCAATTTTAGGTCCAACAAACAAACAAAATCTAAATAAGAATATGCAACTTTCATGTAGACAGTATTTTATCTAAATATGACAACTTCCTGGAGTACTAAATTTAAGGACAACAAAAATAATTTGTCATAAATAAAAAATAACATAAAACCTCTAATCTGTGTAGAACACTTTGATAAATATTATGGGAGATATATGGTTCAAAAAGGACATCTTCCTTACTCTCTTTGACCTTATACTTTAATATGGGAAATATTTATTTGCTTAACAGTAACTCTGACTTAAGACACTTGATACCATATATATTCTTGTATCCCTGGACTTTGAGACCACCATCCAGAAATACCCAAGATTTGTCCATAGCATTTAATTTACGTTTTATTTTTGAGAACCACCGGGTGCATGATCTTGTTATTTGTTTTTTCTCTGTCTTCGTTTCTTCAAATAAAAAAAAGATAACAATGGTTTCACTGTTTTAGCTCACAAAGTTGTTGTGAGAAAAATGCTTTGTAAGTTTTAAAATGCTATATCAAGAGATTATTAGAGTCTACATACCGGACTGAGTGGTTTTTGGACATTCTAGGAACCACCATAGCTGTCTGCCTCCCACTACTGCTGCAGCCTGGGGCTGGTGCTGGGGGAACCCCATTCCTCTCTCGCCCAGCTGGGAAAGTCCTCTTACACTGACATTTGGAGTTTTCTTTGCCGTTTGTGTGTTGAGGGATCTGGGACCCTCCCTGCTAAGAAATCTTCCTGGGAGTCTGTTCAGGTACTCTTCCTCCCAGTGCCACATGGCCAGGGCTTGGCTCAGCTCTCTTCATCATCCCATGAGATAGGCCCTTTCTGTTGGCCTTTCAGGTTACCCTTGGCTGGCAACCTTTTTCACTCTGTTGTTCTGTGGCTTCTGCTTCTCCTGAAATCTTGGGAGTCATTTTTTTTGCGGGCTACGGGGGAAGTTCTAGAGTATATGTATCTTTCTACTCTGCCATCTTGGTTCTGCCCCAAAATAACTCTTTAAGAAAGGTTGAGGAGTAATTGAAATGACAGTAATGATAATATAATTTTCCTTTCCTTTGAATTTTATTCATGTTGGAAATAAGGGTTTCAGTTCATTGCATCATATCTCAGAAGTAGTTACCTTGCCATTGTAACATTTAACATCATTTCCTTTTTTTGACCTCTATTGAACTATAAACTAATATTAATTAATAAAATATAGATGAAATAATGAACATGTGAAAAAACCTAGAGAAGAAAAACTTACATTTTAATCACAGATTAAGTTGAAAATAGCCTCAGAGGAAATTTATTCAAATAGACATCTGGGGAAAAAAATCCATAAAATTTATTTAACTAGCATTCAGCCTTTGTTAAATGAACTTTAGGTAAAGGGTACTTCCTACCTTTGAAGAAAAGCCACTGTATTTTTGAATAGTATTTTATTATTTTATAAGGCCATTTACATTCTCTTCTGCTCTGTATTCAATACCTAAAAATTGTCATGTGAAATATAGGTGACAGATATTGTTATAACTCTTACAGATTAAAAAACTGTAGTTCCACAAGTTAAGTGATATACATACCCAAGGTCACACAGATCGCAAATTCTGGAGCCTTCGTGTAAAATCCAAATAGCAATGCGTGTTCTGTGTAGATGTAAAAATTCATGCTGTCCATAGGAATCAATTGCTACTGTTTTGTGGGTTTTTTCTTTTTACTATTAATAGAAAACCTATATGTACAGTTTTCCAGAACTAGGAAGATAAAATTTATATCACAAGACCCCAATCTTTTATGTTTATCAAGGCTTTTGTTCAATGTTCAATTCAGTCGATATTCAAAACTCAAAACTGTGTGATGAAAAAAGACAATAAAGTCAAGGTCAGCAAGAATTTATTAATCTATATCCCAGGCATGGTGGCAGTAGCCATTGAAAAAGTACCCACTCAAAGTTCTTAATAATCTCAATCTAGTCAAATCAAAGCCACAGCCCCTCCCAAGAATACATTCATACAAAGGTTCCCTTTAAGAATGAAAACAGCAAAGTACTTTAAGAATGCTTAATCAATACCCTCCTCACATGGGAATAAGGGAATATGATATTCAGCACTAGTACTACTCAAGTAAGTCTGCTACAACCACCCAGAGAAGTCATGCTAAGTTGTTACAAAATCTAGGAATACTCTATCGAACTTGTAATACAGAGCTCAACTATCCTCCCTACAAGAAACAATTAATAAGAGACACATAGCACATGTCTTGAGGATAAATTCTCCAATTATTTATTCTAAAAAAAAAGAATTCCACTGATGATAGTAGAAGAGAAGATTATTTTTACTCTACTGACTATTTCAGTAATCCTGTTGAAGTCTTCTTATAGTGAAGCTTATACAGTCTTCGGAATACCTCTTTATCAACTATCAACTATTAAATTCAAATGACCATATCTTAGAAAGGGGTATTTTATTATCAATATAATAAAATTATTTCATTAAATTATAATAGATTTTAATAAAGAGTTAAATGAACTAAAAGTGAAGATGACCTGGTTTAATGCTCATCTCTGACACACACTGACTTTGTGACTCTGAACACTTCAGCTTAGTTGTTCTCTAGGCACATTTCTTAAATGACAAATTTTGGAGAAAGTGACAACCTAAGTTGATATAGTATGTTTCCTTGTCCCAGAGTTTCCTACATTAGTGAAGTCATAAGTCCACACATTATCTCAACCCCTATTATGATAAGTACCATATGGGAAGAAAGGTGTTTTTTATTTTTATATGTATATGCAACCTGTATCAAGATATTAGAAATCCATTCCTGCATTGCTTTTCCATTTTTTACTTAAAGATGTTTTTTTAAAAAGTAAAGGATGTAGGATAAGATTGTTTTCTTTGCAGTGTGTGTGTGTTTGTGTGTGTGTATGTGTGTGTTTTATATCTCTATGGCTAATGTGAATTGGAACTATGTTTTTTTTTATTATCTCTCCTCATCCATCTAAAAGATGTGAAATCATAATATTATAAATATAGAACTTCAGGAGATCTTAGAAATTCTATAGTGTAACTTTATCAATGAGTAAACAAAGAATCTGAGAGGTCAAATGGCCTGTCCACATTCACACAACTGATTGCCTTGGGCTGACTTTAGCTGAGTTGAAATTCATGGTCACAGACATTCTCATCAATATCTATTCAAAATTATTTTTATTATGCATCAGAGGATAAAAGAGTTAAAGAGTTGGGAGAGCCCCCAGTTAGTACAAACCTTATCTGAAAATGAATCTTCATTTCAAGGTATCTAGAGAATGGTTGTTGGCCTTCTGGAAATATTCAATGCAGAGAAATCCACAACCTCCTGAGGAAACCCAATCCTTTCTTGCAGTGAAAATGTCTACAGTAGAAGTCTCAAAAGATGGAATAAAAAACTTGGGTAAATAAAACTCTGGATTACATTCTCTCAGTCTGGGACTGAATCAGGGGTCTCCTCTTTGGTCAGAAGGGCAGTGATGAACCTTATTCTTCACCCAGAGCTTAAGTCAGCCTATTATTCCTTTCTCTTTATTTCATGTAAATGATATTTAGACAAATCTTGACTCAATAGATTAACTCAGATATTTTATGTATGCTGTACTCATTTTAGTGACATTCGCATTATTTATTTCTTGTACTTGTTAGTACTGCATAAAAATAACGATTTTTGTAGGTTTGTTTTGTGTCTTGCTAGTGTGGTGAAGTAATTAATTGTCTCATTTAGTTTATTTACTGATTCTCAGGGGAGGTTTTCAGCTCACTATCATGTCACTGACAAATGGAAATAAATTGGTCTCTACTTCTCTGCGGTTTATAACTTTAATTTTGTTTCATGTTATTGCATGTCAAATAATAATGGAGAGAAGGGAGACACTGGTTACTCCTGTTTTACTGGGAAAAATTGAAGTGTTTCACCATTAAAATCAATGCTAATCTTTGAGTTTTAAATGTATGCTTTTAATCACATTAAATAAGGACTCAATTGTATTTTTGCTTTTTAGGGATTTCAATGTAAATGAGTGTTACTTTTGATCCAAGGCCCTTTCTGGAATTTGTTGAAATAAGGAATGAGTTTTATAATCATGATTTTGCACTCCATTTCTCCTTAATATTTAACCAACTTTGCATTCTTAACATTGACATAAAAATAACAGCTAACATTTATATGGCATCTACTATGTGCCAGGAGCTTTACAATTATCTCATTTGAGACTCACAACAACTTTGTGAAGTAGGGCAGTGATTGTGTTATAGTTGAAGAAACTGAGGCTAAGTGACTAAACAAAGATCATATCATTAGTAAAGTGTCTGAGGTTGGATTTGAACTCGGGCCAAGTGCTCTATTCATGGTGCCATCTAGCTATGCTGATTATATAAGTACTACTTGGTCATTTTGAATTATTGTCTGGGTATATTGCTGTAGTTTCCTTGTGAGGGTCAGCATTCAATGATGGTATTATTCTTGAGCTCACAACAAAAGATTTTTATAAAACTTATTTTGACCTGATTTTTGAGAATAATTCAGATAGCATAGCTAATAGTTTCTCTCTAAATGTCTAATAAAATTTATTTATTAATTCATCTTTCCCAGAGATGATATTTTTCTTCTTTCAGAAATTCATTGATGACTTCCTCAGTTTTTCATTGAACTGAGTTAAAACCTTTTTTTCTTTTTCTTAACCTGGATAATTTATAAATATAGATAATCAGTTTACTTTTAATTTTCCATTTTTCTCTGTGGTTATAGCTATATGTATTCATTTTATATATATATATATATTTATATATATACACACACATATATACACATATACATATATGTATATATTAAATTTATATACATATATGTATATATATTACATTTATATGCGTATATGTGCATATATATATATATATGTATAGCAGTTTTTGAGAATTCTTTGCTATTTGATCTCTGTTGTGAATTTGCCTTGTTCATTTTAAAATGAACTGTATAAATCAATTTTGCTCTTTTTTAAGGTTAGTTAAAGGTACAACAATTTTGTGGGTCTTTAAAAATAACTTGGCTTTATATATCAGTTCCATGACTTTTTTGTATGAAAGTAAAGACAATATGCATAACAATTAATAGATGAATCAAAGCTGATTGAGATAGCTACTATAGTGAAAGACAGAATTAGCAGTCAAAATTATCTTGGCTGACTGGATCACTGGATTAAATTGATGAGATATAATATATCTCTCATTCTTGGGATCAATAAAAATAAAAGAAACAATATATACATTCATGCTTATATATACATATATACATACACAAGTATGCTCAAAAAATACATGCAGACACATATATACATGCACATATATACATGCACACATAAATACCTGCATACATACATGTGTGTATTGATATCTAAATGTTTATGTACATATGTGTTTGTGTGTGTGTTGAAGTAAGGGAAACATGGAGCTGGTTGTCTGAAAAAGATCTACTAATATTGGTGGCTTAAAACCTAAAGAGGGAATAACAGTATGAAATGACATCCATAAAATTAATACAGCCTTGAATCGCACTATAAAAACCACAAATTTCAGGAATAAGAAGAGCACACTCTATTATCGGATCATACATTATAGAAAAGAAGAAAATCAATGTTTTGTAGAAAATCTTGAAGAGGGTAACAGGTTGATACAAAACCTTGGATGGCACAAGGCCATGTGAAAGTTAACAACAAACTGGGAATATGGACTCTGGAGAAGACAAGGCTCAAGAAAACATGATTACTGTCTTTGAGTTCATGAAAAATTGGCGTGAGTCAGAGGCATTAGAATACTTATATTTTCATTTTCCCCACAGAAAGCAGTTCTAGAAGGAATGGTTTAATTTGAAAAGAGATAAATTGTAAGTTGATGTAAGGAAATATTTCCTTATAATTACAAATACAAAAGGCAGAATGGGATGCTTCAGGAGGTAGTTGATTGCCAGACATTTAAGTTCTTCAAATAAAAGTTGGATTATCACTGATCAGGTAAGTTGCAGAGGGAATACTTTTTCAGCTAATTTGTTCATTCACTCATTAAAAAATGGCATTGGAGTCAGGAAACTGGCTTTGAAGTTTGGTTCTGATAGTTATTCACTGTGAGATATTATGTAAGCCACCATTTAACTTCTCTGAAACTGTTTCCTCCTTTATGAAAAAAAAAAGAGATAATAGGACCTAATCAACCAAGAACCTACTGCTATACACGAAATCACACAGAGACATATGTACATGTCCATATATGTATATATGCATATTTATGTGCATATATAAACACATATTTGTGAACACTCATACATGTATATACTACCAAATAGACTTATTGTTCTCAGCTTTTCTACAGTCTAGAAGTTCCTCTTGGATAGGAACTATAAAATTAGAAAATAATTTGACAGTGTAACAGTAAGCACCCCAACATACACAGAGGGACCTGTTATCACAGGTTCTTACATCTGTATTCATAAAAGAAAAACCAACTTTTGAGGAGTTAACAATCACTTTAATCAAGCACATCACAAATATCATTCACCTAGTTCAGGGGAGTCTGCACACTGAAATTTAGAGAAAATGCAGAGAAATCAACAATCAACAGACATGGCTTCCTCTGACTGACCATAATCAATACATATATCAGAAGTCAATAGTTTGGTTCAAATGTCTGACCATAGTTACCAGAGAGGGAAGCACCAAAGTCTGGGTTTTCAAAGTCAGCGGGCTGCATAGCAGCTTCCAAGTCTCTCATTTGGCACACAAACCTTCTTCCCAAAACGAAGCCCCAAAGTAAATCCTCACCCTCAGCATATTTATACACTTTCAGAGGCAGAGAGTATGACCCAGTGTCTCAACAGAAATAAACGAAAGATACTTTGAACGTTCCTACAAAGCAACTCCCTTAATCAAGCATCCTTTAATGGGCAGGTTTAACAATGAGTGGGAAAGATCCTCTTTAATCACATTATTCTTAGACATTATCCTTCTTGCTACAAAAACAAAACAAAAAAAAAAAAACAGAAAAAGGACCCTACTTCACTTGCCCTCACAGGCAGAAATTAAGTATAGACCAATATCTCATACCCTATAGAAAGATAAGGTTGAAATGGGTAGATGACTTACATAGAAAGGGTGATACCATAAGCAAATTAGGAGATCTATGGAAAAGGCAAGGATTTATGACCAAACAAAAGAGATAGGGAACATTTTGAAATGCAAAGTGTATAATTTTGATTACATTAAAATAAGATTTTGTACAAACAAAAGTAATGTAACCAAGATTACAAGAAAAACAGAAAGCTGGGAAACATTTTTACGGCCAACGTTTCTGATAAAAAACTTCACTTCTAAAATATATAATGAAGTGAATCAAATTTTTAAAAACACAATTCATTTCCTAATTGGAGAATTGTCAAAGGATATGAAACTGCAGTTTTCAGATGAAGAAATTTACGCTAAAGTCATAAAAATGCACTAAATCATTATTGATTATAGGAATGCAAATTAAAACAACTCTGAACTATTACCTCACATCTATTAGATTGATTTATATGACAGAAAATGAAAATGATAAATGATAGAGAAGATGTGGGAAAACTGGAACACTAAGGCATTGCTGGTGGAGTTATGAACTGATCCAACCATTCTGGAGATCAATTTGGAACTATATCCAAAGGGCTAAAAAACTGTGTCTAAATTGTGGCTAAAAAATTCAACTATACCATTACTAGGTCTGTATCCCAAAGAGATCACAAAAAATGGAAAAGGATCCCCATGTACAAATACATATATATATATATATATATATGTATATGTATGTGTGTGTGTGTGTGTGTGTGTGTGTGTGTGTGTGTGTGTGTATATATATATATATATATATATATATATATATATATATATATATATATATATATATATATATCAGCTCTTTCTGTAGTGGCCAGGAGTTATAAATTGAGGGGATATGCATTAATTGGGAATAGCTGAACAAAGAAAATGCTATTGTGCTGTAAGCAAAGAGGAGCAGGTGGATTTTAGAAAACCTGGAAAGATTTACATGAACTGATGCTGAATGAAGTGAGCAGGACCAGGAGAATACTGTAACAGCAACAGTAAAATTATGTGATGATCCATTCAGCAATACAATGATACAAGAGAACTCCAAAAGACCTACAATGAAAAATATTATCCACTTCCAGTGAAAAACAAAACAAAACAAAACAAAACAAAAACAAAAACAAAACAGAACTATGGAGTCTGAATGCAGTTCAAAGCATACACTTTTCAACGTTTTTTTCTTTTTGCCTCTTTTTGTTCCATTTTTTTCTTTCTCATTGATTTTTCCTATTACACATTGCTCATTTTCTTGTGTAGGGGAGAGTGGAAGGAGAGAAATTTGGAACTTAAAATCTTACAAAATTGAATGTTGAAAATTGAATGTAAATGGAAAATAAAATAATATTAAGTGTAAAAAATATGAATTCAATGGATCTATTAGATATGAATTTTTCCCTTAATATTATTCCCCTCTAAATGGGATGGGATAGAAACTCATGACACAGAAGTCTTTAATCTAGATTAAATTGACTTTAGAATCTCAACTCAGTCTAAAATCTGAAGCAAACCAGTGTATTGGTATGTACTAAGATTGAGGATGAGCAATACTTTCTCCTAACTATGCCACCCGTTCTAGAAATATTGGATGGACCTTTGACACTCTGGGGCTATGTGTTAAACATTTATAGTAGAATTAGTTGTTTAAGTGACTTTCCCATTAAGAAACAACAATACTTTTATCAGTTTTACATAGTGCATCTCAGATTAAGTAGCAAAACAAAAATAGGACATCCTAAAATTTCCAAATGAGGAATAGAATTTCTCCTTTTTTTAAACAAAGAAATGTTTCATCACAGGTAGAGTACTGGACCTGGAGTCAGGAAGACTTCTTTTTGTGCATTCAAATCTGCCTCTGAGTCTTACTGACTGTGTGACTCTGAGCAAGTCACTTAATCTAGTTTGCCGCAGTTCTGCACCTATAAAATGAGCTGAAGAAGTAATTGAAAAATCACTTCAATATCACTGCTAAGAAAATCCAAAATGGGGCATGGACGGTCAGACACAAACGAAAAATGTTGTAACAACAACAAGAGAAAGAAAGAAAACTTTCCTACATTGTTTTCCCTTGAAAGCATAGTTTCATAAATTTCATTATTTCTCTAATACTAAATATTTTATATATTTATAAGATTTGTCGATAGAAGGGACCCTAGATATCATCACATACTGTAATATCTTACATATATGTTTATATGTAAGATATATGTTTACATATATGTTTATATGTAAGATATATGTTTACATATATAGAAAAGTCGCACAGGTAATGAGTAACAATCAGAATTCTCATCTAGTTCTCCCTTATATTTTTCAAAAATCTGAGATTTCCATCAAAAACAAAGCAAAATATATTTTTTTATGTATTGTCAGGTTGTTATTGTTGTTCTTTAGTTGCTTGGTTGTTTGTCAGTTGTGTCTGACTCTTTGTGACCCCATTTAGTGATTTTCTTTTCAGAGATATTGGAGTAGTTCGCCATTTTCTTCTGTAGCTCACTTTACAGATGAGGAAAACTGAGGCAAACAGGGTTAAGTGATTTGTTAAGGGTCACAAAGCTACTAAGTGTCAGAGAGAGAGAGAGAGAGAGAGAGAGAGAGAGAGAGAGAGAGAGAGAGAGAGAGAGAAAGAAAGAGAGAGAGAGAGAGAGAGAGAGAGGGAGGGACGGAAAAAGATAGTTTACTGTTTGGCTTGATGTTTTGCGTGAATCATGTTAATAGAGAGTTTGAAAACTTTTTGAAATTTGTTAAAACAAAATCTTCCTGCATTCTAAACTCTGGCCAGGTTATGGATACAAAAAGAAACATTTTTGGCTTTTTGAAGAGCATTCAGCTTTAAAAATGTAGCTCTATTAGTTAAATTGTTAAATTAAATTAATTTTTTAGGCTCTTAACCTCTAAGATTTCTTTTTAAGTAACAAAAAAACCTGGAAGAAATGATGAGTATTTGGTTTATTTCAAGGGTAGCATATAGGTGGTATGAAAGAGTATCCACATGTTTGGACCACATGGACAAGGGAAAGGTTACTCACCCCCTCCCCCATGTGATTTAAAGGCTGGAATGAGACTAGGAGAGCTGGTCTGATGGATCGTGGACAGGGAAGGGAAGCTGAAAGATGGTTTTTCAGCTTTAAAATTAACTGTCATGGAATGGAATTCAACTGTTGAGGACCCAAATACAGCAACTTGTTGAGTCTTGCTCAAATGAATTCAACCCAAGCCTTCTTTCAACCAAACAACATCAAAGTTTGTTGAGATTTCTCAACATTTGGTGGACTTTTAGGGAATCTGAGCATTTTTAATACTAAAACAAGATGTATCTTACCTACAAAGGGACTCTGGAGAAGGAGTCCAGGATGACCCCAGGTGTTCTGGGGGTTTCAAGAATGGTCTTGATGGGACTGGCCAGAAACCTGGAGAATTGAATTCATAAGGCATAGTGATAAGGGAAAGTTTATGGGACTCTAGAGAGCCAGTTCACGTGGGATAAGGTGAGGTTTTCTAGGGTCCTTTTAGACAAATGGAACTAAAACTCTTTTGGGATAACGGGCAAAGGTCTCAACTTGGAATAAGGTTTTTACAGGTTTCAAAGATCTATTTGGTAAAAAAACAATTGACTGAATTAATTACTGAGCCTAAATCAAAGACATCTTTAGTCTGGAGAAAAGAATTTCATTCTAAGTCTCTTAGAGGCAGGTAACTTCTGGTAATATTTGACATTGATGAAAAAGTTACATATTTCTGTTTTGATTTGAATTCATTTCATGAACATAAGCTGAAGTTAGTGTTTGAAATTTTCATATGTGTAGCTCATTCATTTAGGTTGAGCATGGTTAGACAAGGACAGAGTAGTCTGAGAAACATGTATATCTATTAGAGCAATAACATGGTTATAACGATAAACTTGGTTTTATGATTGTTATTTAATCAGGAACCAGAAAAAGTATAGAAAGGCATAAAAGCTACTTAATTCTTGCTTCAAAAGATGTTCCTTAACCAATGCAAACGTATAGTCATACCTGAAACTGATTACTGGAGCTTGCTATTTTAAGATTTTCTGGGACTATTAACTGACTGTTCTTCTGAGTCTAACTCCAGGTGTGGATAGAAAGAAAGGCAGTCTCAGCCACTGATCCATGATGACAGTAAGCCTGTGTGATGCTGGTATGAACTGCAAAAAGGTGATCTCATGGGAAAGTTGGGAGAGCAGCTGTTTAGCCTGGACAGAAGTGGGATTCTCCTGACTCAATTTCCACACTGACACCTGGCAGACTTTAAGCCTGGCTGAATGCCAGTTGACAATCCACTCCTGCCTGGAACTATGAAGTTAGGAATAAGTTGTTTCCCTATAATATCCCTACTCTTAGTGGCAATTTCCTATAATCAAAAGTTTTTGTTTTTGTTTTAGGTTTTTAATACCAATTATACTAAATAAAAGATTGTTGGTAGGGGAACATCTAAGATTAAGTCTAAAATTAAGCTACTAGGTTTAGGATTAAAGACTCAACAGCAATAAGGTAGGGTCGTTTAATTCTTAGTTATAGTATGGAGACAATGTAGTCAAGGGCTTGTGATGCTAGTATATATAGTCATTATTATTTTTTCTCAGTTGGTAAATGTTAAAAGAAAAATGTTTTGTGATCAATATTGCAAGTGCTTTAAAAGAAGCATCTCATAACCAGAAGATAGAATTGTTTTATGAGGTAATAGTTACTGTGTTAACAATGATTATTTATTGTAGTTATGGAAGTACTGGAGCCTGTTATTGACTCCTTAGTGAAATCTCATCTTTCTGATGGGGGAAATAGATATAGAACTAATGTAAAATGTAAAAACTGAGTTCTAATGTGAATTTCTTAAACTTGACAATTGGTCAAAGTTCACATTTTGATTTTGTAAGAGTTATAAGTGTATAAAGCTTAGGAATGGTAATCTAAAATTGTATTAAGGTTAGTTTTGTAGGAGAGTGGACACCTGTACTTCTACAAAAAAGATAAGGGGAAGAAGTTGCTGAGATGCTGTGCTAAAGACAGCTTAAACAAGCATCTAGACCAGAGAACTGCATCAGATGAGGTTCCTCCTGAGACTAATGTGTGAGATAGAACTTCTAAATGGACAATTCATTAACTTACTTTTTCTTTTTGAATCTCTGTATCAGTATGAAATACATATGAAAGGGGACTACCCCCTTGTAATTTCTCATTGTGCTAATCAAATTTGCTGCCTTCCCATATTCATATAAAGGGGAGATAGATGAAGGAAAGAATTCATAGGGGAAAGAATGTGAGGATGTATTCAATGGATTTAGGTGCGGAAACAGAAATTTTAATAATGATAGAAAGGGGCAATTTTGTGTGAGGCAGGAAAGTGACATAACATGGACAGTTTAGAGTTCAGAAACTAATGTGCAGCCCAAGGAGCTATATAATTAACGGCCTATCAGAGAGGAGAACATGGAGTCACATGGCCAAGGGTCAGTATCACGGGAGATCCAAAGTTAGGAAAACAGTATAAGAACCCACATCTTTCTGCACGTATTAGAGTCATCCTGTAACCTTACAAGGGAGGCTACCTGTCCATTCAGGTGAATAGACATAAAAATTAATAAAAGATTTCCTAATTTCACAAAAGGTATAGTTCTTTACTAAGGTGAGCATGTTTCTCACTGTTGGGAGCTTGTTAGACAGGATCACTTCTAATAAGATAGCATTAATTTTCTAGACATATTTTTAAAATTTATTTATTTAACTTTTTACATTCATTTTCACAAAATTTTTGGTTCCAAACTTTTGCCCCATATGTCCCCCCACACCCCACTACACCGAGCATTCTAATTTCCCCTATCACCAATCTGTCCTCTCTTTTATCATCCTTCCCTTCCCTTGTCCCCTTCTTCTCTTTTGTCCTGTAGGGCCAGATAACTTTCTCTTCCCCATTACCTGTATTTCTTATTTCCTAGTAGCAAGAATAACATTCGACAGTTGTTCCTAAAACCTTGAGTTCCAACTTCTCCCCATCCCTCCCTCCCCACCCATTCCCTTTGGGAAGGCAGGCAATTCAACATAGGCCATATCTGTGTAGTTTTTCTCTCATCTCGCCTCTTTTTCCCTCTACTAAAAGTCTCCTTCCTGCCTCTTCTATGAGAGTTAATTTGCCCTATTCCATTTCTCCCTAGCCTCCCAATACATTTCTCTCTTACTACTTAACTTGGCTTTTTGAACGTCTTTTGCCAATTGAGTAAGCCTATTTTTCAAGGTGTTATTTCCTTCAGAATTTTTTGGGTGTCCTTTAGCAAGGTGTTGACCTGTTTATCATGCTTTCCTTGCATCTCTCTCATTTCTCTTCCCAGTTTTTCCTCCACCTCTCTCACTTGGTTTTCAAAATCCTTTTTGAGCTCCTCCATGGTCTGAGACCATTGAATATTTGTTTGGGATGCTTCGGATACAGAGGGCTTGACTTTTATGTCTTTCCCTGATGGTAAGCATTGTTCTTCCTCATCTGAAAGGATGGGAGGAGATATCCGATCACCAAGAAAGTAGCCTTCTATGGTCTTATTTTTTTTCCCTTTTCTGGGCATTTCCAGCCAGTTGCTTGACTTCTGAGATTCTTCTCCACCCCCACCTCGCCTCCAGATTTGCCCAGGTGTGCGACAGACCTTTTGTGCCGGTTTTTCAGGGCTCTCTGGAACAGAAATCTCTTCCACTCTGTTGTTCTGTGGCTTCCGCTGCACCAGAATTTGTTGTGAGTTCTCCTTTACAGGTATTTTATGGGCTGTGGGTTAGGAGCTAACATATGTGAATCTTTCTGCTCCCCCATCTTGGCTCCTTCCTCTAGACATGTCTTTATTTGTTTGTTTTAAGTATTCAAAAAGTCAAAATCTATCTCTCTGCAATTTCAACCAGATTGTGAAAGTTTTGGTCTCTGAGATCAAGCAGAAAAAATCTAAGTCACATTCCATGTGATACACCTTCCAATACCTGAAGACAATCATCATGTCTCCTTTTGACCTTTTTCCCTCAGACTAAAATGTTTTCATCCCTTCAGGTAGTTCTCATATAGAAAGAACTGTGATTATCTCATTTATTCACCTCTGGATTTTTTTCTAGGCAATTTTTGCTCATGAAATATAGACCCTAAGACCAAGTAAATCACTTTTTTATGCAGGCCAAGAAGAGTAGAGTTTAACAGAAGAAATCTTCCCCCTCTTCCTTTCTTAACAGCATTTAAAATCACAATATTTTTTTCATGATATTTTATGCTGATAAATTACATTTACCTGGTTGCAAAGTAAAAATCTCGTATGAACTTTCTTCTCGTGCCTCACTTGTTTTTACTTAAGAATTTGACTAAAGATGAGTCTAATTTTAATGATCCCTACTGAATTTCATCTTCTTAAGTTTCATTTCAAATGGTAGCCTCTCTAGATATTTTAGGATTCTGACATTTCATCTTTGCCTGACCACTTTTTTTTTAATAATAAATTTATTTATTTACCTTTTTACATTCATTTTCACAAAATTTTGGGTTCCAAATTTTCTCCACATTTGTTCCTTCCTCCCACCTCAATACACTGAGCATTCTAATTTCCCCTATATCCAATCTGCACTCTCTTCTATCGTCCCTCCCTTCCTTTGGCCCATCTTTTCTTTTGTCCTGTAGGGCCAGGTAACTTTCGATTCCCCATTACCTGTATTCCTTGTTTCCTAGTAGCAAGAACAATACTCAACAGTTATTCCTAAAACTTTGAGTTCCAACTTCTCCCCATTCCTCCCTCCCCACCCATTCCTTTAGGAAGGCAGGCAGTTCAATATAGGCCACATCTGTGTAGCTTTTCAAATGACTTCCATAATGGTCATGTTGTGTAAGACTAACTATATTTCCCTCCATCCTATCCTACCTCTCATTACTTGTATTCTCTCTTTGGATCATTTTCCTCCCCAAGAGTGTTGATTTCCAATTGCCCCCTCCTCCCATTGCCCTCCCTTCCATCATACTCTCCACCCTGCTTATCCCCTTCTCCCCCACTTTCCTGTATTGGAAGATAGGTTTTCATATCAAAATGAGTGTGAATTTTCTTCCTTCCTTCAGTCAAATGTGATGAGAGTAAACTTCATGTTTTTCTCTCACCTCCCCTCTTTTTTGCTCCACTAAAAATTCTCCTGCCTGCCTCTTCTATCAGAGATAATTCGCCCTATTCCACTTCTCCCTCTCTCCTCCCGATACATTTCTCTCTCACTGCTTAACTTCATTTTTTATGATATGATCCCATCCTATTCAATTCACCCTGTGCTCTCTGTTTGTGTGTGTACGTACATGTTTGTGTGTGTGTGTGTGTGTGTGCAATCCCACCAAATACCCAGATACTGAAAAGTTCCAAGAGTTACAAATATTGTCTTTCCATGTAGGAATGTAAACAGTTCAACTTTAGTAAGTTCCTTATGACTTCTCTTTGCTGTTTATTTTTTCATGCTTCTCTTCATTCTTGTGTTTGAAAATCAAATTTTCTTTTCAGCTCTGGCCTTTTCATCAAGAATTCTTGAAAGTCCTCTATTTCACTGAAAGACCAATTTTCCCCCTGAAGTATTATACTCGGTTTTGCTGGGTAGGTGATTCTTGGTTTGAGTCTTAGTTCCTTTGACTTCTGGAATATAGTATTCCACGCCCTTCGATCCCTTAATGTAGAAGCTGCTAGATCTAGTGTTATGCTGATTGAATTTCAACAATACTTGAGCTGTTTCTTCCCAGCTACTTGCAATATTTTCTGCTTGACCTGGGAACTCTGGAATTTGGTCTGCAATGTTCCTAGGAGTTTCTCTTTTTGGATCTCTTTCAGGTGGTGATTGGTGGATTCCTGGAATACTTATTTTACCCTCTGGTTCTAGAATCTCAGGGCAGTTTTCCTTGATAACTTCAGGAAAGATGATGTCTACATTTTTTTTTTTTTTGATCATGACTTTCAGGTATTCCCCTAATTATTAAATTGCCTCTCCTGGATCTATTTTCCAGGTCAGTTGTTTTTCCAATGAGATATTTCACATTCTCTTCCATTTTTTCATTCTTTTGGTTTTGTTTGGTGATTTCTTGGTTTCTCATAAAATCATTAGCTGACCCGGGTCCGGGTCCTTCAGGTAACACTCTCTCAGTGGGCTTCTGCTTCGGACGTCTCCGGATTTCCCTCCCTGGGGGACTCGGCGGAGGGACTCAGTCGGACACTTCTTCAGGAGGCATATACTTTATTAAGTGCAGAGGAGTCCCCCGAACAGCCCAGGGCGTTGGTTTAAGTAAGGTTCTAGTTCCGGGTAGCTATCCATTGTTTAAGTAGGTTTCTATTTTTAGGTATCCATCCTGATCCACCCCGAGGGTGAGGCTTTCATCTCATTGGAGCGAGCCCCTCCAGACCAAACCAAAAAAGGGGCATGATTCCCAACCCAGGTTGTGTCCCCTTCTGGTTGGTTAGTGGTTTTTTAATTTCAGACCAGGAAGTCTTTCTAGTGCTGAGCTGGCAGAGCCACGTCAGCAGGTCAAATCTTCCTAGTTTTCTCATTCCCATCCCCCCAGGAGGTTTATTGGTCCATTACGCCCCTGACAACTCCCCCTTTTTGTTTTATAAGGGCAGGTGAAGGGCCTGTCTTAGGCTATGTGGCCTGCCTCCATGCCTGGTACCGAAAGTGGGCAGGGCCCCTGTCTTAGGCTATGTGGGTGGCCTCCGCCTTCCATGTCACTGGTAGGTGGACCCACAATAATCCCGTCTTTGGGTACCTCTGCAGCCAATGGCATGATTATCCAGGTCATGGGGCCACAATATTCCCGTCATTGGCACAATCACAGCGAAAGCCCATTATGAATCTTAGCGGGGTGATAGTAGTCAGCAAGCCTTAATTTAGCCCCAGCCCTCATTAGTCAGGTAATCAGGATCGACCTCCGGTAATGACCCCTTTGTGTTTTTGCAGAAGTATATCAGTCCTCAGCTGTTCCAGGGTACTCATCCACAATTTCATAATACATGACAATAAGCAAGGTAGGCAGAGACAAATCACACATAACAGGGCAATTCCCAATCCAGTAACAAAAAATGTATGAAGCCATTGTGTAACATTAAGATTTCTCAACCAGTCTGGAAAAAGTCCATGCTGATTTTTCATATCCCTCTTATAATGGTCTGTGGCATTTTGTATGCTTTTAATTATCTCATCTAACTTTAATATATAAGTATCTAAACTTTGGAAGTCATCAAGTCTGGCAATAGCATCTTCAAGCTCTGTGCTAGCGTTAAGCATGAGGGCAGTCATGCATGCAGGTCGTAACAGCTGCGTATCGCACGATAGCCCTTGAAGCATTGATTCTACCTGTACCATCGTGGCCAATGCTTTTACCGCAGAGGTCAGCGCGGCTAGCTCAAGTGCCACCTGTCTATTTATCTGTTGTTGCTTCACCCATGCCGCTTCCGAATAGACCATAAAGTCGGCCAGATCATGTGCCATACCTTTAACCTCATTCTGCAGTGCCGCAAGTTCTATTTGTTGTAAAACGCTCACGGCTAGTCCAATGATATCCATTGTAGAAATGTCCAGTCCCCGTCTCACTCGTGCCACTCGGGCAGTGATCATTTCAAAATAGTCTGAGTCCGCGAAGGGTCTATAAGATCCTACCGGCAAAAAGGTTACCAGGGGTATTTTCAGCAATATTACAAAGGTGCCATTCCCTGTTAAGTCCTTACTCTGAAGGGTGTTTGATAGGGACCCATTATGGCAAATAATGTTAAAATCATGGGTGCCAGTGATGCTCCCGTCCCTACAAATCAGGAACATTTCGGTGTCTGTAGTTGTCTGTGTCACTACCTCAAAAGAGTTGCAATGTCCTGAGCTAGAAAATTCATCGCAGTGGTACCCACGTTCCGTAAGAAGGTTAAACCACTGTTTGTTCAGTGTGGCATTGTCTGTGAGGGGCACACTATTGTCCGTCATGTGTATGGCCTTTCCGAACGCCGCTGCGGCGTTCCATAGGTGTGCCTGCAATACCACCGTGGTATTGATCTGGTTGCCGGATACCGCATGAGGGACAGGTGCAGTGAAGTAGGGTCCTGGGATGCCATCCATGAAATACAGGTGGGTGTTGTTTATCATCTCTCCTATCACCGGATAACCTGTAGAGCAAACTTGGACAACATCAAACATATTCGGGGTAGGTATACATGCGGGTAAGGGTGATTTTGGGAATCCTGATAGGTAAAACATATAAAGGGTGTTTCCAATCTACAAGTGTTTGTTGTAACTGCACCAACATCGGCAAGATAGCCGAAGAGGACTGCGAAAAATCTGCAGTGGCAATATGAGTAAGGAGGTGGTAAGAAAAAAGGCTATCTGTAATTAGATTAAAGGGTTCAGAGGGGCATAATTGTAAAGCTTATAAAACAGCATATAGTTCGTTTTTCTGGGCAGAGGTATATGGTGTTTGTAAGATCTGCAAAATTTTCTTGGCTGGGATATAAACTGAGGCCTTATTTTTCTTTGTCGCATCTGTAAATATGTTAATGCCGTCAACCGGCGTCGATTGCACTAGGTTTTTTGGAATCGACAAGGGCAATAAAGCCCACCCCCTGAGCGATGGAGGCAGATGACCTTGAACAGTCTGGTGGGTAGTTAAGACCACCACCCAAGTTTCTGATTCATGTGCTAATTGTGTGAATATCTCTACAGAATCCTCTATTAATATGATAGGAACCTTACCGGTAATGCCTTGAGCCAATTCTGAAGCTTTCATTAGCAGCAGTCTCCGTGTCTCTAGCTTAGAGGGGACACTTTTGTTGGGTTTGGAAGGATAGACCCACGCCAAAGGGCCAGCCTGTTGAAATATTGAGGCAGCTATACCTAAAGACGGGTTTGACACAACAGTTATATAAACCGGCTGTAGAGGATCTATGCGTTGGACAGTGGATTCGTTAGCTATGCGCTCTATAGCATCCATAGCCTGCATAGCCTCTTTGGTCCAGTCTCTAGGGGAATTAAGTGCAGAGGGTCCTCTCAAAATTTGGTAAAGCGGTCGCATTAACTCATTGGATATAGGTGCAGTGTTCCTTAACCATTGTATGGACCCTATTAATTTCTGGAAGTCGTTTAATGTCTTAACCGCTGTTCTATCTATAGAGGGATTTTTTCTAACCTCCGTTTGTGTGACGATTCTCAAATGGTAAAAACCCCGTATACAGATGCCAAAGGGTTACATTTCTCTTCTTTTGTAAGTTACAAAATGGCCTAAATTTCATTCCACGAACAAGTCCCACAAAGTCCTTGTCTGACCAAACTACTATTGTCCCATTTATCCTCCAGGTGAATAGATTATAAGCGTGTCATGTATCTTTCTCATTCCATGTCTCTTGTCCGTCCACAATAGTGGCACACCAGGGATACCCCTCTGTTCGATTCACCTGTATGTATTTAAAACCAAACCCATTCCAATTCTCAGAAATACCCTTCTATAGACAAAGTGGGAAACCTGCGACTAGTCCTGAAAAGTTAGTGTCTCTGAAAGAGAGTCCCATTATTATCATAGTCTAGTCCATCATCTTTAAACATGTGAGAAATATTGCCTTGGATGATAAACTTAGGCATTGTCTCACTCCATGACATCACCCTTAACCATGGTGGATTCGTGACGAACGCCCATCTCTGTGGTTCCTTCGGTGCTGGGTCGATGGACGCAGTGTTCTTTGAGTGTCATGGTAAGTACGAGAAAAATGAAAGGAGTCATTGTGACCTAGTTGATTAAGCTTCTCCAGAAGTTTTTTCATCTGCCACTGATAGCACCTCCTCACACCCTGTGACCGCTTCACCTTGGCGGTTGTCCTCTATCATTGTTATCCTTTTCACTGGAACCCAAACTTCTTTATTATCATCTGTTGAAACACAAACATACCCTTTTCCCCACGTTAACACTGTATGAGGACCAAATCAATTTTTATTCTCATCGTGCCACATTACTGGCTACTTTCAGGGCACTTGTTATTGCTGATTCATTCTTTGCAGACTCCTCATTAGGAAATGTTAAGAATTTCATAGCAGCCAATAAGCCATCATTATAGAATTTTAAATAATTTAGAGTATAAACAGCCAAACAGCCAATTGTAATTTATCATCAGTTTAGAGTATAAACAGCCAATTGCGAATTTATCAACTCCTGGTCCAACTCCTCCTTTTTCTTTTTGCAAGTAGGTGTCCAGGGATCGATTTGCTCGTTCCACTATAGCTTGACCAGTGGGATTATGGGGGATTCCAGTGACATGTAAAATGGAAAATTCCACCATGAACTGTTCAATGGCTTTACTGACATAAGCTGGACCATTGTTTGGTTTAATGCTTTTTGGTACTGCATGATTTAGAATGTGACCGAGTGTGTGTGATATAAAATATTGCTGTTTTGGCCCTTATTGGTAGTTGAACTTCCATAGTTATCTGTTTAATACTATCTGCCCTATCAGGAATATAGGCTGACTCTACTCTAGGTATCAATGGTACTGTATACTTTCTGTCTGTGATGTATTGCAAGGTTCTTTCACATATAATAATGCTTGCAATACTTCATATAATTCATTTTGTTGTGTAGAAGTAAATGTTGTTTTAAATTTATGCATCTCCCTTTTAGATGGAATATACATAGATGCCCTAAAATTTTTTGTTGCATCTGTAAAAACATTAACTCCCTCTACCAGTGAGGAAGAGCATTTGTTGGCCCAAGATCATGGCCACGTGGCAAATTGCTGCCCAAAAGGAATTGGGAGCCCGTGTTGGAAATTCTGATTAATCAATATCTGCCATTCCACAAACTCTTGTATGCAGTTCTCTATTTGTTGACTTGTATACATAGTATATATTGTGTGAGGTTTCTGTCCTATTAACATCCTTACTCTCTTCACTGCCTTATGTATGACTTGGGCTACCAGCACAGCATAAAGCACACAAGCTCTGTTCTTTATCTGAGCCAAATGTACCCACTCAATAATCCCTTATTTTTGATATAAAACTCCAGTGGGTATTTTTTCAGTGAATAAATTGTTACTTCCAAGTCCTGTGATTCTAATATCCTGCTAATAGTACACCCCATAATCTTTTTCTGCACTAATTTCAAACATTCCAGTGCTTCATCTGTCCATTTTCTGCATGAGTTTAATTGAGAAGGACCTTTCAATAAATCATATAATGGTTTCATTTGATCAGTTGTAATTCCCAACTGTGGCCTACACCACTGAATTACTCCTATCAATTTCTGAAAGTCATTTAAAGTTGTAACCTTTGTAGAATCTATGATAGGTGACTTCAAACTTAAGCCTTACCACCTTACATCATTGTTTCACAGGGTAGTTTCTCCTTCTCTGATTACATTTACTCTGAAAAAAAAAACTTTTTAGAAATTAAGTTGTTAATAAGTTCAAACACTAAATTTAACTTTTGCTTAAGCCAAGGAATGACTACAAGTTCAGATTAAAAGAGCAAGATCTTTTCTGCTTCATAGACCATTACATATTAATTTACCAATACATTGTCTTGAAAATGAAAATTTAAAACCGTTTAAAATTTGTCCTGTTGTTGACAGTCATTAAACTTTTACAAAAAATGTAGTTGAAAACCTTCAAAATAATAGTTCTCTTCTCTTGATCTAATCTGAAATGATAAAAGTTACAATTCACTGTAGACCCAGCTGAATGATGAGTTGGGACTGCAGGGCAAAAAATCTTAATGGTTCCATCCTTTACTCAAGTAAATTTTATTTCTGTGTCCACTCCTTAAGGACTTTTTTGAATGAGAGGGTTTTGAATTCCTCAGCTGAAGGGAGGGAGACTTCTGGACAACTGCCCAGTGGCGCCAAGTCTATTCCATTCTGCTGGAGAGTTTCAAAAGCTTTATCTCTGCTGAGGTGTCCCTTTAAGATTTATGCATATTTCCAATTTGCCTAGTGCCAAATAATATAACAAATCCTGATCTGTTTTAAACATCCAATTAGGAGTGACACGTTTCACTTAATATGTGAACAGAATAACTACCTTTTGGTTACTTCTCATTATACAAAATACTTTTCTTTTAGGTGAGGCATGAGATAATGAAAATGCTGATCAGCCTGCCCCAGATCTCTCGTCTGTCTCTCCACCCTCACAATCTGGCCAGGATCGGGAAGGCAAGAGAGAGAGAGTTCAACCAAAAACCTTCAAATAATTTCCAAAACTTTTATGCTTTCCTTAAACTTCATATCCATGTTGTTTTCCTAATGGGCTTTGATCAAAGCCCCTTTTAAAACTGCACAGACACTACGTCCCTGCATTTCCCATCCAAGACTACACCTTGCAATCACATAAACTAAATAATATAAGGTTAGTTCCTCTCTTTCTCTCTCCCATACTTCTCCCCGATGCTGCAGCCATCAGAGAGAAGGGAGGAGGGGGAGGAAAAGAGATAACTTTCCAAGGTCCAGCTACCATGGAGCTGACCGTAATAACTCACAAACACACGCACACAGAACATGTAAAGACAGAACACATATACAGACAATAAAAGAATCCAAAAAACTGAGAAAAAATTGTCAGAAATCCTCTGTACACATTATAACTCTGGCTTAATTTCTATCACTGTGTAACTAAGCCTTGCATAAGATTCCTTCTCTAAGCTTTCTCCCGTACAAGATTGCTTTTTTAGACTTACTCCTGCAACTTTTTACTGCACCATAGATCTGTGCCGAGTGCCAGGGCTGGAAGAACATCCGGGCTGCTGAATTTGCCACTGTGCCACAAATCCTGGGCAAATTTTTTGCTGTGCCACAAATCCAGGCCCTGGGCCAACTCTGGATGTATTTTCTGGTTGAATTTCTGACTGCA
Source organism: Bettongia penicillata ogilbyi (assembly GCA_023548195.1). Taxonomy (NCBI): domain Eukaryota; kingdom Metazoa; phylum Chordata; class Mammalia; order Diprotodontia; family Potoroidae; genus Bettongia; species Bettongia penicillata. The sequence goes on along the minus strand of JAJHZJ010000156.1, from coordinate 3,576,740 downwards.
CCAACTCCCTCTTTCCTCTCGGTCCTATCTGGTTGTGATTGTCTCCTGAGCTCCCAGACCGCCAATGCTCCGAAGATAAAAAAGGGGGGCAGTAGAGGGGGATCTCGACTCCTTGTCAGAAATCTCCACTAGGGAGTCTCCCATTTGTATCGCACAAGCGGCAGCCCAGCAAGTTGGACGTGGGGTGCCCACAAGGGCTGCTTTTTCCACCCCGTACATGACAAAACCAGTCTCAACGAGCAACCCAGGGGTGGCATCCACATAAGAGGCCATTTGTGTCCCCACTACTTGCCATGTTTGAGGAGTTAATTCTGCATGGCAAACCCATGGTGATATAGTTTGTATTTTTACTACCCACTCCCTACATTCCTTTATATGAATTTTTGTGCCCGCTTCTCGGCAGACTTTATAAAGCTGGCACGCCAATACTCCTGAATCCTCTGGCTGCAATTGCTTAGCAATTCTATTGCCCATTTTCTCCTAGGTAGCCCCGTCTACCTAGGGTGTCCGACTCTTCCGCCCTTAAGCGAGCGGGATACTCACGTCACCTGGCGGGGTCCCGTCTATCGTGTGCCCCACGATAGGCGCCAATTGACCCGGGTCCGGGTCCTTCAGGTGACACTCTCTCAGTGGGCTTCTGCTTCGGACGTCTCTGGATTTCCCTCCCCGGGGGACTCGGCGGAGGGACTCAGTCGGACACTTCTTCAGGAGGTATATACTTTATTAAGTGCAGAGGAATCCCCCGAATAGCCCAGGGCGTTGGTTTAAGTAGGGTTCTAGTTCCGGGTAGCTATCCATTGTTTAAGTAGGTTTCTATTTTTAGGTATCCATCCTGATCCACCCCGAGGGTGAGGCTTTCATCTCATTGGAGCGAGCCCCTCCAGACCAAACCAAAAAAGGGGCACGATTCCCAACCCAGGTTGTGTCCCCTTCTGGTTGGTTAGTGGTTATTTAATTTCAGACCAGGAAGTCTTTCTAGTGCTGAGCTGGCAGAGCCACGTCAGCAGGTCAAATCTTCCTAGTTTTCTCATTCCCATCCCCCCAGGAGGTTTATTGGTCCATTACGCCCCTGACAATTAGCCTCCATCTGTTCCATTCTAATTTTGAGAGAACTATTTTCTTCAGTGAGCTTTTGAACCTCTTTCCCCATTTGACTAATTCTGCTTCTGAAAGCATTCTTCTCCTCATCGGTTTTTTGAACCTCTTTTGCCAATTGAGTTAGCCTATTTTTCAAGGTGTTATTTTCTTCAGCATTTTTTGGGTCTCCTTTAGGAAGGTATTGACCCGTTTTTTATGCTTTTCTTGCATCTCTCTCATTTCTCTTCCCAGTTTTTCCTCCACCTGTCTAGCTCGATTTTCAAAATCCTTTTTGAGGTCTTCCATGGCCTTAGCCCTGAATATTTATTTTGAATGTTTGGAATACAAAAACCTTGACTTCTATGCCTTTCCCTGATGGTAAGCATTGTTCTTCCTCATCTGAAAGGAAAGAAGGAAATATGTGTTAACCAAGAAAGTAACCTTCTATGGTCTTATTTTTTCCCCCTTTTCTGGGCATTTTCCCAGCCAGTTACTTGACTTCTGAGATTCCTTTCTGCATGCACCTCGCCTCCAGATCTGCCCAGCTAGAGCTTGGGGTCTGATATTCAAATGCTGCTCCGCTGCCTCAGGGCTTTCAATGGGGTGAGGCTGCTATTCAGTGAGAGATTAAGCTCTGCTGCTCATATGGGGGCAGGGCTGCCTCACAGGCCTCAGTTCCCTCAGGGGGTTTACGTGGAGATCTTCAACAATGGATCCGAGCTCCTGCCTGCTTTGGGAGCTCCTGTCTGCTGCTGTCTGCACCACTACCTCCCAAAGTAGCCTGAGTTATGGAGACATCTTGCTCCCCTCTTGGCCCTCCAAACAGACTCTCTCACTTATCTGTGTACCTGTGGGTGAAGGGAACTGCGTCACTGCTGGAGATTCTGTCCCTGAAGCCTGCTCTGATCTGGTCCTCTCGGTGCCATGCGACCAGGGTTGGGCTGGGCTCTGCTCTGGTCCCGTGCACGACAGACTTTTGGTGTCAGTTTTTCAGGTCTCTCTGAAACAGAAATCTCCTTCCCTTCGTTGTTCTGTGGCTTCCACCACTCCAGAATGTGTTAGGAGTTCTTCTTTACAGATATTTCATAGGCTGTGGTTTCAGAGCTAGTGTATGTGTGTCTTTCTACTCTGCCATCTTGGCTCCTCCCCCTGACCACTTTGTTTTATTTAAAATATTTATCGAAAATGTTTCACAGAGCCAACAATAAATCTTTAGGGAGATTCCACCATAATAATACTAAGCAGCATTTATATAACACTTGCTTTATGGCAGGTAGTTTGCTAAATACCTTATCTATCTCATTTGATCCTCACTAATACTAGGAAGCAAGCAATACTAAAATCCTTATTTTTTAGATGAGGAAACTGAGATAAACAGAGGTTAAATGATTTACCCAAGTTCATGTGTCTAGTAGGTGTCTGAGGTTACATTTGAACTCAGATATTCTTGACTTTACGACCATTCCTTCATCCACTTAGAGATCAACATCTTTCCAGATTAATGTCAAATAACCTCAAGTAATTATAGTCTATTCTGTGGCTTTTGCCATTCAATTAGTTTTGATTCTATCTAACCCAACCCCCATCTTACTTATACCTATCCCAACTTGTCCATAAGAATATCATAAATATAATCTGACAAGTTTGGAATTACATTGATTCTGATCAATAGGCATGGGATGGTGCCAGGTGCTGTAATTTGTTCTTCTTATTTGGGGTGTAAGTACAATGCACTTAGGATTTCATCAATTACAGGAAGTTCCTTCTTCCTATGTTGATCAGTGATTATTTGCCATATAGAGTCTTAGAGATTTGACCAGATTTGAGAAATTAAATGTCTATGGTCACATAATGAGCAGAGTTGGTCAATAAATATTTATTAACTGTCACTCATGCCTAGAGCTGAAGTAGGCACTTGGATTTAGGACTTCCTGACCTCCCATGTCAAACACCTATTCTGGTATGCAATTATGAAGACACTCCTAATCCCTCACAATTCTTGCCCTCAAAAACATCACCTTCTCTTTCAGGGTTACAAGATATGCCTATATAAGAAAATACAAGATAATTTGGAAGAGAAAGACTATTAGTATTTCAGAAGATTAGGGATAATTTTACAGAGTAGAAAACACCTGACCTGAAGGTTTAAGGGGAAAAAATGAAATGTAAATATACAGAAGGGGGTACATTAAAGGCATAGAGATGATTTGAGTGTAGAACATCCATAATGATCTAAGAAGCTGGATGGCAAAAAGAGACCCACAAAAACTACAGAATATCCCAAATGTACCTTAGATTTTTGTCTTACAACAGGGGTGGGGAACCTGTTGCCTGGAGGTCACATGTGACCCTCTAGATCCTCAAGTGTAGCCCTTAGACCAAATCCAAACTTCATAGAACAAATCCTTTTATAAACGGGATTTGTTCTGTAAAATGTGAACTCAATCAAAAGCCTACATTGAAAAACCTAGAAGCCACATTGGGCCTCCAGGCTGCATGTTCCCTACCCCTTCCCTTGACCCTGTTCTCTCTTTTTCTAATTATTGCCTGTCCCTGAGTCTGTGTCTCTCTATCTATATCTCTATCTCTCTTGTCTCTCTACCTCTGTGTCTCTGTCTATTTCCATTTCTGTGTATTTCCTGTTTTTTTCTTCTTGTTTTTTTTTTGTTTCTGTTTCTCTGAGTCTCTCTCTGTCTATAACTTTCATTGTTGTTTCTATCTCTGTCACTCTATCTGTCTTTCACCATCTCTCTTTGCTTATCTGTCCAGCAACTCTCATGCATTTAACTGTAGTATCTAAGTAGATGACTTTCAAGTCTGTTTATCTGACTCTAGCCTTTATCCTGAACTCCAGACCACCATCTGGAAATGATGATCTTTGTTCCCAAACTCTTGACTTCTCATAACTTCCCTTTTTCTATCAAGAGCACCTCTATTCTTCTAGTCTGAGATTTGTAATCATTTACTCTGTTTCCATTCATACTCATAAACAGTCATTAACTTAGCCTTCTCAATCCCATTTCCTCATCATCTCTAATAGTCATCTCATCTCTCCATTTAAAATCAATCACTATAATTTAGACACTCTTGTCAAGACAATTACAATAACTTCCTATTTGGTTTCTCAGGAACCCACTCTATCTCCTCTCCAAAAGAGCTCTCAAGTTTACATTCCTAAGGTACAGGTCAGACCATATCATTCTGCTATTCAAAAAGTTTTAAGGACCTCATATTACATTTGGGATCAATTAGAAACTCCACTGTTATGCATCAAAGCCCTTCACAATTTCAAATCATTTTGTGTTCCCAGGTTTATTTATACTCATTTATGAATTTAATGTTCCATCCTAACTGGATCTCCATGCAAAACTGTCAATTCTTGACCTCATGTTTGTGTACAGGCTCCTCTCTCATACCAGCAATGCTTGTACCCTCACTTAAACATCCTTCTTAAAAAAGAATATCCCAGAATGAAAACAATATTCCAAATCAGGTCAGAGAATATCAGGACCATTTTCTTCCTATTAGAAACTGTGATCTTTTAATGTCATTCAAGATGAAAATAGATTTTTTTTGGCTTCCACACAACAATGATGACTCACATTAAGTTTTCAGCCCAGTAAAATTGAAGTATTATCCATATTAACGACCGTACAGTTTATACCTTCTCCCTCACACAATTCTAAATTTCATTTGCTTTGTACCCAAAGTAAAAGATTTTCTGTTTAGCTTTACCCCAACCTTGATGAATTTCCCCTTAATAAATTCAGTCCAATGCTCTAAATTTTAAAATACATCCTTCACTTAGCTATCAAAATGATTCTCTCATAGCACTGTGACTATGTCAGTTCCCTGTTCAATAAACTCAAGTAGCTCCCTATAATCTCCCCTTAACCTAAATATCACATAGAACATCTTCTTTGACATTGAAAGACCTTCACAGCCTGACTCTGTCTTTCCACTTTTCTTGAACCTAATTTCCCCCACTCCTACCCATGTATTCTGTGATACAGACACATTAATCTCTTTACTGTTGTCCTCACAAGACACTCGGTGTCAAGATTAAGAACATCTTTGCTGGTCTACAATACTCTGCTTAATCATCTTAGCCTCCAGGTTTCCCTGCATGCCTTCAAATCTCAACTGAAATTCTGCCTTTTGTGAGAAACCTTTCGTTAATGTTAGCATCTTCCAACTTACAAAATATATCATATATATATATATATATATATATATATATATATATAGAGAGAGAGAGAGAGAGAGAGAGAGAGAGAGAGAGAGAAAGAGAGACTTTTCTTTGTTTTTTTTTTCTTCTGCCTTTCATTGTATACCCCGAACTTAGCACAACACCTGGTACAATCTATGTACTAAAAAAAAATAGTTTATTGATTTTCTAACTGACTTTTGGATCTTGATTCTATTATCCATTTTGTTAATTATCCCCCTAAGCTTTGTGGTATCTCCAGATCAAATTAACATATCATCTTGGCTTTCATCCAACTCATTAATAAAAGTGTTAAACAGTGCAAGACCAAGTGCAGATCCCTGGGTTACTCCAGTGAAGAACTACTGACACACTGGCACTAAACCATGAACAACTGACTAATCCTTAAGTCAGACCATTGAGCACATGATGAATCCGTATTATTGCATTATCTTCTAACCCATATCTCCCCAACTTCTGCATAAGAAGAATAGATATTTTGACGTTTTGAAAATCTAAATAAATAATAGCAACACTATTTTCTTATGTATTAATTAAGAAATCACATAAAAGAAAACTAATACTAATCCAGAATGACTAATTTTTGATATAGCCATACTGTTTCTTAATTATCACAATGTTCCTTTCTAAGTATTCATCAAGCATTCTTTAATGATGTTTTCAAAAATTTTCTAAGGTATAGAAGTCGTACTCATTGGTTTTTATTTTGAATATTGTTGTCTTCTATTTCTTAAAAACTGTGACAACATTTGTCCAACTTCGATTTTGGGGAACCATTCCCATTTTCCATGATCTTTCAAATATCATTCATCATAGCTTACAAATCATAGCTAGTAGTTCTTTCCGAGCCAGATAATGTGATTCATCTGGGCCAAGTGACTTGAATTATTCAAGGTCAACTAAGTTCTCTCTCGCTATCTCATTTATTTCAGGGATCTATTTCCTGTTAGTAATTTTATTTTGTCATTCCAAATTAAATGCATTTTTCCTTGTAGAGAATGAAAATTTTAAAAAGAACTGAGTAGCACGTACATATCCTGTGTCTAATATCTAGAATATATATTTAAAATTATTTTTTATTGATTGGGTTGTTGAAATGAAATACTTTTATGTCTTGATCCATAATATGTCCATTTGAGACCATTAAGCACCACCAATCCAATGGTCAGTCTCCTCAAACTACCAGAAACAATTCTTTGGCAATTCAGTATAGATAGTTGCAGTGTCTAGGTTAGGGGAAATTGAGAACCATGGAGATTATTAGCACTCATAAGGCTGTTTAAAAAAATCTTTAGGAGCTGGGGATCTTATTCAGGGTCGAAAGTCATCTCTTCAAGGCAGACCCATATTTAAGTTAAAATTATGGAGGATAACCTATAATTTTAAAGCCTAGCACATTAGCATTTAGATTAGACCTTATATAGCACTAAATGTGGTGAATTATTGGTTTTTCTTGAGATAGTGCATATTTATTTTCTATTGCCATTGCTTGGGGAGCTTCAAAATTCCTAAGTACTCAGAATCTCAGAATTGCTTAATATGACCCTGCCTCCATTAATGCATGTGTTCATGCTTTCATTATGTTTTTGATCACATGACAAGCAGCTAAAAATTCACCATTGTTTAGGGGCTTTTTCTTTTTAGCATGATGATGTAGTTGACAAAGCACTGGTCTAAGAATCAGAAGAGTTGAGTATCTCACTTAGTTCTGTGACCAAATCATGTTTTAGTATCTGTCATTCATAACACAAGGATTTTATTATCTCCCATTTGCATTTCAAAGGGCAATTGGGAGGATAAATATTCAATTAATTTTAAAATACAATTATTTAATATCTTCTTAACAGAATAAATATATTACAAGTAGCACCAATTCTACAAAAGAAATAATACAGTACCAAAGATTGCCATACAGAAAAGAGGAACAAAATGATAACTTTTTGACCGATGTGAAGAACTACACAAATGTAATATAATTTGACTATGAATTAAAAAAATATAACAGTTCATTGGTATAGACACTCTTTTAACTGTTCACCTTGTTGGAATCAAGGTATAGTATTCCATTGTGGTTTATCAGGTAATATGAGATCAGCAGACTAACACAAATCAGGCATAACTATGAACATTTGTCACGAAGATGCCTCTAAAGTTGTTCATCTCATATTTCTTTTTAGTTAATATAATTCTGGTTCATTCCTAGAGTATAGCACTTTCTTTGATATCGACAGTCTTGTGCCAGTGTCTCCCATGTCTCAAATCAATTCCAAAGTTCTTCAGAGATACTTTATTGAGAGTGTCTTTTTATTGCTTCTTCTGATCACCCTATGAGTTCTGCCTTGAGTGAATTCTCCATAAAATAGTCTTTTAAACACAGGACAATTGGCATTAGAAGAATATAGTCAGTCATCAAAGTTGTGCTTTCTGTAGTAAAGTTTGAATGCTTGTCAGTTTAGTTCAAGAAAGGACATTATTGTATCAATGCTATATTCACAGTACCTAAGGCAACCATAAATATCCAGGTGCAATTCTGAACTGCAATATACAACAGACTCTCCACAAGGAACACAAAACCAAAACATCTATTCAAACACCAGAAAGTCAAATCCATCATAACTACAAAAGTCTATACACAATAATAATGCAAAAAACAACAGGATGCCCAAGTCTTTCATGTGACTCAGGCTTCCATATGACCCAGGAAGGTCACATGAGTCTATTAATGAATGGGAAAAATTAAATTAGATTAAATGCAGCCTCAAGACATTCCTATTCATTACATGGGTCAGGTTGGTGGAGGAACTGGTATCAAAAGAACTTTAATAGGCGTAACAGAAAAATAAGCATATAAAGCAGTATCACAGGTAAATGGTGTCAACAGACCTTTACTATATTACAGGGATCACACAAAACAAGCACATAAAACAATACCTTAAAGTGGGGCTTGAGCACAAGCATCCCATCATTTCCCCTTCAAATGAATGGGGCCTAAAATCTTGGGGTAAGGGGCTAAGGTCTCTTCTTATAAGTTACTTCCTACTAAAGTCAGACATAGAGCTCTTCCTGCCCCAAGGGGACCTTTTCAAGGGGTGAGTTCTTTTGCTGGCATCCAGAGGTCGTTTGATGCCAGGTCCATGGGTGACACATGACAGTCATAGACGGGGAGTGACATTCAATTTAAGTAATTAAGCATCTGCAGGTGGAGGGTATTAAACCTGCAGAAAACTGACAAACAAGGTAAACAGACAAAAAAGCCTTAAAATAACAAGGAGACAACAAGCAGAAGCAGGGTAGATATAGGTTCAGCCATGAACTCACTAGCATAGCCTCATTCACTATTGTTTACTGTTTTCTAATTTGCATTGTTGGGGTCATCATTCTGACTAGAGGTATGTTTTCTTTAATCAGAGCTGGGGCCTGTCCAACCTACCATCCGCCCTGCAGGTGCTATGAACTTGAAGACAATGTTTCACGAGGATCTGTAGGGGCAGTTTTCATCTCCCTTCTGGCTCTAAAATCAAGTTTCTACCTTGGATATAAAATGGACATTATTTCTCCCTGGGCCCCTAGGCCAAGAGATCTCTGTTAGGTTCCTGGGCAGAATAGCTTGCCTAGTAACAGTTTCCTTTTGTTGTTAAGCCCCTGTCAAAATGTTATTCCCCTTTGGTTTAATATCTGATGAACGGTTAACAGTCATCTCTTGTTTAGTCCATTTGCATGGTAACCACCTGTGCCCCACCTCATATTAGACCCCCATTACCAGATAACCACCTTCTGCTGAGCACCCCCCTTCCTGACAACTACTGTATGTTGAATGACAACCAGTCTTTGACTCTCCTGGCACCTGTTTTCTGTTAGGGGTCCTGCGCCTAGTAACTCCCTGACAACCTCTTCTGTTTTGGGGGTTCTTGCCTAGTAGCAAGTCCCCCTCTTACTCTGTCAGAACTCTGTTTGTTGTGGAAACTGCAAGGCTGTACCAAGTAGCGCCAAAATGCTTAAAATGCACTCACCCACCTCAGTTTGGTGCTGTCTCCTGTGGGTCTCTACATGAGGCAGCCGCCAGCCTGGCTAATAAATGACGTTCCCGAAATTTTCAATTAATTTTGCCTGTGACTTATTAATTTGGTCCATTTCAGATACATTTTACGTAGTTCATTAGTTGGAATGCCATTTATCCTTCCAAAATCTACCCCTGCTCTCAATAGAAGAGTAAACCATTCTTTTCTTGTCAATCTATTCTGACGTTTAATCTGCTGACCATTTACTCGTCTCTCTCCAGGAAACTTATCTTTTTCACTTATTCTCACCATCCAAGGTACCTTCGATTTTCCCATTCTTTGAGTGAACCAACTCAAAATATTTGTGACTTCCTACTGGGTTAAATCTTCAGTTACCTCCCCAAACCCTGTGGGGCCCCCTGATTGACCTGATTTTTTGTTAGGCCGAATCTCAGCCTCATTTTTTTTTCCTCCCATGCATCATCCTGGACTCTGTTTGGACTCTAGTCCAGTCCAAATCTGTGCAAGGGCTATACTCACTCCTTATTATAAACTTTTCCTCCCCTTGTACGAGTCAAACCAACAACAGCTTTTCCTTACCTGAGATCCTCTAGTGTGCTCTGTTAAAGGAGAGTCTGAATACTGCAACATTAAAAAGCCTCACATGAAAATCAGCCAATTCTCTTCACCTGTGCCTTCTCCTCCAGCAGCTTGTTTCTGATTTTACATAAAATTAGATAGGCTGTTAGCAAGGTCCGGCCTGTCTTACACACTCCCACCATTTCTGTTCCTGGTTCTCTTGGTATTCCCTGAAAATATCTTTCTAAGTCTCTGGTTTCTCCCAGTTTTCACAAACCACTGTGCCTTTAGCCCACTCTCTTGCTAGGGAGGAATAAGGCAAATTCTCCCACCTTTGAACATCCATTTCTTTCTCTGTCTCTTCTGGCTTTCTGTCTCTAAAAAGGTCTGATACTTGGTTACCCCATCTATGTTGCCATTTGTAGTGCTATGGCAGCCATGAGTATCCTGGCATAATTCTGAATCACGAAATGCAACAGAATCTCCACATACAAAACAGAACCAAAACATTTGTTCAGACAATAGAAAGCTAAAACCATCATAGCAATAAAAGTCTATGCACAGTGACAGTACAGAGAACAACACTACCACCAAGCCCTCAGCCTGCTAGGGTTCCCACAAATTTATTCCATTAAAAAAAATCATAAGCAGGCTTCCTTTAAGCAAAATCACAATCATAAAATCACTCATGCAAGCTAGCTGCCTACTTACCTGCATCCTTCCTAGCTCTGACTAGACTCTGAACAATTTCTTCTCAACTCTGCTCTAGCTCCACCTCTTTCTGTTCCAGACATGCAGCAAACTCCTTCCACCACAGGTTCCATGTGACTCAGACCCATGTGACTTAGGCTTCCATGTGACCCAGACAGATCACACAGGCCTATTAATGAATGGGAAAGTTTTCCCCATTTATATCACCATTACAGGTGAGAGGGGGGAAAGTGAAGCTTTCTCTCATCACATTTGGCTCAAGGAAGGAATAAAATGCACATTCAATTTGGTATGAAAACTTATCTTACACTACAGGAAAGAAGGGGAGAAGGGGGGTCATGTTAGAAGGGAGGGCAAAAGGGAGGAGGGAGCAATTAGAAGTACACTCTTAGGGAGGGACATGGTCAAAAGAGAGAACAGAAGAAATGGGGGGCAGGATAGAATGGAGGAAATATAGTTAGTCTTGTACAATATGGCTATTAATGGAAGTCTTTTGCAAAACTACACATATATAGCCTATATTGAATTGATTGTCTCCTCAACGGGGATGGCTTGTAGTCTTTTAAAATTAAACAATTTACCACCTTTACAATATCTGACCTTGATGCTATTTTTGTCCTCCTTGAAGTGTTCTGACAACACCACTAAAAATGTTATGCTAAAAAACATGGGAGCAAGCATATAACCCTGCTTCACTCTTTTGGTGACTTGGAAAGCATGAGGGCATTGTCCATTGTCTGGATTCTGTGAAAGCATGCTGTCATGATGTAAATATACAGTACTGAAGAATTCTCTGAGCAACCAAATTTTGACATAATTTTATACAAGCCCTCATGACCAACAGGATTAAAGGTCTTTGTCAGATCAATTAATGTTATATACAGACCTTTGTTCTTCTCCTGGCATGTTTCTAGAAGTAGCCAGCCAGCAAACTCTTGCCAAGAATTCCTCTCTACTTTCTGATGCCACACTGATTCTCAAGCCAATGAGAATCTCCCGGTGAAGGATCAGCCTTTCCAGAGGACTCTGGAAAAAATTGTGCCAGAAATGACTAAGAGAGAGACTTCCCCAATTCCAGCCCATGATAATCATAGGACAACCTATTTCCTATTCCTTTTTAGAGATGGACAATGAGGGGCATGTTGAAACTCCTGGGATATAATCTCCTTTTGCCACATAATGCAGGGTATTTCAGTCAGTTTTTGTACGAATACTCCATGTAAATCCCAGCTGGAATAGAATCAGTAGAATCAATAGAATCAGGTGTTTTGTCACACAGAGGAAGTCTTCTAATGCCAATAAAAACATTTTCTTCAGTTGGAAGTTCATGTGGAGAGGGAGTGACTTCTACCTGAGGCATAAGATTAATGATTTCAACATTCACTCCTGATGGTCTGTTGAGGAAACTATGGAGTGTTCAACCCATCAGTCCACGGTAATGTCCTTATCACTAATCAATGTGCTTCCATCATTATTGAGTAGTTGAGCTACACAATACATCTTTGGCCCATAAATACCCTCCAGGGCATCACAAAACCCCTATGGAGTGTTAATCTCAATGTAAAACCAAGTTTCATCTGACTTCTTACTGAACCAAGAGTCTTGCATCTCTCCAAGCTTTGCTTGCACTGTACTTCTGATGTAGATTAATACTACTTTCTTTGAGATGGGTGAGCTATCCTGATTAGCACCCTAGAGAATCCTTATTTTTAATAATAGTAAGCTTCTGGATTTGCACTTTGATTTTTGTCAAACCAGTCTTGATGTTTGCTAGTGTTCTGGCACAGATGAATAAATACAGTGTTGTAAATGAAATCTCTGAAAGTTGCCCTTTCTTTTTTTTTAATAGCATTTGTTTTTTTTTTAATTACATATCAAGAAAATTTTTGTCATTCATTTTTACAAGATTTTGAGTTCCAATTTTTTTCTCCTACTTTCCCTCTCCTACCCTATTCCTAAAACGGTAGGCAATTTGATAGAGGCTATCCACATGCTATCGTGTAGAACACATTTCTGTATCACCCACAGTTGAAAGGAAAAACTTATCAAAAGGAAAAAAGGAACATGAGAAGGAATAAAGTAAAAAAAATATATATACTTTAAGCTGTATTCAGAATCGACCAGGTCTTTATCTGCATAGAGATGGCATTTTCACTCATGCATCCTTTGCACTCATATCATTGCATTGATGAGACAAGATGAGTCACTCAATTGATCATAACACGATGTTGCTAATGTTGTGTACAATGATTTCTTGGTTCTGTTTGCTTCACTTTGAAGTAAGTCATATCAATCTTCCCAGGTGTTTCTAAAATCTGCATGTTCATCGTTTTATAAATAGAATAATAATATTCCTTTATATTCGCATAGTACAGCTTGTTCGACCACTGCCCAATTAATGTGTGTATACTCCTGTATTTTGCCACCAAAAAGGGGCTTCTATTAATATTTTTGAACATGGATATGCTTTTCCCTTTTATGATCTCTTTGGGATACGACTTGGTATTGGTATTGCTGGATCAAAACGTATGCAAAATTTTATAGCCCTTTGGGCACAGTTCCAAATTACTATCCAGAATTATTGGATCAGTTCAAAACTCCTCCTTTCAACTACGACTTCCTGAGAGTTTAATGATTCTGACATTATATCTCCTGCATCCATTTTCTAAGTTAGCTTTTTTTTGTTTTGTTTGTTTTTCCCAATTAGGTATTTTGCTTTTTTCTATTTTTCTTATTTTGAGTTTATTTGATTGATTCTTCAAGTCACACACAGTAATTAGCTTCCACTGGCCCAATTTTAACTTTTAAGAAATTATTTTGCTCAATATGCTTTGTACTTTTACATTTAGCTAATCATAGGTTTTAGCCAGTTGTTTTCTTCAGCAGATTTTTGCATGTTCTTTTCTATGCCAATTCTACCTTGAAAGTAGTTGCTTTCTATTTCTAAGCTACTGATGTTTTTTTTTTATAATTCTCTTGCATCACTCTCATTTCTTTTCCCAATTATTCTTCTTTCTATCTTATGTGATTTCAAAGTTCCTCTTTGATTTCCTCCAGGAATTTTTTCAGTGCTTCCCATTTTTCCCCATAGGTGTATCGACATTGTTGTCCTGATCTGAATTTGTGTTTTGGGCTGCCCTCTCACCATAATAATTTTTGATGGTCAGACACTTTTTGTTGTGTCTTTATTGGCCTTTATTCATCTTTATTGGCCTTTTCCCTTTTAAATTTGAGCTTTTCTCTGAGGGTGAAAAGGGCACTGTCGCAAATTCCTTGTGTCAGGGGCTGCAGTCTCTGGAAATTTACTTGGTGCTACACTGGTGTTCCCAAGATGCCCACAGGGGACACCTATCTGTGGTGCTGTGCTAAGGGCATGGGGTGGAGGGTGGTTTGTGCTGTTAAATGTTGTAGGGATTTGACTGCTTACCTAATGTTGGTGTCTGGTGTGTGCCGAGGCTGATGGAGCTCTACATTCCCCAGGGTCTACGTTTTAGTGTGGGGTAGTCTGATGGTTACAGGCTGCCTCATTGCTCTAGGATATGTGGAGGTATCTGGGGTCCACCCACTTGCCATTGTCTGTTTTCCCAGGGTTACACTGAAGTATATGACAGCTCTTGGAGATGTAGTGTGTCTGTTCCCCTGCCTATGCTGAAGCATGTGGAGGGTTCCTGGTGGTGGTGTCTGCCTGTTCCACCACTGAGACTCAAAATCTCTCTGATTTGCTGAGGTGGGGCTTTTTCTGAGAGAAAGAGACCATGCTTGGCAATCTTCCAACTTCCTGGGCTAAAATATTGTTTCATTCTTCTCTTTCTTTCTTTCTTTCTTTCTTTCTTTCTTTCTTTCTTTCTTTCTTTCTTTCTTTCTTTCTTTCTTTCTTTCTTTCTTTCTTTCTTTCTTTCTTTCTTTCTTTCTTTCTTTCTTTCTTTCTTTCTTTCTTTCTTTCTTCCTTCCTTTTGTTCTTTCTTTCTTTCATTCCAGGATTTGTTTGAGGGCACTACTTTATGGTACTTTGGAGATGAATATGGAAGAATTACGATGAATTGTGGCTTGCTCCACCATCTTGGCTATTTTTCAAGCTGCCCACTTCTTTTCTGTTCCACTGTTGCCAACCACCTGTGACTCAGCTTTCCCTCCAAGTTAGCAATGAACTATTTCTGTTTGGAGGAACACTCTAATCTTTCAATATTAAGTCATGTGGAAATCATCTTTCCTTGGGGTCATACTTTTTGTGAATATGAATAGTTAGCTGGAAGAGGGTAAGTCAACAGTAAACACATTGTTCTATGTCACACATAGGGTTCCTCACTCACATCCTATTTGTCTCTTCTCTTTACAATGATGTAGATATAAAATTCCAATGTTTGTTTTGACAGTACATCCATAAAGTTTTATTTTGTTTAAGTAAACTAAAGACAATGTTGGTGATGAACAGATAATAAGGTGCACAAGTCTTCAGTAATATGTGACCCTTACTTTTTCCAAGTCCATTCCTCCCAATTACTCCCTGCCATGTTTGGTAATCTGTGCCTACTCTTGCATTAAAGTCACCCAGGATTATAAGCTTGTTATCTTTTGGCATATTGATGAGGGTCTCCAGGTTTTCATAAAATTTATCTTTGACCTCAACATGGTTTGGTATGATAGGAGCACTGATGATGATGGTATGGCATTTTTTTTTACAAGTAGCAATCATATTGTCATGTGTCTGCATTTTATTTCTTTGGATAGGAATACAAACTTTTTGACTTAGATTAGATATCTCAAACAGATGTCAGCTTCACAGCACTCCCCTTCACTGAGGACACTTGAAGAAAAAAGTGTATCTATCTCTGATTCAGGTAACCTTCTATTCATTTACCAACATTGTTTCATTCGTGGGTACTGTTTGCAAGCAACACCTGTTGAATTCTCTCCCAACAAGAACTGTTATTCTTTAAGTCCTGCTAAATTTTGTACTGTCTATAAATTGGTGGGCATTCCACGTAGTTATCATGAATAGAATCTTCTATACAAATGTTTTCTACATTTTTTTCCATGTTTGTAGCACAGGGTAGGATTCCTGCCTGTTCTAGTAAGCAGTCCAGTGCGGAGTGAAGAAAACAATGTTTTAGGGCATTTTCCTAGCCCTTCCCTCACAACAGGAGTTTAGTAGTGTGACTTTTTTTGTAATCAATTAATTTTTAGTTTTAAACACTCATTGCTACAAGATTTTTAGTTCCAAACTTTCTCTCTATCACTCCCCTCCCCCTACCCCAAAATGGCATGCATTCCAATTACTCCTTCCCTTGGTCTGCCCTCCATTCTATGACCACCCCCATTCTTTTCCACCTTACTTTATTGTAGAACAAGAAAAATGTCTATACCTCATTGCCTGTATATCTTATTTCCAAGTTGCATGTAAAAAACAAATTTTAACATTTGTTTTAAAACTTTAGGTGCCAAGTTATATTCCTTCTTCCTTCTCACATACCCTCATTGAGAAGGGAAGCAAACCAACATAGGTTATACATATGCTTTTTTGTAAAATACTTTCATAATGGTCATGTTGTGAAAGAGTAACTATCTTTCCCTCCATCCTATTCCACCACCCACTTATTCATTTTTCCTCTTTGCCCAAGTCCTCTTTCAAAAGTGTTTGCTTCTGAATACCCTATTTTACCCTCCTTTCTATCATCCCCCACTTTATCTCCTTCCCCATTATTTTCATGTAGGGTAAGATATCCAATTCAGTGTGCCTGTTTCCCCCACTTAAGCCAAATCTGATGAAAGTGAGGATCACTCACTTCTTCTTACATCCCCTCTTCCATTAAATTATGAAATATTTTTCTTGCCTATTTTATATAAGATAATTTACCCATTCTATTTTTCCCTTTCTCTTTCTCCCAATATATTTCTCTTTCACAACTTAATTTTACTTTTTGCTTATCACTCCTTTGTCATCAACTCACTCCTTTATCTATCTATCTATCTATCTATCTATCTATCTATCTATCTATCTATCTACTCTATTATCTATTTCCTCCAACTAACCTAATACTGAGAAATATCTCATGAGTTACAAATATCATTTCTCCATATAAGAATGTAAACAGTTCAATTTTAATAAATCCCTTATGATTTCAATTTCCTCTTTACCTTTGAATGTTTCTCTTGAGTCTTGTACTTGAAAGTCAAAGTTCCTATTCAACTCTAGTGTTTTCATCAAGAATGCTTTAAAGTCATCTATTTCGTTGAATTTCTATTTTTCCCCTGAATAATCATATGCGATTTTGCTGGTCAGGTGATTCTTGGTTTTAATCTTAGGTACTATGACCTCCAGAGTATCATATTCCAAGCCCTTCTATCCCTTAGCTGCTGGATCTTATGTTATCCTGAATGTCTTTCCACAATACTCGAATTGTTTCTTTCCAGCTGCTTGCAATATTTTCTCCTTGACCTGAGACTGCAATTTAGCTACAGTATTCCTAGGAATTTTCCTTTTGGGATATCTTTCAGGAATCAATTTGTGGATTCTTTAAATTGCTATTTTACCTGCTGCTTTTAGAATATAAAGGCAGTTTTCCTTGATAATACCTGGAAAGATGATGCTTAGGACCTTTTCTATTTTAATTGTGACTTTCAGGTAGTCCAATAATGTTTGTGTTTTCTCTCCTGGATCTATTTTCAAGTTAATGGTTTCCCAATGAGATACTTAAGGTTGCTTTCAATTTTTTCATTCTTTTAGTTCTGTCTAATAATCTCTTGATTCATCATAATATCATCAGCACCAGTTCATTCTATTCTAAATGTTAAGGAATTATTTTCTTTTGGACCTATTTTTCCATTTGACCAAATCTGCTTTTTGAGACACTACTCTCTGCCTTGGCTTTTTGGATCTCATTTGCTGTTTGAGTCAGTCTATTTTTAAGGTGTTATTTTCTTCTTTTGTGGTCAAGCTGTTCACTCAGTTTTCACAATTTTCTTGCTCCAGTCTCATTTATTTTCCCAATATTTTCTCTACTTCTCTTACTTGTATTTTAAAATTCGTTTTGAGTTTGCCCATGACCTATGGTCAATTCATATATTTCTTGGATACTTTTGGTGTAAGAATTTTGACTTTATTGTCTTATTCTGGCTATATGTTTTGATCTTCTTTGTCACTAAAGTAAGATTCTATAGTCTGGGATTTTTTAACGTTATTTACTCATCTTCCCAGTCAAATAGTTTACTTTTTAACTGTTAAGATAATGTTGAGGTTTAAGGACAAGGACGCCAACAACTGTTGAGGTTTCATTATGTGTTGTGGTGGAACTATCTCGAAACATTCAGGGTCAGACCACTTCTAATCCAAGTATTGACATTTATTGAGATTGACACCTCTCATGAAGTGGGCTAAGTTCCAAGAGGAATCCGCAACTTCAGAGAAAGCAAAGTTGATTTCATACTGTAAAGATGCAATTACATAATGGTAAATTACCCAACAATAACTGCTTGAAAAGGCAGAAGGAGTTTGTTAAGGGATTAGATAATGAAGGAGGAGTCTCAGCTATGACTTGATAGTTACCCTCCAACTGGCTAGATATTGTATTCCTGTCTGCTCAAGATAGAGAGTTAGCTGTTTTGGTCCTCTCTTAGGGTAGATGGATGATGTAATTGTTATCAACAACAAGAACACACCTGTTTGTGTGGGCATGGGTCTGGTAGTCCTGGCTAGAAAAAGGCAATGGCTAGGTTTCCATGCCTGATGTTTTTGTGAGAATTATGAGGTTCATGGACACATCTGTTGTTCTATTGTGCAATGAGACATATATGAAGATGTTATGACATTGATGGGGGGAGGGTAGGTAGGCACAGTGGTCCTGTAATGAAGTTAGGCTAATGGAGCTAAGGGCAGCTCTATTAGGACTACAGCAATAGCATTCTACTTCCAGTGGGGGTGTGTGTACTATTCCAGGCTTTAGGGATTTTGTATCAGCTGCTTGATTCATCTCCCAATGTCCATCACCCAAGAGCTCTGGAAACAACCATAGCTGCTACCGCTGCTGCTGTAACTGTTGCTATTGCCTCCTTTGTCCCAGCCAGGGACCAGACCACACCCCTTGCCCTTCCAGTTCTGACAGAGTTTTTCCACTGAACTTTTGTTCTTTCTTTGGTGCTTGCACCTGGAGAAGTTTGGAAACTGCCACAGTTTCCAATGATCCAGTCCATTGAGTCTCGTTTCAGCTGTCTGTTCCAGAGTGACCCACACGGGACTGGGCTCCACTTCCAGTTGAGTGAGATATACCCTATCTGTTTTGTGCTGAAAATTAGTTTCACTCTGTAATTTTGTGGGTTCTGTAGCTCTAGAATTTGGTTAGAATCATTTTTACAAATATTTGGGAGGGTTTGGAGGAGAACTCAAGCAAATCTCTGCCTTTATTCTGCTATCTTTCAGCACAGTGTTCTTAAAAAGCTGCTCAATACCCATGGGGTTGCCAAATACCACAGCTGCTTCCAGCAAGAAGATAACCCTAATCCCTGAGTTACCTGTGTTCAGGGTTGTGGCTGTAGCTCCTATTGTATCCATACCTTCTACTTCAGAACTTCACTGTCATTGGAGGACCTTCAGGTAAGTAAAAAAAAAATGAAATAAAATTAAAATAAAAACATAAAATGCTATGAGGAATGTCTTTTGATATGTGTATAAATTGGATTTAAGTGAGGTAGAATTGCACAAAATCAAGACAACTGGTGATGACTTAGGGTGGAATGGATGACCTTAGTGTCTTCAATGTCTAACCAAACTCTCAATGTTGCACAGAACCTACTTCTCCTGTCTTCCTGGCTATTGGAACACTCATCTACTCTTTCCACAATTAAAAGAATCTTCACATATTTTGTATAGACATCGCTCTAAATCACTGAAAATTTTGAGTTCCATCAGTGACCCTCAACCTGGTTATCCATTCTGCTGAAATGATTTACCAAGATTTGATTGTTGTACATGGTGATGTTTCTTGGACCCACCAGTGAAAGTTGAACGAGTCAGGTGATCCTCAAAGGTGGAAAAGAATCCCTGAAGAAGACTCAGTAGTTCTCACAACAGAGGTACTATTTTCCCTGAATAAGCCTCACACTCCAACTCCTTTAACAAATGCAGACACTAAATCCTTAAAGGTTACCATTGCTAAAATGCATCAAACCTCATACCTTGATTTTAGAAATAAGCCATTCACGCTTAGCTAGGCTAATCATTAGAGAAAAGATATGTTGCAGATTTGCAAACCAAGTCTCAGAGAACAACACTAAACAATGTGGTTCCATCAGCACTGAGTAGTTGAGGTGTATTATAAGTCTTTGACATATAAACAGACTTTATCCAAGGTTACATAGATATTAAGCATTAGAGCAGAGCTTCAAACGAAATTGTCAAAACTCCTCATTCAATTATCTTCCCATTATACCATGAGTCTTTTTTAATATAATTTCTTTATTCCGTTAAATATTTCCCAACTACATGTAACATTTTTGGCACTTATTTTTCAAAACTTTGAGTTCCTGATTTTCTTCCTTCTTCCCAAACTTCTCTCCATCCATTGTAAAGACAAGGGGTATGAGCAGAACTCAAAAAAAAAATATTGTGTATAATAAGAGCAACATTTGATCAGCTATGAGTGACTTAGCTCTTCTCACCAATATTAATGATCCAACATAATTCCAGAGTTCTCATGATGCTATCCAAATCCAGAAAAAGAACTGATGGACTTTGAATGTAAATCAAAGTACGCTATTTTCAATTTATTTTTTTTATGTTTTTCCCTTTTGTTCTGTTTCTGTTTTTATGAATGGGACTAATATGGAAATATATTTTGTATGATTGCACTTGTATAAACTATATCAAATAGCGTAATGTGTTATGAAGAGGAAAACACAGACAAGGAGGGAGAAAATTTTGGAACTCAAAATGTCGCAAAAAGTGAATAATAACAAAATTGCCTTTATATATAATTGGGGAAAATAAAATATTATTAAAATAAAAAGCATGATATAGGTCAATGATATTTGTGAAGTCATATAAAACTGAAATGGTAGTTTAAATGGGAAGATTTTTCCCATACATTAATATGCTCAGGTTACCTGCGTGGATCACATGGATATCTGAGTCACATGGAGACTGTGGTGGGAATAGTTTGCTGAACAGTTGGAGCAGAAAGGAGTGGAGCAGGAAGTGAGTTAGATCAGAGCTGGGAAAGAGAGAGCAGGTAGCAACAACCAGTATGAGTAGGAGAGGTTATGTGTGATGTTGTTTAAGGAAACCTGTTTGTGATTTGTTTAAGGGAGCTGGTTTATGGGGAGCCTAACAGAGGGAAGGCTTGGGGATGACAGTACCCCCTGCATTCTTATTGTATATAGATTTCTTGGCTGCACACATTTCTGTATTAGTCATGGTGCAAAAGAAAAAAAATACATACATATATATATATATATATATATATATATATATATATATATATATATGTATGTATGTATGTATTCAAAGACAAGAAAAATAAAGAAAGTTTAAAAAGTGTGCTTCAGTCTTCGATCAGTGTCCAATGGTGCTCTCTCTGTGGATAGCACTTTCCATCACGGGATTTTTGAAATTGTCTTAGATCATTGTCTTGATCACAACAGTCATTCATACCTGAACATCGTTGTAATGTTACTGTTATTGTATACAGATAGACATATTCTTGTGCTGCTTCTCAAATCAATTGTATTTTCGGATGTGATACTGATAGTCCTGGCAGATAACGATGGTCCTCCGCATCTTCATCTTGGTCACCACACCAGACAGGGTCCGGTCTCTGGTGGAGACATTGCCCATTGAGGAAGACCAACACCATAGTGGAGACACTGTCCATTCACTATAGGCATCATGTCCATGTGCAAACCCCACGAGGCCTGTGGATCTTCAAAGCTACCTTTGCTTCAAATCCATATTTGCTATGTACATAAGTGATGAGTGCAGTAGATGATCCTATAAAAATTGGTATAAGTCCAAGAGAAAGGCCTTCATCAAGTACTGCAAGAAATGGCAATATGATGATAGTGAAAGGAACTCTGGAGAAAGACATCAGCATGAAGAAGTACTGCCAGTTGATCCACATCATTGCACATATCCAGATGTGCCTGCTCCCTCTGAGGCAGAAGAAATGTCACCTGATGGAGATCGAAGTCAATAAATGCTTAAAAACTGGATAAGGCCTGCAAGAAGCTGGAGCAGCAACTGCCTATTTCCACTGTAACTGGGCAGGACAAGATGATTATTGTCATTGGAGAGACCAAGGGCTTGGGTTAGAAAGGTGTCACCAGCTGCTGGCCCACAAAGAAATTGTCCCCCTCCAAAAAAACCCACCAAAACCTGCATAAAGCTGACCACCCTACTCATATAGCCTTCTCTGAGACTCGGGTTTATCAGAATGGCTACAACCATTGTGTTGAGATCAACAAAAAAACCTAGATGATTGACCAGGGTTATTAGATCAGGGATGGCAAAAACAACTCATCCACTGTGTGCAACAAGAGTATCAACCCTCTGAAAGGCTTCGTCCACTCCAGTAAAATGGTCAGTAACTTTATCTTGCTTAAAGGCTGTGTCATTGGAAGAAAGAAGTGTGTTATCACCCTGCAAAAGTATGTGCTGGTATAGATGATATGTTGTTTCTTGGAGAAGATCAACCTGAAGTTTATGGGCACCACCTTCAGATTTGGCCATGGTGAGTTCCAGATTGTGGAAGAGAAAAAAGCTTTCATGGGATCACTAGAAAAAAAACATGTCACAAAAGAAGAAGCTGCTTAATTCTTCCAAACGAATTTGGAGCTGGTGGATTCTCAATAAATTTTTCAAAGATGAGAAAAAAATCTTCCCCCCTCCAAAAAAAGTGATGCCAATTGCTATCTCCAACCTGGCTAATCTTAGTCACCTTTTAAAGTTCTTTGAAAGTCATACATATTTTTAAAATATATTATAATTCAAAGTTATTGTAGCTCTGAATTTGCATGAGGAAATGAAATCATAGTGAATTCTTAAAGCAAATAGCAAGATATGACACAATATCGATAATTTCCACTATAATTTAATTGTGAAGCCTTAAGTTATTGTGGATGTGACCCTTTTTTTCTGAAAGGTCATGACAGAAGAAAATATGCTCTTGCACTTAATGTTCAAATATGAAGGTTTTAGGTGTATAACTTTGTTTGATATTGCATTCTAGTTTTATCTTACTTTGATGCTTTGAAGGATCTGTGATTTCATTGATGTGGGTATTCTCCCTAGTGCTATAGAAACTACACTCTTTACAACTTCTCACACAATGGATTTCTCATTCATTTTTTTTCTTAAATATTCCAGAGTGTATGTTCCTGAATTGAGAAGGTTGAAAAATTGCTTCTTGTTTGTCTCTGCATTTGTTGTTTAAATGTCCATGCTTAACAAAATTGAAATAAGTTATCAAAGCAAAGCACGTGTAGGTATTTTCAAAAGGCTCTACATTTGATGGTTGGAGTGATATATATATATATGTGTGTGTGTGTGTGTGTGTGTGTGTGTGTGTGTGTGGGTATGTATACATACATGAATGTATACATATATGTAGAGATATAAATAGTTTCCACATGTGATTACATGGGAATAATATTCCCCAAAGTAATAAGTAATCTTTCTCAATTACTTGAGAGTTAATAATATTATTCTTTGGGGGGGGGGGAGAGATTAGTAACTGGTTTTTAAAATAATGACTTATTCACATAAAAATGAAAAAAAATTTGTTCCACAGAATCAAGACATTGACATTTAGGCATGTATTTAACACACAAATTTCCAGAGTGTGTCACATTTTGTTACTTTCAGAAAAAAAACATTAAAAAAACATTCTTTGAATCAGGATAAAAGAATGAACAGTGACCCTGTTTGTTGTGGTGCTCCTCAATCTCTCATTTCTACCTCAAGTAGCTAAAAAATACTGATTCTTAAGCCTGCCATTGAGTTCTCTAATCTTCTGTTACCCTATACAAAGAATACTAACGTAGCTCCTGCTGAACAACACATAGCGTTTTTTTATTTTATTCCATTCTTTTCAGTACTAGTCGTTACATAGATCTCCCAGTTTTTCAGTATAACATGAATCCAATGTCCCACAGCGATTGTTTTCCATGATACCATCTTTGAAGGTCCTAATTACAGTTTTAAAAGTGAAATTTTCTTTTCAAAGACAGTTCTTATGCTATTGTGTATTACCTCCATGAAACCTACAAGTGGAAATCAACAAGAGATTTTTGAGAAAACAAACATATATGAAAATAATTTCATGCCCAGTGTCTACTTAGGTTGTAAGTGCATAAAAACCAACTTGATTTTGAGCAATTTGAGATTCAAGTGCTGTGATTCTATTAAAACAAGATGTATTTCAAAGTACATATTTATGTATATGTATATGCATCTGCGTATATGTGTATATATAATACATACGTATACACATATATTATGTATGAACCAAGAACTTTGAATACGTATGTGTGTATGCATATACACACATAAATATATATATATATAAAATATATAAATACATACATATATATTCAAACTTCTTAGTTGACTAACTTGAAATATATAAAAAAAATATTTCACTTTTGAACAATCAAAATTTTTTATGAGTTTTTAGTTCCTTTGCTAGTTGTGTGACCCTGTGCAAGCCACTTACCCTCTATCTGCCTCATTTTCTTCAGTTATGTAGTAGGACTAATAATACCACCTACTTCCTAGGGTTATTGTGAGGATCAAATGGGTTAATGTTTGTAAGGCCCGCCCTTAGCACAGTGCCCGGAACATTGTAGGTGATTCATTAACACTTGTTCCCATTCATGGGTGAGTGCATGCATGCATGCGTGTGTGTGTGCATGCTTTTGTGTATATGTGTGTATGTGCATGGGTGTGTGTGTGTATGTGTGTGTACACAGCAGAGAAAATTCAGTGGTCATATAATTCTTTCTAAAACTTAATGCAAAAGCATTTTGTAACACAATTTAAAGGAATAAATGCTACACAATGTGACCACCGGTCCAGTGGAAGGGCATTCATCTTTTCTTCATTGTTTTCTGGCATGCCAACAAAAGAAAACAACTGAAACCACTTTCTAGCACTCATGAATATTGGCAATGTAAAACAGATATATTTGAAACATGGCAGTATTATACAAAGTCTTTGAGGTGAAAATTCCTCCAGTATCAGCAGTCTAAAAAATTTCAGGACATTAAAAGGACAGAAGCAGTTCAAACAGATTGGTATGTTAATAGGATGGTAAAGTATGACAAGGACTTAAAATTTATTGGTCATTAGTCATATAGGATATAAGAAATGTTTGAAAGAGCACTGAGGATAAAAGTTTTGAAACATTCTAACATGAAACATTCATATCACTTGCAGCTCATGAGACATATTATATTATTTAAAAGAGGAGAGTGAATGTTACATCAGAGATCAATATGAGTTATATTTATTCTAATTTAATTCTTCATTTGATTTCTAAACATGGCAGATTGTTTGAGGGCAAAAACTGACATTGGGTAACTTTTATAATTGACAATTCAGTTAAAAGAAGTTA
The DNA here is from genome assembly GCA_023548195.1 of Bettongia penicillata ogilbyi. Taxonomy (NCBI): domain Eukaryota; kingdom Metazoa; phylum Chordata; class Mammalia; order Diprotodontia; family Potoroidae; genus Bettongia; species Bettongia penicillata. The sequence continues at coordinate 3,551,547 of JAJHZJ010000156.1, read as the reverse complement.
ACATTCATGTGTCAGATTTGGCTAACATTCCCAAACAAATTAGTAGTCTTACTTGCTTGAGAAAACTCATCTCTTTGATGTAAGCTGAAACACATTCTCTTGTACAAAAAAACAGATGGTCAGAGATCTGCATATGTTAGACCTAGACATTCCATTTATAGGTAGCTATTACTATAAATAATTGTGAAGTACTGTATCGAACTTGGATATATGGCATACCCATCATCATCTGTAAGATCTTTATTCAATTTAAAATTAGATTCATATAGCAGGATTCAAAATAAGTCGAATGAATAGCAGAAAGGTACATAATGATTCACCAAGATTTCAGACATTCTGGTGAGGCTGGAATAAAACTAGAATGGGGGAGGCAACGCATGATTGACTATTATACTAAAAGGCAGCAATATGTGACATAAAAAAAAAGAAATTGAAGGTTTTCAGTCAGAATCTCAGAAAGACTGCTTTTGCTCACAGAATAGCAAAAGCTAGGTACATGACTGGCCATAAAGAATAAGTGCCTCCAATAGTACTTTGAAAAAAATTGTTTTTTAAAATAAGTTCAACAAAAGGTCACTGGGTCAGGAAATTCAGGAGGAAAATGAGAAGTAGGTCTACTGTACTTTTCTTAGGAAGGAATTGAATAGATATCATCTTAAAGGGGAGGGGTATCAGATGTAGAGGCTCATAAAAAGAAAGATGAAAAAAGATTTTGCAAAGTTTAGGATATGAGCTTAAATTTTAAGTTTTTATTCCATTTCCAGGAAATAATATTGTTGATCTGAAGTAGAAAAATGAAATATATGATGGCGTTATCATCAATAGTGCTAATACTAATTGCAATGCCCCTGAAAATGTAAAATATTAAATGATTTATTAAGATTAATTAGCCTTCACGGGTTTTTGTAAAATATATTTTCAGAATAAAAGGTCAATAAATATATTTGAACCCTAATATAGGTTTAGCCTGAATTTTCAACTATTATAAATTGCTTAATATTCTACAATGTTTTTCTTTACAATGTGATAATTCTGTCCATCAGTGTAGATACAAAAAGAAAGGTCAAAGGCTTATAACAGTAGAAGGAAAAATAACAATTTAGCTATAATTATCCCACTTTTAGCAAAGATTCAAGAATATTTTTATATGATCATTGGACTATTTGACTATACATTTACCTAACCTTTTTTTTTGTTTTGAATAAAGCTTCTACTTGTCAAATCTCTAATTATTAAATATTTTTTATCACTAATGGCAGAATTTTGCCTTCACATAAAAAAAAAAATCTCTACTTATAACATAATTGTTTTTCAGGTTATCCAAAGAAGCATTCATTCCAACTGTTTTTTTTGTTTTGTTTTGTTTTTTTTGTGGAGAGCAATGTAGCAAAATATGTTATTATTTAGAACCTGATAATACAGAGTACATGCACCTTTTTAGACTAAGCTATTTGCAAAAATTCATAGTGTTTGGGGAAGGAAGGGAGAAAAAAATAATAAACACTGCTTGTACCTTTGAGTTTTAGAAAATGTTACTTCAAGATTTGGAACACACAAAGGAATTATATACCAAACGCCTCTCTAAATATATTTTCAGCCAATTAAATAACAAATTCTTAATGATTTTCTCACACTCAAAGGTAAATCTCTTAATTATTGTCTTTTGGGGGTTGTCAGGTTCATCTGACTGCGGTTCTTTTGATTATTACAGATCTCTTCTCCCCAATAAAAATAGTGTAATTGAGTGGGAGTGAGGTGAGGGGAGAAAACTGAATCACGAAAAAATAAGGAACTACCCTGGGGTATTCATGATTCAATCAAGGAAGCTGAACTCAAGCCAAACGTGAAAATAGCTTTAAAGAGGAATAGTTATAAAAGAGCAGAATAGGGAACAGTATTGGAGGTGGGAAATGGTTTGTAGTCTTATGAGTCACAGAATACACATTTATTTCCATCAGTTTCCCAACGTATATTCTAACACTACCTGGCAAAATCACCTCCTCTGCTTCCCTTCAGTCATTGACACAACTGATCATTCTCTTCTGGATACTCTATTCTCTCTAGTTTTTTGGGACACCACTCTTTATAGTTTTTCCTCTTAGCTCTCTTACTTATTTGACACTCCTTCTCAGTCTCCTTTTTAGAAATCATATCCCTTTCATGCCATCTAATCATAGGTGTTCCACAGGGTGTGTCTTGGTCTGTCTTTTCTTCATCTTTTACACTACTTCAATGGGTAATCTCATGAGCTCTTCTGGATTTTCTTACCATCTCATCTGTTTATAAATCTCAAATCTATGTATCCGGATATAATCTCTCTGTTGAACTCCAGTCTCACAACCTCATAGCTCGCAGTCTTAGAGGATTAATTTTAAGGGGTCTAAAGGAGGAAAATACATCAAAGGTATAGATATTAGAGAAAAAGAGAATGATGGCAATATTCATGTCTGTTCTGTATTCCTACATTCCCAGTTATATACATGTTTTTATAGAGATAATTTTTTTATGTATACAATGAAGGTATACTTGATGAGAAGGGAGCAGGTAAACTGTCATTTTCAAAAATGACTGAAAGCATAGGAAATATGATAATATTTTACTAATTTTGTGTATAGTAAATGACCCAACAAAACAAGAATATTTAGGCCTATGAAATAAAGTGTCACATTAAAGGATCTTCTACAACGAGACATAATCTATGCACATATCAAAATTATATTTTTGAAAGATTTAATAAGATGAATAACCTTAGGGGAGACATACAATATTGAGTCCAACTAAAGGAAACATTTATCCTGATGTCAGATGAGGGAGGAAAGAAACATGTATTTTTGAAGCTACCTCTTGGTACTAGGAAATCTCTAAAAAAAACACGATCTATTTTTCAGATTTATATTAGTTACTTCAACTGAAATAAATAAGGCTTTAAATTTTGGAAGCAGTTAAAGTTTAGCAAATCAGATCAAGTTAAGTGTTAGAATTGTAATAGTTGCATCAACTTGAGACTCCTTCTATACATGTCTGTGATAATGTCTTAAGCCTAAGGAAGATTTTGCCTCCCTTAAAAACTATTGTTAGCTTACCAGTTTACAATAGGTCTCCTCTTCCACCCTTCCTCCATGGTCTCCTTAATTATTTTTAATCTAAACTTATTTAGTTTTTGTATTAACTTTGTCCCATATAGATATTTTGTATATCCCTTCCACCACTTCACCATTAAGTGCTAAAATCAGGTTGTGGAATAATTTGGGATGTAATTTTAAGGTTGAGAAAATTCTGTGTTCATACGAAATTCTGTAGCTTTAAGTCAAAATATCCAATTCATCAATGTGATCTTAGCACTCTCCTAATTGGGGATTTGAATAAAACATTAAAGAATATTTACTATGTTATACTACTTTGTTTCAATACATGGATGAGGTCAACGGTTCAGGGGATTTTAACCTGGGGTCTTTGAACTTGCTTTTAAACATTTGGACAACCGTATCTCAATAGAGTTGATTTCCTTTTTTATGCAATCTGTTTTGATTTAGACATTTACAAACATTATTCTGAAAAGGAATATGTATCTCAACAGACTACCAAAGAAGTGCATGATATTAAGAAATGTTAAAAATCCTGAAGATAGGGATTGTTCCATAAGTCTTGGTGCAAAGCTCTGACAGTCTGCACAATATTACACAATTTCGTAATTTCGTATTAAAATCCATGGCCAAAAGGAAAAAAAAAAAGTAAAAAGAGTAAAAAGAGCTAAGATCCTACAGACAAAGACATTGATCTATTGAGTCTACCAGAGTTAAAGAATACAGTAAGAAGACAAAAAACTACATTGTTGGAACTTAAAATATGAAAGCTTAAAACTACACTGAGACTTGTAGAATGTCCTTTGTAAAATTTACGGTATTATATAGACAATTAGTATTTTCTTTCTCCTTTTCTTGTTCTCCCTCTCCTTCTCCTTCTTCAATTTTATTTTTTTTTCATACAATCAATCAATCATCAAGAAGACCAGGACCTTCTATCTCTTACTATCTCTGCAAACCTGTCCGAGATCATGTTCATTGCTTCCACGACACTATCTATATATCTCCTCCTCTTCTATCACTTTTTTCCTTATGCCTTTATTCTTTCCCAACATCAGTGACTTTTCCATCAAGGTAATATCTTCTCATTATATTGGCACAGTATTTTAGCTTCAGTCTCAACATTTGACCTTCCAGTAAAGAGTATGAATTAATTTCTTTAAGTTTTGACTGATTTGGTCTCCTTATCCATGGGACTCTCAAATGTCTTCTCCACCATCACAATTCAAAGCATAAGTTCTGCAGCAGCCAGCTTTCCTTATAGCACTTATCTCAAAGCCAAAGATTGCTATTGCAAAGACTATAGCTTTGATTATATCTACTGCTGTCAGCAAAGTAATATCTCAAGCAATTATTAAGAACTTATTATGTGTCAAACACTATGATAAGCACTAAGTATAGAAGTATATGGTAAAATAATCACTGTTCTCAATGAGCTTCTATTCAATCTTCTGAACAGGTCATATAAAAATTTTCAAATATGTTGAGTGTCTAGGTCAAGTCTTCATTTATTCACAATCATTACCAGTTTGCATTTATTTATTTGTTTATTTATTTATGTTTAATTTATTTAAGTTTTCAACATTCATTTCCACATTTTTTGAGTTCCAAATTTTCTCCTCATCTCCCCCATCAAAATGACGTGCATTCTGATTGTCCCTTCCACCAATGTGTCCCCCTATCTAACACCCCTCCCTTCCCTTTTCCCCATCTTCTCTCTTGTCCTGTAGGGCAAGATAAATTTCTATACTTCGTGACCTGTATTTTTTATTTCCCAGTTGAATGCAAAAACAATTCTCAACATTTGTTCCTAAAACCCTGAGTTCCAACTTCTCTTTCTTCCTCCCTCCCTACTCATCCCCACTGAGAAGACAAGCAATTCAATATAGGCTATATGTGTGTAGTTTTGCAAATGACTTCCGTAATGGTCATGTTGTGTAAGTCTAACTATATATCCTTCCATCCTATCCTGTCTCACATTCCTTCTGTTCTCTTTTTTGACCTTATCGCTCCTCAAGTGTGTTTACTTCTAATTGCTCCCCCTTCCCATTTGCCCTCCCTTCCATCATTCTCCCCACCCCTGCTTATCCCTTTCACCCATACTTTCCTGCAGTGTAAGATAGATTTTTTTTCATACCAAATAGAGTGCGCATGTTATTCCTTCTGTGAGCCAAACGTAATGAGAGTAAGTTTCACTTTTTCCCTCTTAGCACCTCCCTTTTCCCCTCCATTGGAAAAATTTTTCCTTGCCTTTTCTGTGGAGATAATTTTTCCCATTTCATTCCTCCATTTCTCCTCCCAATATGTTCCTCTCTCAACCCTTAATTATATTTTTGTAAACATCATCCCTTCTTATTCAACTCATCCTGTGCTCTCTGTCTCTGTCTCTCTCCCTGTATATATATATATATATATATATATATATATATATATATATATATATATATATATGATATGCATGTGTATATGTGTGTGTGTGTGTGTATGTAATCCCTCCAGCCAGTCAGATGCTGAGAAAAATTTCAAGAGTTGCAAATATTATCTTTCCTTGCAGGAATGTAAACAGTTCAACTTTAGTAAGTCCCTTGTGATTTCTCTTCCCTGTTGACCTTTTCATGTTTCTCTTAATTCTTGTGTTTGAATGTCAAACTTTCTTTTCAACTCTGGTATTTTCATCAAAAATGTTTGAAAGTCCTCTATTTCATTGCATGACCATTTATCCGTTGAAGTATTATACTCAGTTTTGCTGTGTAGGTGATTCTTGATTTTAATCCTAGTTCCTTTCCTTCTGGAATATCATATTCCGCACCCTTCAAACCTTTCATGTAGAAGCTGCTAGATTTTGTGTTATCCGGATTGTATTTCCACAATACTTCAATTATTTCTTTCTAGTTGCTTCCAATATGTTCTCCTAGATATGAAGACTCTGGAATTTGGCTACAATATTCCTAGGAATTTCTCTTTTTGGATCTCTTCGAGGAGGTGATCAGTGAATTCTTTCAATATTTATTTTGCCCTCTGATTCTAGAATCTCAGAGCAATTTTCCTGGATAATTTCATGAAAGACACTGTCTTGGCACTTTTTTTGGTCATGGCTTTCAGGTAGTCCAAGAATTTTTAAACTGTCTCCCCTGGGTCTATTTTCCAGGTCAGTTGTTTTTCCAATGAGATATTTCACATTATCTTCCATTTTTTCATACTTTTCATTTTGTTTTGTAATATCTTGGTTCATTATAAAGTCATTAGCTTCTAACTTTCCATTCTAACTAAAAAAAACTGTTTTCTTCAGTGAACTTTAAATCCTTTTTTTTTTTTTTTCCATTTGGCTCATTCTGCTTGTTAAAACGTTCTTCTCCTCATTGCATTTTTGGACCTTCTTTTCCAGTTCAATTAGCCTATTTTTAAAGGTACTATTTTCTTCAGCAATATTGGAGGTCTTCTTTAGCAAGCTATTGACTTGATTTTCATGATTTTCTTGCACACTGTCATTTCTCTTCCTTTTTTTTCCTCCACTTCTGTTACTTGATTTTCAAAATCCCTTCTGAGCTCTTTCATGGCCTGTGACCATTGCATATTTATTTTTGAGGTTTTGGATGCAGAAGACTTGACTTTTATATCTCCCCCTGATGGTAAACATTGTTTTTCCTCATATGAAAGGATGGGAGAGATTACCTGTTCATCAAGAAAGTAACTTCCATAGTCTTATTTTTTTCCTTTTTTTGGGCATTTTCCCAACCAATTTCTTGGCTCTTAGGTCTTTTATCAAGAGTAGGATATACTCTGGTGATCTGCAAGATCTCAATTTCTCCAAGGTGACACAATCAAGGGAGAGGGGTTTTCTCCCTGGCTAGGCTTTAGCTGCCCACTTTTTCCAGAGCATTTAGGCATGGGGCACAGCCACAACTCAGGGCTGAGATTAAGATCAACTGCTGTTCTCCCAAGGGCTTTAATCTGAAGACTTCAACAATTGAAGTTGGCTGTTTCCCTGTGGGTCACCTCCATCACAACTGTTGCCTGAGGCCTAAGCTAGAGGAGGATCCTTCTCCCTTTTCACGGAGTTGAAAAAAGTGCTTTTACTGACCTTTAAAGCCACCTTTGGTGTCTTTGTTAGGGATCTGCCAACTTCTGCTGGTGATGGGGATTCTGCCCCCAAGGCCTTCTTCTGTCATGCTCCTCCTAGCACTGTGCAGCCAAGGTTGGGCTGTGCTCTGCTGGGCATCTGGTGTGACGGATGTTTCCCATCGGCCTTCCATTTCACCTTGGGCTGGAAATCTCCACTCCATTGTTTTGTGGTTTCTCCTGCTCTAGAATTTGTTAAGAGTCTTCCCTTGCAGGTGTTTTATGGGTTATGGTGGAAGAGTTAGAGTATATGCATCTTTCTACTCCACCATCTTGACCCCACCCTCCATTTTGTGTTTATTTTGCAGTGAATTTGTTTTTCCTCTTTTTGTGTGTTGTTTTCCTCAGTTGGGATAAAAGTATCTTGAAGTCGGAGAATGTTTCCATTTTGTCTTTGTACCCTAAGCTCTTATGATATAATTAATTTAATTTAAATCGCATTTTGATTGAATGGACCATTATCTCCTACTTTGTGTAATGTTAATAATAACATCTGAATATAGTTGCATGGTCTTGCTTTATTTTTTTGAATGGAGGAAAATATAAGACATCAAAATCCTCTTTTTTCATTCAGTTATCAATATATGTCTCTCTAACTATGGCCACTATAAAAATATGAACAACCTCAAAGAAATACATATCAGTTATCATATATGGACATATTGATTAGTGACCAAAAGAAGCAAGAATTATAAAAAAGGGTAGGTAGTTATAAAATAATAAGGATAATAGCTCTTTATATTGCCTATTATCCAATAGATATTATTCTAAGTTCATTACAAATATCATTTCATTTTTTTCTTAGCAACCTTGAGACACAGGTCCTATTATTATTTGCATTTTACACATGAGTTCGTTGAGGTAGACACAGATTAGTTGACTTCTTCGATGATACACACCTCATAAGTGTCTGAGGCAGAATTTGACTGCCCGTTTTCTTGAATTTAGGCTCAGGTCTGTATTCACTGTGTAAGTCTTGTAGGAGGGAGAAGTGTACCAGGAAATTCAAAGGAAAGGAGTGCAGAGCATGATAGAATACATAGAGAAGATAAAATGTGAATCATTTTTGCTTTACATTTTCCCTCTAAGGACAATCTTTTCTGTACTACTCAAAATCATCTTATATTTGGCACAGAAACCATGGGTTTTTGATCTTTGGCCTACCTAAGAATGCCAAGCAGAGTATATTTACGCTCAGAGCAAACAAGTTAAAAAGACTGATAGATCCAGTTCAAAGCATATAGTATCTTCTAAAAATATCCAATTGTGATAGCCAAGGTATAAACTAAATTACCAATGAAAGGAATATATATGTGGAGATAGGGAGAAATGATGGTTGACAATCATAAATCCCTATCTTGAACAATTATGGAAGTTTAGAAAAGGAGGATAGATGCCTGCGCTGAGTGAATGGAAATTGTTTTGTACCTATAAGACAGTGAAATGGGCAAGAACAACAAGGACAACCAGAGGAAGGTAGTGGTATAAATTTGAGGAAAATCTATGGCAAATATAGATAATGAAGACAGAAAATACATTGATAAACTATAACTATACAAAGACATAGATAAAATGTTATATGTAGAGGTGTATGCATTTGTGCATACGAGTCAATTTATTTCTATACAACACATTTTATCTGCATGTATATATATGAGTGTATACATATATGTGTATATGTAATATGTGTGTACACATGCACACACACTTTTTACCTGTATCTGTATGTACGTACATAAAAATAGAAGCATTTCTTTATTCATGAGCACATAAGAAATGCTGACTTTACAAATTCTATTCGAGTCTTTTGGGTAAAATGTAAAGTATACACCAGGAAGAGTCTTTACTCTAACAGAATTTATAGTTTAGTAAATAACTTTTAATTGTGAAGAGATACATAAAAGCATAGGCAGGGTAATGCCTTGGAAAGCCATGAAATAAAGTACAATCCTGCTGTCTCAGACTTTTTTCATTTCTTCACTCTCCCCCAAATGCAATATAGCCCATGGAAGTAAAATTAATTGTGAGATCCCTTGGTGAACATCCAAATCCCTCTACACACTACTTCACATTGGTTCTAATCATATGAGCTAGGGGATGAAATACTATAAATTGGGTTCTTTTGTGTAACTGTTGGGAAAACCCAGATGGAGTTTTCTCCTTGGAAGAAAGAAAGAATTTCCCCCTCCTCATTGGCCATAGTTTCTTGCATCAGAGTGAGAGGCACCCAATGTAGCATTTTGAGAGTTCACTGTTTCCAGTTTGACAATGTGGTAAGCTACAATTGAGGGAGTAAAGGTATAAACTTCATTTAGACAAGGATAGAGAAAAACAGTCCTGAGGTCACAAGTAGGTTTCTTAAACTGGAAAAGCAATCTAGATTTCTGCAATCAAGATGTGAACTCTAAGGATGAGCACCTCTAAGAATCTAACTGAACAATCTACTTAAGAGAGTTGCTGCATCCATGCGATGGAGCATAAAGACTCTGAGAAAGAAAAGATGTTGAGACCCTCCTTTGCTACATTTGTATCTCATATGTCTGCTTCCCCACTGCAACACTCAAGTTTTTTTTTTTTTTTTTCCACTCTTTGCACAGGCATTACGAAGAATAGTGGGAGTGAGGGCAAGTGTTATTGGAGTGAAAGTTTTGTAGTAACTATTTAAACTATATAATTACAAGAAATGCCTTGGCCAAAAGCTTATTGTTTTTATTGTCTGTTTGCTACTTAGGAAACACACAAGTGAAGAAATTACCAATTTTTAGGTTTAGGAGTGGATAACCATGTGACTATCTCTTAAATTTAACTAAGAATTCAAATTTTTATAACTCAGTACACAAGTAGATGTGTAAGTTTTGTAGTCGCTGCATAAACAAACAGTTCTTGCTTTATTCCAGTCAAGTCAGAAAGATTTTGCATTGTCAGTCTTAAGAAATACTTCCTGGCCCCTATCATCCTTCTTGCTATTAGGTTCATTAGACTGAAGAAAGAGATACATTTCTTTTTCAGTTTAAACTTTGAAAGGTTTTAAGGTGTTTATTTTGTCCAGTAAGGATATGTATTGTACAAAAGTATCAATTCATGAAGGTAAGACTAGGCAGAATTTAATTTCCCATGAAAGGAAACTCGAAAACACTATACAATAGCAGAACTCTTTTCATATTTGGACAGTAGGTTTTTGGAATAGTAATTCTCATGAAATAACTGAGTTTAATAGTGATAATGAGAAAATATTTTATAATCTTCTTTTTCCATTTTTATTAATTTATTTTTAGTTATCAACATTCACTTCCAAAAGATTTTGAGTTCTGAATTTTCTCCCCATCTATCCCCTCCCCCAAACTCAAGATGGTGTTCCTTCTGATTTGCCTTTTCCTCCAATCCACCCTCCCTTCTATCATTCTCCCACGTCTCTTATCCCCTTCCATTCAATTTTCCTGTAGGGCAAGATAGATTTCTGTATCCCATTGTTTGTACATCTTCCTTCCCAAGTACATGTAAACACTATTTAACATTTTTTTTATACTATGAGCTCCATATTCTTTCCCTTCCTCACTCCATTTTGTCATTGAGAAGAAAAGCAATTTGATATGCAGTATAAGAGTGAGATCATGCAAAACACTTGCATCAGTCATGTTGTGAAAGACTGTATTTCCCTCCATCCTGTCCTGTCCTTCACTTATTCTATTCTCTCTTTTCACCTTGACCCTCTTCAAAAGTGTTTGCTTCTAACTACCCCTTCTTCTCACTTACCCTCCCTTCTATTAAGCCCCCTCTCTTCCCTCCTACTTTTATGTAGGGTAAGAGAGAGTTTCATACCCAGTTGAGTATGTTATTCCCACCTTAAGTCAAATCTCTTCCCCTGCATTGTAAAAACTTTTTCTTGCCTCTTTTATGTGAGATAATTTACTCCATTCTTCCTCTCCCTTTCATGCTCTCCCAGTACATTCCCCTTTTACCCCTTAATTTCATTTTTTAGTTATCATGCATCTTATTCAACTCATCCTGTGCCTTCTAGATATATTCCCTCCAAATACCCTAATAATAAGGAAGATCTCATGAGTTACAAATATCTTTGCCTGTAGCAATGTAAATACTTCAACTTTAATGAGTCCCTTTTGATTTATCTTTCCTGTTTAACTTTTCATGGTTCTCATGATCCTTACATTTGAAAGTCAAATTTTCTATACAGCTTTGTTCTTTTCAGCAAAAATGCATGAAAATCCTCTATTTCATTGAATGTCCATTATTTCTTCTGAAATATTATATTCAGTTTTGCTGTGTAGGTGATTCTTGATTTTAATTTTACCTTATAAATCCAACCTTTTAAATCTTATGTTATCCTCATTGTGGTTCCACAATATTTGACTTATTTCTTTCTGTATGCTTGTAATACTTTCTCCGTGACCCAGAAACTTTGGAATTTGACTATAATGTTCCTAGGAACATTTGTCCTGTTGGAATATCTTTCAGGCAGTGATCAGTGGATTCTTTCAATTTTTGTTTTACCCCCTAGTTCCAGAATATAAGAACAGTTTTCCTTGAAAATTTCTTGAAAGATGATGTTTGAGCTCTTTTGTGATCATGGTTTTCAGTTAGTTTAATAATTTTTAAGTTATCTCATCTGGATCTGTTTTCTAGGTCAGTGGTTTTTCCAGTGAAATATTTCACATGGTCTTCTATTTTTCATTCATTTGTTTTTGTTTTATAATTTCTTGATTTCACACAAAATCATTAACTTCTTTTGGCTCCATTCTAATTTTATAGGAATTATTTTCTCGAGTTAGCTTTTGCACCTCCTTTTCCACTTGGCCACTTCTGTTTTTCAAGGCATTCTTATCTTCATTGGGTTGTTGAATTTCTTTTGCTGTTTGGTTTAGTCTATTTTAGGGTGTTATTTTAATGGGGTTTTTTTGGGGGAAAGGTCTCCTTTAGCAAGATGTTGACTCAATTTTCATGATTTTCTTGGAGTACTCTCATTTCTCTTCCTAATTTTTCCTCTATTTCTCTTACTTGATTTTCAAATTCCTCTGTGAACTCTTTCCTGGCCTGCAACCAATTCATACTCTTTTTGGAAGCTTTGTTTATAAGAGCTTTGACTTTGTTGTGTTCTTTTAGCTGCATGTTTTGATTTTCCTTGCCACCAAGAAAGTAAGATTCTATAGTCTGACTTTTTCCCCTTGTGTTCATTGTCCCAGGCAATTATATGACTTTTTAACTCTTTTATAAGGTAGGTCTGTGCTTCCAGTGTGTGTGTGTGTGTGTGTGTGTGTGTGTGTGTGTGTGTGTACCGTCCAACCTTCAGGGGTTTTGTTGAGTTGTTTTCAGAGATATTTCCTAAGGTTGTATGATCCAAGGAAACGTGTTTTCTCCTTGCCTTATCTGTGTCTGGTGTGTGAGTAACCAGAAGCACTCTTTCTGCCTTGGAACTGTGAAGAAGATTCTCTCTCCACCATCACCACGAGATTCCCTTGCATTCCCTCTTCTTCTTCCTGTGACCCTGATCAAAGCATGAGCAAAGGAAGAGAATCCTGCCTCAGCACCCACAAAGAGATGTCTGCAATCCCGCTCTGATCAGCTACTTGATCCCCACCACCATCTGTGGGTTGTGCGCTCCAGAAGCAATCACTGACTGTGTAGCCACCACTCTGGAACTGGGGCCAGACATTGGTTCTCTATCACGTAGATCTATCAGAAATTTCCTGGCAACTTCCTAAGTTGTCTTTTGTGTTTGTGGGCTAAAAAGTCTGGAAATTGCCACAGCTTCCAGAAATTCAGTCACCTGAGGGGACTATAGCCTTTTTGTTCCAGCACTACCCAAGATGGACTGAACTCTTATATCAGACTGGTGCCCCAGACCTTTCCTTTTGACCTTCCAGATTTCCTTGGCTTAGACACTTGTTTCACTCTACATTTTGTGGGTTCTTCTGCTCTAGAATATGTTTAGAGTCATTTTTACAGATATTTGGGGGAGAGGAAATCGTTGCTTTTTCTCTACCATCTGGGCTCCACTTTAGTGATTTCTTTTTCTTAGATTTCTTGCACTGTAAAATAATATCTACACTATTCTATCACAGTGACCTCATGCTACAATATTTTCAACTTAACGTCTTTAGTAAAAAGAAAACAGTATGTGTTTTCATCTGTCTCTATCAAGTGAAATATTTTGAACCCTTAACAATTCTTATTTTTGGCTATTGCCTGCCTTTCTTCAGTCTTTGTTGAAGAACATTGTAGGAAACATATTTTCCATTCTTTCTCCCCCTCTGTTCTCTTCACATTTTACAAATACTTTAGATGAGATACTAAATTTCATATTTTTCAAATATTTTTATTATTTATGTCTATGCACTTAGTTTAATATTTTCATCTACATCTGTGATGCAAGTATAAGATTGTCTTAGTTTGGAATACATCTGAGTAGCTAACTGCTCTACAGATAGTGAAACTTTTATTATCTATGACTAACTCAGCTTTATTTGATTTTGGATCTTGATGTGGACTTATAATTGCTTGTCAGAAACCTCAATTGACTCTTAGAATTTATGCCTACATTTGATGTATTTGTTTTTAAGCTGCTTCATGGGAACTACAGTAATTGAACTATTATTGAATGTCATCGTGGCATGCTTTTTTTTCTATTCAGGTAGAAAAACTAATTCAAGTGAACTAATGATTTGTTTGATTTTTTTCCAATTTAATTACTACTGTGAATGTAACTTATTTCTGAGATTTAGCTATCTTCAGTGTTAATCTTAAATATAATAAAATGTATTTGTTAGGGAGGGTTCTAATGAACCGTGTAACAACCTCTCCTCTGTCATGCACACACACACACACACACACACACACACATACTCTTCAAAAATATTTGAGAAAAATAAGTTATTAACAGTTTCTCTCAATACCACTAATGAGAGAAGAAGAAATTGTTACATTAATTTTTGTTCATTTTAAAGGAAATTACATAATCTGGGCCTTGATGTAAAGTGGTCAAGAAATATTTTTTCCACAATTGTCTTGTGGCAAAGTTATTGTACATATGAAGACGAATCTGCAATGCTTGTGTATCATATTATCTATACTTCTTCTGCAAACTCTCCATAGGTTGACCAGGTCTCTGGTGGGAGGTGAAGTAGGGGAGGGCAATATTACATATCCTCAGAGCACTAGGGAAGTCCCTAAGCAGTTGTCTTTTCCAATGCTATAGCCCATCAACTAAATCGTATGCTTTCCCACCCCCCATAATTATGAGTTAAGTTTAAATACAAAGACTTAGCTAGTTTCTAGAAAGAGACATTTTATTAAGGGGGTAAAATAAGAATAATAGTTAAACAATAAGCCCTCATGATTTTATGATATACTCTTTCACCAGTGCATCTCAAATTCAGGGGAATATTGGTTCATACTTAAAGTGCATTGGATAAAAAAAAAGTGACTCATATCTTGTGTCATTAAGATGTTTTCCTTAGGGATGATATTCCTTTTCTGCTGGACCCCTCATAGAAGCTTCCACCTGCTTTTCTTCATCATGTCCAATTTATCCTTGACTTCCGGTACATACAATAGCATCAGTTACTTTAAAACATTGCTAGAATGCTGATGAAAAGTTAAAAATACTCCAGTCCTCCAAAATTCATAAAGTCCTCACAAAGCACAGGAAGTTAGAGGCTGAAAACAAGTTGAATTCTATATTCTTTTCCCCCACAATTGCTCTTTCCCAGGGAGTTCATTAGAAATATTTATTCATGATTCACAACTTACTTGAATCTACAAGTTGTTAACTGCCTTGTTAATTATACAAAAGCTACCCAATCTGAATATACTTCCTGTGGAAAATCATTCCATTACATCTAGGGATTTTCAAAGGTATCTAAAATGAAAAAGAAAATCTCATGTTTTGTCTAAATCTTTTCTATAATAAAATAAAGATGCTTAAGCTTTGTTAACATCCAGTTTTTTGATTTCCTAAATGGAGCTGTTCTCACCGAAGAAATAGAATAAAGTTGATCAATGATTGAGTCAATAGATCCCCACCTTTATTCTTCTATTTTCCAATTTGTCTAAAGGATATCTAAGAGTTATTCTATATCTAGAAATCCCTCAAACTATGTTTTCTGTGTGGTTTTCTATATTTTTCCCAGTTTGCCAAATCCTAATGCTTCCAATAACCCATTTTAGTGCTCATATTCCATATCTTCGCATGCCTAGGGTCATATTCCATCAATTACATTCCTTATTTCACATATATTCAATTACTCCTACCTTATGGTTTCTTAATTTAATTTTGCCAGCAACTGGTGGATCAGAGGCACAGAGCTTATAGAAAATAAAGAGATAACATCAGCAGGTTCTAGGTGAACCTGTACCATCTGTACATGACTTGTACATGACTGATATATTGATCTGAGGGTCAAGGTTTATATACTCTCTTAAGCAAGCTAGCAAGCAGTGTCATTCCCGTGAAAACATGTTTAGTTTACATCTTTTACTTCCATATCTTAGTTCCTTCTATGTAACAACCTCGGGCTAAACAATTAGGGTCAGGACGATCTTGTCCTTGATTATCAGGAGTGGAATAGTGACCTAATTTCCTGAGAAAATCAGCCTTTACCCTAGTATAAGTGTCACGTATCTCACATTCCAGACTCCATCAGTACTAGCTCTCTACATAATTTCTTAATATAAGGAAGGTAAGAAATTAAAATCATGTTTTGGCCTTTCTAATGTGAAATACACAAGGCACACACACATATATGTGTATATTATACACGTATATATTTTATATGTGTGTGTGTATTTTAGATATGTTCACACACAAACACACACACACACATATATATAGATATATAATGGGCATACATATATATACATATATATATATATATATATATGCACATATATACCTATGTGAGTAGGGAGAGAGAATAATTATAATATAAACTAATAGAGTAGGAAGAACATTAAATTGAATTATAGGACTTGGCTTCAATTTCCATTTTTCATATTAATTTTATGTGTAGATTAATCACACTGGACTTCATTTTCCTTATCTATCATAGGCAAGATTTGGATGAAATGATCTCTAAGATTCCTTTTATGATCCATTAATTTTATAGCCTTTGTATTCTAGCTTTGTAAGCCCAGAAAATGTGATATTGCAACTTTATTTTACTGCAATCATCCTTAATTTTAGATGAACGGCAAGGGACAAAGCCTTTTGAATTTTAGATGAACGGCAAGGGACAAAGAATACTTCTTGTGGGAAAAATACCAGAAATGATTACCGGAATTAAGAGCATGGGTCTAGAATGGGATATGGAGGATTATGAAAGGCACTCTTATTTGGTCTGTGAGAGAGAGGAGGGTAGAAACAAAGAAATAAAAAGAAAAAGAAATAAAAAGTAAAAGGTGGATGTGAGGACAAAGAAAGGAAAGGAAAGAAGGGAACAAGGAAGAAAGGAAGGAAGGAAAGAAGGAAGGAAATAAGGGTGGGTGGAGGAAAGGAGGGAAGGGAGAAGAGGAAGGAAGGGGAGAAGGTAAGGAGAGGTCAGGAAAGGGGAGGGAAAAAGCAGTTCTGGGTAAGTGGGGGGAAAGGGGAGGAAAAAGAATTGACAGGAAAAAGAAATATTCTTTCCCCTTTCCGACAGGTGAAAGAGGAGAAAAGAAGTTTTATCTCTCAAATGCTCCATTTAAATATGATTAACTGCAATAACACTAATTAATAAATATTTGTTTACTGAATGTTAACTATTAGTACAAGAGTAGTTCCCCTTTTGTCCCAATAACCCCTCCTCATAATATATTCATTTCTATCTAGATCTTCCTTGTTCTCTCCTTTAAATCACCTTTTTAGTTATTTCCCTGCATAGTTGTGATGACTATGACAGTATAATAGAAATTTTCTATTCTTCATTCTTCTTAGTTATTGAATTTAAAAAAAAAATCGTTCTTTTGAAATACTTGAATTTGATTTGTCAGAATAACGTTGTCATTTTTCCCCATAAAGTTATCTCATTGATTTGACTAACATATCACTGAATCCAATATCTAAGAATTGTCTTCAGTTTTCATCACATTTAATATCTCAATTATAAAAAAATTTAAATGATTTAAACTTCTATTTTAGTAAAGAGTTTACAGGGCTTGAGTGTCCTTTGACAGGTTGTCTCCCAGAAAATTTATGTTTTATTGCTACTTGAGTATTATTTTTAACTAATTAATCCTAAGTTTTGTAAATAATATGCAGAAAGACTGATTTTATTTTTTTATCTAACTTAAACTAAAGTTGTTGTTTTCATCAATACTCTGAGATTTTCTCATTAAATCGTAATGTCACGTGTAAATTGAGATATTTTCTTTGTTCATGCTTATTCATTCATCTTTTCTCATGTCACCTAATATTTCTAAAAAATATTTCAAACCACAGTAATCACAATGAATATCCTCAATTATTTACCGATATTGGGGGGGCATTTCAATATTTTACCCATTTGAAATAATGTTATCACTTGGTTTAAATAAGGATTTTTCTTATACTAAGAAAACACCCTTTTATTCCCTTTAATATTTTGGAGATGAGTAAAAATGACATTTTTATAAAAGGCTTTTGAGGGGTTTTGTTTGATTTGATAATATGATGTTATTTTTATTAATACAATGTATTGAATAATGATGAAATTTTTCTTTGCTGTAAAACTATTTATAGAATAAATCCAACCTGGCTTTAGCAAATTGTGTTAGGGAAAAACCATTACTATAACTTTTTGATATTTTACTCAATATTGTTGCATCAACATTGAACAATGATACTGATCTATATTTTTCTCTAAGTTATTCCTGGTGTCATCCCCATCATGGTTTATGTTTCTCTACTTATTTGCATAATATGCATATCTATATAGAGGATGACTGGTACAGTGTCTACTTTCTCTACTTTCACATATTTATATACTTTATAAGTTATTTCAATATGAATGCATTTAGATCAAGGTTTTAACCATTACCACATTTAGCAACTCTTTTATGACTTTTTCAATTTATCTTTCAAAAATAATGTTAGTAAGGATCTGAATTCATTATTTTGGCAATATTGCTTATTAAATATTTTGAAAATATATATTTATTTAAATTATCCTCATTTTTCATTACTAAATATAACTTTTTTTAAAATTTACTTTAGTTTTTCCTCTGAAATCCACTGTGAGCTTCCCTTTTCTATACATTTCTATACATCTTACATTTTTCTTAAGTTAACTCTCTCTCTCTCTCTCTCTCTCTCTCTCTCTCTGTCTTTCTGTCTCCCCTCCTAGTCTATTCCAACAAGCTTACCCCCAAAACCACGAACTTCCTTCAGTTAATATAGAACTCTCTGCACCAATATTGATCTATTTATCTATCTACAATAATCTGATTATTATTACCATATAATGGCATCTAAGAATACTAGGTATTTCTGACAGGGTCTCCTTTCTCAATTTTTCTGAAATATTTACTTATGTTACAAGTTATTGCTCTATAACATTATGTGGATGCAATAATCTACCTCCACTTTATGGGCACATTAAAGTTGTATCTACACTAATAGAAATAAATCATCAAAGAATAGGAAAGTGATGGTCTAGATACTCTTTTTTTTGTGAGTAGACATTTTTCCCCCTGTAACTTTTGTTTTTAATTATGGATGACACAATTGAGAACAGGTATTTTTTTAATAATAGTTGAGAACCACAGTGTCAAGAAGATATTCAAGATGTTGTGTGTGAGTGTGTATACACACACACTCACATCCACATATATATACATATGTGTATATATGGATATACATGCATCTATGTGTATAGATACATATATACCCTACATATATTCCCACGTATACATACACATAGGGGTATATGTGTACATACATACATATATGTTCATGTGCATACCATTTGTTAAAAAAGTAGATGTTTAATTTGAACAAAAGAACATGGAAGAGAAATGTATTGTTTACTGAGGACCCTAAAGAGGAAAAATATGTGCCTGACACTTTCATACTAAGCATGTGGTGCAATAATGCAGTAAAATTGAAGACTTTTCTTTTTTGAAGAGATAGCTTGCCATGATTTTCCAATCTTCTATTTGGAAAATGGATTTTTAACATACATGTAAGTCTTTAAATTTGTTCCTATGTTTTGATCTGATTTTTTCATCCCAATGTTAAAATTTGTAATGATATTTTTTTGAATTATGATTCTAAAAGAAGTACGTTAGCTGCTTATTAAGCCTTGTGTCATCTGCATGCTTGATGAATAAGGCATCTTTATCTTTATTCTAGTTATTGTTTAAAAACAAATTAAACAATAGGAACTGGAGTTTTCAAAGGAAGATAGAAAGAAACTAATATCCACCAAATTATACCATTAAAGTGCTAACAGTGCAAGAGAATGAAAAGCAATAAAGAAAAACAAAGAGATTCAGTTCAAACTTCTTCCATACATTAAAGCACATAAAATGACTGACAATCTGCAGAAACCTTGAAAGTAAGAAATCATTTTTAAAATTAATTTATTTTTAAACATTAATTGTCACAAGATTTTAAACTCTAAATTTTCTCCCCATCTCTCCTCTCCCTCATCCCAAGATGGCATGCATTCTGATTACCCCTTCCCACAGTCTGCCTTCTATTCTACCCCTCCTCCACTTTCTTGTAGGGCCATACTCCATGGCCTGTATAGCTTATTTCCCAGTTGCATGTAAAAGTAATTTTTAACATTTGTTTTTAAAACTTTGAGTTCCAAATTCCTTCATTCTTCACTCCCCACCCACTCTCATTGAGAAGGCAAGCAATTCAATATAGGTTATTCATGTGTAATCATGCAAAACATTTCCTTAATAGTCATGTTGTGAAAGACTTTATGTCTCTCCATCCTACCCCACACCATTTATACTGCTTTCAACTTTGACCCTGTCTATTTTCAGAAATGTGTACTTCTGGCTACCCCCTTCCTCAATCTACCCTCACATCTAACATTCCCACCCCCATATCTTATCCCCTTACCCCTTACTTTCCTGTAGGGTAAGATACCCAATTGAGTGTCTGTTGTTCCCTCCTTAAGCCACATCCTATGAGAGTAAGGTTCACGCATTCCCTCTCCCCTCCCATCTATCTCTTCCCTTCCACTGTGAAAACTTTTTTCTTGCCGCTTTTATGTAAGATAATTTACCCCATTCTATCTCTCGCTTTCTTCTTCTCCCAATATATTCCTTTCTCACCCCTTAATTTTATTCTTTTAGATATCATTCTTTCATATTCAACTCATCCTTAGCGTCTCATGAGTTGCAAATATCATCTTTCCATGAAAGAATGTAAACAGTTCAATTTCTGTAAGTCCTTTATTTTTTGCTTTTCTGTTACCTTCTTATGCTTCTCTTGATTTTTATATTTGAAAATCAAATTTTCTATTCACTTCTGGTTTTTTCAGCAAGAAAGCTTGAAAGTCCTCTATTTCATTGAAATTCCATTTTTTCCTCCCTGAAGATGCCCTCTCGCATCACACATTTAGTTAAAATACAATGGAAATATGAATCAAAGATGGAAAGAGATGTCATAAAGAAATTAGAAAAAACATTAATAAAAGTACATTCCTAATCTATGGACAGAAGATTTCATGAACATATGTGTGTGTGTATGTGTGTGTTCGTATTTAAATGGCACTAAAGCTGTCACTATGGTTACAAGGAAAATAGAAATCTAGGAAAAATTAGCAAGTATCTTTGTTAAAAATTTCAGAGATGTGTAAGGAATTGATTCAAATTTATGATAAATAGCCATTGTTCACTAGATAATAAACAGATCTGATTAGGAAATTTTCTTTTATTTGGATCTTTACATTTTTAATAAAAAATAATTAACACAGTACATTGCTCCAAACTCCCAGGGATCATGCTTTACTATAAAATTTATGTTGACTTAGATCATTACCTCTAGGTCAGAAAAGTTTGGGAGAACATGGTGTGATGGTCTGAGAAATGAAGGGGAAAGGTACTCACACACACACACACACACACACACACACACACACACACACACACACTAGGGTTATTATGGGAAACACAAGGAGTAACACTAAAGAGGAGCAACCAGTGGCCACACAGGAGTTTGAGCCCAAAAGGGACAGAATGCTGTGGTGGCTTCACCCATGAAGTCTCTTTGTGGGTTGGGCAAGGACTCAGATATGGTGAGCTGAGGCTACTCTCCTCGAGATTCTGTCATTGCATCTGGACTCTTGACCATTCCATGGATACTGAGGCTGCACTGTCCTTCAGCGTCGGCTGCCCTGGCCCTTGGCAGATTGGAGGCTGTGCAGGCAGCTCCCCTGGGAAGGACAGGAGACAGCGGGGTACAAGTTAGAGGAGATAGGAGCAAAGTGGAACAGGCTGTGTACATAAAACCCCACTAGAAGTTAGGTGGTAGGGAGGTGGGGCAGGTGGACTCCTAGGATCATTGTTTGACCAGAGTGCCATTCTCTGGCTGTGTCATGTTTCTGCATCTGAATGACCTGGAGGGTTGGCATGGGGTAAGGATGATAACTTTGTGTAGAATAGGATCCTGGGACCAGATTAATCTTCCTGGTCTGGGTAGCTCTTCTTTAAATGGAAAATTCTGAAACATAGTTGAGCACTTTGGCCAGCCTCACCAGAATGAAGGGGAACTTCTGATCTAACTTCAGTGCAACGGACTCGGAGAGATCAAGGCAGGAACAGTAACCAAGACCATAAATAAAGCCAATGAAGAGTCCACAGATGTTGTTGAGGAAAGAGGTTTGGGGAATAAACCAGGAGACAAATAACAGGAGCCCAGGTATCCCTGAGGTAGAGATGGGGATCCCAAAGAATAAAGTTCTTCTCATTCTAGTGAGGATGGAGCTACACTCAACATGGAAAAAGCCACTATAGTGGAATCCCCGGGGTCTTATACTCCTCCAAGGCCAGCCAGATCCAAGAAAGTTTTCAGGGGGATTAAGAGAAAGATAGACAAGAAAGCAAAGATCAAGGTGAAGAAACTGTGGTGCACAGTGCCCACACTCTTCTCAAAGCTGCCAGCAAAGCTCCAGATTATGATGACGCCAGAGAACAAGGAGAGGGGATGCTCATAGATCAAAATGTAGATTATCAACCTGTAAATTTCCTAGTATCACTGCAAAATAGCAGGCCACAGGGCAGGTCTCGAGGGTTGTAACGGCACCTTGGGCTCCCTGAGGGTGGAGGCAGGGGTACCAGCAGGAGTCAGCAGCAGAAATGAACAGCTACAGTAGTGCTGTGAAGAAGGCGGCCGACAGTACCTTAGGATATAGGCCTCCCTAGCAGCTGCCCCTACCACCAGTGCAGCCCCTGCTGCCATTGTCCCCCGGAAATTTTCAAAGTAATTAGTTATCAACTACCACATAAAATGCTACAAAAAGCTAAACAAGGGAATTGCACTATAAAGCAAGTCACACCCATAAGATTGATAAAGATCACAAAAAAAGGAAAGTGACAAAAGTTGGACGAGCTTTGAGAAAACAGTTACACTAAATAATGTTCTTAGAAGTGTGAATTGCTCCAGTTTTTCTATCATTCAGTTTATAATAATACCCTTCTAATCATTAAACTGTGCCCGTCCTTTGATTGAGTGGTCCCAATATAGACATATACACCAAAAGGATGAAAGGAAGAGGACAAGGACCCATAGGAACACACACAAAAAAAAACAGAACTGGAGCCAAAATGGCAGAGTAGAAGCAGGGGCCTTCCTTAGCTCTCACCCCAAACCCATCAAAACACCTGTAAAAAATGACTTTAAACAAATTTTAGAGCTGCATAAATGCCAGAGTGAAACAGATTTCCAGTTCAAGATAATCTGGAAAGTCAAAAGGAAGGGTTGATTGCACCAGGTTTGCAGTGCAGTAAAGTCCAGTGTGGGCCACACCAGCACAGACTAGACTGGAGCAGGCCTCAGGATGCTGAATTACTGGGAGCTATAGTACTTTCCACTCTTATTAGCATACAAACACAGAAGACAGCTTACAAGGTCAACAGGAAAGCTTTCTGACCTGGGTGAGAGAGGAACATGGCTGCTCCCAGTGCCAACCCCAGCCTCCAGGTGGCAGCAGCCACTGATGCTGTGGTGGTTGCTTCTGAAACTCTCAGTCAGCAAATGGTGGTGAATTGAATGTTTGAGTTGAGACCCATTCCTTGGTGGATGTCCTGGGGTGAGAAGGAGCCCTGACATGGCTCCTGAACTTTAGGGGGCTGTGAAGAGGAAATCCTATTTGCAGTTCCAGGGCAGCAAAGGGTGATTGTCATGGCTCACAGACCAGAGTGCAGGCCAGAATAAGAAGGAACACCTCTCCTTTGATCACAGCACTTTGGAGAAACTGAGAATTTACAGGTCCTTAGAGATAGCTCTGAGAACAACCACACAAAAGCCCTGAAATGTTGGGAAGTACGCCCTTCACTTAACAAAGAGCTCAAAAGTCAAATAATTGTCTGAGACAGTGACCAAAACAGGGAAAAACAAGACTATAGGAGGTTATTTCTTGGTGAAAAGTATTTTCTTATGAAGAGGAAGATCAAAGCGTACAATATGAGGAAGACAGCAAGGACAAGGTTCCTATATCCAAAGTCTTCAAGAAAAATGTGAAATTGTCTCAGGCCATGGAAGGACTCAAAAAGATTTTGAAAATCAATTAAGAGAAGCAGAGGAAAGTTTGGGAAGCAAAATGAGAGAGTGATGCAAAAAAAAAAAAATCCAGAAAAATAAGTCAACAGCTTCTTTTTGGGAAATCAAGAAAACGAAAGTAATGAAAAAAAAAGAAGATAACGTGAAATATCGCATCGGAAAAACAACTGACCTGAAAAATACTTAGAGGAGAGATTTTTTTTTTAAAAGTATTGGACTACCTGAAAGCTATGCATAAAAAAAAATCCTAGACATCATATTCCAAGAAATTATCTAGGAAAATGGTCCTGTTATTCTAGAACCAGAGCACAAAATAGAAATCTAAAGAATCTGACAACCACCTCAAAGTGATCTCAAAAGGAAAATTCTTGTAATATTGTAGCCAAATTTGAGAGTTCCCAGGTCAAGGAGAAAAATATCATAAACAGTCAAAAAGAAACAATTCACGTATTGTGGAAACATAATTAGGATAAAAGAGGATTTAGTAGACTCAGCACTAGGTTACTGAAGGGCTTGGAATGTGATGTTTCAGTGAGCAGAGGAGCTAAGATTCAAACCAAGAATAATCTACCCAGAAAAATTGAATATAATATTTCCAAGGGGAAAATGGAATTTCAGTAAAATGGAGGACTTTCAATCATTCTTGTTGAAAAGACCAGAATAGAATAGAATAGTTGAATAGAAAATTTGACTTTCAAATACAAGAATCAAGAGAACCAAGAAAAGGTAAACAGGAAAGAGAAACCATAAAGGACACATTAAATTTGAAGTGTTTGCATTCCTACATGGAAAGATATTTGTAACTCATGAGACATTTCTATGCATTAGAGTAGTATATGTGTGTATGTATGTGTGTATGTATATAAATATGTGTTTAGACATATATAATGTATACATGTAGACACACATGTATGTGTGTCTATATGTATATATGTATACATACATATCATGCAAGAAATCGGGGAGAAGGTGATTAGAGGGGAAGTATAATAGAAGGGCTGGATCATTGGGGGATGGGGTAATCAAGTGCAAATACTATTGTGGGGGGACAAGTCAAGGGAGAGAATGGAATAAAGAGGCAGGACAGGACAGAGGGAATTGTGATGAGTTTTTTGCAACGTTACTGCTTTGGAAATACTTTACATGGCTACACATATATCAAATTGCTTGCTATCTCAGTGAGAATGCATAGGGAGGGAGAAAGGGAGAGAATGTGGAACTTGAAGCTTTAAAATTTTTTTTATTATTTTTAATTGAAATATTTTGTTTTCAGCGTTATGCAATGACTTCCATAGATCTTAGAATTTTTCCCACACCTTCACCCTTATGCCTCACTCTCTCCTCACTCCCTCCCAGAGACAGCGTAAGATCTTATATAGATTTGAAACTTACATTCCTATTAAATGCATGTTGCATAGGAGAATGAAAATGAATGGCGTAAACCATAAAACAAAAGAAAAAATACCATAATACAAAAGAAAATGGCCTGTTTCTGTCTCTCATCCAATTCCATAGTTCTTTCTCTGGAAGTGGAAGGTGTTTTGCCTCCAGATTCCACTGGAAATTTTTTAAGTCCAAGCATGTCAGTGAAGTACTAAGTCTACCAGAAAAATTCCTCACACAGTGAGGTTGTTGTTGTGTACAAAATGATCCTGGTTCTCCTCCTTTCACTCAGCATCTGTTCATATCTTCCTGTTCATTGTTTCTCATGGTATAATAATATTCCATTGCATCCGTATACCACAACTTGTTCAGCCATTTCTCAGTTGATGGTCATGCCCTTCATTTCCAGTTTTTGGCCACCAAAAAAAGAGAAATGCTATAAATATTTTGTACATGTGGGACCCTTTCCAATTTCTATGATATCTTTGAGATAGAGTCCCAGAAGCGATGTTACTGGGTTGAAAGGAATGTATATGTTTGTAGCCCTTTGGGCATAATTCCAAATTGCTCCCAGAATAGTTGGATCTGCTCACAGCACCACCAACAATGAATTAGTCTTCCAACTCTTCCATATCTTCTCCAATATTTATCTTCTTCCTATTTTGTCATGTTAGCCAATCTGACAGGTGTGATGTGGTACCTCAGAGTTGTTTTTATTTGCATCTGTCTAATCAAAAGTGATTTAGAGCACTTTTTCATATGATAATAAATGTATCAAATTTCTTCTTCTGATAATTGCCTGATCATATCCTCTGAACATTTATTCATTGAGGAATGACTTGTATTCTTGGATATTTGACTCACTTCTCTATATAGTTTAGAAAGGAGGCCTTTATCACAGATGCTACTTGCAAAAATTCTTTCCCAGTTTTCTATTTCCCTCTTAAACTTTGTTGCATTGGATTTATGCAAAAACTTTTAAATTTGAGGTAATCATAATTATTTATTTTGAACTTCATAATGTTCTTTATCACATTTGGGTCATAAATTTCTTCATTTTCCATAAATCTGACAAATACACTATTCCTTGCTCCCCTAATTTGTTTGCAAGGTCAATCTTTATACCTGGAACATGTAGATCTGGACTTTATTCTTGTGTGTACTGACAGACATTAGTCTATGCCTAGTTCCAACCACACTGTCATTCAGTTTTCCTAGCAATTTTTATCAAGCAGTGAGTTCTTATCTTAGAAGATGGGGTCATTGGGTTTATCAAACAGTAGATTGCTATATTCATTAACTAATGTGTCTTGAGTAACCAACATATTACACTGGTCTCCCCTTGGGTTTCTTAGCCACTATCAAGAAATTTTGATAATTGCTGCTTTATAATACAATTTGAGATCTGCTAGGGCTAGGGCAACTTCCCTAGAATTCTTTTCATTACTTCCCTTGATATTCTGGACCTTTAGTTCTTCCAGATGAATTCTGATATTATTTTTCTGCCTCCACAAAATAATTTTCTGGTAATTTGATTGGTATTATACTAAGCAAGTAAATTAATTTAGGTAGAATTGACATTTATATTATATTAGCTCAGTCTCCTGACGAGCAAGTGATGTTTTTCCACTTACTTAGATCTGACTTTATTTGCCTAGAGTGTTTTTTAATTGTGTTCATATGGTCCTTAGGTTTGCTTTGGCAGATAGACTCCCACATAATTTATAGTGTATTCCGAAGTTTTAACGGGATTTTTCTTTCTATCTCTTGCTGTTCTGCTTTATATATATATATATATATATATATATATATATATATATATATATATATATATATATATATATATATATATATATGGAGATGTTTTATGTGTTTTGGTTTTGTAACCTGCAACTTTTTTGGAGTTGTTTACTGTTTCACCTGGTGTTTTACTTCATTCTCCGTGGTTCTTCAAGTATATCAGAACATCATGTACAAAGGTTAATAATTTACTTTCTTCTTTGCGTATTCTAATTCCTTCCATTTCTTTTCCTTCTCTTATTGCTACAGCTACCATTGTAATACCATACTGAATAACAATGGTGATAATGGTTGTCCTTGTTTCACCCCTGATCTTACTGGAAATTCATCTAGCTTATCCACATTGCATATAATGCTTGCTGATGGGTTTGGGTATATACTGTTTATTATTTTATGGAAATTCCATTGATTCCTATGCTTTCCAGTGTTTTCAATAGGAATTGGTTTTGTATTTTCAAAAAGTTTTTCTGCATCTATTGAGATAATCATATTCTTCCTTTCGGTTTTGTTGTTGATATGATCAATAATGCTAATAGTGGGGAGGAGGAGCCAAGATGGTGCCGCAGAAAGATTCACATATGCTAGCTCCGAACCCACAACGCATAAATTTCCTGTAAAAAGAACTCCCCACAAATTCTGAAGCAGTGGAAGCCTCACAGCAACGCAGTGGTGGAGATTTGTGTTCCAGAGAGCTCTGAAAAACCAGCACCAAAGGTCCATCGTGTACCAGACAACAGAGCCCTGCCCTGCCTGGCCAGGCAGCCCCGAGAGGAGCAGATGCAAGCAGGTTTCAGGGATGGAACCTCCGGCGACCATAAAGGTCCCTCCACCCACAGATGCTACAGGTCAGTGAGAGAGACTTCTGGGCTGGCCGAGAGGGGAGCGGGGTGTCTCCATAACTCAGGCCCCCTCAGGAGGCAGCAGTAGAGGCAGTGGTGGCCAGGAGCTCCCAGAGCAGGAAGGACCACAGATCCATTACTGAAGGTCTCTGCATAAACCCCCTGAGGGAACTGAGCCTGGGAGGCGGCCCTGCCCCTACCTGAGAACTTGAATTTAATTTTACCCTGAATAGCAGCCCCGCCCACCACTGAAAGCCCTGAGGCTGGGGAGCAGTATTTGAATCTCAGATTCCAAGCACTAGCTGGGTGGATCTTGGCGGGTGTGGAGAGGAATCTCAGAAGTCAAGTAACTGGATGGGAAAATGCCCAGAAAAGGGAAAATATACAAGACTATAGAAGGTGACGTTCTTGGTGAACAAATGTTTCCTCCTTTCCTTTATGACGAGGAACAACAATGCTTATCATCAGGGAAAGACATAGAAGTCAAGGCCTTTGTATCCAGAATATCCAAAATAGATATCCAATGGGCTCAGGCCATGGGAGAGCTCAAAAAGGATTTTGAAAATCAAGTTAGACAGGTGGAGGAAAAACTGGGAAGAGAAATGAGAGAGATGGAAGAAAAACATGAAAAACGGGTCAATACCTTGCTAGAGGAGACCCAAAAAAATGCTGAAGAAAGTAACACCTTGAAAAATAGGCTCACTCAATTGGCAAAAGAGGTTCAAAAAGCCAATGAGGAGAAGAATGCTCTAAAAAGCAGAATTAGCCAAATGGGAAAAGAGGTTCAAAAGCTCAGTGAAGAAAATAATTTCCTCAAAATTAGAATGGAATAGATGGAGGCTAATGACTTTCTGAGAAAGCAAGAAATCACCAAACAAAAGCAAAAGAATGAACAAATGGAAGAGAATGTGAAATATCTCACTGGAAAAACAACTGACCTGGAAAATAGATCCAGGAGAGACAATTTAAAAATTATGGAACTACCTGAAAGCCATGATCAAAAAAAGAGCCTAGACATCATCTTCTATGAAATTATCAAGGAAAACTGCCCTGAGATTCTAGAACCAGAGGGCAAAATAAGTGTTGAAGGAATCTGTCAATCACCACTTGAAAGAGTTCCAAAAAGAGAAACTCCTAGGAACATTGTGGCCAAACTTCTGAACTCCCAGCTGAAGGAGAAAATTTTGCAAGCAGCTAGAAAGAAACAATTCCAGTATTGTGGAAATAAAATCAGGATAACTCAAGATCTAGCAGCTTCTATATCAAGAGATCGAAGGGCATGGAAGAGGATATTCCAGAAGTCAAACAAACTAGGACTCAAACCAATAATCACCTACCCAGCAAAATTGAGTATAATACTTCAGGGGAAAATATGGTCTTTCAATGAAACAGAGGACTTTCAAGCATTGCTGATGAAGAGACTAGAGCTGAAAAGAAAATTTGACTTTCAAACACAAGAATGAGAAGAAACATGAAAAAGTAAACAGCAAAGAGAAGTCATAAGGGACTTACCAAAGTTGAACTGTTTATATTCCTACATGGAAAGACAATATTTGTAACTCTTGAAACTTTTCAGTATCTGGATAGTTTGTGGGATTATACACACACACACACACACACACACACACAGAGACGTGCACACACATACACATGCGCACACACACATACACACATGCATGCAAACACAGAGACAGAGAGCACAGAGTGAATTGAATAGGATGGGATCATATCTAAAAAGAAATTAAGGTAAAGGGTGAGAGAAAAATGTAGTGGGAGGAGAGAGGGTGAAATGAAATGTGGTAAATTATCTCTCAATCAAGAGGCAAACAGGAGACTTTTTAGTGGAGGTAAAAAGAGGAGACCTGAGAAGAAAACATGAAGTTTACTCTCATCATATTCGACTAAAGGAAGGAATAAAATGCACACTCGTTTTGGTATTAAAACCTATCTTACAATACAGGAAAGTGGGGGAGAAGGAGATAAGCAGGTTTGGGAGGACAATGGAAGGGAGGGCAATGGGAATAGGGAGCAATTTGAAGTCAAGACTCAGGGAGGGACAGTATCAAAAGACAGAATAGAGACAATGGGAGACAGGATAGGATGGAGGGAAATACAGTTAGTCTTATTAGTGAAGCAGAAGATAGCAATAGGGAAAATTCGCCTCTACCAGTCACTAGTTTAAATTTAAGGGAAAGAACTTCCCCAGACCCCTTAAATTTGGAGATTCAAGACAACAGACAAGAAGCAATCTTTTAAAAGTGATGTGTCACATTCTATCAAAAGATCAATTATCAAATCAGATTTTAAATGACTATAGGTCATCTATAGATGAGGAAAATTAAGCCCAGAGAGTGACCTGCCCAAGTTTACATAGGTGATTCAAATCTAGTTCTACCTTTTTCCATTTTTTTAATCTGTAAATGATGATAGAGGTAATGAATAAGTGCTTCAAAGAAGCAGAAATTCTCAGAATTGCAAGGGATCTCAGAGGTTATCAGACTAAACTATTACGCACCCTCCCCGCACTCCCAAATAATTCCCTCTATGAACTGCCAACAAGTGGTTATTTTCTTGAAAGCCTGTAGTGAAAGGAATCTGCCACTTCCTCAGGCAGCCAATTTGACTTTTGAATATCTCTTATCATTAGATTTTCCTTATGTAGAGGGGTTGACTATGGAGACAACAAATATGCTTCTCAAACAAATATAATCATTCTTTTTTTATCACAGCCTTTCAAATACTTAAAGAGAGCATCTAACAGGTCCCTTATAAAATCTTTTGCAGGCAAATTTTCTAAGTTATTTTTACCAATCCTCATACAGTACAATTTCATAGTTCTTTACCATCCTGTGAAACCTACTTTGGGCACTAAAAACAAAGCCAAAAAAACAAACAAACAAAAAAAAAATACTCTTATCGAAGTCATTTGCAAATCTACGCAGATATGGCCTGTACTGAATTGCCTGCCTTCCCAAAGGTAATCGGTGGGGAGGGAGGGATGGGGAGAATTTGGAACTCAAAATTTTAGGAACAACTGTCGAGTATTGTTCTTGCTATTAGGAAATAAGAAATACAGGTAATGGGGAAGAGAAAGTTATCTGGCCCTACAGGACAAAAGAGAAGTTGGGGACAAGAGAAGGGAGGGATGATAGAAGAGAGGGCAGATTGGTGATAGGGAAAATTGGATTGCTCGGTGTATTGGGGTGGGAGGAGGGCATAAATGGGGAGAAAATTTGGAACCTAAAATTTTGTGAAAATGAATGTTAAAAGTTAAATAAATCTATATTAAAAAAATCTTTAAAATACTCTCTGTAAAAAAAAAATAACAATAATAATGCTAATAGTTTTTTTTTTTTCTAATATTCAACCAGCCCTGCATTCCTGGTATAAATACGTAAATGTATCATCCCCATAATAAGTTGCCGTAATTTTTTGCTAATATCTTATTTAAAATTTTTGCCTCTCTATTCATCAGAGAACGTGATCTATAATTTTCTTTCTCTGTTCTTACTCTTCCTGATTTGTGTCAGAACCATATTTCTATCATAAAAAACAAAAAAAAAAATTGGTAGTACTCCGTCCTTGGCAATTTTCCTAAATATATTATATAGTATTGAAATTCACTGTTCTGTAAATATTTGATAGAACTCATGTGTAAATCCATCTGGCCCTGGAGATATTTTCCCAGGTATTTCATTTATGGCTTGTTCAATTTCTTTTGCTGAGATGAGATTGTTTAAGTACTCAACTTCCTCTTCTGTTAATCTGGGCAATTTTTATTTTATAATCTCATGCCATTTAGATTGTCAAATTTATGGTGAAACAATTGGGCAAAATAATTTCTAATTATTGTTTTAATCTCCTCCTCGTTGTAGGTGAGTTCACCTTTTTTCCTTTTTGATATTAGTAATTTGATTTTCTTCTTTCTTTTTTTAATCAAATTCACCGAAGTATTTCAGTATTTCTAATTTGGTATTTACTTGGGGATTTTCAACTTCTTCTTTTTCTAGCTTTTTCAACTGCATGTCTAAGTCATTGCTCTCCTCTTTCTCTATTTCATTTATATAGACATTCAGAGATATAAAACTTCTCCTAAGAACTGCTTTTGCAGCATCCCATAAGATTTGGTAGGTTGTCTCATTATTATCATTCTCTTCAATGAAGTTGTTGAATGTTTCTATCATTTGCTGTTCAACCCACTCCTTTAGGATTAAATTGTTTAGTTTTCAATTAGTTTTTGGCTTGTATTTGAATGGCCTTTGATTACATGTAAGTTATATTGCATTATGACCTGAGAAGGATGCGTTGACTGTTTGTCTTTCTGCAATGGATTTAGAGGATTTTATGGCCTAGTACGTGGTTGATTTTTTTTTATATGTGGCTTGTACTGCTGAGAAAAAAGGTATATTATTTTCCATTTACATTCAGTTTTCTCTTGAGGTCTATAATATCTACCTTATCCAGAGTTCTATTCACCTCCTCAACTTCTTTCTTGTGTATTTTGAAATTAGATTCATCAAGTTCAGAAAGGGGAGGCTGAGGTCTTCCACTAGCATAATTTTGCTGTTTATATTTTTCATCTAACTCCCTCAACTTCTCTTCTAAAAATTTGGATGCTATATGTTCAGTAACGAAATTGCTTCTTTATCTATGGTGCATTTTAGCAGTATATAGTTTCCTTTGTTATCTCTTTTGGTTAGATCTTTTTCTGCTTTTGATTTGTCTGAGATTAGAATTGCTACCCCTGTGTTTTTTTCACATCAAATGAAGCATAAAATATTTTCCTCCAACCTTTTACCTTTACCCTGTGTGTATACCCCCGTTTTAAATGTGTTTCTTGTAAGCAATATATTGTTGGATCATATTTTAATTCAAACTGTTATCCATCTCTGGTTTATGGGAAAGATAATCTCATTCACATTCACACTTATAGTTACTATCTGTGTCTTTCCCTCTGTCGCCTTTCCCCTTGTTTATGCTTTTAATTATCCCTTCTCCTCTTCAACAGTCTTAATTTTTTACCACCAGCTCCCTCAATCTTCCCTCACTTCTTTCAGCCTCGCTCCCTTTTCATCCCCTTTTCCCTTACTACTTCTTCACTCCTTTTTTCCCTCCCCTCCTTTTTCTTTTCCTCTTCCTCTCATACTGCCTATAAAGCTAATTGTATTTCCATACATAGCTGAGTTTGTTATACCCTCCTTGAATCCAGTCAGATGAAAGTATCCCTGAAACAATGCTCATCTCCATCCTCTCTTTCCCTCTACTGTAATATATTTTTGTGCCTCTTCCTGCGATGGAATTTAGTTTTTTTTTCTGCCTCCTCCTTTTTATGTCTCCCACTACAATGTCTTCTCTGTGTCAAATTGCATTT
This sequence comes from Bettongia penicillata ogilbyi, assembly GCA_023548195.1. Lineage (NCBI taxonomy): Eukaryota > Metazoa > Chordata > Mammalia > Diprotodontia > Potoroidae > Bettongia > Bettongia penicillata. The sequence goes on along the minus strand of JAJHZJ010000156.1, from coordinate 3,518,247 downwards.
GTTTATATCATATCACTTAATTTGTACCCACTTCCTCTATCTATGTACATAGCTTTTAAATTTCATAATAAATATACAAGTTAAGCAGTGGATTCTTTCATTGACTATTTTGCCCTCTGAATTTAGGACTTCTGGGCAATTTTCCTTGATGATATCTTGGGTGATATTGTCCAGGCTCTTTTTTTTTCCACCATGGCTTTCTTGTAGACCAATAATCCTTAGATTTTTCTCTCCTACATCTATTTTCTAGGTCAGTTGTTGTTCCAATTAGATATTTTACATTTTCTTCTATCTTTTCCTTCTTTATATTCTCTTTGACTGATTCTTGATGTTTTATCTATTCATTAGCTTCTACTTGCCTATTCTATATTTTTAATCAAATTGTTTTCTTCAGTTACCCTGTGCATCTCCTTTTTCATTTGCCCAATTGTTCATTTTAAGGATTTAGTTTCTGCAGTTACATATTTTACTTACTTTTCCATTTGTCCGATTTTCCTTTTAAATTCTTCTGTGATTTTTTTATTCATATTTTTAAAGTCATTGGTAAATTTTTTTCTATTCCTCTAGTTTTGGTTTTGAAGTCTTTCCTGAGCTCTTCCAAGAAGTCTCTTTTTGCTTCACACAAGTCCATATCCCCTTCTGAAGTTTCAGATTGGAGTACAGTCTAACCCTAACCCTCTTTGGTATTTGTGTTTTGGTCCTTGTCCTCTTAAAACGATTTTATGGTCTTTTCTTTTTTGCTTTGCTTCTAAGTCATGATAATAACCCTTTCCCTGGCTTTTAAAGTAGATCTCTGTGTCTGTGGCACAATGAGCTCTGTCCCATGGTTCTTGTGCCTAAAACTTGAGGCTTTGTGTGTTGTGGCCTCTGGTTCTTTCAGCTAGAAACTAAAATGCTACAGCGTACCTGGTGTTGAGCTGGTGGCCTTCAAAAGCAGAAGCTAGGTGAGATCTTTGTCGGTTTCCCCAAAGTTGCCCTGGAGTTAGCTCATTAAGTGTGGCGGAGAGGTGGTGTGGACACAGGGGGTCTCCTGTGCTAAGCTAGAAAATAGGCAAGCTCAGCAGTTGGTGATCCTGTCTGGCTTAATGTCTTCATGATTCCCCTGGGGTGGTGAGGCATAGCTGGGGTCCTGGTGTTGACAATTGCTGGCATCACCACCAGGGACTCAGGATTTTCTCTCAGTTTGTTGAGGTGAGGCTGTCTGGGACAGCTCTGGTCCTTCACTGGTCCCATTCAGTCACAAGAGGAACCCTCCTTAGTGGTCTTTCTAGCCTCATGGGTTGAGTCTGTTTACCTCTTCTATTGTTCTCACTCCTCCAGGGTTTTCCCAAGCATGTATTCTCTGGGCTCCTTAAGTTGAAAAAAGGGAGGGAAATAGCAATTACCAATCACTCTGCCATCTTTGCTCAAAAAGAATGTTAAAAATTGCTTTTGCATACAAACAGGAAACAACTTCTACAGGCAATGGGGCATATAAAACTTACTTTGTCCTACAGGAAATTAATTGGGGGGATATGGGAGAAGGGGTTGTTATAGCAAGGAGGGCAGACTGGGGAAAGAGGTGATTGGGATGCATGTTTTCCTGGGGCTGAGGGAAGGGAAAGATGGGTAGAAAATTTTGGAATTCAAAATCTTGTGGAAGTTGAAAATGAAAAATAAATAAATTATATTTTTAAAAAATGCCCCTGGAAACAAAAGAGGTTTCCCCCTATTTGGGCATGATTAAACAACATATTAGATATGATTATAATGCAATGTTAATTTCAGAAAATAAATAATGAAATACATTTCATGGAAAATTCAGATTTGCTTACATTAAAGTAGAGTGAAGCAAGCAGCCATTAAAGACATTTATTTTAAAAATATTATTCTATAGGAAAACAAGTAATTTAAGTCTTATTTATAGTGCAATGACAAGTTATGCTTCTCAAGGATCAAAAATGAAGGATTATATGTAATCCCTGTTAGAGAGGTGATTGACATGAAAGCAAAATATGACATACATCTTTATACTTAATGCAATGAGGAAATTTGCTCTAGTTGTCCATGTGTTATAAAGAGTTTCTTTCTCATTTTTCCTTGTTCTGTTGGAGAAGTGATGGGGAGACAAAACAAATATTAGAAAAAAAAAGTAAAAGAATTTTCAACTGAAATATGCCCACAATATTAAGCTACACGGTTTAATATCTCAGGTTCAATATTGGAACAAAGACAGGCACTTTTTAGACCATGTAACTGATAACAAAATGAGTTTTATTTAGACATATCAAGGGAAAGGTATTCATATCAGGGAAAAGGTTTCATCAAGGATAAAGCAGTGACTCAACTGAGTGCACATATTTTGTGTAGCTAATGATGCTGTTCTGTCATAAGAAACCTAGGGTAGAGTTAGAAACCTTCGTTTCCTGACTGTTTTCTGAATTTTCTTGAAGAGGAAGCTACAACTGTCGTCCAAGCCTTAGTTCTCTCAGAGCATCAAAATGTCATCTAAAATATCAACGTTTTCGAAATCAAAATTAGATTAACTGCCATGGGGAAGGGCTAAAGATATTGATTCCACCTCAATTTTCTACCTTTATAACATAACAATCAAAAAAAGGGTGTTATCAAATTATATTTACTTTAAATAAACAGATATTTAGTACATGTCTACTATATATAAGAAAATTCGTTGGACTTCAAGGATACAAAAATAAAACACTCTCTGGATTCAAGAGCCTTTCTGACTTAGGGAATAAGAGATAAAGGAAAATATCTGTTATATGAAGCATGCTGTGACATATGCAAAAGAAAATTTCAAATGAAATCCTTTGAGAAACAAGAATGAGAGATTATCTATAAGTATAAATATATGTGCGTTTATGTATAGGTGTATGTGTATGTGTGTGTATATATATGTATGTGTGTGCATGCGTGTTATGTGTATACACACATGTCTATATATATGCACACATATGCATACATAAATATGCATGCATAAACATACATATATACATACAGACACACACAGGGGATGGAGAATGAATATCAGGAATAGTTTTAAGTGTTGTTGATGCTTTTAGTCATTTTCCAGCTCTGTATGACCACATTTAGGATTTTCTTTGCAAAGGTACAGGAATGGTTTGTCATTTCTGTCTCCAATTCATTTTATAGATAAGAAACTGAGGAAGGAAAGGTTGAATGACTTGTCCAGTGTCACACAACTAATAAGTCAGATTTGAAATTAGGTCCTCCTGACTTCAGGGTTGGTGCTCTATCCACTGTGCTACCTAGCTGCCCATAGTTTTGTGTAGAAGGTAATATTTCATATTGTCCTTGAAGAAAGAGAAAGATATCAATAGTGGCAGGATTTGTGCCATGCGTGGAAAGGACATAGATATTATAAGCAAGGGGAGAATAACCATGGACAATGGAAAAAAAAATCCAATTTGATGTAAAATGGAGAAAATGAAGGAGAGAAGTATTAGCAAAGAATTTAAAACTGAAAGGTAAATCAGAATCAGATTGTGAAGGGATATACAATCAGACTTAGAGAATTCTCTACATTGTTTTATGTTTGAATTGTGATTCTTAATACATATGTAATAAAAATCTTATTTTATTTTAAATCTTCTTATAATTGGCACACAATTCTGGCATATAATAAATGAGTTTGTATGGTTACCTGGTGTTATATGTACATTTGATTCTAAATTCATTAGCTTTTTTCTCAGAAGTTGCAATTGCCTTCTTGTTCTTAAATAGAGCATCTAGATAAATTAGATCATAAGCATGCCCCTTGGTCTTGCTGGTATTGTAATTTAACTTATTAATAATCCACAATAATCAGCTAATGTGAAAGAGAGAAAATAAATCACTCTATGAATTTATTTTTGTTTACAAACCGTGTTAGATTTTTTCTAGCACTGATATCTTTTATTTTTAATGACAGATTAAATAAATTGAATTTTAGTACAATAAAAGTATAAAAATGTGAAAATGAGAATCACTGATGCATTGCTTTTAACCTGTGGATATGAATGATAGCAGAATACAAGAAGAAAGAACACTAAAAACATAAAATATTCCAGCAAATAGAAAAAGCAAGTAAGATTTCCTATAGCATGTACATAGAGTTATATGTATTCCTAAAATAAGGAATACATTAAAAACAGAAGGGAAATTGGATGCTAAGACGTCTAAATGACTATAAGTATATCTACATAAATGCTGCAAATAAAGTAATTGAATCAACACCTTATGACACATAAGACCTTGTAGATTTCCAAAACTGGATAGTACCACAGGATGATGTTTCCCAAAGCATTCAAAAGAGAAATTAGAGTTTTTTTTAAAGAAGAAATTTGAAGGAGGTAATTGATATTATTTATGGACTTCACTTTAGAAATAATTAGATTAGGAGAAAAACTACAATCTACATCAGCAAGTCTAAAAAAATGAAAGAGGTAAATTGATTGGGTACGGAAAAATATAGAAATGGAGGAAATCTAGAAGAATAAAAGTAAAAAAAATAGTATTATATAAATGGATAATTATTATTTAAGCAAAACATATTAATCTGAAAAAGAATTTATGACTTCCAGGACAAAACAAGTCAAAAAAATCAAACGACTGTAGCAAGAAAACAGCTCATGGGGGTGGAATCAATATGGACTTGTAAAACTCCCCCCTCAACAGCCCATAAAATACATATAAAAATGACTCTAAATAGATTCTAGAGAAGCATAAATCAAAAAAACGACAGAGCAAAATATATTTCTAGCTCAAGGCAGTTTGAAAGGTCTATCTCACCAGAGTCAGAGTGCAGTACAGCTCAGGGAGTGCAGCCCAGCCTTGGTCATGCGGCTTTGGCAGGGACAGGACTGGAGCAGTCTTCAGAGCAGTGGAATCAAGGGAAGCAGCTACAGTTCCAAGAATTCTCACCCCACAAATGTCAAAGACAGCTTCAAAAATCAGTGAGAAAGCTCTTTCACCTGGGTGAGAAGGGAGCAAGGTCTTTCCCTAGCCCTGGCCCAAAGCATTCCATTTTGGAGCCCTTGGCCTAAAGACTCTGGGGAAATGGAGTAGCTGATCTGAATCTCAGACCTCAGTGGAGGACCTCGAGTGTGGAGGAGCACTGGCTGTTGGAGCTAGTGGAGGTTCAAGAGAGGGAACTATACTCACAGATGCTGGGCAAAAAGCCGATGATTGCTCCCAAGCAAGAGCACAGGTTAGAAGAGGAATAAACCTGCCTCCCTTGACTGTACCCCTTTGAAGGAACTGAGAACTTACAAATCCATAGAACATACCCTCCTATTGACAAAGGACTCAAAAGTCAAGTAACTGATTGGGAAAACACCCCAAAAATGGAAAAACAAGACTGAAGAAGGGGATGTTCTTGGTGAACAGACATCTTCCATATTTTCATATGAGGAAGCAAAATACATACTATCAGAGGAAGACCAAAAAGGGAAGACTTCTGCCTCCAACAACTCCAAAATACATATGCAATGCTCTCAGACAATGAAAGACCTCAGAAAGAATTTTGAAAATCAAGTAAGAGAGATGGAGGAAAAATTGGGAAGAGATATGAGAGTGAGGCAAGAAATTCATGAAAAGCGAGTCAACAGCCTGCTAAAGGAGACCCCAAAAAATGCTGAAGGAAATAAAATAACTAAAATGGTAAAAGAAGTCCAAATGCCATAAAAAGAAGAATTAGCCAGATGGAAAAGGAGATTTAAAAGCTCAATGAAGAAAAGAGTTCTTTAAAAATTAGAATGGAGGAGATGCAAACTAATGACTTTATGAAAAACCACAAAATTATAAAACAAAACCAAAAGAATGATAGAATAGAAGATGGTGCGAAATATCTCACCAGAAAAACAACTGACTAGGAAAAATAGATCTAGGAGAGACAATTTAAAAATTATGGGACTACTGAAAGTCATGATAAAAAAAGAGACAAAACATCATCTTTTATGAAATTATCAAGGAAAACTGCTTTGGCATTCTAGACAGAGGATAAAATGAATACTGAAAGAATTCATTGATCATATCCTTAAAGAGATTCAAAAAGAAAACCTCGTAGATTCCATGTAGAATGCAATAAAACTAAAGAATGAATGGGTAAGTAAATATAAATATTAATAAGCAAAGAATGAATGTTTGGAGTTCACAAAAAAAGAAGGCAATGAAGAAAAGAGAGTGAAGAAAAGCTTTTTAGAGGAGAAAATGAAAAAAAGTAAAGCTAAGAGAAAAAGAACTTGATGGAGAAGCAGATCAAAGCGTCTTTAAATGCATTACTGAACTGAGAGAGAAAAAACTAGGAAGAAAAAAAAACTAAATAAAAGAATAGAAAAGTAATAAGATAACAGAAATAAAAAACCTAGGAAAAGAACTGAAAAATAGTGAAGTGGTGTTGTTTAAGGGTAAGGGAAAGGGGGTGAAGGCAATATGGCAGAGATAACAGCATGGATTTGCCAGCACTCTCCCTGCAAACCCAGTCAAATACCTGTAAAAATTATTCTAACCAAATTCTGGAGCTGCAGAACTCACAGAATGCAGGAGTGAAGCAAATCTGAAGCCTAACATAACCAGGGAAGAGTGCCTGCAGGTGTCCATCACACCATGGTGGGAGAAGAGCAAAGTCCAGCGTGGGCTATGCCAGCACAGACAGAACCTGAGCAGGTCTTGGGCGCACTGAATCTTGGGCACCTGTGGTATTTTCCAGAACTCACGACCCCAAAACAGTGAGGACAAATTTGAAAGGCAGTGGTGAAAGCTGTGGGATCTGTGTGTGAGAGTAGAATGGGCTAGCCCCAGCCCCAGGGAAACAGAAAGATTGGAGGAGCCCACAGAGGAGGAGCCTGTGGCAGCAGCAGTGGGAGCAGTGGCAGCAAAAACATCTGTTTATGGAGCTCTAGGCCCACAGATTGTAACAGGATGGAATAATTGAGAGTGCACCCTCTATTCCCACTGACAGTAGAGAATCACCTTGACAAAAACCTCAAAAGTCAAATAAGTAGCTGGGGAAATGAGCAAAAATCTGAAAACGAATCAGACTCTAGAATCTTACTTTTGTAACAAGGAATATCAAAGTATACCAATGGAAGATAACACATATATTGAAATATGTACACATACATATGTGTATCAGAATATATGAATCTATCTACATTTTGAAATGGGAAATTTCACTCTCAAAATCCATAGAGACTTCAAGGATTTGGTGATCTCTGAGACCACTACCTTTAAAACAATATCATGCCTTTATGGACAATATCTTGCTTTACAAGAAAGGGTACAGGTGCTCATAGAAGTAAAAGCTTCTACATTCAAAGGCTCCAAGAAAAATGTTAATTGGTCTCAGGCCATGGAAGACCTCAAAAAGGATTTAAAAAATCAAATAAGAGAAGTAGAGCAAAACTCAACAGAAGCAAGAAAATGTAAAACAGTAAAGAGGAATCATAAGGGGTTTATTAAAGTTGAACTGTTTACATTTCTACCTGGAAAAATCATATTTGTAACTCTTGAGACTTTTCTCACAATTAAGGTAGTTGGAGGGATTATACACATATTGACAGAAGGCACAAGGCAAGTTGAATAGGCAGGGATGGTATATAAAAAATAAAATTAAGGGGATAGAGAGGAATACATTGGAAGAGAAAGGATGAAATAGAATTGAACAAATTATCTTACATAAAAGAGTCAAGAAAAAGCTTCTTCAATTTGGTACTAAAATCTTTCTTAACCTACAGAAAAGTAGGGGAGAATGGGTTAAGTGGGGGTGAGGAGTGATATAAGGAACAGCAAATAGAAGGCCTGGGTATTTAGAGGCAAAAACTTTTGGGGGGGGGATATGGTCAAAAGAGACAAGAGAATAAATAAGGGTCATGATAGGATGGAGGGAAACATAATATTTCTTTTTGTTTTTAACTTTCTTTTTTTAAAGTTTATTTTTATTTTTCAACATGCATTTCCACAATATTTTGAGTTCCAAATTTTCTCCCCATCTCTCCCCTCCCTGTACCCCAAAACACTGTGTATTCTGACTACCCCTACCCCTAATCTGCCCTCCCTTCTATCATACCACTCCCTTCCCTCATGCCCATCTTTTCTCTTTTCTTGTAGGGCATGATCGATTTCTATACCCCATTACTGGGATTTTCTATGGCCCAATTACATACAAAAACAACCCTAAACATTTGGTCCTAAAACGTTGAGTTCCAACTTCTCTTCCTTTCTCTTTCCCCACCCATCCCCAATGAGAAGGTAAGTAATTCAATATAGTCTACATATGTGTAATTTTGCTAAAGACTTCCATAATAGTCATGTTGTTTAAGGCTAACTATATTTCCCTCCATTCTGTCCTGCCCCATCCTATCCTGCCCCCCATTTATTCTATTCTCTCTTGCAATCTTGTCCCTTCCAAAGTGTGTTTCTTCCAATTACTCCCTCCTCCCATTTTCTCTCCTTTCTATCATCTACCACCCCCCTTCTCCCTTTCTTCCCTAATTTCCTGTAGCGTAATATAAATTTTCCTACCAAACTGAGCATGTATGTTTTTCCCTCCTTAAGTCAAATGTGATCAGAGAAAGCTTCACTTTTTCTCTCTCACCTTTCCCCTCTATCGAAAAAGCTTTTCCTTGCCTCTTTTCTAAGAGATAATTTTCCCCATTCCATTTCTCCCTTTCTCCTCTCAATACATTCCTCTATCACCCTTTAATTTTATTTTTTAGATATCATCCCTTCCTATTCAACTCATAATGTTCTCTCTCTCTCTCTCTCTCTCTCTCTCTCTCTCTCTCTCTCTCTCCCCCCCTCTCTCTCTCTCTCTATATATATATATATGTGTGTGTGTGTGTGTGTGTGTGTGTGTGCATGTGCATGTGTGTAATCCCTCCAACTACCATAATATTGAGAAAAGTTTCAAGAATTACAAATATTATCTTTCCACATAGGAATGTAAAGAATTCAACTTCAGTAAATCCCTCATGATTTCTCTTTCCTGTTCACTCTTTCTTGTTGCTCTTGATTTTGGTCTTCGAAAGTCAAATTTCCTATTCATCTCTGGTTTTTTCATCAAGAATACTTGAAAGTCCTCTATTTCAGTCCATGACCATTTTTTCCCCTGAAGTGTTATGTTCCCTTTTGATAGATAGGTGATTTTTGGTTGTAATCCTAGTTCCATAGAATTCTGGAATATATTTCTAGCCCTTTGATCTCTTAATGCAGAACCTGATAGATCTTGTGTTGTCTTGATTGTATTTCCACAATACTCAAATTATTTCCTTCTAGCTGCTTGCAATATTTTCTCCTTAACCTGGAAACTCTGGATTTGTCTATAATATTCCTAGGAGTTTTCCTTTTGCATCTCTTTTGGAATGTGATTGGTGAATTCTTTCAAAATTTATATTACCTTCTGTCTAGAATATCAGAGTGGTTTTCCTTGATAATTTCATAAAATAAGATGTCTAAGCTCTTTTTTTTTGTCATGGCTTTCAGGTAGGCCCACAAATCTTAAATTGTCTCTCCTGCACCTATTTTCCGGGTCAGTTGTTTTTCCAATGAGATATTTCAGTCTTCTATCTTTTCCTTTTGTTTTGTAATTTCTTGGTTTCTCATAAAGTCATTAGCTTCCACCTGCTCCACTCTAATTTTTAAAGAACTCTTTTCTTCAGTGACCTGTTGAACCTCCTTTTCCATTTGGCTAATTCTGCTTTTGAAAGCATTCTTCTCCTTATTGGCTTTTTGCACCTCTTTTGTCAGTTGAATTAGCCTATTTTTAGAGGTGTTGTTTTCTTAAGTATTTTTGGGTCTCCTTTAGCAAATTGTTGACTCACTTTTCATGCTTTACTTGTATCACTCTCATTTGTCTTCCCAGTTTTTTCTCCACTTCTCTTACTTGATTTTCAAAATCCTTTTTGAGGTCTTCCATGGTCTGAGACCATTGCATATGTATTTTGCAGGATTTGGATGCAGAAGCCTTAGACATTTAGGTCTTCTTCTGATTGTAAGCATCATTCTTCATCTTATGAAAGGATGGAAGACAATTCCTGTTCGCCAAGAAAGTATCCTTTTCTGCTCTTATTTTTTCCCTTTTTTGGGGGGCATTTTCACGGCCAGTTACGTGACTTTTGAGTGCTTGATCAAGAGGAGGGCATACTCTGTGGATCTGTAAGTTCTCAGTTCTTCATGTGGCAAAATCAAGGGAGAGGAGTTTATGCCTCTCCTGGCCTGCACTCTGGTCTGAGAGATACTGAAAGCTTTTCTGTCCAGGGTCTTCAAGTAGAATTACCCTTTCATAGCCTCCACCAGCTCCAGCACTCCAGCACACTTCCTTACCCCAAGCCCATCACTCAGGGCTGAGACCTAGATCAGAGGTTCAATTTCCCCCGCCCCATTCTTTAGGCTGAAGGCTCCAAAAATGGATGCTAGTGCTGCAGCTGCCTTAGGCCAAGGCTCGGGGATGACCTTGCTCCCTGCTTACACAGATGAAAAAGCTTTCTCACTGACCTTTGAAGCCGTTTTTGGCATTTATTGGTTGAGGGATCTGGGAACCACAGTCACTTCCTGTGATTCTGCCCCTGAGGACTGCTGCAGTCCTGTTCCTGCAAGTGTTGGGAAGCCAAGGCTATGCTAGGCTCAACAGGCTGCCCTCTGATGCATGCCTTGTGCAACTGACCTTTCCTGTTGGCCTTCCAGGATTTCGTGAGCTTAGAATCTCTTCCATTCTGTCATTTTGTGGCTTCTGCTGCTCTAGAATTTGTTTAGAGTCATTTCTACACGTATTTTATGGGTTGTGGGGAAGAGCTAGCATAGTTGCATCTTTTTACTCTGCCATCATGTCTCCACCAGACCTTGGCCTGTGTAAGTTAAGGTCTTTTCCAGGTCTCAGTTTGAATGATACAATGCCTATTCACTGATTAAAAGTAGGTAGTAAATTGGGGGGGGGGGGGGAAGTGGCCTATCTGTCTACTACAAAAAATGAATATGTTTTTGAGGGGAAAGGCAAGGCAATTAGACTTAAGTGACTTGCTCAAGGTCATACAGCTAATAGGTGTTAAGTGTCTGAAGTTGGATTTCAACTCAAGTCTTCCTGACTTGAGGACTGGTGCTCTATTCACTGCATAACTATATTTATTTTTAAGTTAAAATGATCAATCTTGGAGGGGAAGACAGGTTTTCTAGCCACAACAGAAACAATTGCTATTTGCATTTATTTTGAGTCACTAGGGCTCAATGACCAAGTGGGCCTTGGGCTGGAGCCTATTGTTGGCAAATCAATGAGAGCCAGAGATATTTGGGTTTAAGGCATGGTCCTTAAGAAAGAAGTCTAGATTGTAAACTGGACAATAATTGGCAGGGTTTCAGCAGTCAAAATTTGCATTCCTTTGGACAGATGGTATGTTTGATGTATTCGTCCTTTTTTGTCAAAGAAGACCATGCCATCAGAGAAATGATGGCCTGACTTGTACATCATGACTTTGTTTTGAGTGAGGGAGGGCTGTGCAGGTCATCAGCCTCACTTCTCCAGAGTCATCTGAATCCAGTGACCAGATGTTCATCAGGATGACTAGAGATGACCCAGGATGAGACAATTGGGGTTAAGTTACTTGCCCAAAGTCAGACAGCTAGTGAATGTCAAGTGTCTGAGTTAAGATTTGAACTCAGGTCCTCCTGACTCCTGCATTGGTGCTCTATCCACTACACCACCTAGCTCTTTGGACAAAGTTCCTACAGGTAATAAGATACCCCATGTTGACTGAAGTAGAGGAAGGAAGAAGGAGAAGAGAGTAGAGAAGAGAAGGGGCTACATTTCCCCACAGGAACTAGAATATTCTTCAAATATTTGAGGACAGCTATTATGTATCTTAGCACAGTCTGAAGTCAGGAAGATATAAGGACAAATCCAGCTTGAGACATGTTGGCCCTGAGTCAGTCACTTAACATTGCTTGACTTAGTAGTTTATATGAAAAATGAGTTGCAGAAGGATATGGCAAACTATTCCAGCATCTTTGCTGAGAAAACCTCAAAAGAGGACATAGTGAGTTGAAACAATGGAAATGAATGAACAGAAACACATATATACACAAACATATATACCACATATGCCAACCCATTGCCTTAAGTCTTCTCTTTCTTCATTAAATACAAAAAATATACTGCAACTTACACTTGCATGGAACAGTTTGAACTTCCCTAACCATTCTCTTTTTCTCAATTATCTTTGGTTTGCCCATGCCATTGTCTAAATGTGATATCAAGAAGAGAACTTAGCATGTCAGAAAGGCAAAATAAATTCCCTTCTTCTAAATGTTATCCAACTCTTATGAAAGTCTAGAATATATTTGGTTTTTGGCTGTCATATTACATTGTTGAGTCATAGTAAATTTACTGTCTTCTATAAATCATCATTTTTTTCATAGAAAAATATTTCATAGCCATCCTTATTTTGATCTTATGAGTGATTAGTTATCCTAATAGATCTTATTTTTAAATCTATTAAGAAAATATTTATTTTAGGGTGAGTGTAATTTTGAATACAATGTTTTCTATATTCTCCACCTTCATATCATTTAGAAATAAACAGTCAAATTTTTGATGACTACCTCCAAGTAATTAATATCCAGGTTAAATAGCAGAAATATAAGGATAGGTACACATGGTACTGCTAGAGACCTACCTGCAAGTTAACATGCCCAACAATTATTGTATTTTTGGTGCAGTCAGTCTGCCAGTTTTGAATCTGACTAATGTGCCCAATTAACATCTTTCCATCTTTTCCACAAAATGGGCTTTGTCAGTAGAAATCCAATTTCTCAAATATATCTTTCTCCTAACACCCTTTGGGCATAGTTTATGTATTAAATCTTAGTTTAACTTGTATCATAGTTGTATCTATGTATACCTTTCTTTCTCACAGACTAGATTAACTTCTTCTTGAAAACAAAAAATGACATTTCATTTATTTAAGAAAACTTCTTTCAGCGGGAACAGTGGATATCAGGTGTTAAATAAATGTATATTGAATTGAATGGAGATAGTATGAATGAAACACGTCAACTCTCCCTGGTAGCAGGGTTAGATATTGAACTTACGGACATTAGATGCCTGGAGGAATGGTTGCTTTCCAACATAAATAGAGAGTAGAAGACTGGGGGCAAAAGTCCACCTACTTCAGAGTTTTGCCTCAGGCCAGCCCTTCAGACAACATATTAACACAGCCCTGTCATGCTTTGCAATGGCCTAGAACAATGGTTCAGTAATTCAGAAGTAGCCTCTGGAGAGTAATCTTCTAGCTATTTTTTCCCCTCAGAATCCCCAACTCTCCTTAAGAAATATTTATGTTCATTTTAAATTTCTTTTAAATTTCTTTTTTTGAAATCATGTTTTCATGTCCACCTGTTTCTTTACTGTAGAATTTTTGATTTCCAATGTTATTTGGATAAGTATTTTGCTCCTGAAGACTGTGCTGTTACACTTTTTTAACTAATTTTATTTTGTTCTTTTTTTGAACTTATTTTTTATTAGCCACTCTGAAAAATTAATATAACTTACAATGAGTAAGAAGTGGAGAGTTTTGGTGTGCAGAGAGAGTATTGCCTCTGTAACAGGACTATGACTCAATGAATAGCTTCCTGCTTAAATAGAAGTGAAATGGGAATTTAGGGGTGCAAACACAGAACAAAAGGGGATCATTCCTGGAAATTATCAGATAAAATGACATCAGTTGAGTAGGGAATAGATTTCAGTCCTAAAGTAATTTCAACCATTGAACATAAGTTCTGTATTCATTAATTCCATCAGGCATGCGAAAGAGAAAGGGACAAGAGTAACAAAGATATTATCAGAAACAGATTGGAAGAGGGAGCACATATTTAGTACTTTTCTATTTGGCTAAATCTACAAGCAATGAACAAGACAGAATAAATAAGAAAAAATAAATAAATAGAAGAAAATCTTCATACATAACAAAATATTTATAGTAGCACTTTTTGTGATAGAAAATAGTTATGGGGGAGGAGCCAAGATGGAGGAGTAGAAAGACTCACATATGCTAGCTCTGATTCCACAGCACATAAATTTCCTGTAAGAACTCCCCACAAATTCTGGAGCAGAGCAAGCGCCCATCAACACAGTGGAAGAGGTTTCCATTCCAGAGAGCCCTGGAGAGCCGTCCCCAAGGGTCCGTCGCACTGTGGACAGCAGAGCCCACCCCTGTGCTGCCCTGGCCACAGCCCCAGAGGAGCAGATACGAGCAGGCTTCAGGGACGGAATCTCCAGTCGCCGGGAAGGTCCCTCTGCCCACAGACACTACAGGTCAGTGAGAGAGACTTCTGGGCTGCCCGACAGGGAAGCGGGGTGTCTCTGTGACTCGGGCCCCCTGGGGAGGCAGCGGCAGAGGGAGTGGCAGAGGCAGCAGCCGAGGCAGTGGTGGACTGGGACTCCCTGCCAGGCAGAAGTTACATTCCAAAGGTCTCTGCATAAAGCCCCTGAGGGAACTGAGCCTGGGAGGCGGCACTGCCCCCACCCCAGCACCAGGACTTCAGCTCACAATGAATAGCAGCTGCGCCTGCCACGGAAAGCCATGAGGCTGGGAAGCAGCATTTGAATCTCAGACCCCAAGCACTGGCTGGGCAGATCTAGGTAGGGGTGGAGAGGAATCTCAGAAGTCAAGTAACTGGCTGGGAAAATGCCCAGAAAAAGGAAGAAAAATAAGACCACAGAGAGTAACTTTATTGGGGAAGAGATGTTCCTTCCTCCCTTCATTTCTGATGAAGAAGAACAATGCTTGCAATCAGAGAAGGACGTGGAGGTTGTAGCCTCTCTATCCCAGACATCCGAGGCAGATGTCCGGTGGGCTCAGGCCATGTAAGAGCTCAAAAAGTGTTTTGAAAATCAAGTTAGACAGGTAGAGGAAAAACTGGGAAGAGAAATGAGACAGATGCAAGAAAAGCATGAAAAACAGGTCAATACCTTGGTAAAGTAGACCCAAAAAAATACTGAAGAAAATAACACCTTGAAAAATAGGCTAACTCAACTGGCAAAAGAGGTTCAAAAAGGAAACGAGGAGAAGAATGCTTTCAAAAGCAAAATTAGCCAAATGGAAAAAGAGGTTCAAAAGTTCACTGAAGAAAATAGTTCTCTCAAGATTAGAATGGAAGAGATGGAGTCTAATGACTTTTCTGAGAAACCAAGAAATGATAAAACAAAACCAAAAGAATGAAAAAATGGAAGAGAATGTGAAATATCTCATTGGAAAAACAAGGACCTGGAAAATAGATCCAGGAAAGACAATTTAAAAATTATGGGACTACCTGAAAGCCATGATCAAAAAAAGAGCCTAGACATCATCTTTCCTGAAATTATCAAGGAAAACTGCCCTGAGATTCTAGAACCAGAGGGCAAAATATATATTGAAGGATCTATCGATCACCGCTTGAAAGAGATCCATAAAGAGAAACTCCTAGGAACATTGTGGCCAAACTGCTGAACTCCCAGCTCAAGGAGAAAATTTTGCAGGCATATAGAAAGAAACAATTCCAGTATTGTGGAAATAAAATCAGGATAACTCAAGATCTAGCAGCTTCTACATCAAGGGATCGAAGGGTGTGGAATAGGATATTTCAGAAGTCAAAGGAACTAGGACTCAAACCAAGAATCACCTACCCAGCAAAACTGAGTATAATACTTCAGGAGAAAATATGGTCTTTCAATGAACCAGAGGCCTTTCAAGCATTCTTGATGAAAAGTCCAGAGTTGAAAAGAAAATTTTACTTTCAAACACAAGAATGAGAAGAAGCATGCAAAAGTAAACAGCAAAGAGAAGTCATAAGGAACTTACCAAAAGTGAACTGTTTACATGCCTACATGGAAAAACAATATTTGTAACTCTTAAAACTTTTTCAGTATCTGGTTAGTTGGTGGGACCACACACACACACACACACACACACTTACACGTGTGCACACACACATACGTACATGCACGCACATTCAGAGACAGAGAGCACAGAGAGAATTGAATGGGATGGGACCATATCTGAAAATAAATTAAGGGAAAGGGTGAGAGAGAAATGTAGTGGGAGGAAAGAAGGTGAAATGGAATGAGGTAAATTATATCTCATTCAAGAGGCAAGCAGGAGACTTTTTAGTGGAGGGAAAAAGAGGATAGCTGAGAAAAAAACAAGAAGTTTACCCTCATCAAATTCGACTAAAGGAAGGAATAAAATGCACACTCATTTTGGTATGAAAACCTATCTTACAATACAGGAAAGTGGGGGAGAAGGAGATAAGCAAGGGAGGGGGATGATGGAAAGGAGGGCAATGGGAGGAGGGAGCAATTTGAAGTCAACACTCTCGGGGAGGGACAGGATCAAAAGACAGAATAGAAACAATGAGGGACAGGATTGGATGGAGGGAAATACAGTCAGTCTTACCCAACACAACTATTATCGAAGTCATTTGCAAAACTACACAGATAGGGCCTATATTTAATTGTCTGCCTTCCCAAAGGGAATGGGTGGGGAGGGAAGGATGGGGACAATTTTGAACTGAAAGGTTTAGGAACAACTGTTTAGTATTGTTCTTGTTACTAGGAAATAAGAAATACAGTTAATGGGGAATAGAAAGTCATCTGACCCTACAGGGCAAAAGAGAAGATGAGGACAAGAGAGGGGAGGGAGGATAGAAGAGAGGGCAGATTGGTGATAGGGAAAATTAGAATGCTCAGTGTATTGGGGTGACGGGAGAGGATAAAAGGGAGAAAATTTGGAATCCAAAATTTTGTGAAAATGATTGTAAAAAGTTAAATAAATAAATTTTTATTACAAAACAAAGAAAAAAAGGTAAATACATAAAGTGAAAAAAAAGCTTCAGATTTATTCCTTCATCTTTTTCAGACAAAAAAAAAAAAGTTTTAACTTATCTTTCAGCCTGATGAGTCTGATATCACTCATGAGAGCTATTAAGAGTTCTTTGATAAAATTTTAAATAAAAATAATCATATATGGTATTTTTGAAGTAACACCCAGAAAAGCCCTATTGCCATTCTCCTCTAATGTCTCATTCTTCAAATATTTTCATAGTGTCTGGTATAAGCTATGGACTTAATAAATTCTTTTAGCTTAAGACTTTGCACATACATGTACTCTCATGTGTGCACACGCACACACAGATACACACAGACACACGTATACACACACACACGCTCCAAAAGCTCAGAAAATAAAAGACATATAGAAGAGGCAACACAGGTAAAATTATTGTAACTTCTTAAGGTTTCAAAACTGAAATTTTATCTATTTAATTTTACATATGAGGCAAATGGAAACCAAAAGAAAAAATCACTTTTGCACAGGTAATAAGTGTAAGTAAGATTGCTAACTCATTTTCTAGCCATAGACTAATTTCTTTTTTTCCTCAGTCAACAAGCCTAGTCCCCCAGCAGTAATGTAGCTTCTTAGAAAGTTGACACAATCATATACTTTGATACTTTCACAAATCTGTGATCTCATCAGATTGGCACTTCCATCATTATTTCACATTTCAATCTATCCTATGGAATTCTTGACGTTAAACCTCTGTGTATCTAACAACTGGCCAGAAATCTTCCTCTGATTCTGTCGTTGATTTGAATGAGATGATTCAGATGCTTTCCTGATAGCAGATTTTGAAAGGAAGAACAGACAGCTTGAGCATACTGTTCTCCTGAGGATAGAGAATACCAATGATGATAAGTAAAAGGTGAAAAGGAAAACTTAAAATAAACTTCAACTGCTTCCCAATTTTGCCTGAGGCTGGCCTAGTGGGAAAGATTTAAAATACAGATTACTTAAGTTGAATTCTTGCCCTCCTCTCAAAATTTGAATTATAAGGAATATTTAGCTCGAGGGGGAAAGTAATCATTATGCAGAATTGTTGGTTCCGTATCTCCTTAAGATTACCCAAAAACACAACAAATACTATGGAATCATTTCCTACAAATTGCATTCCAAGAAGGGAATGGAAACATTTTAAATGGAGTACATTTCTAAAGTTGGAGTCGGAAACATCTGAGTTTTAATCTTACCTTAGGCATTTAACTAGCTAAGTGGCATAAAGCAAGTCACTTGAATTATCTAAACCTCAATTTCTTTACCTATAAAATGAGCATAGTGCTGGTATGTTCTTTATGCAATTGTTGCAATCAAATGATATAAAGTGTATAAAGCACTTTACAAATCTTTGCTATACAAATGTGAATGAACCATTATCATTGTTATTTACTAGAGAGGATCTAAAGTGTCCTATGGCATGCTTTAAAATGGCAGATAATTAAAAAAAAAAACTTTTAAATAGGTCTCACACCCATTTCTTTCTATTGTGAATCCCCAACAAATGCAAAATTGTTGGTCTGAAAACATTAATCTTTAAGTAAATTCTTAACATTTAGCAGGAAAAATAAGTGTTTTAATAAATGCTTGAAGTTAATAGATGCCATCCTGATAAAGTCTGAGATTTAACGATAACTAAAATTTATATAATGGTTTCAAGTATACAAAGCACTTTGTCTATATTATATCATTTAAACATCTCAGCAAACTTTATGAGTTACTTAGTACAGACATGATTAATGGTTAAGTGTCTTATCCTCATATATGTAGCTAATCTCATCGTGAATTAATATTAGAACTCACATCTTCATAATTCCAGGCTCAGCGTTCTATCACACACATTATAATGATTCTTCATAAGCTGCAAAATTGAATGAATCCATATTGTGCACCTGTGAAAACTGGTTAAACTTATGTGGTCCAGCTAGAATTAAGTTTCCTGGTTCCTTCATCTTTATTTCTTATTCCTTTCCTTCCCCCCAATCTACAGAATCTTTCTGGTAATTGTTCAAATCACACCTCTGAAAACAGGCAATTGCAGGGTCCTTTTCCAGCCTCCACTTAGTGGCTAGTTTTGGACCCTCCTGGCTTTGAATGAATGTCAGTATTAATACTTTTTCTGATGCTCCTACTTCTCCAAGAGTTACTTGTCTATTCATTTTTATTTTCTATTAAAGGAACTACCTCCTGACTATCTTTTAAAGAGGTCTGTTCAATGAATGGGCATTTCCTCATTTTAAATACATAGCTGCAAAGGCCTTAGCCTAAAAGGCCAGGGTCTCCCACTGCATTTTGAACTGCCTCCAATCATCCTGATGAATATCTGGTCACTGGATCCAGATGGCTCAGGAGGAGAAAATGAGGCTGGTGACTATGCATATCCCTCCTCTCTCAAAGCAAAGTCAAGTGCAAGTCAGATCATCATTTCTCTAATGTCGTGGTCCTCTTTGAAAACAAAGGACAAACACAACAAAAATTAGTGAGACAGAAAATTTTGTCTAAAAACTTTATATAATCTTAATCCCTGGACTGCTTTAGGGTTTCAGAGTGTACATTCTACTTACATACAAATTGGTACCTATATATGATCCCCATAGGATTGTGAGGCAATGGAAACCCACAGAATCATAATACTTCCTGTAGACATTTACCCTAATTAAGTTTCAATAGCAATAAAACCTTGATAATTGTTCTCTTAATTAAATTATTCTTCCTCTGAACTTCTCTTTCCTTTGCCATACACATAGCTAAAGGTGCTCTAGGAAAATTTGCAATTATACAGAGATAGACACATAACAGGAATGTGACTACATTATTTTGTCAGTAAGAAGCAGTGCGGGTGGATAATTTCAGAAAGAAGAGTGAGCATGACTTCTAAAATGCCTGATCATGTCCCCTTCTTAGTTATCCTGAGGTACAGATATGAATAGACTATTCTATGTTAGCTGTCCCATTAGCATCATGCAAAGTAAACTGGAAAGATCTGGTCAATATTGTCTGGTAAAAAAAGCATTATCAAAAGCAATTTAACTGATGTCTCCCTAGGCCTCATAAAAAAAGATATTGTAATTTATTATCTCACCTAACATTCTAATTTTAGGATACTTTTAAAAAAGTATGCAACAGAGAAGCAGTTTTAAAATAGTGCAGTACCACTGACCAGGGGGTGAGGGTTTTAATAATGTGTGAAAGAGTTCTCTATAGATTAAAGTGAACATAAAGAAAAATGCTCTATTAATTAATAAACTAATATATGTACTCTACTCTTGATTTAGGATTAAAGAATAAGCCCATTTATGAACTACACACATGAATGAGATAGCAGAATGTATCAATAAATGAAATAATGTGAACATTTTCTAGAGAGAAATGATCATTATGCCAGATGTGCAGATGTGTAATGAATTATTGTGTGAAGGAAATGTTTAGCAATATTAATAAAACTGTATTAATCAAGTACAATATTCCATGACAGTGATGAGAACTATAAGTTCCAGCTGGATCTGGAATGTTTTATTCTTTTATGACCTGATTGAAATAGATATTTCATCTTATCTGTTCTTCTTTACTTTCTTTGTTTCTTTCGTTTTTGGACCACAAATGTTGTTTACTCAAACATTTCATTTCCCCCATTGCTTTTCATAACTTCAAAACAAAACCCAAGTTGTTGTTTGTGCAATGTTTTCATGTAAAGTGATATTGTTATTCCATCAACACTCAGTGGGCAGACATATCTTACAACATTCTCCTTTTAATTCACTTGTCTTCCAAACAAAGGCTACCAGATGAACACAATTTATCCTCAGCATGTATTTTCAGCTAGGAGGCAGATAATTATTGCTCACTGCTGAAATCATGTGCTCCAACTAACTCATGTAAAACAAACTTTCAATGCCATTTTACAGCAATAAAGATTCCACAGCACAGAGCGGGCTTAAGATAGGACAATTACCCAAAGGAACTTCTCATTAACCTGAAGGTCAGGGGTGAGAGATGATTGCCAACTCTTGCCAACACAAACTTAAATTGCTTTACGCTAAACTTGATGTCCTAATAATCATGAAAATGGGGATTAAAGACTAAATAGTCAATGTGACACATTTCCCAGTAGGCTTATACATTCTGTAAATAGGTTTGGTACCTGCAACCCTACCTTTCCTGGCTTCCAAGGATCATAGCACAAACAATACTATATTATATAGAAGACGTTGGAGAGAGTTCCTTTAATAAGCCATTGGCAGCTCACCAATATTTA
The DNA here is from genome assembly GCA_023548195.1 of Bettongia penicillata ogilbyi. Classification (NCBI taxonomy): domain Eukaryota; kingdom Metazoa; phylum Chordata; class Mammalia; order Diprotodontia; family Potoroidae; genus Bettongia; species Bettongia penicillata. The sequence goes on along the minus strand of JAJHZJ010000156.1, from coordinate 3,497,136 downwards.
AATGTATTGTTTTGATTAATCGCAACAACTGCTGGGTGGCTTTTAAGCATTAAGAGAAGATTGTATTTTCAAACAAAGTGCTCTTTTCTAACCAAGCATTCTCTGATATTCCATGACATGTTAGTAATGCATATAAAGCAGGAGAAAATGAAGAACAAGCACACTCAGTGACTTCAAGTTAGAAATTCCATTAAATGAGATTTGACATTCTCAACAATCCTTTTCAGAATTATTTAGATAACTTCTTATTTCAATTGCCTAACCCTTTTTTTCCCTCAGAATATAAGAATTTTCAACTTTTATACTCCCTGGTTATGGGGAGTGAGATTGATATATCTAGAGGATTGTATATAGAGATACACTGCAAAATGAATGAGACATATACTAAAGTAAAAGCTAGGTTATATAACATCTGGGAATATCCCCAAAACAATGGACACAGATGCATTTGATTTCAATAGTCATCCACAATATATAATTAGTTGAAAGGAAAGGTATTTAATATATTATAAACTTGATGCTCTTTCTCCCCAAAATATGCATACAGTGGTGATGGTGGGAGAATAAACACATAGAGGAAACATATGCAGAAGGACATATGCGTGGAGGGATATAAACATAGAGAAGACAAATAATGAGTACATGAAAGAAAATGCAATGTATGTATGTGATATCACAAGGCTAGTGTTATCTTCTGGTAATAGTGTCATGTTACTTGTCTCAGACGAGTTCTCATATTAATTTTATGTGGTACATAATTTCTAGCCAAATTCTTGGCTGGACACAAATTCTTCATGAGATGAATATTCCCTATTGATGGTAACTCTCTGTTTCCCTTATCTCATTGTCCAGTAACTATTACTCACTACAAAGTGCAGCTTCTCTAGTCATATGATTACAAATTTCCTCTCTTACTTCTGGCTCCTGTGTTTATCTATAGTGTTTTGCAGGTGTACTGTCTCTTCTTCATAATATGATAAGTAATCTGAACTTGACTATGACACTTGCAGTTTAGAGCTTGAGGATTTTTCCCAATATCTAGATAGGAAATTGCATAGATAGATAGGTAGATAGAGATAGAGATAGATACATAACATACATACATACAGAGACACACACACACACAAAGTTGTTATTTTTTAAATTTTCTTTGTCAGTTCCAAATTTTCCTTCTTCCACACAATTATATATCAAGGAAAAAATGTTACAAAGCATATCGTTATATAACTCAAATTTTGGAGTTAGTTATATTCCCCCTGTGCCCTCTCACAAAAAACGAGGAAAATATACTTCAGTCTAAAATTTGAGTCCATTGGTTCTCTATCTGAATGTGGATAGCATGTTTCATAATGAGTCTTTTGGAGCTGGGGTGGTTCATTGTGTTGATCAGAGTTACAAAGTATTTTCAAACTGATTATCTTTACAAAATTACTATTGCTGTGTAGATTGCTTTCTCAGTTCTGCTCACCTAGCTATACATCAGCTCATACAAATTTTCCAATGTTTTTCTGAACCCATTCTCAACAACATCATTTACCACACAGTAGTATTTCATCAAATTCATATACTACAATTATAACATACATGTGTATGTGTAGTGTAGTATTTAAAATTTTACAGTGACATATAAATTTATATGTGTGTGTGTATATATATATATATGTATATATATATGTGTGTGTGTATATATATATATATACATACATATATCCTCATAACAACCACATCGACTTGTTGCTATGGTTATTTTTAATTCTTATTTTGCAAGTGAGTAAACTGAGGATGAAGGAGATTGAGTGACTAGCCTAAAATCAAAAAATAATCATCTGAAATAGGATTTTAGCCCAGGTGCTCCTTACCAGAAATCTAGTGCTTTGCCTACTATACCAAAAATTCCTACAGAGTTTAATCATCTGTATTATGCTGAGATGTCATTGTTAGAAAGAAGATGTTTTCTGAGCAAATCTTAAAACATATAGCCTAGCAGCACTAATCCCCCCTAACATCAATTAAGTGAATATATATATGTATATATATATATGCACACACACATATCTATGCACACACACATATATGTGTGTGTATCCAACTATATATGTATCCATAAATATATATATATATATATATATATATATATATATCCAACAAAATCAGTAGAAATAGACCAATATGCAGAAGTCCACATTTTGTTTCTATCTAGCAACAATAAAATCATAATACTCTATATAAACATGTGTACGCATTTTTGTATGTATGAATGTGTATCTATGAATATACTCTATATGTAAGCAATGGATTCCTCAATTTATATTTTATTTATGCTTTCCCCCTTAAAAAAGTCAATTAAAATTGAACTTTATTGAGATAGGACAAAAATGTATAAGAGGGAATTGATGACTATCATAAATGAGGAGATAATCAGACATCACACATAATCCTTTGAACGTATATGTCCCAGAAAACTGCAGCATATCCTAGAATATCAAAATGACTTCTTGGTGCACAGTTAATTATCTTGAAGGAACAATCAGACTGAATAGTTTAGGTTCAGTAGAATCAGGGAAAGGGAAATATTTCATTGGTTTTAAGTAAAGAAAAGATAATGGATTCAGTAAAACTACAGACTCGTAATCCCAAAGTTCATTCCTAGCACAATTCTAGAAACTTATCATTAAATGTATTATTCTGGAGATATCTAGCTACCATCAGTTCATTAAGAAGAAGTCAAATCAGACTAATCTCATTTACCTTTTTTGATTCAAAATTATCAGGTTAGTGGATAAGACAAAAGCCTTAGACACACTTAATAAAGTTATAGTTTAGTAAGGTAGACTTCTAGTAATGTAAATAACACCATTTACAGCCAAATCCAGTTCCCTGAAGAACATCTCTAAAAGAATTCCAGATGAAAATATGACCTGTTTTTTTTTTTTTTTTTTGAAGGGAAACATTTGATTTATCCCTTCAAGAAAAATTGAAGGTGATCAGGTCACTCAGCTTGCAAATATTCCACAGAAATGAAACATAATAAAAGTGCTCAAGGAAAATTATACAAAAGAGACTAAACAATGAAATAAGTTAATTCATATTTTGGCATACTAATTAAATGTAACACTCTGTTACACTAATGAGCTCATTTAAGCCTCTGGGCAATATAATGGCCCTAAGGTTCATGTTATCCTCTCCTCTTAGACTTTAGGGACTCGATTTCAGGTGAAAATTTATGAATTTTGTAACAATTATTCTGGGCTCCCAGCTGGGGAAATTTCTACCATTTGGACAGATATTGAGCTATCTTCTTAATGGTAAATTTATACCAATGCCTAGTTAACCCTTGACCTCTGTGATCTGAATAAAATTCATCTTGTTAGAAGTATTTAGGTAATGAAAGGAAAGATTGTAATCCAGTATCTGTGGACATAGAGTCACTTGAAGGGGAAGAAGAGGGAAAAAAAGCACCTTTTTTTTTCTGAACTCCCCTCAGCTTGACTCCTTTGTTCCAAAATATTTCTATATTCAGGAGACTACTAGATATCTTTTTTCTGTGCCACAACTGAGTCATGCCTTTGCTCCTCAATGGTGTGCTGAAATACTATAATTGATTCAACCTCTCAAATGAACGTTCTAACTAACTTGGTAACTTATACTTGACCTCTAGATTTACTCCAAACTTGCTTAGACTACCTGAACAATATGCATGTGCAAAGTTATTAGAAATTGACTAACTTTTCCACACTTGTCTAATTCTGATGAGAGACTTGATTGACTATCTTATTCTTCTTTTAAATGAATAGATTTGAAGAAATTTCTTACTCTTTCACTAAATAAAGAAAAACAAATTAACCCAGGGATACAAAATGGAATAAAAAAAATCATAAAGTATCAAGAAGGGCATAAAAACAAAGAGAAATTAAAGAGTCGAGATTAAGAAGGATGGAATGCACATTTCTTGGATCAAATTTCATATTCCCCTGTAATTTATTTAATATCTTTGGTTAAGACTGCATAGCAAAAGGAGAGGTGGACTACCATTGTGGTAAATAGGGGAGATTAGAGGAAAGAGACAGAGGATTCTGCAGCAGCACCCTTACTCAAACTGGATGTTAGCAAAGTTTGGATAGCGATTTCTTCATTTTAGAGACTGGGTAAGATGGAAGCGTAGAATAATAGTACTGGGTAGGGAAAATAAAGGGAAACTCAAGGATAGTTTGAATATAAAAAGGAAATGCAAGTTTGCCATTGATAGAGGTTCAGCTGAGAAAGAGAAAGATAGATGTCTCAACTGAAAAATGTAATGCTTCCCACGACTGCATCCTACCTTAAGAAGGAAAAAAGATTGTTTTTGTTTCCAAGGCAGACATGGGAGGGCTGAAAAGGTATGGATTTGAGGTGAGTCTTAGTGTTATTAAGACTATGGGATTATGGCGAGGAAAAGAGAAGAACTAGGGCATATTACTTGATAGTGTGAGTGGATTACTCCCTCCTTGATATGATATTTCTAGAAGTGAGACATGAGAGCAGATCTCACACACAATAAAATGAAATGAGTATTATGTGAGACCTACAAATATTCACATAGAAACAAGAGATAAAGAAACTCATTTTAAAAAGAAAAATTTAGATGTACTGATTTTCATGAGATAGAGAATAAAGAAGTAACAAATAAGTGACTAGTGAGGGGGAGAATAAAATTCAAGAAAGCCTAAATGGGGAAAAATATGAATAGGGGAATAAAGCAAATAAGTACTTCTTGGAAAAGTAGACCATGAAGCACTTTGTTTAAATTAAGAAAATTGAAAGAGGGAGGTAAGCAGAGAGGGTTTTATTTTATTTTTTCTGAGTTCTGATCTGATTTATCAAAAGTAAAGAACTTAAGAACTGAGTGAGGCTACAGAGGCAGAAGAAGCAGACTGGAGAAAGTTTTAATGGGATTAACTCTAAGAGGAATGAACCAGGGTTCCTTTGGTGGTGAGGTAGGGTAGGACAGGAATATGGGGAAAAATGGGAGGGAGGAGAGGCTGCATGGGGTCTGGACTCAAAAGGGAGGAGTACAAGGCAGAAAGCTAGAAGTATAAGGTTGAGAAATTAGCTTCTTAGGAAGTGTGAGTGGTCATCAGGGCAAGTTTTACTTGCTGGTACATAATAAACATCACTACATTTTAGGAGTCCAAGCTATGGAGAGAAGGAAGGCATGAATGCTTTGTAGAAGGGCATGATGTCCCTCTTTCTGAATCATGGTGAGGGCACAATGGCCAGAACTGGAATATTGGCCCATGGCACACTTCATGTATCTCATCTTGACCATGTGCACAGGGGAAGCAATGATGGTGGTGTAGAAGCCAACCTCAAAGTCTAATGTGAAGTGGTATGGAAGATCATCAGTCACTGAGGTGGGTCTTCAGGATGGCCTCTTTAATGAGATCAAAGATCACCAGCTCAGCACAGTTGACAGTACCATTTTTGGTAACATTGGTTGAAGTTCTTTTCCATGGACACTGAAGCCCCTCCTCTGAAGCAATAGTCTTTTAGGCATCCACTGTGCCATGGCAGCTTTGATTGCTACATACACAAGCCTGGGCCTGGAAAGACATCTTCACCAGAGCTGTGGTTGGGACTATTCCCTGCTGGTGCCCCTGTGTTGCAGTCTACCAAGAGGTGACTGCCAGTGCCTACATACTCAAATCTTTTCTTGTAGAATTGTTTGACAGGGTAATAGAGATCAATGAGGACAGAGGAAAAACTCATCTGGTGCCACAACCCAGTCACTAGACCATTGTACAGGTTTCCAGGGTCCTCAGTTCTCACCATGGTCAGAATTGTGTTCATTTCAACTTCCTACTGAGCACTGGTAGAGAAAATTTAGATTTTATCTCCTTGAATCTGCTGCCCGACTTTTGCTGCGTGGAAGGGGAATGTAATGTGGTCAGTGATGCAGGCAGTGGTGTCAACCACAAGGAATCTTATGGTGGCTGTTGGGGGGTACATATCTAGGTTTAAATCCAACTGTGATGTAGTACTCACTTTTGAATACTTATCAGGAGGCAGAGGAGAAATGGAAAGATAACCACTAATGGTCAAGGAAGACAAAATGGAGGTACTCTGCAGCAGTCCTGATTTGGAGGGTCTCAAAATGATGGCACGTTCATCAAACTTTCTCTAAAAGGTGCTCTTTAAAATTACTCACAGTAACTATGGCTCACTGCCTTTGATTTTCCATAGAGAGTTGTTGGTAAACTGAACATCTAATGGTCATACTATGTGCCTGGGAGGAAGCAGGAGGAGGCAGCAGGAATCACAAGCCTTACAGCAGAGTTTGGATACATCAGACTGGAGGGGCTGCCTAGATGTCTCTTGACTGAGTTGCTTAAAGATCTCAGTTTTGGAGAAGGTTGATGGACATACTGAGTAGACATAGAGGATTTTAAATGGCTCGGGTCGAATTCTGTCACCTTCATCTTATTGCTAGCAAGGCTTCCTAAGGTACATTTGACTTCAGTCTCCAGAATGTCTGGCTTTTGATCAGTAACCACAACATTGTAGTTATAGATGATAGCAATATCTTTTATGATTATTCTGTGTTTTCTTACCACTTCTTAATCTTTCCTACTGTTGATAATTCATTACCATTTTTGTCTTTAATCATGCCCAGTTTTACATGAAATATTCCAATGATATCTTTCATTTTCTTGAAGGTATATCTTATCTCTCCCATTTCATTGTTTTTTTTTTATTTCTTTTCGTTGCTCATTTGGAAAACTTTCTTTTCTTTCATTGTTATTCTCTTTTTCCCCCAATTTATCTATTTATTTTTTATTTCAACATTCATTTCTGCAAGGTTCTGAGTTTCAAATTTTCACCCATATCTTCCCTCCTTTACCCCAAAACATCGTGCATTCTGATTACCCATTTCCCCAATCTACACTCCTTTCTATCACACCCCTCCCATTCCATATCCCCATCTTCTTTCTTTCCTTGTAGGGCAAGATAGATTTTTTATACTCCATTACCCATATTACCCAGTTATATACAGAAACAATTCTTAATATTCTCTCCTAAAAGTTTGAGTTCCAAATTCTGTCCCTAAATTCCTCCCCACTCATCCCAACTGAGAAGGCAAGCAGTTGAACATAGGCTATGTATATGGAGTTTTGCTAAAGACTTTCATAATAGTCATGTTGTGAAAGACTACCTATATTTCACTCCATCCTATCCTGCCTCTCCATTTATTCTTTTCTGCCTTTTGACATTACCCCTCCCTAAAAGTCTTTACTTCAAATTAACCCCCTCTTATTTGCCCTCCCTTCTATCATCCCCCATAGCTCCTTATTCCTTTCTTCCTTACTTTCCTGTAGTGTAAGATAGATTTTCATACTTCTTGTTATTCTCTCCTTAAACCAAATGTGATGAGACCAAGCTTCACTTTTCTCCTCTCACCTTCCCCTTTTCCCCTCCATTGAAGAAGTTTTTTCTTGACTTTTTTTATGAGAGATAATTTGCTCCATTCCATTTCTCCCTTTCTCCTCCCATTATATTCCTCTCTCATCCCTTAATTTTCTTTTTAGATATCATTCCTTCGTATTCAAGTCAACCTGTGCCTTTTGTCTAAGTGTAATATATATGTAGACATGTGTGTGTGTACATCTAAATCCTCCAACTACCCAAATACTGAGAAAAGTTTCAAGTTACAAATATTTTCTTTCCGTGTAGCAATGTAAACAGTTCAACTTTAGTAAGTCCCTTATGATTTCTCTTTCCTGTTTATCTTTTCATGTTTCTCTTGATTCTTGTGTTTGAAAGTCAAATTTTCTATTCAGTTCTGGTCTTTTCATCAAGAATTATTGAAAATCCTCTATTACACTGAATGACCATTTTTTTTCCCTTAAAGTATTATACTCAGTTTTGCTGGGTAGGTGATTCTTGGTTTTAGATCAGTTCCTTTGGCTTCCAGAATGTTATAGTCCAAGCCCTTCAATCCCTTAGTGTGGAAGATGCTAGATCTTGTGCTCTCCTTATTATATATCCACAATATTTGAACTGTTTATTTCTGACTGCTGGCAATATTTTGTCCCTGATCTTGGAACTCTGGAATTTGGCAACAATATTCCCAGGAGTTTTTTATTTTCAGATCATTTTTAGGGAGTGATTGGTGAACTCTTTCAATATTGATTTTACCCTCTGGTTCCAGAATATTTCGGAAGTTTTCCTTCATAATTTCATGAAAGATGATGCCTACACTTTTTTTTTTGCTCATGGCTTTCAGGTAGTTCTGTAAGTTTTAAATTTTCCCTCCTGGATCTATTTTCCATCATAGTTGTTTTTCCAACGAGATATTTCACATTGTATTCCATTTTTTAATTCTTTGGTCTGTTTTGTAACTTCCTGGTTTATCATAAGGTCATTAGCTTCCATCTGCTCCATTCTCAGCTTTAAACAATTATTTTCTTCAGTGCGCTGTTGAACCTCCTTTTCCATTTGGCTAATTCTGCTTTTTAAAGCATTCTTCTCTTCATTGACTTTTTGGACCTCTTTTGCCATTGAAGTTATACTATTCTTAAAGGTATTAATATCTTCACCATTCTTTGGGTCTCCTTTAGCAAGTTGTTGACCTGCTTTTCATGATTTTCTTGCATCACTATCATTTCTCTTCTCAATTTTTCCTCCACCTCTCTTACTTGATTTTAAAAAACTTTTTGAACTCTTCTGTGGACTGAGAACATTGCGTATTTATTTTGAAGGTTTTGGATGCAGAAGCCTTGACTTTCAGCTTTTCCTCTGAAGATCTAAATTGTTCTTCCTCATCTGAAAGAATGGAAGATGGTTCCTGCTCACCAAGAAAGTAACCTTCTTTTGTCTTATTATTTTTCTCATTTTGGGGCATTTTTCCAGTTACTTGACTTTTGAGTTCTTTGTTAAGGGCAAGGTATACTCGGGGGACCTGTAAGTTCTCAGTTCTTCCAAGGTGGCACACTCAAGAGAGAGGAGTTTATTCCTCTTCTGGCCTCCACTCTGGTCTGCGAGCAGGATTGCCTCTCCAGAGTTTCCACTAGCTCCACCACACCAGCCAACACTCCTCACCCCAGATCAGAACCTCAGGGTTCAAATACAGATTAGGGGCTCTATTCCCCCAGGGACTTTGGGCCAGGGCTCTAACAATGGAATCTTCTACTGCCTGGGGCTGGGTCTAGACCACTGCTTTCCCTTCTCACCCAAGTAAAGAGCTTTCTCCCTGACCTTTGAAGCTCTCCTTGGCATTTGTGATTTGAGGAATCTAGGACCTACAGCTGCTGCTGGTGACATGGAGCCCTAAAGTCTGCTCCAGTCCTGTCCTTGCTGTGGCATGCTTGGCACCTGTGGCGGGCTACACTGTGCTCCTCTCCTTGCTATTCTCTTAGAATAATGCATTCAGTTTGCTATATCTTTTCTTTCCTCCTTCTACTTTCCTTGTCCTTCTTTCCTTGGCTATTTGTAAAGCCTCACTGGTCAGCTATTTTGCTTCATGTTCTTTTTCTTTGAAATGTTTGTTGTTGTTGTCTTGTATAAATATTGGAAAGTTCTGTCCATAACTCTTCAGGCACACTATCTAACCAGATCTAATTCCTTTAATCTGTTCATCACTTCCATTTTATATTTAGTAGTGATGTTATTTAGTTCATACTTATACAATATGATGGTGTTTCCAACTTTCTTCAATTTTAGGCTGAATGTTGCAATAAAAGTTTATTATCTGAGTCACAATCAGCTTCAGATCTTGTTCAAATGACAGTATAGTGCTCCTCCACCTTTTTCTGCAAAGTATATCATCAGTCTGATTTCAATATTGGTCGTCCAATGATGTCTATTTCTTGAGTCTACTTTTGGGTTACTGTAAAAGCGTTTGCTATGACCACTGAGTTATCTGGACAAAATCCCATTGGTCTTGTTGCTGCTTTATTTTGTACTCCAATACCAAACTTTCCATTATTCCAATAATTTTTTGATTTTTTTCTTTATTTTAGCATTCCAATCATCCATAATGACTGACTTTTTTTCTGGTATTCTTTTTCTGGTAAGTCTTCATAGAACTCATGGAATTGTGTCTTTTCAGCATCAATGGTGTGAGTACAAGCTTTTATTATTGTATTATTTAATGACTTGCCTTGTATTTGAGCAAATATCTTTCTGTAATTTTTGTGATTATGCTCCAAGAAGTATTTCTCACCCTTTCCTTGATTATGAGGACTGCTCCATTTCATTTTTTAAATTTAATCTAATTTTTTTTATCTTCAATTTTCTACAATCACTTACATATATTTTAGATTTTCCCCCTTCCTTCCCCACTACCCCACTACCTACACTCTCCCTCCCTGAGAAGGCATACATTTACATAAGTTCCATATATGCATTCCTATTAAAAAATATTTTCACCTTAGTCATGCTGTATAGAAGAATTAAAATGAATTGGGGAAATCATAAAACAAACCAAAACAGATGGATAATCAAATTCATTCTGAGATAGAATTCCATAGTTCTTTCCATAGATGGGGAAGATATTTTGCCTTAAGAAACCATTGGGAATTATTTAAGTCCTTGCATTGCAATGAAGTTCTAAGTCTACCAGAATAAAAATTCTAGCACACTGTGCTTGTTGCTTTGTACAAAATTGTCCTGGTTCTGCTCCTTTCACTCAGCATCAGTTCACATAAGACTTTTCAGGCCTCTCTGAATTCTTCTTATTCATCATTTATTGAAGAAAAATAGTATTCTATTACATTCACATAGCACAATTTATTCAGCTATTCCTCAATTGATGGGCATCCTCTTGATTTACAAATTTTAGCCACCACAAAGAAAGCTGCGATAAATATTGTTGCACATGTAGGAATCTTTCCAATTTTTCTGATCTCTTGGAGATACAGTCCTAGAAGAGGTATTGCTGGTGAATGACTGAATAAATTATGGTATACGAACGTAATGGAATACTATTGTGCTATAAGACACGATGAAAAGGAAGACTTCAGAGAGCTCTGGAAAGACTTATATGATTTGATGTACTGCAAAAGGAGCAGAACCAGGAGAACTTTGTACAGAGAAATCACCACAGTGTGAGTATTTTTTTTTTTTTAGTAGACTTAGAACTTCATTGCAATAGAATAACTTAAAAAAATCCCAGTGGTCTTTCAAGGCAAAATGGGTCAATTGCGGAATGTAGCAGATCATTTTCTTGTGTATTACATTTTGGTTTATTATATTATTTCTTCCATTCATTTTAATTCTTCTCTACAACATGATTAAAATGAAAATAAAAAAAAAATTAAAATATTAAAGTACATGAATTAAATCTCACCGTCAGTGGTTTCACATTTAAATTGTCTTTATAGCATAAAGTGAGACTTAACAGATCTGAAAAAAGTAGCAACTAAATAGAACACAATCATTTATTAGCTTCTAAAGTATACAGAGCTCCTAATAAATTTAGGTAAGAAGTCCTCAACTCTTACACATTACTATTATTAAATCAGTCAACTATAACAACAACGAAATTATTTTAGGTGAGCAGAAGATTGAATTTAAGTGGAATTGAACGGTATTTGAAGAGGTTTTAACATTTTATTATTATTTTGAATTTGATAAAACTTCAATGAACTCAAAATTTCCCCCATACCATTTTGAACACAAAAACGGTCTACACATTAATGAATCTCCACTACATGTAACGTTGGTATTAAAAAAATACTTTTCATGCTTAATATGTTAGCTCCAATAGTTATACTTATCTGTATTGTCCTCTGAACCTCTCCTGGTTTACACATCTTTATTGATTCATTGACTCTTGCGTTTATTTTTCTTTTAGCACTATATTTATACCTCTCCTTTTCCCTCACTTCCTCCCAAAACAATAAATCTCTCCATACAAGAAAATTTAAAAAAAAAAAAGGAATTTTCCTGTCTTAAAATCTGTATCTCATTCTGCCTCTCCAGTCTGTCATCTATGCACAATGAATAGAGCACTGGACTTGAAATAATAAAGACATCTTCCTGAGTTCAAATCAAGTCTCAGATACTTTATTACTTAACCTTCTTTGCCTCCATTTCCTCTTCTGTAAAATGAATTGGGTGAAGAAATGACAAACTACTCCAGGATGTTTGCCAAGAAAATCTAAAATTGGGTCAAAATGATTCAAATATGACTGATACTATTCAAAAACACCAAAAAAGCAAAGTTCACAATCACATTATGCTTTCGGGAGTGAGAATGTTAAAGTAAGCAGGAATTTGCTTCAACTCTCACATATTCATATCCAAATAATCATAAAATAGTGCTTCATGACAAATAATAGGGGAAATAGCAGAAACACAAGTTGGATTTGACTTCGAGGCAAGGAGACTTGGAGGATGGGCAAGAAAGGTTCTTCTCGTGGACAAAAAAAAGATGGTAGAGTAAAAGCGTGTATTTGCTTGACCTCTCCCCCTAACCTATACAAATAACTGCAAAAATGACTCTAAATAAATTCTAGAGCAACATAACCCACAGAATGACAAGGTGAAACAAATCTCCAGCCCAAACACAGTGTGGAAGGTTAACAGGAATGACTCGTCATGACTGACTTGGAACAGAGGACAGTCCAGGGTAAACCCTGCTGGCACAGACTGCCTGGATCAGGTCTCAGTGGGTGGAATCACTGGCAGTTGGAGTGTTTTGCAGGCTTCTCAACCCTAATATACCAATGACAATTTGGAAGGTCAGTAGAAAAAGCCAGTCAGATCTGTGTGGGAATGTGGTCCAGCAGCAGTCCCAGGGGAGTGGAGGGGTGGCAGAGCTGGTACCAGCAGCGGGCTATGGCCACAGCAGCATAAACAACAGAATCAGGTCACTCTTTTTGAAGCACTAAGAAACAGATTGTGGGGAAATTGAGAAGTTGATCAAAGGGAGATTGCAGGGATTTCTTTGCTGCTACTGAAGAACGATTGTCTTGCTTTGTACTGCTTAGATTTGCGTCACAGAACTGAGTGGTCATCATGGGTCTAGGAGGAGTACTGGCTTGCTGAAATTTGTGGTACTGGTGCAGAGGGAATCCTTCCCAAAGTTCCAAGGCAAAAAAGAGTGCCTGAGGTCATGCACAGAGCAAAGGCCCACAGTAAGCAGAAAACTACCTTGACAAGTAGATAAAAAGTCAAGCAACTGGCTGCAAAGGTGAGAAAATGGTGGGAAAAATCAGAATATAGAAACTTACTTTTGTGGCTGGAAATATATATTAAAAAATAATCCAGGGGAGAGTAGCCAAGATGGTGGAGTAGAAAGACTCACATATGCTAGCTCCGAATCCACAGCCCATAAATTTCCTGTAAAAAGAACTCCCCACAAATTTTGGATAACTGCAAGCTGCGCAGAAACACAGTGGAAGAGATTTCTGTTTCAGAGAGCCCTGGAAAACAGTCCCCAGGGGTCCGTCGCATCCCGGAAAGAGGAGCCCACCTGCTGGCTGCCCTGGCCACGCAGCCCCAGAGGAGTAGATCTGAGCGGGCTTCAGGGATGGAATCTTCAGCGGCCACGAAGGTCCCTCCATGCACAGGAGCTACAAGTCAGTGAGAGAGACGTCTGAGCTGGCCAAGAGGGGAGCAGGGTGTCTTTGTGGCTCAGGCCCCCTCAGGAGACAATGGCAGAGGGAGGGGCAGAGGCAGCAGTGGAGGAAGTGGCGGCCCGGGACTCCCCGAGCAGACAGAAGCTCCATTACCAAAGGTCTCTGCATAAACCCCCAGAGGGAACTGATATTGGGAGGCGGTCCTGCCCCCACCCACTCCATTACTGAAGGTCTCTGCATAAAGCCCCTACAGGAACTGAGCCTGGGAGGTGGCCCTGCACCCATGTGAGCACCAGAACTTAAGCTAACATTGAATAGCAGCCGCACCTGCCACGGAAAGACCTGAGGCTGGGAAGCAGCATTTGAATCTCAGACCCCAAGCACTGGCTGGGCAGATCTAGGTGGGGGTGGAGAGGAATCTCAGAAGTCAAGTAATTGGCTGGGAAACTGCCCAGAAAAACGAAGCAAAATAAGACCATAGAGAGTTACTTTATTGGGAAAGAGATGTTCCTTCCTCCCTTAATTTCTGATGAAGAAGTACAATGCTTGCAATCAGGGAAAGACGTGGAGGTCGAGGACTCTCTATCCCAGAAATCCGAGGTGGATGTCCAGTGGGCTCAGGTCATGGAAGAGCTCAAAAAGGATTTTGAAAATCAAGTTAGACAGGTGGAGGAAAACTTGGGAAGAGTAATGAGAGAGATGCAAGAAAAGCATGAAAAACAGGTCAATACCTTGGTAAAGGAGACCCAAAAAAATGATGAAGAAAATAACTCCTTGAAAAATAGGCTAACTCAATTGACAAAAGAGGTTCAAAAGCTCACTGAAGAAAATAGCTCTCTCAAGGTTAGAATGGAACAGATGGAGTCTAATGATTTTCTGAGAAACCCAGAAATCATAAAACAAAAGCAAAAGAATGAAAAAATGGAAAAAGATGTGAAATATCTCATTGGAAAAACAACTGACCTGGAAAATAGATCCAGGAGAGACAATTTAAAAATTATGGGACTACCTGAAAGCCATAATCAAAAAAAAGAGCCTAGATATCTACTTCCATGAAATTATCAAGGAAAACTGTACTGAGATTCTAGAACCAGAGGACAAAATAAGTACTGAAGGAATCTATCTATCACCGCCCGAAAGAGATCCAAGAACGGAAACTCCTAGGAACATTGTGGCCAAATTCCAGAATTCCCAGGTCAAGGAGAAAATATTGCAAGCTGCTAGAAAGAAATAATTCCAGTACTGTGGAAATACAATCAGGATAACACAAGATCTAGCAACTTCTACCTCAAGGGATCAGAGGGCATGGAATAGGATATTCCAGAAGTCAAAGGAACTGGGACTCAAACCAAGAATCACCTACCCAGCAAAACTGAGTATAATACTTCAGGGGAAAATATGGTCTTTCAATGAAACAGAGGACTTGCAAGCATTCTTGATGAAAAGACCAGAGCTGAAAAGAATATTTGACTTTCAAACACAAGAATGAGAAGAAGCATGAAAAAGTACACAGCAAAGGCAACTCATAAGGGACTTCCCAAAGGTGAACTATTTGCATTCCTACATGGAAAGACAATATTTGTAACTCTTAAAACTTTTCACTATTTGGGTAGTTGGTGGGACCACACACACACACACACACACACACACACATACACACACACACACACGTACATGCACACACATAGAGACAGAGAGCACAGAGTGAATTTAATAGGATGGGAACATATCTTAAAAGAAATTATGGTAAATGGTGAGAAAGAAATTTAGTGAGAAGAGAGAGGGTGAAATATAATGGGGTAAATCATATCTCATTCAGAGGCAAGCAGGAGACTTTTTAGTGGAGGGAAAAAGAAGAGAACTGAGAAAAAAACATGAAGTTTACCCTCATCACATTCGACTAAAGGAAGGAGTAAAATTCTCACTCATCTTGGTATGAAACCTACCGTTTTTTTTAAATAAAAATTTATTTATTTAACTTTTTACATTCATTTTCACAACATTTTGGGTTCCAAATTTTATCCCCTTTTATCCTCTCCCCCCACCTGACTACACGTAGCATTTTAATTTTCCCTGTCACCAATCTGCCCTCTCTTCTATCCTCCCTCCCTTCTCTTGTCCCCATCTTCTCTTTTGTCCTGTAGGGCCAGATGACTTTCTATTCCCCATTAACTGTATTTCTTATTTCCTAGTAGCAACAAAAATACTCAAGAGTTGTTCTTAAAACTTTGAGTTCCAAATTCTCCCCATCGCTCCCTCCCCACCCATTCCCTTTGGGAAGGCAGGGAATTCAATATAGGCCCTATGTGTAGTTTTGCAAATGACTTCCATAATAGTCGTGTTGTGTAAGACTAACTGTATTTCCCTCCATCCAATTCTGCCCCCCATTGTTTCTATTCTGTCTTTTGATCCTGTCCCTCCCTGAGTGTTCACTTCAAATTGCTCCCTCCTCCCATTACCCTCCCTACCTTCACGCCCCCTTGCTTATCTCCTTCTCCCCCACTTTCCTGTATTGTAAGATATGTTTCCATACCAAAATGAGTGTGCATTTTATTCCTTCCTTTAGTGGAATGTGATGAGGGTAAACTTCTTGTTTTTTTTGTTTTTTTTTTTTTTTTCTCAGCTCTCCTCTTTTTCCCTCCACTAAAAAGTCTCCTGCTTGGCTCTTGAATGAGATATAATTTACCCCATTCCATTTTCCCCTTTCCTCCCACTACATTTCTCTCTCACCATTTACCTTAATTTCTTTTGAGATATGGTCCCATCCCATTCAATTCACTCTGGGCTCTCTGTCTCTGTATGTGCTTGCATGTGTGTATGTGTGTGTGCATGCATGCACGCATGTACATGTGTGCATGTGTGTGTATGTGTGTGTGTGATCCCACCAACTACCCAGATAGTGAGTTTTTTAGAGTTACAAATATTGCCTTTCCATATAGGAATGTAAACAGTTCACCTTAGCTAAGTCCGTTATGACTTCCCTTTGCTGTTTACTTTTTCAGTCTTCTTGTCATTCTTGTGTTTGAAAGTCAAATTTTCTTTTCAGCTCTTGTCCTTTCATCAAGAATGCTTGAAATTCCTCTGTTTCATTGAAAGACCATATTTTCCCCTGAAGTATTATACTCAGTTTTGCTGGGTAAGTGATTCTTGGTTTGAGTCCTAGTTCCTTTGACTACTGGAATATCCTATTACATGCCCTTCAATACCTTAATATAGAAGTTGCTAGATCTTGTCATATCCTGATTGTATTTCCATAATACTGAAATTGTTTCTTTCTAGCTGCTTGCAATATTTTCTCCTTGATCTGGGAATTTTGGAATTTGGCCACAATGTTCCTAGGAGTTTCTCTTTTTGGATCTCTTTCATGTGGTGATCAATGGATTCTTTCAATACTTATTTTGTCCTCTGTTTCTAGAATCTCAGGGCAGTTTTCCTTGATAATTTCATGGAAGATGATGTCTAGGCTCTTTCTTTGATCATGACATTCATGTAGTGCCATAATTATTAAATTTTCTCTCCTGGATCTATTTTCCAGGTCACTTGTTTTTCCAATGAGATATTTCACATTCTCTTCCATTTTTTCATTCTTTTGGTTTTGTTTGGTTATTTCTTGGTTTCTCAGAAAGTCATTAGACTCCATCTATTCCATCCTAATTTTGAGAGATCTATTATCTTCAGCGAGCTTTTGAACCTCTTTTTCCATTTGGCTAATTCTGCTTTGGAAGCATTGTTCTCGTCATTGGCTTTTTGAACCTCTTTTGCCAATTGAGTTAGCCTGTTTTTCAAGATGTTATTTTCTTCAGCATTTTTTTGGGGTCTCCTTTACCAAGGTATTGACCCGTTTTTCATGCTTTTTTTGTATCTCTCTCATTTCTCTTCCCAGTTTTTCCTCCACCTGTCTACCTTGATTTTCAAAATCCTTTTTGAGCTCTTCCATGATCTGAGCCCACCGGACATCCACCTCGGATATCTGGAATAGAGAGTCCCCGACCTCCACGTCCTTCCCTGATGGCAAGAATACTTCCTCGTCATCAGAATTGAAAGGTGAGAACATCTGTACCCCCTCAAAGTAGCTCTCTATAGTCTTATTTTTCCTCCCTTTTCTGGGCATTTTCGCAGCCAGTTACTTGACTTCTGAGATTCCTGTCCACCCCCGCCTAGATCCGCCCAGCTAGTGCTTAGGGTCTGAGATTCAAATGGGCTTTCCTTGGCAGGTGCGGCTGCTATTCAATTTGAAACCCACAATTTTGTGAAAACGAATGCAAAATGTTAAGTAAGTAAATTTATATTTTAATAAATTGACTAACCAAGATGCTGAAGAAATTTAAAAAGTCAATGAGGAGAAGAATGCCTGAAAAAGCAGAACTGGCAAAATGGAAAAGGAAACCAATAGCTCATTGGAGAAAATAATTCCTTAAAAATTAGAATGAACAGATGGGAGCTAATGACATTTTGAGAATTCAGGACATCATATAACAACAGCAAAAGAATAAAAATAAATGAAAGACAATGAAAAATATCTCACTGGAAAAAAACAGCAGACCTGGAAAATAGATCCAAGAGATGTAACTTAAAAATTATTGCTGTATACATGAGTTAATCCCTATTCAATTCATGTTCTTCGTTTGTATTTCTTTTTGGTGCTACATTCTTATTAAACACAATTTCACATGAGTCATGTTGCATGTAAGAATTAAAACAATTGGAGAAAGCAAGAATAAAATAAAACATAACAAAAGAGAAAATAGACTGCTTCATTCTATGTTTTAACTCCCTAGTTCTTTCTCTGGATGTGGATGGGATTTTTCATCGAGTCCTTTGAAAATCTTTTAGGTCTTTACCTTGCTTTGGAGGACTAAGTTTATCAAAAGCAGTTCTCACACTGCTCCTGTTACTGTGTATAATGTTCTTCTAGTTTTACACATGTCATTCAGCATCAGTTCATGTAAATTGATCCAGGTTTTCCTGAAGTCTGCCTGTTCGTCATTTCTTATAGTACAATAATATTCCATTGCATTCATATACCATAAGTTGCTCAGTCATTTCCCTATTGATGGACATTCTCTTAATTTCCTATTTTTGGTCACCACAAAAAGAGCTGCTATAAATAGTTTCCTACAAACGATTCCTTTTCCCATTTTTATGATCTCTTTGGGATACAGCCTTGGAATTGGTATTAACCTGGGTCAAAGGGTGCACACATTTTTATAGCCCTTTGGACATCATTCCAAATTGCTGTCAAGAATGGTTGGATCAGCTCACAACTCCACTCACATTGAATTAGTGTTACAATTCTCTCACATCAACTCCAATATACATCATTTTCCTGATTTGTCTTGCTGGCCCATCTGACAGGTGTGATGTGGTACCTCAGAGTTGTTTTGATACGTATCTTTCTAATCAATAGTGATTTGGAGCAATTTTTTATATGACTATAGAGAGTTTTAATTTCTCCTTATGAAAAGTGCCTGTTCATATCCTTTGACCATTTATCAATCAGCGAATGAATTGCATTCTTGTAAATTTGACTCAGTCATCTATATATTTAAGAAATGAGTCCTCTATGACAGACACTAGTTGTGAAAGTTCTTTCCAAAATTTCTGCTTCCCTCCTAATCTTGGTTGCATTGGGTTTGTTTGGGCAAAACCTTTTTTTAATTTAATGTGATCAAAATTATCCATTTTGTACTTCATAGTATTCTCTATCTCTTGTTTGAACATAATTTTTTTCCATTCTCCATCAATTTGAAAAATACACTATCCCATGCTCCCCTAACAATTTTATATTATCAACTTTTATACCTAGATCATGAACCCATTTGGACTTTATTCTGGTATACAATGACAGGCAGTGGTCTATGCTCAGTTTCTGCTGCACTATTTTTTAGGTTTCCCAGCAGTTTTTGTCAAATAGTGGGTTCTTATCCAAGAAGCTAGGCACTTTGTGTCTGTCAAACAGTAGACTGCTATAATTATTGATTGCTGTGTCTTGTGTACCTTATCTATTCACTGATCTAGACCTCTATTTCTTAGACAGTACCAAATGCTTTTGATGATTGTTGCTTTAACATAAAATTTGATATCTGCTATGGCTTGGCCACCTTCCATAACATTTCCTTGCTTTAATTCCTTTGATATTCTAAACCACTTGTTCTACCACATGAATTTTCATATTTCTTTCTAGATACATAGAAAAGTTTTTTGGTAGTTTGATTGGTATTGCACTGAAAACATAAAGTAATTTAGGTAGAATAGTCATTTTTATTATATTAGCTTGACCTACTCATGAGCAACCGACTTTTTTCCCAATTATTTAGATCTGACTTTATTTTTGTGAAAATTGTTTTTTAATATTATTCATATAGTTCCTGGGTTTGTTTTGGCAGGTGGATTTCCTAGTGTCTAAAATAAATTCCCATGATTTCTGTGGAGTTCTTTTGTATCCTGTTATTTGACCAGTGTTGTTTTTACAACACTGTTGGATTCTCTAGGATTTTCTAGTTATATTATCATATCATCTACAAAGAGTGATAATTTATTTTCTTCTTTGCTTATTCTTATTCCTACAACTTTTTTTTCTTCTCATATTGGGAAAGCTAACTTTTCTAGTACCACACTGAATAACAGTGGTGATAATGGGCATCCTTATTTCCCCAGTGATATTATTAGAAATGAATCTCCCTTATCCCCATTACCTATAATGCTTGCTAATGGTTTTAGATAGATGCTAATTATTATTTTAAGGAAGGGTCCATTTATTCTTATGCTACTCGGTGTTTCCAAGGAAATGGCTGTTTTATTTTGTCATTAACTTTTCTGCATTGATAATCGACAACAATGACTAGCTGTTAGTTTTCTTGTTGATATGATTAATTATTCTGATAGTTTTCAAAATAATGAATCAGCCCTGCAGTTCCTGGAATAAGTCCTACCTGATCAAAGTGTATTATACTTAAGATAAGTTGCTGTAATCTCTATCCTAATACCTTATTTAGAATTTTCCCATCTATGTTCATTAGGGAAATTGCTCTATAATTTTCTTTCTCTGTTTTATCTCTTCCTAGTTTAGGTGTCAGAACTATATTTTTATCCAAATAAGAATTTGGTAGTACTTCTTCACCAAATTTCCCACTTCATGTATATAGTATTGGGATTGACTGTTGCTTGAATGTTTCGTAGAATTCATGTGCAAATCTGCCTGACCCTGCATATTTTTCCTAGGGAGTTCATTGATGGCTTATTCAATTTCCTTTTCTGAGATGGGGTTACATAAGTGTTTTACTTCTTCTGTTAATCTGGGCAATTTACATTTTTCAAATATTCACACATTTCACTAAGATTGTCAAATTCATGGGCATACAGATGGATCAAATAATTTCTAATTATTGTTTTTATTTTCTCTTCATTGGAGAAGAAGTCACCATTTTCAATTTTGATAGCTGTCAGTTTAATTTTCTTCATTCTTTTTTTAAAAATCAGACTGACTAAAAGTTGATCAATTTCATTTTTTCATAAAACCAGTGCTTAGTTTTATTTATTAGTTCAATAGTGTTCTTAATTTTAATTTTATTAATCTCTACTTTGGATATCACTATTTCTAATTTTATATTAAAATGGCGATTTTCAATCCAATTTTCAGCCCCCAATCCCCTTTCTCTACTTTTACAGTTGCATGCCCAATTTATTGATCTCCTATTTCTCTATCTTATTTTGTTATTTAAAATTATTTAATTTGTTTTCAATTTTCTACAATCACTTCCATATATGGCAGGATTTTCACATTCCCCTCTCTCCTTTCCCCATTCCTTCAACCTCCTTCAACTCTCCTTCCACACGCCCTCCCCAAGACTGTACAATCTTATATAGTTTCTCCACATACATTCTTATTAAATGCATTTTTCATGTTAGTCATGTCGCATAGGAGAATTAAAATGAATGGGAGAAACCATGAAAACAAAACAAAACATAAAACAACACAAGAGAGAATGGTCTGCTTCACCTGTGATCCAATTCCTTAGTTCTTTCTCTAGATGTGGAAGGCATTTTGCCTCGAGTACATTGGAAATTTTTAAAGTCTCTGCATTGCCGTGAAAGGTTAAGTAAACCAGATAAATTCCTCCTAAACTATGTTTGGTACTGAGTGTGCACCTTTCACTCAGCATCAGGTGCTACAAGTCCTTCCAGGCCTTTCTGAAGTCTTCCTGTTCTTCATTTCTTATAGAACAATAGTATTCCATTGCACTCATATACCACAACTTGTTCAGACATTCCTCAATTGATGGACATCCCCTTGATTTTCAGGTCTTGACCACCAAAAAGAGAACTGTATAAGTATTTTTGAATATTTGGGACCCTTTCCCATTTTTATTATCTCTTTGAGCTACAGTCCTAGAAGCAATATTGTGGGGTCAAAGGCTATGCACACTTTGCAGCCCTTTAGACATAGTTCCAAATTGCTCTCCAGAATATTTGGATCAGCTCATAGCTTCCCCCAAAATGAATAATTGTTCCAACTCTCCCACACCTTCTCTATCATTTATCTTCTTCCTATTTTACCATGTTAGCCAATCTGATAAGTGGGATGTGGTATATCAGAGTTATTTTGCATCTCTCTTATCAATATTGTTTTAGAGCATTTTTTTCATATGACTATAGATAGGTTTAATTTCTTCCTCTGAAAACTACCTATTCATATCATTTGACCGTTAACCAATTTTGGAATGACTTGTATCTTGCATATTTGACTCAGTTCTCCATATATTCTAAAACTGAGGGCTTCATCACAAACACTAGTAGCAAAACATTCTTTCCCAGTTTTCTACTTCCCTCCTAATCATGGTTGTATTGGATTTGGTTGTGCAAAAACTTATGAATTTCATGTAATTAAATTATCCATTTTGCACTTCATATTGTTCTCTATCTATTGTTTAATAAAAATTTCTCCATTTTCAGTAATTCTGACAAATACACTATTCCTTTCTCCCCTAGTCTGCTTATGGTATCAGACTTTATACTTAGAAAATGAATCTATTTGGACTTTGTTCTTGTGTATGGTGGTAGGCATTGATCTATGCCCTCTTACTGACACACTGTTATCCAATTTTTCCAGCAAATTTTGTCAAACAATGAGTTCTTTTCACAGAAGCTGGGGTCCTTGGGTTTATCAAACAATAGATTGCTGTATTCATTGACTACTGTGTCTTGAGTACCTAACCTATTCCATTCGTCTAACCCTCTATTTCTTAGCCTGTATCAAGGGGTTTTGATTATTATTGCTTTATAATACAATTTGAGATCTGGCCACCTTCCCTAACATTTCTTTTCATTGATTCCCTTGATATTCTGAACCTTTCCTTCTTCCAGAGGAATTGGGATAATTTTTTTTTCTAGCTCTATGAAATAATTTCTGGTGCTGTGATTCATATGGTACTGAAAAGTAAACTAATTTAGATAGAATTGCAAGTATAATCTCGGCCTACCCACGAGCAAGTGATGTTTTTTCCACTTACTGAGATTTTACTTTATTTGTGCAAAAAGTGTTTTGTAATTGTGTTCATATAATACTCTGTTTGGGCAAGTAGACTCTCAGATATGTTACAGTGTCTGCCATAGCTTTAAAGGGGATATTTCTTTCTATCTCTTGCTGTTGGGCATTGTTAGCAACATATAGAAATACAGATAATTCATGTGGGTATATTCTGTAACCCGCAACTTTGCCAAAGTAGTTTATTCAAGATTTTTCTTTTACTTTATTCTCTGGGATTCTCTAAGTATATAATCATATCATCTGCAGAGTAAAAACTTAAGTTTGTTCTATGTCTATTCTAATTCCTTCAATTTCTTTTCCTTCTCTTATTACGGCAGCTAACATTTCTAGTACCATATTGAATAACAGTGGTGATAATGGACACCCTTGTTTCACCCCTGATCTTACTGGAAATGCAGCTAGCTTGCTCTCATTGTATTTAATACTTGTTGAAGGTTTTTAGGTAGATATTGCTTATTATATTATGAAAAGTTTTATTTATTCCTATATTCTCCAATGTTTTCAATAGGAATGGGTGTATTTTGTCAAAAGCTTTTTTCTGCATCTATTGAGACAATCATGTGGTTTCTGTTATTTTTGTTGTTAAAAAGATCAATAATGCTGACTGTTTTCCTAATATTGAACCAGCCCTGCATTCCTTTTATGAATTCTAACTGATTCTATTACATTATTCTCTTGATAAGATGCCGTAATCTTTTTGGTAATATCTTATTTAAATTTTTTTTGCATCTATATTCATTAGAGAAATTGTTCTTTAATTTTCTTTCTCTGTTTTTGCTCCTCCTAGTTTAGGTATTAGAACCATATTTGTATCATAAAAACAATTACATAGGACTGCATCTTCCCCAATTTTTTCCAAATAGTCTATATAATATTACAATTAATTGATCTTTACATGTTTGTTAAAAGTCACCTGTAAATCCATCAGGTCCTGGAAATATTTTTCCTAGGGAGTTCATTGATGGTTTCTTCAAATTCTTTTTCTGAGATGGCATTATTTAAGTGTTCAGCTTCCTCTTTTGTTAATCTGGACAATTTATATATTTTTAAAACTATTCGACCATCTTATTTAGATTTTCGTATTTATGGGCATACAGTTGGACAATAATTTCTAATTATTGTTTTAAATTCCTCCTTGTTGAATGTGATTTCACCCTTTTGATTTTTGATTTTAGGAATTTAGCTTCCTTGTTTCTTTTTTTAAATTAAATTGACCAAATGGTTATCAATTTTATTGTTTTCTTCATTAAAGCAAGTCTTAATTTTATTTATTAGTTCAGTAGTTTTCTTATTTGCAATTTACCCAATCTCTTCTTTGGTTCTGAACATTTCTAATTTGGTATTTACTTAGGGATTTTCAATTTGTTCTTTTTCTAGCATTTCAGCTGCATGTCCAATTTATGGATCTCCTTTCTCTCTTTTATTCAGGCAGGAGTTCAATGATATGAACCTTCCCCTAAGAAACGCTTTTGGAGTAGTTTTGGTAGGCTGTCTCATTATTGTCAAATGAAGTTGTTGCTTGCTTCCATGATTTGTTGTTTAACCCACTCATTCTTAATATTAGACTATTTATTTTCCAATTAAATTTTGTTTTATCTTCCCATGGACTTTCATTATATATGTTTTATTGCATTATGATCTGAAAAGGATGCAGTGACTTTATCTGCCTTTCTATGCTGGATTGTGAGGTTTCAGGCCCTAGTGCATTGCCAGTTTTTGTATATGTTCCATGTACTGCTGAGAAAAATGTACTTTCCTTTCTATCCCCATTCAACTTTCTCCAGAGATATATCTCCATTATTTATTGTCCTCCTTAATTTCTTTTCTTGTCTATTTGAGTTCAGATTTATCAAGTTCAGAGAGTGAGAGGCTGAGTTCCCCGACTAGTAGAGTTTTGCTATCTACTTCTTCTTATAACTCCCTTAACTACTTCTCTAACAATCTGGATGCTACTCCACTTGAGGGATATATGTTTTTCAATGATATTCCTTGTTTATCTGTAGTGCCTTTTAGTAGGATATAATTTACTTCCTTATCTCTTTTGATTAGATCTACTTCTGCTTTTACATTGTCTGAGATTACGATTGCTACTCTTGCTTTTTTTTTTTACCTCAGCTGAAGCAAAATATATTCTACTCCAACATTTTACCTTTAAGCTGTGTGCATATCCTCGTTTCAAATGTGTTTCTTGTAAACTGGTTGGTTCGTTGTTGTCCTTCATTTTTGAAGAGGATCCAAATGACATCACCATGAAAAAATGAGTTTTCAGTGTGACCAACTGTGGCTGACCAGACCAAAGCAACCTCGGAATGCTCTAACACAGATTGGGCACAAATAGTCCTTATGAATTTTGGGGATGGGTACTCCAAAATTTGTGCATCCTGTGTTTACTTTATGCTTTCTCAATTCTGCTTCA
Source organism: Bettongia penicillata ogilbyi (assembly GCA_023548195.1). NCBI lineage: Eukaryota > Metazoa > Chordata > Mammalia > Diprotodontia > Potoroidae > Bettongia > Bettongia penicillata. The sequence goes on along the minus strand of JAJHZJ010000156.1, from coordinate 3,471,614 downwards.
CTTACAGAGTACAGCATCCTTTCTGATATGGGCATGCCATACTGAGCAATCCTGCCACAGTGTCTCCCATGTTGCCCAGTCAAATCCAATATTCTTGCAAGAGACCTTGAGAGTGTCCTTGCATCACTTCTTCTGACCACCATGTGATTGGCTGCCCCATATGATGCCTGTTGAGTTCTCTTGCAACAAGAGCAGTTCTTCTTTCATGTCCACTGGATTTTCTTTGATGTATAAGTTTCTGCACATTCCATGTGCCAATGATGAGTGGAATCATCTTTGCAGATATTTTTGTACATTTTGTACGTTTTTTTTTTTTTTTGTTTCACCCACATAGTGGTATTCCCTGCCTGCTGTGGTAATCAGATCAGGGTTGGCTAACCAGACAATGTTTAGGGCACCTTTTCTAGCCACCTTCCTAACATCAGGAGGTGAGCAATGCCATCCTTAAAAGGCTGCTGAGACACCCAGGGGCTGCAGTGTCCCACTGCTGCTTCCCATAAGAAATGATTCTATGACTCAGGCCACTTTGTGCAAGATTGTGACTACAGATCTCATTGTATCCATACTTGCTGATTCATCACTTGCCTGTCGCCACAGAACTTTGAGGCATAATAGTAAAATGGAATGAGTGATGTCTTTTAATTCGTGTGTAAATTGGATTTATGTGAGGCAGAGTTGCACGAAGTTGTCAGCCTTACTCTCCCTTCAGAGTCACCACAGTCCAGTGGCAGGATAGAGCCAAGACAGTTGGTGATGGTTCAGGCTTCCATGGATGAGCTTCATGTCTTTGTTGTGTAACCAAGCTCTAAGTGCTCCACATCATCTGCTTCATCTGCCTTCATGGCTATTAGAACAATTATTTTCATCTGCCTCTTCCACCGGAGGAAATGTTCACATGCTTGAGATGGACACTCCCCTAACTCATAATGGGTTTGAGATACTTTGGTTACCCTCAACCCAGTTTGGCGCATCTGCTGAAATGGTTTACCAGATTGTGTATGCTGTGCTTGCAGCAGCTACTTGGAGCCACAGGTGAGAGCTGGTTTCTTGTAAAGTACATATTGTTGGATTATGGTTTTTAATAAGTTCTGCTATCTGTCTCTGTTTTATAGTAGATGCCATCCTATTCACATTCACAGTTATGACCACTCTCTGTGTTTTTCCTCCCATCCTCTTTCCCTCCCATTTATGCTTTTAATTTTCCCTTCTCCCTGTTTACAATAGAGTTTTAGTGTTTGACCACCATCTCCCTCAGTTTTCCTTCCCTTCTTTCAGTCCTCCTGCCTTACTCCCCTTTCCCCTTACTATTTCTTCCCTCTCTTTCAGTTTCCCCCCCTTTCTTTCCCATTTCCCCTTCCACTGCCTATAGAGCTAGTTAGATTTCTATACTTAACTGAGTTTGTTATACCCTCCTTGATCCAATAACAATGCCCTTGTCCCTCCCTTCTTTCCCTCTGCTGTAATATATTTTTGTGCCTCTTCTTGTGATGCCATTTACCTTTCTCTGTCTCCTTCTTTACAAATTTCCCATTACAAATCTTTGCACCCTTAAATCACTTTTTTTACAATCACATCATTTAATTTATAGCCACTCCCTCTATGTATATCCTTTTTAAATATCATAATAAGTATACAATTCTGAACATTACCAAGTATCTCCTTCCCTTATAAGTAGGTAAAACATTTACCCAAATTGAATAACAAACTTTTTTCCCCTGCTTATATTATTATGCCTCTCTTAGGACTTGTGTTGGAAGATCAAATGTTTTATTGAACTCTGGCCTTTTCATTAAGAAGGTCTGGAAATGCCCTATTTCATTGAATTTCCATCACCTTCCCTGAAATGTTATGCTCAATATGTTCAACTGGGGGGTAATTTATCCTTGGTTGTAGTAGTAGACCTTTGATTTATGAAATATTATATTCCAATCCTTCTAATCTTTTAATATAGGAGCTGCAATGTCCTGTGCGATGCTGGCTGTAGCTTTTCTATATTTGAATTATTTCTTTCTGGTTGCTTGCAGCATTTTTTTCTTCACTTGATAATTTTGGAATTTGGCGACGATATTCCTTGGTGTTATCAGTTTGGGATCCCTTTCAGGAGGTGACTGGTGGATTCTTTTGATGACTCTTTTGTCCTTTGGATCTAGGATCTCTAGACAATTTACCTTGAGGATTTCTTGAAAGATATTGTTCAGACTCTTTAGTTTTCATCATGGCTTTCTGGTAGACCAATAAATCTTAGATTTTTTTTCTCTTGGAATTATTTTCCATGTCAGTTGATTTTCCAATGAGATATTTTACATTTTCTTCTTTTTTTCATTCTTTTCATTCTGTTCTACTGATTATGTATCATAATGTCATTAATTTCTACTTTCCCAATTCAAATTGTTAACTGATTGTTTTCTTCAGTTAACTTTTGTATATCCTTTTCCACTTGCCCATTGTTCCTTTTATGGCATTATTTTCTTCAGTTAGATTTTGCACTTCCTTTTCCACTTGTCCTATTTTCCTTATGAAAGAGTTATTCTCTTCAACGCATCCTTTTTCATATTTTTAAAATCATTGACCAGTTTTCTTCTACTTCTCTAATTTGCCTTTTAAAATCCTTCCTGAACTCTTCCAAGAATGATATTTTGGATTGAGACCATTTCCTATTCCCTTCTGAAGTTTCAGATGAGAGTGCATTCTGAATGCTGACCTCTTTGGCATTTGTATTTTGGTCCTTGTCCCCACAGAAAATGTCCGTGGTCTTTTCCTTTCTGGTTTTCTTCTTGCTCATGATGATCGCTTTTTTTTTTAATTTTTTAAATGGATCTCTGTTTCTGAGGCACAGGGACCTCTAATAACGGTTCTTGTGCTTAGAAAGTCAGGCTTTGTGTGTTGTTTTCGTTCTTTCAGGTAGAAGCTGAAATGCTGCAGCTTACCTGGTGCTGAGTTGGCTGGTGTAGCAAAGCAGAGGACAGGTGAAGTCCTTCTGAGTTTCTGAGAAGTAACTCTGGAGGTAGCTGCATTAAGTGTTGGGGACAGGTGGTCTGGCTAGAGGAGGTCTCCTCTGCTGAGCTAGAACATAAGTAAACTCAGAGGTTGGTGAATGCCAACTTTACTAGTGTCTTCCCAATTCTCCTTGAGTGCAGAGGCACTCCTTAGTTCCTCGTTTTGGTGATTGCGGGTTCCACCTCCCTGGGGATAAGGATCTCCTTCCAGTTCACTGAGGTGGGGCTGTCTGGGACACCTCCGGTCTTTCACTGGTCCCTTTAGCCACAGCAAGAGGGACCCCAACCCCCTTTTAGCAATTTTCCCAGCCTCATGTGCTGAAACTGTTTGCCTCTTAGGATGATCCCACTGTTCTTGAATTTTTCCTGGGGATGTATTCTCTGTCTTTTTCAAGGTCAGCATGGGAAGGGAGATAGTATTTACTGATCACTCCACCAACTTGCCTCTGGGAAGTTCAAGTAGGTGACTTACAGACATTTAATCTGTCAATTGATAGTCTCAGGAGAAACTCCTGCATTTACCTGAGATTGTGTGGTTCTCTCTCGCTCACTTCCACTCTACCCTTGTCCTTGGATGATGTGTTTATGAATCTGCATTGCTGTAGCTTCAGACCACCCAAGACTTCCTGCTCAATTTTGCTATGGCAGGGCCAAACTGCTAGAATAGCCTGTGTGCTGTGCACTGTGCACTACTCCATTTCTGTGCAACAGTTCCTTCCTGTCAATCTTCCAGTCTATCCTGGGTTGGAAATCTGGCACAATCTGTCTCTTATTGAATTCTGCCCCACCAATTTTTTTCAGATTCTCTTTTTAAAGGAATCTTAAGGAGTTTGTTTCAGAGCTTAGGTGAGTGCAAGCTTTCTTCCTTATTTTATTTATGTAAGCTTTCAGAGACATGAAACTTCCCCTAAGAACTGCCTTTGCTGCATCCCATAAGTTTGGTAGACCCTCTCATTAATGTCATTCTCTTTAAAGAAGTTATTGAAAGTTTCAATGATTTGCTGTTTGACACACTCACTCTTTAGAGTTAGATTGTTCAATTTCAAATTAATATTGGTCTGTCTTTCCATGACATTTTATTGCATATAATTTATATAGCATCATGATCTGAAAAGGATGTATTGGCTATGTCTCTCTGCACCAGTTTGTGAGGCTTTTATGCCCCAGTATATGATCATTTTTTGTATATGTTCCATGTACTGCTAAGAAAAGTTATATTCCTTTCTATCTCCATTCAGTTTCTTCACAGATCTATCATATATCTACCTTTTACAGAATGTATTCACTTCCTTTACTTCTTTCTTGTTTCTCTTGAAGTTAGATTTATCAGATTCAGAGTGGGGGAAGATAATATCCCCCACTAGTATGGTTTTGCTACCTACTTTTCTTGCAACCCACATAACTTCTCTTCTAAAATTGTGGATGCCATACCACTTGGTGCATATATTTAGTAATTTATTACTTCATTGTTCAGGGTTCCTTTGAGGAGGACATAGTTTCATTCCTCCTCTCTTTTGATTAGATCTATTTCTGCTTTTGCTTTGTCTGATATTAAGATTGCTACCATTGCTTTTTTATATCAGCTCCAGCCTTTTTTCTTTACCCTGTGTGTATCCCCCTGTTTCAAATATGTTTCTTGTAAATGACACATTATAGGATTATGATTTTTAATCCTTTCTGCTAGGTACTTCCATTTTATGGGAGAGTACATCCCATTCACATTCAAACCTATGATTACTATCTGTGCATTTTTCTCCATCCTAGCCCTCCTCGTTTATGCTTTTACTTCTCAATTCTCTCTTTTCATCCTCAAAAGGGTTTTACTTTTGCTGCCTTCCTCAGTCATTTCTCCCTTCATCAGCCCCCTTTCTTTCCCTTTTCACTTGCTGCTTCTTCTCTCCCTTCTAACCATGCCCTCCTCTTTCCTCTACCATGAACTGTAGTGCAAGTTAGATTTCTGTACTCAACTGAGAATGTTATTCCCTTGAATCAAATTCCACGAGAGTAAAACTCAATCAATGCTTATCTCCCTCTCTTCTTTACCTCAACTGTGGTATATTTCTGTGCCTCTTTATGTGATGTAATTTAGGTTTTTCTTCGTCTTCCTTTCCTCTTCTCCTTCCTCATCTCTTGAATAAATTGTTTGTCATCACATCAGTTAATCTATACTCTATCTATCTATCTATCTATCTATCTATCTATCTATCTATCTATCTATTTCTATCCCTTTGAAATGTCATAAAAATGTACAATTCTCAAGATTAACAAGCATTGTCCTCTGATATAGGGAGGTAAATAGTTTGCCTATATTGAAGAACAAGTATTTTTTTTTTCCTTTTTTGCCCCTCTATTTACCTCTTTATGCCTCTCTTGAGTCTTGTAATTGAAGATCAAATTTTCTATTGGGCCCCGGCCTTTTCATCAAGAAGATTTGAAAATACCTTATTTCATTCAATGTCCATCTCCTTACCTGAAATATTATATTCAATTTTACTGGGCAATTGATCCCAGCTCCTTTGCCTTATGGAATGTCATACTCTAATCCCTCCAATGTTTTTCAATGTAAAAGCAAGGTCATGAATGATCCTGACTGTAGTTTCTTGATATTTGACTTATTTGCTTCTAGTTTCCTCAATATTTTCTCCTTGACCTGAAAATTCTGAAATTTGGCAAAAATATTCCTTGGTGTTTTCAATTTGGGATCTCTTTCAGGAGATGATTGGTGGTTTCTTTCAATGATTATTTTGTCCTCTGGATGTAGCACCTCAGGACACTTTCATTGAGTGATTTCTTGGAAGATACTCTCTAAGCTTTTTTTTTTCTATCATGGTTTTCCAGTAAACAGTAAGTCTCAATTTTTTTCTCCTGAATGCATTTTCCAGGACTGTTGCTTTTCCAGTTAGATATATTGCATTTTCTTGTATTTTTTTATATTCTTTAGATTTTGTTTGACCAATTCTTTATGTCTCATAGAATCATTAGTTTCTACTTGCCCAGTCCTAATTTTTAAAATTTATTTTTTCAGTTTTCATTGGACATTTCCACAACATTTCGAGTTCCTAATTCTCTCCCTATCTCTCCCATCTGCCCGCCCCAACTCAGCATGCATTCTGATTACCACTTCCCCCACCCTGGCTTCCTCTTATCACACCTCTCCCTTCCCTTATCCCCATCTCCTCTGTTTTCTTGTAGGGCAAGATAGATTTCTCTACTTCATTGCCTGTATATCTTATTTCCCAGTTGCAAGTTACAAACAATTTTGAGCATTTGTTCTTAAAACTTTGAGTTTCAACTACTCTCTCTTCCTCCCTCCCCACCCATTCTCACTGAAAAAGTAAGCAATTCAATATAGCTTATACATGTGCAGTTATGCAAAACACTTCCATAGCAATCATATTGAGAAACATATTTCCTATATTTCCCTCCATCTTATCTTGCTCATCCATTATTCTATTATCTCTTTTGACACAATCCCTCCTCAAAAGTGTTTACTTCTAATTAACCCATCTTCCCATTTGCTCTCACTTCTCATCGCCCTATCCTCTCTCATCCTACTTCCCTGTAGTGGAAGATAGATATTCATACGAAACTGAGCACGCATCTTGTTCCCTTCTTAAGGAAAATACAATAAGAGTTTTGTTCACTCTTTTCCTCTCACCTCCCCCTTTCCCATTCATTTAAAAAGATTTTTCTTGCATTTTTTACGAGATATTGTGCCTCATTCTATTTCTTCTCTTCTCCTCCCCATATATTCTATTCCCACTCTTTAATTTTATTATTTTAGATGTCAACACTACCCATTTAACTGACCCTGTGCCCTCTATCTATATGTATATAATCCCTCCAACCACCCTAATACTGAGAAAAAGACTCAAGTTACAAATATGATGTTTCCAAGTAGGAATATAAACAGGTCAACTTTAGAAAGTTGCTTGTGATTTCTCTTTCCTGCTTACTTTTTCATGCTTCTCTTGAATCTTGTGTTTAGAAGTCCATTTTTCTGTTCAGCTCTGGTTGTTTTAACAAGGTTACTTGAAAGTCCTCTTTCTTTGAATGATCATTGTTTTCTCCTGTAATATTGTACTAAGTTTTGCTGGGTAGACGATTTTTGGTTTTAATCCTAGCTCCTTTGACCTCTGAAATATCTTATCCCAAGCCCTGTGATCCCTTCATGTAGAAGCTGCTAGATCAGGTGTCATCCTGATTGTGTTTCTTTCTGGCTGCTTGTAGTATTTTCTTCTTGGTTTGGAAGCTCTGGAACTTAGCTACAATATTCCCAAGAGATTTCCTTTTGGGATCTCTTTCAAGCAGGTGATTGGTGGATTCTTTCAAACCTATTCAGAATATCAGGGCAGTTTTTCTTGATAATTTCTTGAAAGATGATTGATGTCTAGGTTTTATTCTTGAACTTGACTTTCATGTAGTCCAATCGTTTTTAACATGTCTCTCCTGGATCTCTTTTTTAGGCCAGTTGTTTTTCCAATGTGATATTTCACATCACTATTTTTTTTCATTCCTTTGGCTTCATTCTATAATTTCTTGATTTTTCATAAAGTCATTAACTTCCATCTGCTCCATTCTAACCTTTAAGTAATTATTATCTTCACTGAACACTTAGACCTCCTTTTCCATCTGGCCAATTCTGCTTTTTAGAGCATTCTTCTCCTCATTTGCTTTTTGGATAGCTTTTGACATTTAGGTTAGTCCATTTTTTAAAGTTTTATTTTCTTCACCCTTTTTTGTGTCTCCTTTAGCAAGCAGTTGTCTCATTTTTCATCATTGTCTTGCATTGCTCTCATTTCTCTTCCCATTTTTTCCTCCACTTCTCTTACTTGATTTTAAAAATCATTTTTGAGTACTTTCATGACCTGAGACCAATTCATGTTTATGTTAGAGGTGTTGGATATAGGTGCTTTGACTTTGTTGTCTTCTTCTGTTTGTATAATTTAGTCTTCCTTGTCACCAAAGTAAGATTCTACAGTCTGATTACGTTTTTTTCATTTTTTGCTCTTTTTCCCATCCGTTTACTTGACTTTTGAGCTCTTTGTCAAGGCAGTTCTCTGCTGCTTCCAGTGGGGAGGGGTGTATTGTCAGCCACTCTATCCCCCCAAAGTCTGTGGGCCTAGAGTTTCATAAACAGATGCTGCCACTGCTGCTGCCCCTGGTGCTGCTTCTGCTGCCACAGGCTCCTCAGATATGCTGCCTGGCACTGCAGCCAACCATTCTACTCTCTCACACAGATCCCACAGTTTTTCCTCTGAGTTTCCATTTTTTTCCTGGCATTTTGAGGTCATGATATCTGTAAACTGCAATAGGTGCCAGAAATTCAGTTCCCCCAAGTCCTGCTCAGGTCCTATCTGTCCTTGTGTGACCCACACTGTTCTGCAGTCTGCTCCCAGTGAGGCATGCTAGACACTCCCCAAAGACTTTCCAAGCTGTCTTGGGATGGAGATTTTTTTCACTCTGTCATTCTGTGAATTCTGTAGCTCCCGAATTTGTTTAGAGTATATTTAATGCTATTTGGCTAGGTTTGTAGGGGGAGAGCTAGCAAGTCTGTGCTGTTACTACACCACCTTGGCTCTTCCCCTTACCAATTCTAATTTTTAGTGAATTTTTTCCTTCAGTAAGCTTTTGTACCTACAAATTTTTTTAAAATTTTTTTAAAAATTCTTTTCTCCACTTCAGTTTTATATCTCTTTATCCATTTGGCCGATTTTACTTTTTACAGATCTTAGTGTACTTTTAAAACCGTCTGTCAGTTTTTCTTCTTACTCTTTAATTTCACTTTTAAAATTCTTCTTGAGATCTTCCTAGAGTGCCATTTGGGTTGCAGACCAGTACATATTCCCTTTTGATGTTTCAAATATGAGAATAGTGTCAATGCTGTTCTTTTGAATTCATATTTTGTTCTTCCCTCTCCCCATAATAAGATTCTATGGTCTCTGGACTTCTAATTTGCTTCTTGTTCTGGGTGATTGCCTTTTTCCTGGATTTTAAAGTGGATCTCTGCTTATGAGACCCAAGGGTTTCTGTCCCATGTTTCATGTTCTGGGAGTTATTGTTCTAATAATTGACTTTGTGTTCTATGCCCTCTGCTTATTTCAACTAGAAGCTACATAATGCTGCACCTTATCTGGTGCTGAGCTGGCTGATGTGTGCCAAGGCTGAGGCCAGGTGAAGTCTGAGTTTCCCGGGCTTACACTTATGCTCAAGGTGTGAAGTGTGGGGGAGAGGTGGTTTGGCCACTGAAGGTCTTCTCTTACCTTAGAGCTAACTCTATCTTTGCTGGTGTCAGCCCTAATTCCCCTGGCTGTGCTAAGGCACACTTGAGGTCTTGTTGTTGGTGCTTACAAGTTCCCCCTGTGTTTGACTCAGAATCTCCTCCTAGTCCAGTCAGGTGGGGCTTGTTGGGATGCTTTTGGTCTTGCATTGGGTCACCTTCAGGCACATCAAGAGGGATCCTTCCCAGTACTCTCACTAGCCTCCTGAGCTAAAAGACTTTTTGCCCTTTCTATTGGCTCCACTATTCCATGATTTTTCCTGGGGCAATATTCTCTGGGTTTTTCAAGGTTAGTCAGAGAATGTGAGAGCATGTACAATTTACTGTACCAACTTTACTCTCAGAAGTTCAAGTAGCTCCTTCTCATCCTTAGGAAATCTCTGCCCTTCCTCTTCTCTCTGTTCGACTGTAGTAGGTACTTTTCTTTTGGGATAAAAGTAGATATCACTGGCAAATGGAGGTGGGGAGAAAGGAATAGGGAGAAACCTTTTCATGCAGATAGTGCTCTGCAAATTATGTACATTAGTCATCACTTACTTCTAAAACGGTATGACTGGTCTTTTCATTCATCCTTCAGGGTCCCTATGTCAAAAATTATAGTGTTGCTTTGAAAGATACCTTAGAGATCACTTAGTTCAGTTTTCTCATTTTACATATGATAAAACAGAATTATTAGATCAAGTTTTGCATAAAAGTCAGTGTTTATATCATTTTACCTCCTTACTTTGCTACAGTCTTATGTATCAAATGAGGAAAAAAATAATTTTATTATGTTTAATTATTTTGTTATACTTTTGAAAAATTCTCAGTGGCACCTGATTTTTTTCTCCAATCTGTTATTTGTGCACATCTGCTATTTGTGCAAATAAAGATTCATCATGAATCAAAGGGTTCATCATTGAAGAATAATTATTGTTTCCCAGATGCATCATAAAATGGCAAGATTTTGTTGGGTGGAAAATCAGACGCCTTTCTCTTTTTAGCTATACAATCATATATGTAAGCAAATTTCGAGTTATAAGTTCATTTTTTTGAACATTGTAATTTTTCTAAAGGACTAAGTGATCATATTTCTTTTATTTTATGTCATTTTCCCAACACTTATTGTTATTTAAATTTTAAAATACAAATGTATCTTATGAGAATTCTCAATTTTATTAGAAAGTTACTACCAGATAATCAATTACTGATTTTGTCTTCATGCACACTAATCTTCTAATCAATTTTTAAAAGGCATGAAATGTGATTTGAAACTAAAATGTGACTTGGAAATGAAAAAGTTAATATAAAAAGAAGAACCAAAATCTCCATACAAACCAACCAAAAAAACCCTTTTCAAGAAGTTCCACTCAGACATACCTCTCTTTCTTCCCTGAAGTATATTCACTTCTCTACCTTTCTGAAATCATAAGGAGGCCCATGGTGTGGTGAGTTGAAGTTGTTTAAAGTTCAATTTAAAACATAAAATGTTTCAATTTGTTTTTTTGTGTGGAGTTTATTTTAGTTTTTTTATTCTTTTTTAAACTGATTCTGGTTTCTCCTAAATGAGGAGATTATTAATTAGTGAAAGACAAGTATGAAAGAAAAACAGGTTAACATGAAAGGTTAACATCCTCTGTAGTTAGGAGGATCAACAGTGTTATGGAAACTATACTTTAGTTGTCTAATGGCAAACTCAAGTGAACATTCACCCTCAAACAATGCATTAATAGGAAAAGTCTTTGTTTACATATTTCCTCTTTCCACAGTCACATACTTGTTCATAATGTCATGACTCAATAAGGCTACGAAGAAGAGTCTCTGAAAAGTCATGTATGTGGCTGATAATCAAAAATAATGATGTCAAGTACTCTGAATGGTACATCAACTTTGTTTCAAATAATGCTTGTAATATTTAGCACACCCACTTTAATATTTTATGTAGAACATTTTCAGCACTTCGTTAGGTATTATTACTTAGCAAAGAGGTGGGAGGTAATTTATTAGTAGGGAGGCAGGACATTCTACTAAAATAGAAAATCAACACACAGTAAAACTCAATTAAAATTACAAAACTACGTAGTCTTTTACAGGGAGCAATGGAGGAAATTTTTCTTTCTTTGATTTTGAACATAGAATTTGGGTAGTTATGAGACATTTAAAAAGGAGGGCCTCTGTTGTGCATATTTTGTAAAGTGTCTCATTGGATATTGAATACATTTTTTTCATGACTAGGATACTGTTTCTTTGTTTTCTTGTTTCCAAAAATTCTAACAAAACAATACATTATACTCATAAGGCTGTATGGTTTGTTCAGGGGCAAGTAGCACTTCTGGTATGAGAGCTGATCAAACCCTTTTCAGGAGTGCTCATTCACCTCATCCAACTTTCAGTTGTGTTTTTAAGAAGCTGTAACACATACTGAGAGAAAGAGTGAGGCTGCCTCGCAAATCATCACCGAAGATGATTGATCTTCTTAGAAAACCAAGAACAAACAACAACGATGTGTGCGTGTTAGTGTGTATGTGTGTGCATCTACATTTACAGAGACAGGAATATATAATTAATGAACTCACTTTGTGAAAGATACACACAACAAGACTTGATTAGTGCTATCCAAGGGTTCATAATCTTATAACGAAATAAAATATCAAGTTTGATAGCCATACATCACAGTATTGAACAATATATGCTCTAGAGAATACCAAAACTATGTGCTACAGAAAATTTGACTAGGACTGGTAGGAGGTGAGGAGAGACACAACAGATTGAGGGATCAGGTTATCACAATGATATGAGTTGAAAAAATATTGAAGACTGATTTAGAACATACAGAAACTTATTTAAATGATAGTCTCCATAGAAACTCTGGGATTGGCAATTGAATACCAAGCATATCTGACATAAAATTAATGTTTTCCACTTTTAACTTTTCAATATTCATATTTTACTTTGTTTCATAACAGCCCAGAAATACTTTACACTCTAGTAGAAACAAATCCTTTTCAGATTTTTACATTTTTCTTTTCCTTGACACATTAAAAAACAATTTTGAGTTATGTATTATCAATTTTTCAGTGTTTTAGTCAGTACTTTGATTTTTTTGAAAACATATAAAGGTTTTGGGGGGCAGAGGAACTTTGGATTTAAATAGGAGGGTTTTTGGTTTCTGAATTTACAAAATTCATTTATTTAAATATAGTGAACTGTGGTTGCTGCTGGGCTTTTCTTTACTAACTTCCATCAAAAGGAGATTGGAAAGAGAGGAAGGGACCAAGTTATGAAGATCTTAAAACAGCAAAGGAGATTATATTAGAAGTCGAAGGGAAGACATTGGAATTTATTCAATAGGGGGCTGATGTGGTCAAACCTACCCTTTAGGGAAATCACTTTGGGAACTGTATTGAAAATGGATGAGAATAAAGATAGATTTTATCCTGTAAGTCCAATTAAGAAGCTATTGGGAGGGTTCAGGACAAAGCCATACATTAGGGTCCTGTCTTTAAATGAACTTTCAGAACCAAATAAGCCTATAATATAGAGGTATTTTAGCACAGGCTATAAACTAGCACTTTAAGAATTTGTTTGTCTCCCTATTGCATTTACCCTCAAAAGCGGTGTGGAACGTGGGACCTTGACAATCAACTGGAACGAAATATTAAACTAGTTGTGTTACTTACATGGTATTACATAAACAGTTTTGACCGCTCCTCCCTCCCACCTCACATGAAGTACATTGATGTATTTTTTTGCAATATATATCCATATCCATAAATGTATATTTTATTTCTTCCTCTTTGTTTGGAGACTTTCTTAATGTGCCAGTTATTTCCAGTTCTTCAAAGCTGAGAATCAACCCCGGAACAAATTAAAAGTCAAAAGTTGCAAACAATTAAAATTTAATATAGTCTGGGTAACAGAATTCTGAGGAGAGATTTTTATAAAATGATGCAAAGTAATAGGAAAATAACTAGGTGAAAAGATACTCAATTTTTATCATGATATAAATGAAAAGGACACTAAAAGGTGAGTGAATTCTGATCAATTATACTGACAAAACTTGGTCCATAGAAAATATATGAATAGAAAATTAATTTCCCTTTCTTGGTAGAAAGGTGAATAACTACAGTTACAGAATGTTTTATGTGCAATCAAATAGTCCCTTTGTCAGCAGATATTACTTAACAAGTTTTCTTTGTTGCAAGAAAGAATTTAAATATTAAAGAGATTATATCAGAAAATTATTGCAACATAAAAAACAAATACATATATATGTATAGATTCACATATTTATAATTTTTAATGATAAACAATAACAAAACAAAAGTACGTAAAGGAAGGGGAATAAATGAATTTGACTCAATTTTATTCATTCTCACTCACTCCATATATCATATTTCTTGCTATGTCATGTTTTGTTTTGTTTTTAATCCACCATACCCTTCTCCAATCTAATACAGCCACCATCCTATTATATCTTCAACATAAACCATTACAATTGCCTCCAGGTTGGAGTTAAAAGTCAAATCTCCACCAACTGTGCTCCATTTTCCACTCAGCTGCCAAAGTGATTTTTCCCAAAATTTATGTGTGACCATACACCCACTCCCATCAAACACACACACACACACACATACACACACGTATACACACGCACACACGTGCGCGTGCACACACACACAAAATAAATTCCAGTGCCTCCCTTAGGTTTTTGATATAATCTTCCTTGCTGCTTTTGGATCTTTATAACTTGATCCCTTCATCTCTTTTCAATCTCCTTATACCATACTTTATTCCTGTCTCTCTACTACTACTACTACTACTAAACAACCTGACATCCCTCAGACATAATAAATATATTCCTATCTCTGTAACTTTACAATGGCTATTTTCTGGAGAACCAATGCATCTTAGAATTCCAGTTCCCTTCAAGCTACAAAACAAATATCCCCTTCCATAGGAGGCCTTATTGTCTTCTGTCCCACACACCTAACTCCCCCACTTCAGTTGATGGTGCCTTCTTGTCTAAAGTGTCTAACCTGTATTTATTTTTATCAGTATAGATGCATAGAAGTCATCTTTTCCTTACCTATAATTTCATCCTCACCCTATATGTACAGTAGAAACCAGGAAAGTTTATTTACACAGGGCACAAGTTTGCTACTGTTTTGAATATGAAAAGTGTGTGTTTGTGTGTGTGTGTAAAACCCCTTTAATGGGTTTATAAGATACAAAGACCTTGTTCAAAGATTCTATCTAATTCACTTAGAAAATCATTGTACCTTTGGATTAATTCCTTACAGTCAAAAGGTGCTTCTTAAGAATTATTCCAGTGGGATGATCTTCAAACTATTAAGACCTGTCTACATGGGAGGTCCCTCAGTTTTCTTAGTACCGAATTTCTTTTTGACATCTCAAGAAAATGAATGGGAAAGGGGAAAGCAAGTCATAAACACAATAACAAATACTTAAGTGGAACAACCCAGAAGCAGCACAGAGCATTGTAATTTTGGAAATTATTACTAATTTAATTATATAAGTATGGTGGACTGTAAGCTTCAAATTAACTTAATATATGTATTCAGTCATGTCTCTTATGCTACTTTTTAAGTGCAAGTTATCATTAGAAATGTCTCAGAGACTAATTGAACTGAGTACAAATGTTTTCAGTTTCTTTTGGATTATTTGCAATTTTGATTCTTTTGACGTTGCATTCTCTGATGGTCAGCCTTTCAAAGGGAAAGTACTGTTGTAAAAATAAAATTCCTCAGTTAACTTTTGCATCTCCTGTTCCACATATCCAATTATTACTTTTATGGAATGATTTTCTCCAGTTATTTTCTGTACTTCCTTTTTCATTTGTTCAGTTTTCCCATTTAGGTTTTGTGCTTCCTTTTCCATTTGTTCAATTTTCTTTTTTTAAAGATCTGCTCTCTTCAGTGAATTTTTTTTCATACTTTTAAAATCATTTGTCAGTTTTTCTTCTGTTTTCTTCTTCAGCTCTCCCAAGAGTTCTCTTTCTGAGTACAACTATTTCATAGTCTCTTCTAGAGACTCTTCAGATGGGAGCACATTGTCAGTACTGACCTCTTTGGTACTGGTGTTTTGGTCCTTGTCCCCACAGAAAGATTCTATGGTCTTTTCCTTCCTGCTTTGCTTGTTACTCGTGATGATGATGACTGTGTATATTGAGGCCTCTGGTTCTTTCAGCTAGAAGGTAAAGAACCTGATCCTGAGTTAGTTGGTGTGAGAAAGCAGAGGCCAGGTGAATTCATTTTTATGTGTATTTCCTTGGATATCTAGCTTGTTAAGTGTGGGGAAGAGGTGATCTGGTCATGGGAGATCTCTTCACCTGAGCTAGAGCAAAGTCAAGCTCAGCAGTTGGTGATTTTGGCTGCCCTAGTGTCTTTCTATTTCCCCTGGAGTGCTGAGACATGCCTGGGGTCCTGGTGTTGGTGGTTGTGAGGCTCTGCCTCCTGGATCTCACAATCTCCTCCTGGTTCATTGAGGTGGGGCTGTCTGAGAGAGCTGCAGTCCTCCCCGACTGCCAGAGGAAAACTCTTTATTGATTCTCCTAGCCTCAGGTGCTACAAAAGTATTTGCCCCTTCTGCTAATCCCACTGATTCAGGATTTTTCTGGGGAAATATTTTATGTTTTTTTTCAAGATCATGAAGGGGAGGGGGAGAGAGCACTTACCAATCACTCGACCATTTTGGCTTCTGGAAGTTCAAGTACGTTACTTACAGACATTTAATCTGTGAGCTGATAATCTCAGGAGCAACTGCTGAAGATACCTTGTGCTCTGGGGCTCTCAATCGCTCTGTTCCACTGGACTCCCATCCTGGAGTGTTTTGCTCCAGATTCCACCATGCTGCCACTGCCTCAGACCTCCCTGGGGCTTTATTGCTCAGCCCTGCCATAACAGGAACATGCTGTACTGTGCCCTGTATGTTCCTCCACCCTGGTGGAACAGATATTTCCTGCTGACCTTCCAGTCTGTGAATCTGTCACAATCTGTCTCCTATTGGATTCTGCACCTTCAAAATTTGGTCAGACTTTCTTTTTAGAAGTATCTGAAGGAGTTTGTCTAATAGATTAGGTGAGTAGTTGCTCTCACTATGTCATCTTGGCTCTGTCCCAATTTGGAATAAAAAATAAAATTCCTCAAGTAACAACTAGTTTGGTGTCATTGCAAACAACAGCCTTAGCAATAGAGTTTTCAAGAGAGATTTTTTTTGTGAACTAACCAAATAACCCAACCTGATCTTCTTTTACATAATAGTGTTTCTAATTCATAGTGCATCATTTGTACCTGGCTAAAGTTTTTCAAATTTGTTGGGGCTATTTGAAGAAATTCAAGTCAATAAACATTAAGGTTATGTTAAGTGGAAGACAAAATACTATTTTCTTGTGATGCAAAGACAGAAACAAAATAATCTCTTTCTTCAAGTGGCTTAAATTCTACTGGTTGGGAAGAAAGATGTACATAAGAAAATGTCAAGTATATAGGATCAAATATACAGTCATTTCAAGAAGAGAAGTTAATAATTGAGATGGAGGGGGAAACAAAAAGTATCAATATAAGTAGTACTGTAAATGAAACTAGAGAAATCTTGAGGGAGAGTTAAGGAGTACATATACTGCAAAGAGATGATGTCCATGGTGGCAAGCCTTTAAAACTTGGCTTTTGTCATGAGTTGACTTTTCAATATAGGATACAAATTTGAGCCAAACAACAAAGTGACATTAAAACAACATAATAATAGCTAGTTTCAAGTGTCTTAAGAGTTGAAAATATCAGGAATCATGGAGCCAAGCCAAGATGAGGAGGAGAAATTGGGACCTGCTCACACTCTCCCCTCAAAGCCCTTAAAATATCTGTAAAAATGACTCCAAATAATTCTAGAGCAGCAGAAGTCACAAAATTACAGAGTAAAACAAATTTCCAGCACAAGACTGCCTGAAAGGCAGGCAGAAAAGGACTATAACACCAGGCTTGAAGCAGGGTACAGGCCAGCTTGGGCCGCACCAGAACAAACTGTACTGCAGCAGGTCTTAAGGCTCTGAATCATAGGCAGTTTCTGTGGTTTCCAGGGTTCTCCACCCACAAACACCAACAGCAGCTTCAAAGGTCAGTGAGAAAACACTCACCTGGGTGACAGGGGATCACCGAGGTCAGACCCCAAACCCAGCCCCAGTCTCAGGGCAGCTGAAACCACTGGCAGTAATATCAACTTCTGGGGCTCAGTCTACAGACCCTGGGGGAATTGAGCCACTGATCTGGTTCTCGGTACTGAGTGGCAGACCTGGGGTGAGGAAGAGCACTGTGGAAGACTTGGTGGCAGCTGTGGAGAAAGAATGCTCCTCATAGTTTCAGGGCAGAAAAGAGTGCTTGGGGTAGCTTACTGACCAGAGTGAAGGCCAGGAGAGGAGGAACCCCCTCATCCGTGTGTGTGTGTGTGTGTGTGTGTGTGTGTGTGTGTGTGTGTGTAAAACCCATTTAACGTGTTTAACACGAAAAGGTCCATACCCTTTACAGACGAGGAAACTAAGGCAAACAGATCTAAGTGATTGCCCAGAGTCACATATCTTTTCAGTGTCTGAGGCCTGATTTGGACTCAGGTCTTTTTGAGGGTAGGTCCAACACTCCATGCAGGAAGCCACTTAGTTGTCCCTTTAAATAATGAATGAGTTAAATATTATATCACAGAAATGCTAATTATGTGAAATAAAATTCTAATAATAAAAAACATGAAAAGTTTCTTAGATGAAATTAAAACAGTTCTGTAAGGGAATAGTCTAGCCACCCAAAATGTACACTAATAAAAACAAGAAGTAACTCACTGATTAATCAAAGACTAATATCATTAATGAATAATTATTCAAAAAAATAAATGTAACTCACTCAAAAAGAATACAGCAATTATCTTAATAAGTCCCTCGTTGTTATAATGTTGGGTTTGGCCAAGGGATGAAAAAATGTTTGCATAATTATGTTTAAAATAATAGCAAATAAAAAATTCAAAACTACAAGATTTATGTCAAGGGATGTGTAAAATGTCTCTGACAAAACTCTATTCTTGTTTATGATAAAACAAAACAAACAAAAATTTACAACATATTGGCATACATAGATTGTTTATATCTTAAAAAGTAACTACATGAAAACCAAAAAAAAAAAAACACTAGGAAATCAGGATTTCTGAAAAACTTTCCAAATAAATGCAGAAGTAAAGATGCCCTCCTTCTCATCTATTTTTATATTTAGAAATAATCAGATTAGCAATAAGAAAGAAAACTAAACTTAATGACAAAGATAAACTAAACCATTCTTATTTGCTAATGAGATGAAGGTATATGCTTCTTGTCTTAGTTGTAAGCAATGAAATTATTCTCTACAAGAACACTACCATTGGTAGATCAAGAACCCAGAACTTAGTTCATTCCTATACCTTCTGGATTCTAGGGTATAAGTGCTGAGGGCTAGGATGGAATGTGGTATCAAGTCCAGGCCACAACTTCGAGGAAGTCTGTTCCCTGAGATTGTGCTCATTATCATCTGGTATGGCTCTCCATACCCCCCCCTGGATGTTACTGTCTCCGTGAGATTAAACAAGAGAACTACCGAGTACAAGGATATATGTAAAATAAATGGATGCCCTCTAGGATAACATTCCTGAAGACAATAAAACTATCCAAGTTACTTGGACTGAGGACGAGTAAATTGTCATGTGTACTTGTATGTTTTGTCTTTTTAAACAAGTATCCTCAGATCAGTTAATGGAGTTATCTTATCTTCCCCTGCCTGCCCCTGTATTTCTTCTTCACTGCTTTACCAAGCCATGTGGGGACGCCGGTCGTCCCCAACATCTGGCTCCTGACACAGGGACCTGACCTAGGAACGGGATTTTTCCTTCGGTGCAGTACCCTGAAAGGAGCTCTGTGTTGTACCAAAACAACATTAGGTAAGGGGACGGCTCGAGAGCCTCTTTGGTGGCATTTCACTTTATCCAAATATTTACACAGGTACAGTGGTATCTCAGCAACTTGCAGGTTTACAGGGAGAGTTTACTGTGTGACACAATCAAAAAGCAGATTCTGTTCATAACAAATCAGAGCTGGCAGGTAAATAGCAAAAGTAAGGTTAGCAATAGGACAGACACATTTCAAAGACAGAGACAAGGCATCTTATGCCAGGGTTTTAAAACAGCTTATGAGAGAGAAAGGAGGAAGACGGAATGGAGTGTATCACACAAAAACTTAGTATGAAGGAGGAATCTCCGCCTACCACTGTGCCTCCATTATACAGGTCTAGATCACAAGTCTGTGAAGAAATCCAGGAGCCTGAAGGGATTGTACAAAAGGCCCTTCAGCAGCCAGAGAAAGAGGGAAAGAAATACCTCTGGAAATGAGGCTAGCTTTGTCAAGTGACAGAAACCCCAAATCCCAATAACGCAGGAAGAGTTTGGATTTTAAATTTTTAAAGGAATTAAAACAAGCAGCGATCAATTATGGGCCAAGTAATCCTTACATTCAGTGTCTTCTGGATAGGATTTACCAAATAGCTCTATGCCCCACTGATTGGTGTAATTTAAATCAAACTACTCTTGAAGGAGGAGATTACTTAATGTGGAAAAGTAAATATTATAAAGGATATTTGGAACAAAGTAAAAGAAAACAAGCAAAAGGTCTAATTTCTATAGAGGATTTCTGAAAATTTTTCTCAGTTTTTGGGTTCCTTTTTATTGTCTGTGTATTATATGTATTCTTTCTATCTATGTTCTATGTGTTTATGTGTTAATACTGCCAACTACATTGTAGCTGGAATTTGGAATGTTTTCCCTTTTCCACGTTTCTCTTTCCCTCTCCCTCGTCCCTTCTCTCTTATGGCTGTGGCATCAGGGAGGAGAATGGGAGAAAAAAAGAGAAACTAATCTTATATTATTTACTTTATATGATTGCTAAAGGCAATTTCATGTTAGAAATACAAAGGAACAATGTATGTGCAGCTTTAAAGAGGCTTTAATCAAAGCCCACTACAAGTACAACATGGGTACAAAATTTAAGGAAAGTATAAAAGTTTTGGAAATTGTTGGAAAGTTATTGGTAAAATTCTTTATCTCTCTTTCTACTTTATAATCCTTGCCAGGTTGTGGAGGTGGAGAGAAAGACAAGAAGAAGTTAGGGAAACTTTTTCCTTTCATATCAGAGAGGCAGACTGACTAGCATTTTCATTATCTCATGCTTCACCTAAAAGAGAAAAGTTTTTGTGTAATGGAAA
Organism: Bettongia penicillata ogilbyi; assembly: GCA_023548195.1. Lineage (NCBI taxonomy): Eukaryota > Metazoa > Chordata > Mammalia > Diprotodontia > Potoroidae > Bettongia > Bettongia penicillata. The sequence continues at coordinate 3,451,077 of JAJHZJ010000156.1, read as the reverse complement.
ATAACCAAAAGATAGTTATTCTGGTCATATTTCAAGTGAAACATGTTACTCCTAATTAAATGTTTAAGACAGGTCAGAATTTGTTATATTATTTGGCACTAAGACAAATGGGAAAAATGCATACATCTGGAGATAAAAGAGACATCTCAGAGATAGTTTTGAACTCTCCAGTACAAAGGAAGGGATTTCGTGCCACTGGACTATTTTCCTGAAGTCTCCCCAACTTCAATTGATAGATTCAAAAGCCCTCTCTTTCAAAGAAAAATTTTAAGGAGTGGCCACAGAAGTAAAATTTACTTGGGTAAAAGTTAGAACCATTATTTCTTTTTTACCCTGTAGTCTTGACTCTGACCATGGAGCCAGGGCTACAATGAATATTTAGGACAGCTAAAAACAAATCATTATCCCAGAAGAGATCAAGGGAAGAGAATGCTAAAGAATAGTAGGAAACTTAATTTACCCTCCCCAAGGGTAGGGGATGGGCCACAGCAGTATGTGATCACAAGCCAATTATCCCCTACATTTAGTAAGCCTAGTCTTCTATTAGTAATTTTTATATGTGATGGTTTGGAATTAATGACATCTAAAGTCCACTATTTCTAATATTACTGTGCTTCTAAATTGTCATAATATATCTTGTATTGTAAAAATTGATTAACCGCTGTAATCCGGAAACAGTGTTAAAGCAACCTAACCCTAACCAATTTTTAATCTGAATTTTGTTGGAACTAGATGTTGGGAAAATTGTGTAAAACCAGTTTTGTTATTTTAAATTTTACCAATCATGCTACTTTGTCTTGTAATGTTTTGTTTTTTGTAATTGTCATTTAGAAAACCAGGTATTTTCACCTTTGCCTGTTAAAGAAGTTACAGTTAAAACAATTTGGCTTTCATTTATAAAAGTTGTAAGATTGTTAACTAAGTTATTTAGAGTTACTGTTTTAATGCTAAACCTAAAATTGCTAATTGATTACTGCATGTAGAAAGAAAGGAATTGAGTGAAAACTTTATTTAGATTAGTTCTGCCCATTCAGAACAGTCCTCCTGTGTGCTTGGGGGTTGGTAGCCATGGGATCCGTGCCAATTCGTTTTATTTTGTAAAATTGCTAAGTCCCCTGGAAACCATCACTGTGTGTAAGGCCATCAACACTAAAAAAGAAACTTATTTGGCTTATGCAAATTCTAAGCAATCAATAGGACTTGCTCAGAAGTTGTAATAGAAAGGATTTTTAATAATTGACTTTTACATCAGGATAAGTTTTAAATTTGAAAAGGAAAGATCTGAAATGGAATTCCCTTATGTATGTGTGTCCTGGTAAATCTTAATTGCTTACTGAAACTCTGTGAGAATAGAGGTGACTGTATCTGGATCTGAGCTGTGGTTAGTTTGTTGTTTAAAGTGAAAGACATTTGCGACCACCAATGTTTTCGTTTTGAGTTTGAATTTGGGTATAGTTGTTTGCATAAAATCAGTATCTGAGAGAAATGCCACAAACTACTTGGAGGGAATGTGATCCTGCACTATTAACATGTGAAGTTTATATCTGAAAAGGAAATACAGAGGGGGAAATTCTAGCTTCCATCTAGGATGGGACCCCCTGGTCAGTTTCCCCACTGTGTACTTTTAAAAAAAAGAATATTTCCTATCTGACTATTCCACAGTCTGGCTATTCTGTTTCCAATTTCCAATTTCCAATTGCATGATTGGAGAATTTTACTCTTATCTGAATTCTAACTGTCAAGGATGCTTTATCTTGTCATATTTGCTATGTCACATGCCCTACTATATTTTCTATATTATATTTCTATGATTAATAGCAAGTGACCAACAAAACATGTGAGCCCCTTTTGTGTAATCTCACTGGGAAATATAATATTATGTTTATCTGAAATTAGAATTTAGAAATTAGGTTCAGTAATCTGAAAAAGCTATTTAACACTCACCAAAGATGTCCTCATTGTTTAAAAGGATTTTAAAAGCAGTAGTGTTTTTTCTGTAATCAGTCTCGTAGTGTTACCCATGTGAGACTCTATTGCATCTATTTGACTAAAACATTTTGTGATATCTAGGAATTCTGTGATATTTAAGAATTTGGATTGTTATGACACTTTGGGAAATCATATTACTTAAGGACATTTTTATACCAACTAACCTTTAATAGATTTTAATTTTAAAAGGTTCGTTTTTGTTTCAAAGTTAAAAGAGAACTATTATTTTGAAGGTTTCCAATTAATTTCTTTTTTTTCAATTTATTTATTTAACTTTTTACATTCATTTTCACAAAATTCTGGGTTCCAAATTTTCTCCCTTTTTATCCCCTCCCCCACCCTAATACAATGGGCAATCTAATTTTCCCTATCACCAATCTGCCCGCTCTTCGATCATCCCTCCCTTCTCTTGTCCCCATCTTCTCCTTTGTCCTGTAGGGCCAGATGACTTTCTATTCCCCATTAACTGTATTTTTTATTTCCTAGTACCAAGAACAATACTCAACAGTTGTTCCAAAAACTTTGAGTTTCAAATTCTCCCCATCTCTCCCTCCCCACCCGTTCCCTTTGGGAAGGCAGGCAATTCAATAGAGGTCATATGTGTGTAGTTTTGCAAATGACTTCAATAATATTCGTGTTTTGTAAGACTAACCGTATTTCCCTCCATCCTATCCTGCCCTCCATTGTTACTATTTTATCTTTTGATCCTGCCCCTCCCGAGTATTGACTTCAAATTGCTACCTCCTCCCATTGCCCTCCCTACCATCATCCCCCGCCTTGCTTATTTCCTTCTCCCCCACTTTCCTGTATTGTAAGATAGGTTTTCATACAAAAATGAGTTTGTAATTTATTCCTTCCTTTAATCGAATCTGATGAGGGTAAACTTCTTGTTTTTTTCTCAGCTCTCCTATTTTTCCCTCCACTAAGAAGTCTCCTGCTTGCCTCTTGAATGAGATATAATTGACCCCATTCCATTTCAACCTCTTTCCTCCCACTACATTTCTCTCTCACCCTTTCCCTTAATTTATTTTCAGATATGGTCCCATCCTATTCAATTCACTCTGTGCTCTCTGTCTCTGTATGTGCCTGCATGTGTGCATGTGTGTGTGCATGCACGCATGTACATATATGTGTGTGTATGTGTGTGTGTGGTCCCACCAACTACTCACATACTGAAAAATTTTAAGAGTTACAAATATTGTCTTTTCATGTAGGAATGTAAACAGTTCACTTTTGGTAAGTCCCTTATGACTTCTCTTTGCTGTTTACTTTTTCATGCTTCTTCTCATTCTTGTGTTTGAAAGTCAAATTTTCTTTTCAGCTCTGGTCTTTTCATCAAGAATGCTTGAAAGTCCTCTGTTCCATTGAAAGACCATATTTTCCACTGAAGAATTATACTCAGTTTTGCTGAGTAGGTGATTCTTGGTTTGAGTCCTAGTTCCTTTGACTTCTGGAATATCCTATTCCACACCCTTCGATCCCTTAATGTAGAAGCTGCTAGATCTTGAGTTATCCTGATTTTATTTCCACAATACTGGAATTGTTTCTTTCTAGCTGCTTGCAATACTTTTTCCTTGATCTGGGAATTCTGGAATTTGGCCACAATGTTCCTAGGAGTTTCTCTTTTTGGATCTATTTCAAGTGGTGATCAATAGATTCCTTCAATAGTTATTTTGCCCTCTGGTTCTAGAATATCAGGGTAGTTTTCCTTGATAATTTCATGAAAGATGATGGTTGGCTCTTTTTTTGATCATGGCTTTCAGGTAGTCCCATAATTTTTAAATTGTCTCTCCTGGAAATATTTTCCAGGTCAGTTGTTTTTCCAATGAGATATTTCACATTCTCCTCCATTTTTTCATTCTTTTGGGGGTTTTTTTTGTGCTTTTGGTGTCTCAGAAAGTCATTAGACTCCATCTGTTCCCTTCTAATTTTGAGAGAACTATTATCTTCAGTGAGCTTTTGAACTTCTTTTTCCATTTGGCTAATTCTGCTTTTGAAAGCATTCTTCTCCTCATTGGCTTTTTGAACTTCTTTTGCCAATTGAGTGAGCCTATTTTTCAAGATGTTATTTTCTTCAGCATTTTTTTGGGTCTCCTTTACCAAGGTATTGACTCGTTTTTCATGCTTTTCTTGTATCTCTCTCATTTCCCTTCCCAGTTTTTCCTTCACCTGTCCAACTTGATTTTCAAAATCCTTTTTGAGCTCTTCCATTGCCTGAGCCCAGCAGACATTCACCTGGGATGTCTGGGATGCAGCGGCCCTGACCTCCACATCTTTCTTGAGTGGTAAGAATTGTTCCTTGTCATCAGAATTGAAAGGTGGGAACATCTGTATCCCATCAAAGTAGCTTTCTGTAGTCTTTTTTTCCTTCCCTTTTCTGGTTATTTTCCCAGCCAGTTACTTGACTTCTGAGATTCCTGTCCACCCCGCCTAGATCAGCCCAGCTAGTGCTTGGGGTCTGAGATTCAAATGGGCTTTCCGTGACAGACGCAGCTGCTATTCAATGTGAACTTAAGTCCTGGTGCTTGGGTGGGGGCAGGGTTGTCTCCCAGGCTCAGTTCCCTCAGGGGCTTTATGCAGAGACCTTTAGTAATGGACTTGGTGGGGACAGGGCCATCTTCCAGGCTCAGTTCCCTCAGGGGCTTTATGCAGAGACTTTCAGTAATGGGGTAGGTGGGGGCAGGACAATCTCCCAGGCTTAGTTCCCTCAGGGGGTTTATGCAGAGACTTTCCCTAATGGCCTTGAACTTTTTGCTGCCTGCTGTCCTGGGTTGCTTCCACTGCCTCTACCACTGCCTCTGCTGCTGCCTCGGCTGCTGCCTCCCGAGTGGGCCTGAGTCACTGGGACACCCCACTCCCTTGTCGGCCAGCCCAGACGTCTCTCTCACTGACCTGTAGCATCTGTGGGTGGAGGGACTTTCCCGGCTACCGGAGGTTCCATCCTTGAAGCCTGCTCGGATCTGCTCCTCTGGGGCCGCACGGCCAGGGCAGCACAGGGGTGGACTCCACTTTCCTGAGTGCGACAGACTCCTGGGGATGGCTGTCCAGATCTCTCTGGAAGGGAGATCTTTTCTACTGTGTTTCTGCGTGCCTTGCAGTGCTTCACAATTTGTCGGGAGTTCTTCTTGCAGGAAATATATGGGCTGTGGTTTTGGAGCTAGCATACATGAGTCTTTCTACTCCGCCATCTTGGCTCCACCCTCAATTAATTTCTTTATAAAAGTGTAGTGACTCTGTTAACATCAGGAAAAATTTTAAACTGTTTTCAAACAAAAGAAAACACCTTTAGAAGAAATATTTTCAAACAATCTTTCTTATAAAGCCTGCTAAATTTTCATTTTCAAGACAATGTATTGATAAATTACTCTTTAATGGTCTATAAATCAGAAAATATCTTTCTGTTTTAATCTAAATTTGTTGTCATTCCATGGCCTAAGCCAAAGTTAAAATTAATGTTTGGACTTATTAATAACTTAATTCTAAAGTTTTTCTTCCAGAATGAGTATAATCAGAGAAGGATAAACAGGACTGTGAAACAACAATGTACATCTATTCAATTGTAAGTTTCAAGTTTGAAATCTCTTTTGTTTAAGACAATACAGTATGCTAGTGAAGAGTAATAATTTGTGAGCTGTCTTGCCTATGGTAGAAATATAAAAGAAAGTTGATAGCTTTAAAGGGAATTACTGAAGAACAACTTAAAAAGGGACACATATAGCCAACTGCTAGTCCCTGGAGCTCTCCAATTTTTGTTATAAAAAAAAAAAAAGAAATCAGGGAAATGGAGGAATGTAACTGATCTCAGGAAGATAAATATGAGAATGAAAAGCATGGGAAGCCTACAGCCAAGTCCTCCCTCACCCACTATGGTCCATAGAGAATGGTAATTGTGGCTTATTGATTTTATTCCTTTTTACATTATGCCTCTACACCTTAAGGATTGCAAATATTTTGCGTTTTTCAGTTCCTTCAACTAATTTAAAAGCACCCCACCAAATGTGTCAATGGAAGGTAGGGGCACAAGGAATCAATACCTTCATGTGACTATAGACACATATTCAAGTTATACTACTGCCACCCCACTGACTGCGGAATCAAAAAAATTTGTTATTGATCATCTACAGAGTACAAGGAGATGTGTAAAATAAGCAGATGCCCTCTAGGATAACATTCCTGAAGACAATAAAACTAGCCAAATTACTAGGACTGAGGGAGGATGAGCAAGTTGTCATGTGTACTTGTAGTTTATGTCTTTTTAAACCTGGACCCTTAGATCAGTAAACAGAGTTATTTTATCTTCCCCTGCCTGCCCATGTCTTTCTTCACTGCTTCACGAAACCACTTGCAGATGCTGGTGGTTCCCTACCTTTAAGGACTGATTCTATAATATTATAGCTCTGACTATATATATATATATTTGAACAATATGAAGAAAAATGGACTCTGCTGGAACCTGCCATCAGGGTTGAGTCATTGATACAAAAAGTTATGGTACTGATGGCTATATTGCACTCTTTAATGAATTTTCATCACCCTGTTGTAAACATGAGCTTATCCATATTCAATTTAAGTTCTTTTGTTTCTTTTTATTGTTTTTTTTTGAATTCTACAGATACATTCTTACTAAACATATTTTCACATAAGTCATGTTGCATAGAAAAATTAAGATGAATGGAAAAAAACCAAAACAAAATATAACATAAGATTAAACAGACTGCTTCATTCTGCATTCCAAATCCATAGTTCCTTGTCTGAATGTAGATGGTCTTTTGTATCAAGGGTACTTTGGAAATGTTTAGGTGCTTTCATAGCTGTGAAGGGCTGACCCTATCAGAGACAGTCTTCACACACTGTGGCTGTTACTGGGTATAGTGTTCTCTTGACTCTGATCATTTTACTCAGAATTATTTCATATAGGTCTTTCCCAGTTTTTCTGAAGTCCATTGTTCATCGTTTCTAATAGCACAAAAATGTTCCATTACTTTAGTATACCACAAATTGTTCAGTCATTTCCTAATTGATGGGTATTACTTCTATGTCCATTTCTTGGCCACCACAAAAAGAACTGCTACAAATAATTTTACAAATATGGTATCTTTTCTCATTTTTATGATCTCTTTGAGGATACAGCCCTAGAACCAAAATTACTGGGTCAAATTTTATACATCTTGTGGTAACCCTTTGGGTATACTTTCAAGTTACTCTCCAGAATAGTTATATCAGCTTACAGCTCCATCAACGATGAATTAATGTTCTAACTCTCCCACATGTTCTCCAACATTTATTATCTTGCTATTTTGTCAAGTTAGCAAATCTGACAGGTGTGATATTGTACCTGAGAGTTAGTTTAATTTGTATCTCTCTAACCAGTAAGGATTCAGAGCATTTCTTCATATAATTAAAGATAGCTTTATTTTTTTCCTCTGAAAAGTACCTGTTCATATCCTTTGAAGATTTGTCAATTGGGAAATGGCTTTTATTCTTATACATTTGACTCAGTTCTCCATATATTTTAGAAATGAGGCCTTTTTCACAGACATTAGTTTTAAAAATTCTTTCCCACTTTTCTGCTTTCTCCTAATCTTGACTGCATTGTGTTTGTTTGTGCAAAAACTTTTCAGTTTAGAGTGGCAGAGCCAAGATTGCAGCATGAGAATAACTACTTTCCTAAGCTCTTCTACAAGAGAATTTGACCAGATTTTGTAGGTTAACAATCCAGTAGGAGAAAGGACGTGGCAGATTCACAGCACAGAAGAGACAGAAAGGTTGACAGGAAGGATGCATTCCACTAAGGTGGAGGAGCATACAGGGCCTAGAAGGAAAGCCCCAGGGCAATCTGAGGCAGCAGCAGCAGGGCAGAACAAAAACCGAGGGCAGAAATCCAGCAGAACCAAGTAAGTGAGTGATGCAGAGTCCCAGGTGTCTGCAGCAGCTGGTACTGAAACTGTCAGCCCACAGATTAAATATCTGTAAGTCACCTACTTGAACTTCCAGGAGCCAAAATGGAGGAGTGGTCAATAAGTGCTCTCTCCTTCTCCCCTTTGTGACCTTGAAAGAACCATAAAAATTTCGCCAGAAAAATCCTAGAAAAGGGGGAACAGCAGAAGTGGCAAACTGTCTTGTAGGATGCGAAGCTAAGAATATTGCTAAGGAGTAGTCCTTTTGCTGTGGCAGATGGCCGGAACTGTCCCAGACAGCCCCACTTCAGTGAATCAGGAGGAGATCCGGAGATCCAGGGGCGTGGAATCTTGTAATAACCTCCAGGACTCCAGTCGTGCCTCAGCACTCCAGGGGAAATGGAAAGACACTAAGGCAGGCAGTATCACCAACTGCTAAGATTGCCTTTGGTCTATCTCAGTTGAAGAGCTCTCCTGTGACCAGGCCACCCCTCCCCTACACTTAATAAGCTAGCTCCATGGCTTATCCGAGGAAACACACACACCACACACACACACACACACACACACACACACACAAGAATCCATCTGGCCTCTGCCATGTCACACCATCCAGCTCAGCAATAAGTTCTTTAGCTCCTAGTTGAAAGAACCAGAGGCCACAAATACAAAAAGCAAGACCATCATGAGTAAAAAGCAAAGCAGGAAGGAAAAGATCATAGAATCTTTCTATGGGGACAAGGACCAATACACGATACCAAAGAGGTCAATATTGGGACTGTACTCCCATCTGAAACTCAGAAAGGACTATGAACTAGTCACATGCACAAGAGCACTCTTGGAAGAGTTGAAGAAGGAAATAGAAGGAAAACTGACCAATGATTTTGGAAGTATGAAAAAGAAATTCGCTGAAGAGAACATATCGTTTTTAAAAAAATTAAACAAATGGAAAATGAAGCACAAAACCTAATTGGGAAAATTGAACTAATGGAAAAAGAAGTGACAAACTAACTGGAGAAAATAATTCCATAAAGGTAAAAATTGTGGAGATGCAAAAGTAAACTGAAGAAAACAATTTGAGAAAAATAATAATTGGGCAAGTAAAAGCTAATGACTCTATGAGACATGAAGAATTAGTCAAACAAAATCTAACAAAGGAAAAGATAGATGAAAATGTAAAACATCTAATTGGAAAAACAATTGACCAGGAAAATAGATCCAAGAGAAAAAATTTAACAAATATTGCCCTACCAGAAAGCTACAGTGAAAAAAGGATCCTGGAATATATCTTATAGCAATAACCAAGGAAAACTTCCCAGACATCCTAGATCAAGAGGGCAAAATAGTCATAGAAAGAATCCTTGTTCACCTCCAGAAAGCGATCCTAAACAAATAACATCAAAGAATACTGTTGCGAAATCACCGAAACTATCAAGGTGGGGAGAAAATAATACAGGCAAACCCATTCAAATATCAAGGAGCTATAGTTAGGATCACACAGGACCTTGCATCTTCCACATTAAGAGGTCGATGGAATTGGATTATGATATTCTGTAAGACAAAGGAACTGGGACTAAAACCAAGGATCAATGACTCAATAAAGTTCAGCATAACATTTCAGGCAAGGGGATGGACATTAAATGAAATAAGGGATTTTCAGATCTTTGTGATAAAAAAAGGCCAAAACTCAATAAAAATGCAATCTTCAAATGCAGGTATTGAAAGAAGCATAACAAGGTAAACAAGGGAAAAGAAAAACTTATTACTCAATATGGGTAAACTGTTTACTTCCCTATAAAATAAGATGATACTTGTTAATCTTGAGAATTATTTATCTATTATGAAATATAGCAGAGATATACACAGATAGGGAGAGTGTGTATAAAGTAAATGATGTAATGACGAAAATGTGATTTAAGAATGTGAAGGGATTGTAGCAGGAGATGTGAACAGAAGGAAGAAGGAAATGACAAATAACATCACATGAAGAAGGACAAAATTATATTACAATAGAGGGAAAGAGGGGAGGGAGATGAGCCTTGTTTGAGAGGTACTCTCATCTGATTTGGTTAAAGGTGGGTACAAGAAAATCAGTGAAGTACAGAAACCTAATTAGCTCTATCCATAGTAGGAGGGGAAGGGGGAAAGACAAGGGAAGGGAGGCTTAAAGGGAGGGAAGAAGTAGTAAGGAAGAAGAGGAATAAAATGGAGGCGAGTTGAAAGAAGAAAGGGAAGACTGTGGGAGGTGGTAGTCAAAAATTAAAACTCTATTGTGGAAGGGAAGGGAAAAGGGAGAACTATAAGCACAAAGAGTTGGAAAGAGGATGGAGAGAGGCACAGATAGTAATCATAACTGAGAATGGGAATGGGATAAACTATTCCATAAAACTGAGATGGATAGCAGAATCAGTTAAAAAGTATAATCCAGCAACATGTTGTTTACAAAAAAAAAAAAAAACATTTGAAATGGGGGGACACACACAGGGTAAAGGGAAAAGATTGGGGCAGAATATATTGTGTTTCAGAGGATGAAAAATAGCAGGGGCAGCAATCTTAATTTCAGACAAAACAATTGCAGAAATACATATACTCAAAAGAGGTAAGGAAGGAAACTATATCCTGCTAAAAGGCACTATAAAAAATGAAGCAATATCATTCCTAAACACTTATGCTCCAAGTGGTAGAGCATCCAAATACTTAGAGAGAAGTTAAGGGAGTTACAGGAAGAAATATATGAGGAAACTATACTAGTGGGGGAATCTCAGCTTCTCCCTCTTTGAGCTTGATAAATCTAACCTTAAAAGAAACAAGAAGTTGAAGAGGTGAATCAAACTCTTTATGTGATAGATATGATAGATTTCTGGAGAAAATTGGATGGGAATAGAAAGGAATATGCTTATTCTCAGCAGTATATGGCTCATATACAAAAATTGACCATGTACTAGGGCATAAAACTCTCACAATCCAGTGTAGAAAGGCAGAGATAGTCAATGCATCTTTGTCAGATCATAATGCAATAAAAATTTTATGTAATTAGAGGCCATGGAAAGATAGGCCAAAAATTAATGGGAAACTAAATAAGCTAATCATAAAGAATAAGTGGGTTAAACATCAAATAATAGAAGCAATCAACAACTTCATTCTAGAGAAAGACAATAATGAGATAACCTACCAAATCTTATGAGATACTGAAAAAGCAGTTCTTAGGGGAAGCATTATATCGCTGAATGCATACATGAATAAAATAGAGAAAGAAGAGATTTTGGCATGCAGCTGAAAAAGGTTGGAAAAGAACAAATATTCCCAAGTAAATTCTAAATTAGAAATACTGAAAACCAAATGAGAGATTAATACAATGGCAATAAAGAAAACTATTGAACTAAAAAAAAAAAAAAAACTCAACGTTTGTTTTATGAAAAAAGCAATAAAATTGCAAAATTTTGGTCCATTTGATTGAATAAGAAAGAAGTAAACGAAGTTACCAGTATCAAAAATAAAAGGTTACCAGTATCAAAAATAAAAGGGGTGAACTCACCTCAAGTGAGGAGGAAAGTAAAATGATAATTAGAAATTGCTTTACCCAACTTTATGCCATAAACTTAACCATCTAAATGACCTCTATGATTATTTTTTTTTAAATAAATTGCCCAGGTCAACAGAAAAGGAAGCTGAATACTTAAATAATCCCATCTGAGAAAAAAGAAATTGAAGAAACCGTCATTGAACTCCCTAGGAAAAAATCTCCAGGGCCGAATGGATTTACAAGTTATTTCTAACAACCATTTAAAGAACAGTTAATTCCAATGCTGTGTCGACTGTTTGGAAAATTGGGGAAGAAGCACTCTCAATTTCATTTTATGATACAAATATGGTTTTCGTAACAAAATCACGAAGAGCCAAAACAGAGAAAGAAAACTGCAGATCAATTTCTTTAATCAATGTAGATGCAAAAATTTTAAATAAGATTTTAGCAAATAGAGTATAACAACTAATGAAGAGAGTAATCCATTATGATCAAGTAAGATTTATACCAGTAAAGCAGTGCTGGTTCAATATTAGGAAATCTATTAAAATTATTGATCATATCAACAAACCTAACAGGTGAAGAAGAAGCTTTTGACAAAATACAACATTCATTCCTATTAAAAACACTTGAGAGCATAGAAATAAACGCAACTTTCCCTAAAATAATAAGCAACATCTTCCTAAAATATTCAACAAGCATTATATAAAGTGGAGATAAGTTAGATGTATTTCCAATAAAATCAGGGGTGAAACAAGGATGTCCATTGTCACCACTATTACTCAATATGGTACTGGAAATGTTAACTGTAGCAGTAAGAGAAGAAAAAGAAATTGAAGGAATTAGAATAGGCAGTGAAGACACTAAATTATGACTCTTTGCTGATGATATAATGACATACTTAAAGAACTCCAGAGATTCAAGTAAAAAACTACTTGAAATAAGACACAACCTTGGCAACTTGGCAGGTTATAAAATAAACGCCCTCAAATCTTCTACATTTCTATATATTAATATCAAAGCCCAGAAGTAAGACATAGAAAATCTCATTTAAATCTAGGGTAGATACTACAAAATATTTGTGAATCTGCCTGTTAAAACAAACTCAGAAACTATATGAGCACAATTACAAAACACATTTCACACCAATTAAGTCAGATCTAAGTAAGTGGAGAAGTGTCAGTTGCTCATGGGTAGGCCGAGGCAATATAAAAAAAATGACAATTCTCCTTAAATTAATTTACTTTTTAGGGACATGCTAATAAAATGCCAGATAATTGTTTGCTATAGCTGGAAAAGTAATATCAAAATTCATCTGGACTAACACAAGGTCCAGAATATGGAGGAAAATATTGAAAAGAAGTGCTAAGGAAGGTGGCCTAGCTCTACCAGATCTCAAATTGTATTATAAAGCAGACATTATCAAAAACATTTGGTACTGGCTAAGAAACAGAAAGGTAGATCAGGGGAATATGCTAAGTACTCAAGACACATTATTCAATGAATATAGCAATCTACTGTTTGATGAACCCAACGACCCCAGCTTCTGGGATAAGACCTCACTGTTCAACAAAAATTCCTGAGAAAACTGGATAACAGTGTTGTGGAAAATAGGCATAGACCAATTTCTGACACAGTAAACCAGAATAAAGTCCAAATGGGTACATGATCTAGGTATAAAGATTGATAGTATAAACAAATTTTTAGAGCAAGGAATAGTGAATTTATCATATTTATGGAGAAGGGAAGAATTTTTGACTAAACAAGAGACAGAAAGCATTATTAAGTACAAAATTGATAATTTCGATTACCTTAAACTGAAAAGTTTGGGTACACCCAAACCCAATGCAAACAAAATTAGGAGGGATGCAGAAACCTGGGAAATAATTTTTTTACCACTAGTTTCTGTGATAAAGGCCTCATTTCTAAAATATATAGAGAACTGAGTCAAATGTACACGAATAAATGTCATGCCCTAGTTGATAAAATGTGAAAGGATATGAACAGGCAGTTTTCAGAGGAACAAATTAAAGTTTTCTATAGTCATATGAAAAAATGCTCTTAATCACTATTGATTAGAGAGATGCAAATCAAAATAACTATGAGATACCACATCACATCTATCATATTGCCTAACATGACAAAATACAAAAAAGATAAATTTTGGAGAACATATCGGAGAGTTGGAACACTAATTCATTTTTGGTGGAGCTCTGAGCTGATTCAGTCATTCTGGAGAACAATTTTAAACTATGCTCAAAGGGCAACAAAAATGTTCTTACCCTTTGACCCAACAATAGTGTTTCTAGGACTGTATGTCCTAGAGATCATCCAAGTGGGAAATGTGCACAAAAATATTTATAGCAGTACTCTTTGTGGTAGCCAAAAACTGGAAGTCAAGGGGATGCCCATCAACTGGGGAATGACTGAATAAATTTTGGTATATGAATGTAGTGGAATACTATTGTGCTATAAGAAAAGATGAACAGGAAGACTTCAGAGAGGCCTGTGAAGATTTTTATGATCTGATGCTGAGAAAAAGGAGCAGAATCAGTAGAGTTTTGTACACACCAACAACCACAGTTTGTGAGAATTTTTTCGGGTAGACTTTTAACTTTATTGCAATGAAAGGACTTAAATCATTCCCAATCGACTTTTAAGGCAAAATGCCTTCCACATCCAGAGGAAGAACTATGGAATTCCATAGTAGAATGTAGCAGATCATTTTCTTTTGTATTACATTTTGGTTTCTTTTATGATTTCTCCCATTCATTTTAGTTCTTCTACGCAACATGACTATGGTGAAATTTTATTTATTAGCAATGTATGTGTAGAACCTATATATGTTGTATGCTGCCTTGGAGAGGGAGGGGAAAGGTGGTGGAGAATGAGGGGGAGGGAGGGGAAAATCTAAGTTATATGGCAGTGATTGTACAACCCTGAAAATACATTTAAGAAAAACTTTTCAATTTAATGTAATCAAAATTATCCATTTTTTTTTTGCTTTATAAAGTTCTCTATCTCTTATTTGTTCAGAAATTTCTCCATTCTCCATAAATCTGACAAAACACTATCACTTATGCCCCTAATTTGTTTATAGTATCAGCCTTTATGCCTAGATTATGTACCTATCTGTATTTTATTCCTGTATATGGTGTCTGGCATTGGTGTATGCCCAGTTTATGCCACACAATTATCGAGTTTTCCCAGCAGTTTTTATCAAACAGTGAGTTCCTATTCCAGAAGCTGGAGTACTTTGGTTTATCCAACAGTAGATTGCAATGTTCATTGACTACTGTGTCTTGAGTACTTAATCTTTCCCACTGATCTATACCTCTATTTTGTAGCCAGTACCAAGTGGCTTTGATGATTCCTGCTTGACAACACTATTTGAAATTTGGTATGGCTAGGTCACCTTCCTTTGCATTCCTCTTCATTGATTCCCTTGATATTCTGGACCATTTGTTTTTCCACTTGAATTTTGATGTTATGTTGTTCTAGCTGTAGGAAATAATTTTCTCATGTTTTGATTGGTATGGTACTGAATAAGTAAATTAATTTAGGGAGAACTGTCATTGTTATTATATTATCTTAGCATACCCATTAGCAAATGACATTTTTCCAGTTACTTTCATCTGATTTTATTTCTTGTGGTAGTCCAATATCTTGAACCGAGACCCTCCACATACTATATACTTGGTATAGTCATGGCAGGTTCATGGGTTCCCTAGACACCTATACTTTTGTTCAGAAAAAAGAAAAAACAAGGGGAGAACAAAAGGGAGTTATATATACTTTTTAAAAGGTAGGTCATATCATGTATTCATTTAGTAATGGTTTCTGCCCCTTACAGGTAGAGAACATTTTTGCATTCCTTATTGGCTGATTTTGATCCTCTTGGGTAAGCCTATGCTTGAAACAGAGGTAGCTGTCACTCCCCAAACAAGAATCACTTTGTTCCTAAAGAGAAAAAAGGGAAAAATATGGGTCAGACAAATCTGAAAGAAGAAGTAGCATCCTGTTGTAGGAAAATGTTGAAGTTTAGAGATATTAACAGATCATAAAAACACAGGGGTGTGAAGAATTGAATACCTCTGTGAGAACAGAGCATTGGGAGGATGAAAAGGATGAATGTGTGGCCGTTACAGCAAAGAGAACTCTCACAATTCAGCTCGAATCATCAGAAACATCCCAGGTTAGCTCCACATTTCAGCATGGCTGGTGTGCTGTAGGATCACTGCAGGAAATAGTATGCCTGAGAAAGAATTAGAGGAACTTTTGTAGTAGCCTTCTTGGTGAACCCTTTTCACCATTTTGCTGCTTTTCTGTTTTGCTGAGTTTTCCTCTAGAAAAACCTAATGGGGTTGGAACTAGGATAGAAGAATAATGTCATAATTATTTACTGACAATTCCCATTTTACTTTATTTCCTTCTAACCAGCTTATCTTTCTAACATTTCTGGTTTGATGGACAGATGCTGATCACTAAAGAGGTCCCATTTAAAGAGGCCCTCAAAACCACTGACTGTGACTAAAGTCAAAATACAAGACAAAAGTTATAAAGTCTTTGTACATATAAATGTCAATTTCACAGTCCCATTCAAGGCAAATGTAAACTTATTAATTCCTTTGTGAGTTTGATTCAATCCAATATTGTGTGCGTGCATGTTTAGTTATTTTATTACCACTTTTTTGTTCTCATTGCAACAATGTCCCCACAACTGGAACCCAGCCTTTTGGTAGCCAGTAGTGGTATACACATCAAGTTTAGCAACCAAAGCTTAGTTTAAAATTATTTAAACAACATTTTCACTTCATACTATCATCGGCCCATAACAGCATGTCTATGTCAGTAAGATGTGACTTGGGACTGGGTGAATGTAGGGCAAGAAAATATATTGAAGATACATAAAGGTTGGATGAGATGGTCTTTAGTGTCTGTTACAGCTCTAAATCTATGATCTTGATTCTTTGTTTTTAACGCTATTGGTCACAACCTCCTTCCTAGATTTCTCTGAAATCCCTAACTCCCCTCAATATCTTTTTATCTATTTGTCTATTGATTCTAGTCTATTTTTCTATATCATTCATTTCCCTCTCCCTTTGTGTAGGTGTTTCCTAAGAATCTGTCCTACGGTCTCTTATCCAGTATTTCTACACTTTTTTTTTCAGAGTAAATTCATGTTCTCTGATAAATTCAATTATTTTTCAAGACAGATCACTACAATAATCTCTGTATCCAACTTTAACCATATCAATTCCAGAACAAAAGTCTCAATTGTCTGATTGATTGAAATCTACTTCTGGATATTTAAGTGCGACCCAAGCTTCAAAATATCTGGAATGAAATTCATCATGTCACTGTTTGCCAATTTACCTGTTCCTATGAAGGAAAATATCATCCTCCCAGTTCCTTGGGAGAAAGAGGGCTCTCTCGAGAAGAAGGAGAACATAAAAAGTGAATGTTACGCCTTTGACAGAGAGCTCCTAAGAGCTCAGAGAATTTCCTAGTTCTATATTCAAGTTCATCTGTGTGTCTCCACATAGCCTTACACATACATGAATATATAAAATACTTGGAGTTTTGCTTGACTTTTAAATCTCTGTATCCAATCAAGTGCAAATTTTACTTCTACCTCCACAATATCTTTCAAAAAATGGAAAAAGTGGAGGTAATGTGAAGAGATGTTAGAGTTACAGAATTAACATTCATACTTGATTGGATACGGAGATTATACATACACATTCACATACATATACATATCCACATATACGTATATAATACATATAATTATACATATCATATATATATATATCCATACATCAATATATACAATATATTCTCATGCAAAATATATATGCATGTGTGCATATACACAAAAATATATACATGTAATATGCATATACATAGTTTGTATATATAATATATGCATGCACACATACACACATGCATGCATACACACATCCTATATACACATATCCATATACACATACCCATACACATATCCAGATATAAACCTATGCGTGTATATTCACACATACAAATATGCATGCATGCATATATATATATATATACTCATATATGCACACACATAAATGAAACATTTATCTGCTTTTATATTTATGATCTGCTTCCTTATCACTCTGGTAACTGCTTTTATTTTGCAGTATTTAGATATTTTCTTAATTTTTTTCCATAAATTGTTTGCTCTTGGGCACTGAATAATCCATTGTATCAAATGTTGAGCCATATCATAGTCATCATCTGTCATTTAGATTATTTAAGATACTCATAATTTGTCTCCCTTTTTGAAATCTTTCTGCTTCTTTATTCCATGCACCATATGGCCTCCCTATTCGACGTCCTGCACACATAGAATCTTTTGAACCCCTTGGGGGCAGGGAATGCCATTTACCTTACTTTGTATTCTCAGCATTTAGCACTTTGCCTGCCATACAGTAGTCATTTAATAAATATTTACTGAGTAACTGAGATCTGCTTATACCCCTCCCTTCCTCAAAAGTTGTCTGAGTTTCCTTCTTGTCCCTAAGATACAGTAGGTGATGCCACAGTGGGAAGTAAACTAGCCTGGAGTCAGGAAGAACTGAACTCAAATTCATCCTCAGATTTTTACTAGTTATGTGACCCTGGGAAAATAACTTAATTTCCATTAACCTCAGTGTCATCAACCATAAAATGGGAGTTTTAAGCACATCTATCTCACAGAGATGTTGCAAGGATTAAGTGAGGAAATATTTGTAAAAAGTGTTTAGCACAGTACCTTACACATAGCAGATGTCAAATTAATGCTTATTCCTTTCCTTTCCTGGGATACAAACTAAACATTTCAAACTCTTGATCCTGCCATGCCATATACATATATGTATAGCCCTTTTGCAATCAGGCTCCAAACTACTTAAGCAAGATCAATTTGTATTACTGTCTTTGTTTTTAATGTCATAGATTTTTCCAGGTCTATTAACCCTACACATGCATGCTAATTGAGCCTGCCTCCTTAAAATGAAACCAGCTAAGAAAATTCAGTGTATGCATCTTTTCATAACCTTATTCCCCTATCTCTCAAATGAAAGGAGATTCTTTTTCATCCTTCTACAGGAAAAAAAAAAAGATTAATCATGTCTCTTTAGTGGGGTGGCAGAAGGGTCCTCACTAAACCTTTTATAAATTGATTTCAGTAAGCACAGTTGATTAAAACTTTGAAGACAATAGACAAATAATACAGAGATGTCTTCCCTATACTGTCCCTTTAGAAGATATAAAGAAATCCTCCCAGCAAAATTGATAGAATTACAGGACAGCTAGCCATTTTCTGATCAAAGATCAGCTGTCCATTTGCTGGTCCTTCAATTATGGACATATCTTCACTTTAATCAATAGTTAAGTCAGAATATAGTTCTGAGAATTCTGATCCCTGGTAGCAGAAATTGAGTAATGGAAGAAGAAGCAGTCTTAAGAAGGAATAATTCCTCACATCAGAGGGAAAGGGGAGAATTTATCTAAAAGTTTTCCCCCATCAGAACCCTCTCCCCAATCCACAACGACATTTTATAAAGTTATTCAGACAGGAAGAGAATCTTAACTCTGTAAGGAACAGTGATAAGAACAGAGGCAAAAGACAGGTTTGCATTATGTTAACTCTATGAATCAAGACAGTCAGCCCTGGTTGTGGAGAATTAATTTGTGAAGAGCAGTAGGTCCAGGGACCCATCTAAGCGACCTGTACGGTAGAGATGTACTGAGTCTCCCCATTGATCCTGTATGTAGCTACAGGAAAATATGTCCTAAGTTAAGGGGAGTGTTTTGTTACCATTGTTCTTACAAGGTGATATTAGTAAATGTTTTTCTTTGAGTTAATTACAACTTCCTTATATTACTAACTTACAAGTAAACACATCAATGCATTCTCATAAGTTATAGTTTTTTGGACTGTAGACTCACAGAATACCTGAATCTGCAAGTGCGCATTAGGATTGGGGAGGGGGAAAGTTAACCCAGAAGGGATGCTACATTATCAACAAATATTTGGTTTCATTTTATTTTTTGTTTCATTTGCATTATCATATTAATTGGAGAAAGTATTATTCTGGTACTTCTTACTTCATTTTGAATAATTTTTCATAATTTTTCAATTTACTACCTCTTTGAATTTGGCATTTTGACTACCATATCTATGTTGTCACATAGTCCACAATTCAAGCAAAGTGGAATTTCTCAGTATCCTTATCTTCTTTAAGGAAGTCTTTCCTGATATCCTAACTATTGGTATTTGCTTTATCATGAAATTACCTTGAATTCACTTGTCTGAGCATATGTTGCTGCCTCCAGTAATATATCTTGGTGTTAGGAATGGTTTTTTTGTTGTTTTTGAATCATCAAGTTCCTGATATCATGCCTATCACATAGGATATACATAGCAGATTTAATTACATGAAATCAAGATTGATTGAATGATCTACTTGTCAAGCAATGCTTGAGTTTTTAACTCCATATGTAAAGATGAGGACTCATGACCAGCCATAGAGTGAAAATTACACATTTTAATCAGTTAACTTAATGTTTATAATATAGACAAAAAAGTGCAATTGAATATATTCAACTGCATATTCTTACCAAAGTCAATATCATTATGATTTTTTTAAAAACGCCTCTGCATTTTGAACCAATAGATTTTGAAGGTGAAATGCTGCTACCTCATGAAATGAAGAGCTCCACTTCCAGCAAGAGTAACAACCCTTCCCTTTTCCTACCTAGAAGCTTGGACAATGTATGAAAGTGAAAAGATAATCAGACATAGCCATATGAAAAGATTTAACTGTTCTGTTAGAGTAAATCAATGCCTTCACATTTAACCTATATTTTTAAGCAAATGCAGTCAGTTTTCTACCCCATGACTCCCATTTCCTACATTCTCAATACAGCAATCAATACTCCGTTTCAAAGAGAGAATCACGTCCGTATTTTGGGGGCAAAAACCACAATAACAGTAACATTAGCAACAAGGAGAAAAACAGTTAGTTGACTACGATCAAATAGCTTTGATTTTGTCTACAGCATGACAAACAACTGATTAGCCACACATGCTAGCTTACCTGACGCTATTGTAATAGCTTTCCTTGTATTTTTCTGTGTTTTTAACGCCCATTTCTTTATTTCTAAAGGTGATGATCGAAGATATGTTAAACATGAGGAAAGAAATTTTGTTAATTAAATTAATAAAAATTAACATAATGTACATTTTTAATAGATGACACAGAACAGCATGTAGCACAGTATGTACTTGCTTTGAAAATAATTTTCCAACTGCAAATGCTAATTAGAAATAACTATTATTAAAAATTCAAGCAATTCCTTTTTGAAAAAAACCAACATCCTTTGCTTTTCTAAAAACTTCTGACAAGGTTGTCTGCTTTTTGTTATTTTCTCCCCTAGTTGTTCTAGCTGTTTTCATGACTGCTAAGCCTCTGTAGGCCTTTTGTTCTCTGTTTACTGAAAGCAGAAATGCTTCAGAGAAAGAGAATGGCACTTTGAAGGGAGAATAGACACCAAGGTGATGATTAAGTGATTACCTTTTCTAATAAATAAAACATTTCCTTTGGCATTTTATTCACCTAACCTAGATGCCTAAAAAAGAAAAAAGAAAAAACTAAGGTGCTTTTATCATAAGTAATGCATCCTGCTATTTTCCTATTTGTTATCCATATTTGTCTTTGTTTCCCCTTTCTTCTTAAAAATCCTATCTGATTTTTATTCTCATTAGTGAAATATTTGTTTCCTAAAGCAAATCTATATGGTATATTTTTTTCAGCAGCTTCATCCAATGATACAAATATTTTCTACATTTACTTATCCCCTAGATAATTAATGGACCTTTTCAATGTGTCTATTTTAGTGAAATTCATATTCTATAATGTCAAATTTAACTTTGCTAATCATGTTTATCTATTCTTAAGCCTTCCTTCTTTAAATGCTTTTCTTTTTTATATACTATTTCTTTATTTTTGAGTTCTCAACAATTACTTCCACAAGAATTTGAGTTCAAAATTCTCTTCCCATTTCTCCACACCACCCACCCCAGAAGAGTATGCACCCATCCACCCCTTCCTCCAGTCATTCCTGTCTTCTATAATCCCATCCTTCTACCATCTCCCTCCCCTATATTTTCCTATAGGGCAAAATAAATTTCTCTTCCCCATTGCCTATACATCTTATTTTCCAGTTGCACACCAAAACAATGTTTAACATCCATTATCAAAGTTCCGAGTTCCATATACTCTTCCTTCCTCCCCACCCACCCTCATTGAGAAAACAAGCAATTCAATATAGGTCATGCATGTGTAGCCACGTAAAACACGTCCATAATAGTTATGTTAGGAAAGACTAAACATGTTTTCCTCTATCCTATCCAGCCCCCCGTTTATTCCATTCTCTCCCTGTCCTCCTACTATAATATTTGCTGCTTTTCATCCATTTTCCCACTTTGCCATGCCTCCTATCATCTTCCCTCTCATATCCCTTCCCCTCTGCTTTCCTACAGGGTAAAATAGATTTCCATATCCAACTGAGTATGTGTTATTCCCTCCTTAAACCAAATCCTATTAGAGTAAGACTCATTTATTACCTCTCATCTCCCCATCTTCCGCTCCATTGTGAAAGCTCTTTCTTGCCTTTTTTATATGACAAGATTTGCTGCATTCTCCCTCTCCCTTTCTCTTACTCCTAGTACATTCCACTCAATAGTAAATTTTATTTTTTTGGTACTCTCCCTTCATAATTAACTCACTCTGTGCCCTTTATGTATGTATGCACATATGCACCCTTGTACATGTACATACCTACACATATATAATATATACATATATACATACCCATACACACCAACATATATGCATATTATCTATCTATCTATATATGTAGATATATTTATAGGTATATAGATATATGTTCCATCTGCCTACTCTAATACTGAAAAAAAGTCTCAGGAGTTTCAAATAACATCTTTCCATATATAAATATAAACACTTCAAACTTAATGAGTTCCTTATGGCTTCTATTTCATGTTTAATTTTCATGTTTCTCTTAATTCTTGTATTTGAAATTTAAATTTTCTATTTACCTCTGGAATTTTCAACAAGAATGCTTGGAATTCCTCCATTTCATTTAAATTCCCTTTCTTCCCATGAAGTAGTATACTCAATTTTTTGGACAGGTGATTCTTCATTTTAATCCTAGCTCCCTTACTGTCTGGAATATCATATTCTAAGCCCTTTGATCCCTTAGTGTAGAAGCTACCGAATCCTGTGGTATTCTAATTGTATTTCCACAATACTTGAATTGTTTATTTCTGGCTGCTTGCAATATTTTCTCCTTGAGCTGAGCACTCTGGAATATGGCTAAAACATTCCTAGAAGTTTTGCTTTTAGGGTGTATTTCAGGAGGTCATTGGTGAATTCTTTCCATTTCTTTTTTACCTTCTGATTCAAGAATATCAGGGTAGTTTCCCTTGATAATTGTTTGAAGCATGATGTTTAGCCTCTTTTTTTGATTGTGGTTTTCAGGTACACCAATATTTTTGTAAATTATCTCTCCTGAATCTTTTCCAGGTCAGTTGTTTTTCAAATGATATATTTCACATTTTATTTGTTTTAAGTTTTTGATTTTGTTTTACAATTTCTTCATTTCTCAAAAAGTCATTAACTTCTGTCTGCTTCATTCTAATTTTTAAAGAACAATTGTTTTCACTGAGCTTTTGAAGCTCCTTTTCCATTTTGTCAGTTCTGCTTTTTAAAACATTCTCCTCCTCTTTGACTTTTTGGGCCTACTTTACCTTTCAGGTTAGTTTATTTTTAAAACTGTTATTTTCTTCAGCATTTTTTGAAGTCTCCTTTAGCAAGATGTTGACTTGTTTTCCATGATTTTTTCTTTGCATCACTCTGATTTCTCCTTCCAATTTTTTTTTTCCATCTTCTTACTTTATTTTCAATATCCTCTTTGAGTTCTTTCATGGTTTGAGATCATTGAATGTTTCTTTGGAGAATTTGAATGTAGAAGCCATGATCTTGCTGTCTTCTTCCAATGGTATGTGTTGCTCTTTCTCATCTAGAAGGATGGAAGAAAATACCTTTTCACCAAGAAAGCAATCTTCTATATTCTTATTTTCCCTTTTTTGGGAAATTTTTCAACCAGTTCCATGATGATTGAGTCTTTTGTGAAGTGGAGGGTGTACTATGCTAGACTTCAGAGATTTTGTGCAGTTGTTCTCTGAGATATTGCTAGGGACCAGTAAGTTTTCAGTTGCTCCAAGGTGGCATAATAAAGGGAAAATAGTTTCTCTCTCCTGGCCTGTACTCTGGTCTGTGAGCAACCAAAATCAATCTTTTCTACCCTGGAATTGTGAGTCGGATTTCATCTTCACAGATGCCACCAACTCTACCATGTCAGTGCTCCTCCTCACTCCAGGACTGCCACTCAGTACTGAGACTCAGATCAACTACTCGATTCCCACATGTTCTTTAGGCTGAGGACTCTAAAAGTAGACATTGCTGCAGCAGTGGCTGCTGCCACCCTGGAACTGAACTGGAAATGGACCTGCTCCCCTCTCACCCAGGTGAAACAGCTTTCTTAGCGACCTTTGAAACTGTCTTTGGCGTTTGTGAATTGAGAAAACTGAAACCCACAGCAACTACCCATGATTAAGCACCCTGTAACCTGCTCCAATCCTGTCCATTCCCTGTGGTCTACACTGATCTATGCTTCACTTTAAGCACGTTGTAATAGACACTTCCTGTCAGTCATCCAGCAAATCTGTTTCACTCTGTCATTTTGTGCCTTCTGCTGCTCTAGAGTGTGTTCAGAGTCATTTTTACAGGTATTTTAAGAGTCAAAGGTGGAGAGCCAGAGGGAGTATGTCCTTCTACTTCTACTCCACCATCTTAGCTCTGCCCTCCCACCTTCAAATCCTTTTCAATTACTCTTCTGACCTATGTCATATAACTTTATCCCTTGATTCCATACTAGCATTATCTTTCCTTCCCACATTCCTTTCTAAATTCCAAGAATTGACCACATTTCCTTTTGTACTTCATTTCTGTCTTCCAGTGTCTGCTTTTAATGTTCTTAACATTTTTTTGTATTATGGCAATTGTTTGACCAATGTAAATGAAAGATAATCACATTTTTGCCAGCTTGACCTCGTTAAAGTCATTTAAATTATACCATGTAAACCTTTTCAATAAGGAGATAGGACTAAAATGACCAAACTGAAGTTATTATTTTTTTTAAATTCCTTTCACTATATATAATTTATCACCAAGGAGTAGATCATAATTGATACTTTGAGCAGTCAGTGTCCTTAGTCACTCTGACTCTTGCATATTGGATATCCCAAACTCAATCAACTGTGTGAAATGAAGGATGATAAATGAACTTGGAAGTTTAATCGATTTTCTAATGCCCCGTTGAGTACCTCAAAGACTGAGGCATGAGATCTACCCTCTTATCATTAAAAATGAAAGATAATTCATCTATCTTACCCTAAAGTTGCAGGACAAACTGGTTTGAAGAATACCACATGGTTTTCTCTTTGTTCATCTGCCCTCACCATGACAAGAAAAAAAAAATCATAATTTTTAAGTTTCCCATGAAGGTTGGAGAGAGTTAGGTGGCAGAAAAGGACAAGAAGTATTCAAAAGTCTCTTAAGTATTAACTTCAGATTCTAGAGATCAACATAATGACTTACAAAACCATTTAAGATCTGTGACAATCAGATCATGAGGTCATTTAGTCAACAAACATATATTACAATGCACAAATACATCTTATTTTCATTGTTGCCTTGGAAGGTTATGATTTTTTCCAATGATGTTTCCATTAAGAATCATTTTGTGAAATCGTTCTTGGTCTTTATAAGGTGAATATTCATATACTGCTGTTTATCATTAGAACTATAATGTACCTCCCAAAATAAATCATCTAATATTCATTTTGCTTCATAAATTATCTGGATTGGTTACTTCCTTTGTTCTTATAAAACAGATCATTACCATATATTTTCTATAATTTTTGTTTTCAACACAAGTATTGTCTAAATGATTTCCAATGGAATTTTTTTTTTTTTTAAGTGAAGTCTTTCTACCCTCCATATCATCCTAGCTTCATGCTTCTCCAAATTTCAGGTCATTCAAAAGCTTACTCAGCTGTCCAACAGAACAAAGATATTTACAATTTTAGGAGACCACCAAGTTTGTTGAAGCTAATGAAAAATAACAGAGGAATGTGAGACCTTGGAAAAAGAGTTAATTCAGTCATATAAATTGATTCAGGAATCACAAATATTCACAAGTCAAACTCAATGTAAAACATAACATAAGATCAGATGTAAGGATGTGAGGCAGAATTCAGAGGCAATTTGTTGGCAAACTCTTCACTTTGAAGATAAAAAACTGAGACCAAGAAGTTGCATTTTGTATATAGATTTGTATTTTTAAAATTGAGATCGTTCTCTTAAAGCTCCTTCTTCCCTCCTCATTTCATATCAGTCAGATGATGTTCGCCATTGTCTCCAAATTCATCCCTGACTCACATAAGAGGGAGGAAAGAGCCCACATGGAAAAAGTTTTTCCACTTCACTTCCAGAGGACCTTTTAAAAATATATTTCCTTGTATTAGATTGCACATTCCTTGAAAGTAGGGGTTATGTTTCTTTTTTTCTGTTTTTATCCCATTACTTGCACCGGTGTTTGCTACTACATAAGTCCTTTCCATTCATTAATTCATTTAAGTGGGAAAAAGAATAAGAATAGATTTCTTTTTTTTCCATTTTCAGTTTCTTTTGAATTGAGTCTTTGATATCCTCAATTCAGCACATTCATTTCTCATGAGGAAATGCTCTCTATAAAAGCAGATCAGCAATTATCATATGTCTTTAAGACTTAGAGTGCTCTCTAAGGTACAGAGAGGTGAAGTGACCCATTGGGGATTGCACAGCCAGAATTTGTCAAAGGTTGGAACTGAGCCCACTTCTTCCTAACTCATTATCTACTGACTGGCTCATTATCTACTGCCATGCTGCCTTTTCAGTGTGTTATAAAATCATTTGCTGAGATGTCAAATAATTTTATGCTAATATTTTTCATTATACTCTTTCTATCTGCATAAAATTGATTTTCACAAAAGCCTTAAATTCTTTGTGCTAACAGGTATCCTAAAATTTGCTTGTTTCTAAGACAGTAAATTAAACAGTGGCCTCCTTATTTTGTATTTACATTTAGTGTTCTATTTTCTAAGAGAGTAAATAACTGAGAGCCCTTAAACCAAGAGATTACTCTCAAGCAGACTTGTGTGTACCCCTAACAAGTCTCTATATACTCTTATCTACTTAGTGTGGTCATTTTCTGCTTGGAAAAGATACCCAAAAAGCCCAATACTTAAATAGCTATCAGAATGATAAACTTCATCCTGTAGCATCCAAAAGTCACTCATGCATAATTTAGAGGATATTGGAGGAAAACAATCATTTGGGTGCAGAAGCTTTTCTTGAACCCTCCTGTTGAAATTCTACATCAGAATTTCTTGCCATACAATTCTAATCATTGCATTTATGGCTGATGTCAGAAATTTACTTTTAGGAACAGGAAACTTTGTCAATAACCTTAGGGATAAACCTCAGAGGAATAATTTATTGCTGGTTTTATTGTCACTTTAAATATAAAACATAAGCTACAATTTTCATTAAGTGTAAATCAATTTTTGTTAATAACTCTTCCTATTGACCAAAAGGAATTGTCTTCCAAATAATTTAACTTTATCGGGAAATGGAGGTGATGATTTAATTTTGTTTGTTTGTTTTCCCCTCATCAAAGTACACCTTAAGAAACCAGAGAAATTTTTCCATCTTATGCACAGAGATAATGGAACACAATACAAAATAAGAAATGTGTTCTTAGATGTGACCAATATGGAATATGCTTTGCTTGACTGTTCTTATGTGATCCAAGCCTTCTGTATTTCTTCTTTTTCTTCTTTTCAGTGTTTGAAGAGGGGTTAAAGGGAAAAAATAAATACTTGATAATTGAAAAAATAGCTCTCACTGACCTGAATACGATTATTAAATGGTCCTGCAAACATCCAGAAAAGGGAAAAATAACCCAAGCTTAGCAACTGGCTTTACAACTTTTCTAAATCACAGACTGTGCATTGTAAGCATCACAAAATTAAAGAATGCCATTCACTGGATTCAGGTGAACAATGTATTCATCTGCAGTCTATATATTATTAGATAATATGAATAGCATAAGAATAAAATATATCCCTCATGATCGAGTCAAAATTACATTCTACCTTGAAAAGCAATTACCTGGTTTACAAATTATGAAGATAGACAAGGAGTATAGTACAATTCCTTTGAAATTATGTGCTATATTCCATATGAATCCCAAATGAATTCACTGTGATTAATGTTACTTCAATTAATGTCAAATTAATGAATAATTAACCTCCACTTATTTTAAATTATTTACTTCCAGCATATAATTCACACAGAAGGTTACATTCAATGTACAATAATGTTAAAAGCTTAGTTTAAACTGACAAAGAAAAGAAATTCAGACTTAAAGTTGAAAATATCCTTAACATATCCACAGTGTCTTGACCCTAGAATACACATGGTAAAAAGCAACTATGGCATAAATTAACATGTTTAAAGTGTTTGACTGTAAATCATTTCCCTAATTAAATCATGGTGACCTATAAATGTAATAGGAAGAAAAGTCTATATTATGGCTACACATAAAGAGTGGATGTATGTATCCCACATGTATTTTTGTAAGCCATGGCACATATACATGCAACCTTGATAAAACAGCAACAAAGTTTAAACATTTATTTCTTTTTCTTGAGAGCTGAACATGTTTATGCTCAGGGCAATGGAGCCCACTCATACATGGCCAATATGTTTCATTATATCACAGCTGACTATGAGTATGAGTACTAGTATATCAAGTTACTATATATGTTTTAAAGATATTCTAAGCTTTAATTGAAAACACAGTACACTATTTTCATCTTTGTGATGTCACCAAAATGCAGTAGAGGCCTCCAGTGCCTTAAGCGGGTTTTCAGATCAGCTTATGAGAGGATACATCCAGACTCACATATGTTAGTAGGGCCTGACACGACATAATCTGTGGTACTAAAAGCAATATACTATCAATGAAATCACATATCCTTTAAATAATTTCAGTGTGTCTACGAAAATCAAGGATGCTTAACCTGTTCACAAGTTCCAAATACTTCCAAAAAATTTTCTTTTAAATACGATTCCCTAATGTAATATAATAGTTCATACTTGTTAATAGCTGCACCTATATATAGACCTTCAAGGTTCATAAATCACTTTCCTCACAGCCACCATGTGAAGCAGGTATGGCAATTATTAATATCTTTACTCTATAGATTAGGTGACTAAAATTCAGAGAAGTTACGTGATTTGCCTTGGGTTGCACTGACTGACAGTCATATCATTACTTAAAACTTCCTTATGCTATAATCAAGAATTTGCAAATTCACATAGCATACTCATAAACTCACAAATTATAGAACAAATGTTTGTTATGAAAAAAACAGATTCAGTACAACCTGTGAAAATTATTTGAAATGTAACAAATTCTCACGTGTAACAAATCACCTGAATCATCTTCATAGGTGAAATTAAAGAGATGCTTTTGTTATCAGTATTTTACTGTCAGAATGTTTTCAAGTTGGAAAATTTATTATTTTGTCACCTTTAGTAGTCCAAGAGGGCAAAATGTATATTCTAATATACTGTTTTGATGATGCATTTTTTTGTTTAATGTAATCAAGTACCTCTGATTGAATAGAGTGAGTAAAGATCTTCACCACCAATTAATGGACCTCGAAGATTTGTAGAAATTTTCACACATTTTATTGATGAAGCACTGGCTTTCAAGGGTTGTGATGCCCTGTGGCTCTAAGCAGTATATAAAAACTCTGAGATGATATTTTACTTTGAGGCTTACTCTTTGGACGTTTTTTTTTTGGCCAGCCGAGACTCTGGGCAGTCTCTTAGGATCCCTCTGGCTTTGAAAACCCAGATGTTGGTGCTTCTCTCCCTGGTAACTCTGTATGTATATAATGGCCAGATAGTTGCATATGTCTGTTGAATTATGAGGTGTGTATTGATTTTGTCAGACAGTTTGAAGCCATGTCTGTTGCTCTTGATTTCTGAGTATTTTCTCTGAAGTCCAGAGTGCTGACTTTTTTCCCTGAAGCAAATGAATGATACATGTGCTTGATTAAAGTTATTATTGATCCCCCTCCCAAAAAAGTTGCCTTTTCTTTTAGAAATGCAGATCTAAGAACTTTTGATAGCAATACCCCTGTTTATGTCAGGGTGCTTACTGTTACATATTCTTCACATATGTTATTAATGAAAAAGAAAATAATCACTAAAATTTTAAGAGACATGCAGCATCAAGACAATGTAATGGGCTGGCTTTTTTTAAAAAAATAGATAGATAAATAGATAGATAGATGATGTGTGTCTCACCTTCTACCCCTTCTTTTCTCTCTCTGTGTTTCCTCAACCCATCTTCACACACAGTGCCAAGATAAAGTTTCTTCATAGGAGGTTCTACACTTCTAAAACTACTTTTCCCAAGGCCCTAAAAGTAACTCTGATGAGTCATATTCTTTTTACTCCTGAATATTCTAATTCCTGAGTTCCATAGTTGAATTATACATACACACACACATAGGCACACATATATGTATGTGTATTTGTATGCATGAATATCTGTGTGTATATATACATGCATATACATGTGTGAATATATGCATGTATATTTTATGTATATAACACCTAACCTGTTGACTTGATTACTTCAATCAAAATATTTACTAAACAAAAGATAAAGCAAGAATGATTAAATAATTATAACATAAAATTACAACCAAAACTTGGGTGCCCACTTCCAATCAAAATATATAATATCTATTCAGAGCGAATGAGCAACATCATAGTGATGTATGGATGCGTATATGGAACATATGTCCAGGTTAGTTCAAAACTGTGAAGTCATGTGCCTTGGTAACTTTTCTTTCCTCCGGAATTGTACACATAAAAATTTATTAATGAATGTTGAGCTGGTGTTAGATTGGGAAGCCTCACATATAAACTGAGCTGCTTTTAATATACTATCAATAAATAGGTTACATACCTTTTTTAGCTTTTAAAATTTTATTTTTATATTCAGTTACAAATGATTTCCCATTCCCCTGATCAACTCATTCAGAAGGTAAGAAATATTATACCCACTTTACATATGAAACCCTGAAAAACATATTTCCACATAATCCACATTTTAAAGAAAAGCAAGATAATGTTTCACATTTGTGTGTATACATGTGTGTGTGTGTGTAAATTAATCTGTACTCACAGACCATCATTTCTCTGTCTAGAACTATATGGCATTTTACATTTTGATTCATTTGGAGGGGTTTTTTTTGGCTCTACTAAGTCACTCTTTAGTAGTTTGATGACTGTGTCACTCAGTAAGTGAATTAATTTAGATAATATATATTTTTATTGCATTGGCTTTGCCTACCTATAAGAAACAAACATTTCTACAATTATTGAGATGTTTTTATTTGGGTAAAGTGATTTGTATTTTCATGTCCATGATTTGACAGGTTAACTCTCAAGAATTTTATCATGTCTGCAGTTAGTTTAAATTAAATTCCTCTTTTCATCTCTTTCTGCTGGGTTTTGTTGATAACACACATATAAAAATAATGACGAATTGTGTGGATTTATTTTGTATTCTGCAACTTTTCTAAAGTTATTTTTTCAACTATTTTTTAGTAAACTCCCAGAGTTCTCCAATTAAAGCATCCTATCATCTGCAAAAGTGATAATTTTACTTTTTTTGGCTGTTAATTTATTTATGTTTTTCTTTTCATTGTTGTAGCTAACGTTTGCAGAAAATATAGAATAATAATGGTGATGGTAGACATCCTTGCTTCCCCTCTGATCTTATAAAGTAGAATAGGAAATGGAATATAAAACAGAAAAGTTTCTATTTTACCCTTATTACAGATTATGCCTCCCCTTTATTTTAGTTAACATCACTTATTATTTTTAGAAAACTTCCGTTTATTCTTATAATTTCTAGCATTTCCAATAGGAATATGTATTGCATATTCCCAATAGACACTTTTGCATCTATTGATGTACTATGTTTTTTTTTTTTTATTATTGATATCATTAATCATTATTTTTCTTATTGTTCCTAATATTGAAATAACACTGCTACATTCCTGGCATAAAGCCAGCCTGGTCATGGTGAATGGTCTTTGGGACAAGTTGCTATAAATTCTATTCTAGTATTTTATTTAAACATTTTGCATTAATGTAAATTAGGAACATTAGTTTACAGTTTTCCTTCTCTGCTTTTGTTCTCCTTGGTTTAAATATCAAGATTATATTTGAGCCAAAGTAGGAATTTGAAAGAACTCTTTGTCTTTTTTTTTTCAAGCAATTGTTTAAACATTGGAAATTCTTTATTGTTGAGTCATTTAACTATTTGTAATTGCTTGAGTCATTTCATTTGCATCTAACTGTGAGTCCATTAGGAGTTCTCTTGGCAAAGATACTGAAGTGGTTAGTAATTTCTTTTTCAGCTCATTTTACAGATGAAGAAACTGAGGCAAACAAGGTAAGTGATTTGCCCAGGCTCACACACCTAGTGAGTATGTAAGGCTGGATTTAAATTCATGTCTTCCCGGCTTCACAACCACTAGCGTATCTACTGTTCTATTTTGCTCTCCAAAGGAATTTATAATTCTTTGAATTTTTGGTGAAATTAGTTTAAAATATATTAGATCCTGTCCTCCTTCCCTTTTTTGAGTAAGTGGGTGGGAGATCACTTATAATTTGCTTAATTTGTTTATTTAAGATGTAGCTATTATAATATTATTTTTTCCTCTTCTGATATTCAAGACAATTTATATTTTTCTACATCTTTGTTTCAGATTGCCTGTTTTATTGATATCTACTTGGGCAACATAAATCTTAATAATTATTTTTATTTCAAATCCATTTGTTGTGCATTCACCCTTTTTGATTTTTGATATTGGTTATTTAATTTTCTTCTTTCTCTTTTAAAATTAAACTAGCAAATTGACAAATGATCAGATGATATGGATAGGCAACTTTCCGATGAGGACATCAAAGAAATGCATAGTCATATAAAATGCTTTAAATCATTATCATTTAGAAAAATGAAAATTAAGAGAACCTTAAGTTATCATTTTATACCCACCAGAGTAACAAAGATGATTGAAGAGGAAAGCAACAAATGTTGGAGGGAATCAGGGAAAATTGGAATGCTAATTCATTGCTGGAGGAATTGTGAACTGACTCAACCATTTTAGAGAATAATCTGGAATTATTCCCAAGGAGTTATTAAACCACATTTACCCTTGCACTCCATAATACCACTACTTGACCTATTTCCCAAGATAATTAGGAGAAAAGGAAATGGTCTTATACATTCTAAAATAATTTTAATAGCTCTCTTTGTGGTCACAAGAACTAGAAATTTCCGGAATGCCCAGAAATTGGGGAATGACTCAATAATTTGTGGCATATGATTGTGATGGAAGACCACTGTGCTATAAGAAATGTTGAGCTTAAATTTTTAGAAAACAAGAGAAAAAAGACGTATAAAATAATGAAGAGTGAAATGGGAGGAACCAAATGAGCATTGTATACAGTAACAGAAATATTATTTTAAGAAAATCTTTCTGCAGATGAGGAATTTTGACTATTATAAATACCCACATTAATTACAAAAGACATTTGAAGACATTATCTGCATCTAGAGAAAGAATTGATGAATAGAAGTATGTACAGAATAAATGAATATATATATGCAAACACATACATACATGTACACATAAATTCACACATATGTATATGTGAGCATGTGTTTCTATCTGTTTGTAGCTATAGATCCCAATTGTGGGTGGATGTATATGGGTGTATATACGTATTAACCTGTTTGTTTATAATAGCAACAGTCTAGGGGTAGGAAAGAAAGAAGGGAAAAAGTAATTTGTATATTAATTTTGTTGTATATATAAAAGGTGATTGCTGTCCTTCATCTTCAAAGAGGACCACAATGACATTATATCACCATTGTAAAGTGAAATTTCGATGTGTCCGACTGTGACTGATCAGACCCAATACGAGCTCAGAATGCTTTACCACAGGTTGGGCACAGATAGTCCATTTGAATATTTAGGGTGGATATCCCAAATTTGGGCATCCTGTATTTACTTTGTGCTGTCTGAATTCTGCTTTGTTCAAAGAGCACAGCACCTTTCCTTATGCAGGGACAGCATGCTGAGCAGTTATGTGCCAGTGTCTCTCATGTTGTACAATCAAATTCAAAGTTCATGAGAGAGACTTTGAGTGTCCTTGTATCATTTCTTCTGGTCACCATGTGATCACCTGTGCTATGCAAGTTCTCCATAAAATAGTCTTTTTGGCAAGCATATATTTTGCACTGTGATTTAGGAGGGTGTCTATCTCAAGCATATGAAGATTTCATCTGGTGGAATAGGCAGATAAAAACAATTTGTTCCAAAGGCCATGAAGGCAGATGAAGCAGGAGATGTGGAATGCTTAGAGCTTGGTTAGACACCGAAGATGCCAAGGTCATTCACTGCATCCTGAGCCATTGCCAGCTGTCTTGACTTTCTCCTGCACGATGACTCAGGAGGAGAAAGTAAGGCTAATGACTTTATGCAACTCTGTCTCACATAAATCCAATTTACACATGATCCAAAAGACATCACCCATACCATTTCATCATTTTGCCTCAAAATCCTGTGGCAACAGGCAAGAGATGAAGCAGCAGGTGTGGACACACTGGGAGCTGTAGTCACAACCCAGCACACTGGCGTCCCAGGCCATAGGGTTGTTTCTCAGCAGCAGTGGGACTTGGCAGCCCACTGGGTGTCTGAGCAGCCTTTTAAGGATCTCACTGCTCACCTCCTGTTATGAGAAAGGGAGCTAGAAAAGGTGCCCTAAACATTATCTGCTTACCCAAACCTGGCCTGACTACCACGGCAGCCAGAGAATCCTACTATGTGGTCAAGACACAAAAAAATACAGGAAAACATCTGCAAAGATGGTTCCACTCACCATTGGCATGTGGAACGTGCACACACTATTAGTCCACCCACAATCCAGTAGACCTGAAAGAAGAATTGCTCTCATTGCAAGAGGATTCAACAAATATCTCATCCAAAAAGCAGCCCTGAGTGAAACAAGGTTGACAAATGAAGGCCAGCTTACTGAAGTTGGAGCTGGATACACCTTTTTCTGGAGTGGGTGCAGTGAAAGGGAGCACCGTGAAGCTGCTATGGCTTTTGCAATCAAAACTAATTAAATCAACAAGCTGGTATACCTGCAGAAAGGAGTGAATGACAGGCTCATGAAAATGCGATTGCCACTCACAGGAAAACACCATGCTACCATCATCAGTGCCTGTGCTTCCACCATGAAAAACACTGATGAAGTCAAAGAAAAAATTTTGAAGACCTGGAGACCCTTTGTGTCAATGTGACAAAAGATGACAAGCTTACAATACTGTGTGACTTTAATACTAGAGTAGATTCAGACTACCAGACTTAACAGGGAGTTCTAGAGAGGAATGGAAAAATATTTGTGCATAGCATGACCTTCTCATCACCAACACTGTCTTCTGTTTACCTAAATGCAATAAAACTTCATGGATACACCCTCGCAGCAAACACTGGCATCTAATAGATTATGTGATTGTAAGGAGAAGAGACAGACAAGATGTGAGAAGGCAATGTGTGGTTCAGAGTGCTGGGCTGATCATGGACTTACCTTTCCCAAGCTTTATGTTCACATTCATCAAAAGTGTCACTCCCAAGGATAAATGACTACCAGAAGAATTAATGTCAACCAATTACAGTTCTTCTCTGAGTGTGAACAGTTTGCTGCTGACTTGGAGGGAAAGTAGAGTCAATATACAGCTGGAAACAGTGAATCTGAAAGGTATAGCAAGTTGTGTATATCAGTTTCATGTGTAATCAGTTTTCTTTATTGTACTCTGTTATAGAAAGGATTATTTTAATCCATATTTTAAAAATAAAATAAATTTTATAAACATAAAACATTAAATTAGACAATGATTTTCCCTAAAACTGGATTCTTACTTTCATATTGCTATGTTATGTCATGTTTTGTGTTATTTTTTTAGCTTAAAAGGATATTTTTTTTTTATTTTCAGGATTCTTATTCTACTGTTTAAATGTGGATTTATTCTTTCTTACTTATTTTTAGTTGCATGTCCAATTTCTTGATTTTCTTTTTTTCTTATACTAATTTAAACATTTAGAGAAATAAAACTTCTGTAACTATTGTTTTAACTGCACCTAACAGTTTTTTAAATTGTCTCATTGCTGTGATTATCATTAATGAAATTATGATTCTATGATTTGTTCTTAGGCTTCATTAGATTACTTAGATTCCAATTCATGTTCAATCTATCCTTCAAAAGACCTTTAATGAATGCACATTTTTTTGTATTAGAGTGCAAAAAGATTGTAATTTAAAATTTTGACTTTTTCTACTTTTGTTTGTGAGGTGTTTACATCCTAATACATAGCAAGTGTGTGTTTGTGTGGGTGTGCGTTTGTGTGTGTGTGTGTGTATTTCTGTGTGAAGGTTTCATGTACAGCTGAGAAAAAAGTATACACCATTTTATTCCCAGTCAGTTTTCTCAACATGTCTATCATATCTAATTTTTCTAATAATTTATTCATTTTCTTAATTTCACTATTTCTTTTTATATCTCATACATAGTTTTAGTGTTTCTCTGCTCCTACAATACATTTAACTCTTCCTCTAACTCCTCTATATCCTCCTGTAAATCATTTCACTTTTCCTTCAAGAATTTGCGTATTATGCCATGTTGTCTCTATTTGCTCAGTATTGGCATTAATTAATTTTCTGTATTTTTTAGGAAATGTTTTTCCGTGCTTATGTCTTTTGATTAGGTCTATTTTTGCTTTTGTTTGGTGTGAGATCCTGTTTGAAATTTCTTCCTTGTTTTTAACTTAGTAAAACCAAACCAGGTTCTGCTTCAGCCCATTATTTTTACTCTGTGTGTATATTTCTATTTCATGTGTGACTCTTATAAAAAATATCTTTTGGATTCTTTTTTTCTAATCTATTTCCCTAACTTCTTCCACTTTATGGATTAGTTTTATCCATTCACATTAATAGCTATGAATGTTGTCTTTCCCTCCATCCAGTTTTCTTCTATTTATTCTTCCCTCTGTTTTTTTTACTTTGTTCATTCTTCAAAAGCCTGGTTTCCTTCTGATCGTTGCCTTCCTTAATCTAACCCACCATTTTGCCAAACCTCATTTTTTATCTTATTCCCCTTTCCTTCCTACTTATTCACTCTTTGGAAGAATTAAGACTGGAGAAAAGTTCAAGCCTTATTTGCTCCCGATACTGGCATTAATCCCTCCCTTGTAAAAACTTTGTTTTTTTTTAACACATCTTTCTTGTGAGATAAATTCCCCATCGTTTCACTCTTTCCCTTTCGCCCAATATATCCCACTTTCTAACCCTCTTATTTTTCTTTTGAAATTATCCCAAAATGATGACCTTATATCCCTCTAGCTAAATAGAATCTTTCTAATTGACTTTATGAAAATGATGTTCTTAAGAATTACATGTAGCATCTTCCCTTATAGAAATGTAAAACGTTTCATCTTATTAAATTGCTTATGATTTCTCTCTCTGACTTTTTATGCTATCCTTGCATCTTTTATTTAAAGATCAAGCGAGCAATTCAACTCTAGTCTTTACATCCAGAAAGCTTGGAAGTCTTCTGTTTCATTAAATATCCATTGATATTTATTTATTTATTTTTAACATAAATTTATTTATTTTACTTTTTACATTCATTTTCACAAAATTTTGGGTTCCAAATTTTCTCCCCATTTATCCCCTCACCCCACCCCAATGCACAGAACATTCTAATTTTCCTCATCACCAATCTGCCCTCTCTTCTATCATCCCTCCATTCTCTTGTCCCCATCTTCTCTTTTGTCCTGTAGGGCCAGATGACTTTCTATTCCCCATTAACTGTATTTCTTATTTCCTAGTCGCAACAACAGTACTCAACAGTTTTTCCTAAAACTTTGAGTTCCAATTTCTCCCCATACCTCTCTCCCCACCCTTTCCCTTTGGGAAGGCAGACAACTCAATATAGGCCCTATCTGTACAGTTTTGCAAATGACTTCGATAACAGTCGTGTTGGGTAAGACTAACTGTATTTCCCTCCATCCTATACTGCCCCCCATTGCTTCTATTCTCTCTTTTGATCCTGTCCTTCCCCAAGAGTGTTGACCTCAAATTGCTCCCTTCTCCCATTGCCCTCCCTTCTATCATCCCTCCCTCCCTGCTTATCTCCTTCTCCCCCACTTTCCTGTACTGTAAGATAGGATTTCATACCAAAATGAGTGGGAATTTTATTCCTTCCTTTAGTCGAATGTGGTGAGGGTAAACTTCATGTTTTTCTTTCTCAGCTCTCCTCCTTTACCCTCCACTAAAAAGTCTCCTGCTTGCCTCTTGAATGAGATATAATTTACCCCATTCCATTTCCCCCTCTCTCCTCCCACTACATTTCTCTCTCACCATTTACCTTAATTTCTTTTGAGATATGGTCCCATCCTATTCAATTCACTCTGTGCTCTCTGTCTCTGTGTGTGCATGAATGTGTGTATGTGTGTGTGCATGCATGCATGTACATGTGTGTGTGTGTGTGTGTACGTCTGTGTGTGGTCCCACCAACTACCCAGATACTGAAACGTTTTAATAGTTACAAATGTTGTCTTTCCATGTAGGAATGTAAGCAGTTCACCTTTGGTAAGTCCCTTATGACTTCTCTTTGCTGTTTACTTTTTCATGCTTCTTCTCATTCTTGTGTTGGAAAGTCAAATTTTCTTTTCAGCTCTGGTCTTTTCATCAAGAATGCTTGAAAGTCCTCTGTTTCATTGAAATACCATATTTTCCCCTGAAGTATTATACTCAGTTTTTCTAGGTAGGTGATTCGTGGTTTTAGTCCTAGTTCCTTTGACTTCTAGAATATCCTATTCCACACCCTTCGATCCCTTAATGTAGAAGCTGCTAGATCTTGAGTTATCCTGATTTTATTTCCACAATACTGGAATTGTTTCTTTCTA
Organism: Bettongia penicillata ogilbyi; assembly: GCA_023548195.1. Lineage (NCBI taxonomy): Eukaryota > Metazoa > Chordata > Mammalia > Diprotodontia > Potoroidae > Bettongia > Bettongia penicillata. The sequence goes on along the minus strand of JAJHZJ010000156.1, from coordinate 3,412,334 downwards.
GCTGCTTGCAATATTTTCTCCTTGACCTGGGAACTCTGGAATTTGGCCACAATGTTCCTAGGAGTTTCTCTTTTTGGATCTCTTTCAGGTGGTGATCCATGGATTCCTTCAATTCTTATTTTGCCCTCTGGTTCTAGAATATCAGGGCTTTTTTTCTTGATAATTTCATGAAAGATGATGTCTACGCTTTTTTTTTTTAATCATGACTTTCAGGTAGTCCCATAATTTTGAAATTGTCTGTCCTGGATCTATTTTCCAGGTCAGTTGTTTTTCCAATGAGATATTTCACATTCTCTTCCATTTTTTCATTCTTTTGGTTTTGTTTTATGATTTCTTGGTTTCTCATAAAGTCATAAGCCTCCATCTTTTCCATTCTAATCTTGAGATAACATTTTCTTCAGTGACCTTTTGAACCTCTTTTTCCATTTGGCTAATTTTGCTTTTGAAAAACATTCTTCTCCTCATTGGCTTTTTCAGCATCTTTTGCCAATTTAATGAGCCTATTTTTCAAGGTGTTATTTTCTTCAGCATTTTTTTGGGTCTCCTTTACCAAGGTGTTGACCTGTTTTTCATGCTTTTCTTGCATCTCTCTCATTTCTCTTCCCAGTTTTTCCTCCACCTGTCTGACTTGATTTTCAAAATCCTTTTTGAGCTCTTCTATGGCCTGAGCCAACAGGATATCCATCTCGAATGTCTGGGATAGAGAGGCCCCGACCTCCACATCTTTCCCTGATGGCAAGCATTGTACTTCCTCATCAGAAATGAAAGGTGGAAGGAACACCTCTTCCCCAAGAAACTACCTCTCTATGGTCTTATTTTGCTTCCTTTTTCTGGGCATTTATTCCTCTCCACCCCTGCCTAGATCTGCCCCGCTAGTGCTTGGGGTCTGAGATTCAAATGCTGTTTCCCAGCCTCAGGGCTTTCAGCGGTAGGAGAGGCTCCTATTCAATGTGAGCTTAATTTCTGGTGCTTGGGTGGGGGCAGGACCGCCTCCCAGGCTCAGTTCCCTCAGGGGCTTTATGAACAGACCTTTGGTAATGGCCCTGAGCTCTTGCCTGCTGCTCCAGGAGCTCTGGACCACCGCTGCCTCTGCCTCTCCCTCTGTGGCTGCCTCTGCCTCTGCCTCCTGAGGGGGCCCGAGCCACGAAGACACCCTGCTCCCCACTTGGCCAGCCCAGAAGTCTGTGTCACTGACCTGTAGCACCTGTGGGTGGAGGGACCTTCTCGGCTGCCAGAGCTTCTTTTCCTGAAGCCTGCTCGGATCTCCTCCTCTGGGGCTGTGCGGCCAGGGCAGCTTAGGGGTGGGCTCCATCATCTTGACTCTGTCTCAATATTGTTATAGAATAAGTGAATTGTGCTTAGTCTTATAGTTGAACACTTGTTTTTCTCTATATCATAGCTTATTTTGACCAGTACCTGGAAAAGTTTTGAACTTTACTATCACCTTCTAAATTTCAGGATTATAGATAAAAATAAATAGTGATAATTCTTGGCTGGTAGAAATCTTAGACTGACTATCTCACTCTCCTACTTAATCATTAGAACATGCTTCAACTAGAGTATCACTTGGGCTTGTCTCTTATCCTTGTTCATTACTTTAACTAATATTCACTTGTGACTGATATAAATTTAGTATAGTTCTCTAATTCTGGTAGAAAGGGTATGAATACATAATTCTTCTCCAACTATATCCTTTCTTAGTTCTAGGTGAAGTTTTGTTTTTCTTTTTGGGTAGGGTGAGTCTAAATTTAGTGTCTCCTTTATTTAAAATAGCTTCATTTTGAACAATTTTCTTTTTTGTTTTGGAAACAAGTTGAATTTCCACATGCCTCATTCATTACAAAATGTAGAAGCTTCTTATAGTAAACTTCGTTTAACAATTTTTTAAAAAATCAGTTAAATTGTTGGTACATTTAAATATTGGCTTTTGCTTCAGTACACTTTGACATTTCCTAAATAGAGGTATTTATTTCCAAACATCAGGTTTTCTAAAATTTACCAATGTTTTCTCAATAATGCAAAATACATATATATATATATATATATATATATATATATATATATATATATATATATATATATATATATATACATATATATATATATATATATATAAGGTTTAAAATATTTAAAATAGAACTGGCAGTAAAATTTTGTACATTTTTCAGTTGTATATTTGGACATTTACTTTTTTGAAACATATTTATTCTTTAAGTGTGTATTTGTACTTCAAAAATATGACAAGACAGTGCCTTTTTCCTTCTTTTATATTTCATGTTGAACTTTACTTTTCTCAATAGAAAAAAATAATTTTTCTCTTCTTTTCATCACATACTCCAACCATATTGAAAAAATGAAAAACAAATCAAAATACCTACAGGAACTATGCATATTGAAGCAAAATAAATTCCTGCACTGTCATATTAAGAAAAAAAAAACTCTCTGTCTCAGTCTTCAGTTAGACTTCATCACCTCTGTATCAGGAGGTTAGTAAGAAGCTTCATTATCGGTCCTTTGCAACCATAATTAGCCATTGTGTTGATTAGAGGTTTGAATATATGGCTTTCAAAGATATTTTTACATTACTGCTATTTTTGTAAATTGTACTACTTGTATTTTACACAAATTCGTACAAGTCATCTGAGGGTTCCCTGAAATTACCCATTCATTGTTTTCTTTAACAAAATAGAACTCCATTATATGCACTTGGGAAAAAGTGTGCAATCACTTCCTAATTAGCAGGTACATCTTTATTTTCTTCTTCTTTGGCAAAGCAGAATGGATTAAACACATACACCCCATCACATTTTGAATATATGTATATATATATATATATATATATGTATATGTATACATATATATATATTTATGTATATGTATATATATATTTTTATATGTGTATATGTACATGTATATATGTATGTATGCATATGCATATGCATACACACATGTGTGTACATATGTATATGGATGTGTATGTGTGTATTGTGGGCCCTAACAGAAGTTCCCAAAATATTCTCAGGGTACTGCTGTTATAGCACTGTTCTTGGGCTTGAGGCTCAGTTTAGAATATTTTTCTTAAAAATCAAAGATCTTGGCCATGTCCTGCTCAGTGCCCTAGAGAATGAATCCTTTAACTGTCCCATCTGTCAGATCCTATACTACTTACTTTCCATGGCCCAAAGACAAGTCTGTGATCCACTATGAACAAACCCATTACTGGTCTATGATATCTTATTCATTCAAGTAGAAGACTTTCTCTGGGTCTCCAAATGCAAATGATGTTCTTTTCTCTCTTCAGGTGGGCTTCAACCCCTTGATCTTAGTTGATCCCAGAATTACAAAGATCTAAGTTCTGATCTGACCTCAGCTGTGTGATCCACAAGGTTTGGGCAACTCACTTAACCTCTCACAATTATAATTTACTAAACTATAAAATGAAGATAATAATAACATTTATTTCACAGGGTTATTTTGAGTACTAAGGGAGATAATATTTGTAAAGAATTTATCACGGTAATTGGCATTCAATTGTCACTATATAAGTGCTTATTGCCTCTCCTTCCTTCCCCTTGATCCACTCTGAGCAATCAAGCTCCATTGCCTGGTTGGAACCATGACTTTAGTCAATGATATTGGTCCTGCTGGAATATGCCAAACTAGTCATCTGAGTCTAGGGCTGAGTATTTCATACTGAGTCATTTCTATTTGACATTTTCTTCCCTGTTCACTTGGATGTGGGCAGAATTTGTGATCTTAAGTGAGAAAGATGTTTGACAGCAGTTTTCCTTAGATTTCCAGAAGATTCCAGAAGGTCTTGTGGTTTAGGTTTTCGAGTAGTGCTAGAGGGAGTTGAGCTATGCTGCTCAGCTTTTTTGATTACTTCTTAATTTGATTAGTTAATAAGTTCTTACATCCTAACAGTGGTATACCTGAATTAAAAAGTTTTAGTAAGGACTCAAGCAAAAAATATTGGAATTTAAAATCTGAGTTCCCACTCCTGGAATTGTAAGGGAAAGTTACAAATTTGTTCTGATAATTAGAGTCCTCTGTGAGAGTTGGAGATTGGATAAAGATGTTTAATACTGATATAGATTTCACACTATAGTTTGTATATCTCCACCCAGGCTAGAGTTGCAGCAAAAGAGACTTTGATTATAAATTCATTTGTAGCTTTGCTTGTGTAAATCTTACATTCAGTAGGCTTGATCTTCAGTCCTTTGATTTCAAAGAAGTTTTTGTTTCTGTTTTGTTTCATTTCCTGTTTTACATTACTCTTAAGAATTTCTGTAGGTGATTTTTCCAATTCCAGGAGCCAAGATGGTGGAGTGATCAGTAAGTGATATATCCTTCCTCTTTTTGACCTTGACTATCCCAGAGATAACTCCCTGGAAAAAATGGATCCCTGGAAAAAATGATTCCTGGATCAGTGGGAGCAACAGAAGGGGTAAACAGACTTTTAGCCTGTGAGGTGAGAAAGAGTGCTAAGGAGGATTCCTCTTCCTGTGACTGAAGGGGACCAGTGCAAGGTCTGAAATGTCCCAGACAGCCCCACCTCAACAAACCAGGAGAAGATCCTGAGCTCCAAGGGTGTGAAATCAGCAACTGCCAACACCAGCATGCCAGGCATGACTCAGCACACCAGAGAAATTGTGAAGGCACTAGTGCAGGTGGAACCACCAACTGCTGAGATTGCTTATGCTATAGCTCAGCAGAGGAGACTCGCATTCCAGACCACCCCTCCCCAACACTTAACAAGCTAGCTCCATGGTAATCGTAGGAAAACCCAAAAAGTCCTCACCTGGCCTCTGCTTTCCAACACCAGCCAGCCTAACATCAGGAAAGCTGAAACATTTTAGTTCAGAGGCCACAACACACAGAGGATCAAGTTTCAGACACAAGAGCTTTGGTACAGAGCTACCTATGGCCTAGAAGCAGAGATCTCCTTTAAAAACCAGAAAAAAAGGTAATTATCATGAGTAAGACACAAAGTAGAAAAGAAGAGATCGTAGAATTTTTCTACAGGGACAAGGACCAAAACACAAATACCAAAGAGGTGAGCGTTGAGACTGTACTTATCTGAAACTGAAACTTCTGAAGGGAATATGAACTGGTCTGAAGCACACAGAACCTTCTTGGAAGAACTCAGAAAGGAATTTAAAATGCAAATTAGAGAAATAGAAGAAGAATTGACCAATGATTTCAAAAACATTAAAAAAGAAACCACAGGACAGTTTGAAAAGATAATTGTACAAATGGAAAATGAAGTACAAAACCTAACTGAAGAAATTAATTCCTTAAATGGAACAATTGGACAGATGGAAAATGAGATGTAAAAATTAAATGAAGAAGATAATTTGATAAAAATAGAATAAGGTAGGGGTGGAGCCATGAAAGTAGAGTAGAAAGATGGACTCTTAGAAGCTCCCCTACATAACCTAAAAATGCCTGCAAAATGTGACTCTAAACAAATTCTAGAGCAGTAAAAGTCACAAAACTAGAGAGTGAAAGAGATTTCCAGCCCAAGACAGCCTGGAAAGCTGACAGAAAAGGTCTATCACACCAGACATGGAGTTGAGTGCAACCCAGGGTGGGCCAGGCGGCACAACAGGGACAGACCTTGTAACAGGCTTCAGCATGTCACTAGCAGCAACACTTCAAAGTTTGCTCAACCATCAAAGGCCAAAGAGAGCTTCAAAAGACAGTAAAAACTCCCCTCACACAGGAGAAGGGAATGCAGTCTGGACTGCCCATAGTAGTTACTGAACTTGCAGCGTCCAATTTTGGAGCCCCCCTGCTAAAATCCTTAGAGAAACAGAACAACTGATCTGAATATCAGCCCTGAGTGCAGCTCTGGCTTGAGGAGGAATCCTGGTGTGATAGAGCTGGAGGCAGTTGTGCAGAGGGAATTCTCTCACATTCTGGGCAGAAAACCTTTTGCTTGCTCACAGACCAGTGTTCATGCCAGGAGAGAAGTAAACTCCTCTCCCTTGATTGTGCCACCTTGGAGGAACAGGTCCCAAGAGTATATCCTCCTCTTAACAAAGTACTCAAAAGTCATGTACCTGTCTGTGAAAATGCCCCCAAAAGGGGAAAAAAATAAAGCTACAGAATTTTACTTTCTTGGTGAACAGGTATTTTCTTCCATTCTTTCTGATGAGGAAGAACAACACATTACATCAGAGGGAGTAAAGACTTCTGTATTCCAAACCTCCAAAGTAGGTATGCAACAATCTCAAGTCATGAAAGAGCTCAAAAAGGATTTTGAAAGCCAAGTAAGAGAGGTGGAGGAAAAATTTGGAAGAGAAATGAGAAGTATGAAAGAAAATCATGAAAATCAAATTAACAGCTTTCTAAAGGAGACCCAAAAATGTTAAAGAAAACAACACTTTTAAAAATAGGATAACTCAACTGAACAAAAGATGTTGAAAGAACCATCATGGAGAAGAAGGCTTTAAAAATCAGAATTCATCAAATGGAATAAGAGGTTCAAAAACTCACTGAAGAGAATAGTTCTCTAAAAATGAGAATGGAGCAGATGGAAGTTAATGACTTCATGAGAAACAAGGAAATTTCAAAACAACACCAAAAGAATGAAAAAATAAAAGATAATTTAAAATATCTCATTGGAAAAGCAATTGACCTGGAAAATAAATCCAGGAGATAAAATTTAAAAATTATGAAAGGCATGATCAAAAAAAGAGTGTTGACGTCATCTTTCATGAAGTTATCAAGAAAAAATGCACTTTCTAGGACCAGAAGACAAAATAAACATTGAAAGAATTCATAGAACACCTCCTGAAAGACATCTCAAAAGAAGAACTCCTAGGAATATTATAATCAAATTCCAGAGTTGCCAGGTCAAAGAGAAAAAATTGCAGGAAGCTGGGAAAAAAAAAAAAAAAAAGAATTCAAGTACTGTGGAAATACAATCAGGATAACACAAGATCTCACAGTTTCTCTTTAAGGGATTGAAGAGCTTGGAATATAATATTCCAGAAGTCAAAAAAACTAAGATTAGAACCAAAAATCACGTACCCCACAAAAATGAGTATAATGGTTCAGGGGAAAAATGACCATTCATTGAAACAGAGGACAAGCATTCTTCATGAAAACACCAGAAGTGAATAGGTACCTTGACTTTCAAACACAAAAATCAAGAGAAGCATGAAAAAGTAAAGAGGAAAGAGAAATCGTAAGGGACTTTCTAAAGGTGAACTGTTTGCATTCCTACATGGAAAGATAATAATTGTAACTCTTGAGATTTTCTCAGTTTTTTTTTAGTTACTTGAAGGGATTACACACACACACACACAAACACACACACACAAACATATGTATATTTGTGTTTATATGAATATGTATATATGCAATCAGAGAGCACAGCGTGAGTTGAATAACAAGGGATGATTTCTAAAAAATAAAATTAAGGGGTGAGAGAGGAATACATTGGGAGGAGAAAGGGAGAAATGGAATGGGGCAAATTATCTGTCATTAAAGAGGAAAGAAAAACCTTTTTCAATGATGGAGAACGAGGAGGAGGTGAGAGGAAAAAATGAAGCTTACTCTCTTCACATTTGGCTTAAGGAGGGAATAACATACTCAATTTGGAATGAAAATCCATCTTACACTACAGGAAAATAGGGGAGAAGGGTTGGGGAGATGATAGAAGGGAGTGCAAATGGGAGAAGGGAGTAATTAGAAGTAAACATTTTTTGGGGAGGAACAAGATCAAAAGAGAGAATAGAATAAATGGGGGCAGGATAGGATGGAGGGAAATATAGTTAGTCTTAGACAACATGATTATTATGGAAGTCTTTTGCAAAACTGCACATATACAGCCTTTATTGAATTACTTACCTTCTCAGTGGGGATGAGTGGGAATGGAGTAAGGGAGAGAAGTTGGTATTGAAAGTTTTAGGAAGGAGTGCTGAGAATTGTTTCTGCATACACTTGGGAAATAAAAAAAAATACATGTAATGTGGAAGAGAAACATTCCTTACCCTACATGAAAGGGGAAATGATTGAGATAGTGGAAAAGAGACGTGTAATAGAAGGGAGGGCATATTGAGGGAAGGAATAATCAAAATGTGAGGTGTTATAGGGTGGGGGCAAGAAAGAGATGGTGAAGAGTGAGATCATGAGGAGATTGTGAAGACCTTTCATAATAAAAAAAAATGGGAAATATTGCATTTTCTAAATAAAATCTCTTTTCCATAAGGCCTCTCTCCTTGGATACCTCAGTTTTAGTTTTACAGGGCCTGTGGACAGTCAGTTGGCTCCCCTCCCTTCTTTCTTTGTGAAAGTTTTGTGAATTGTAGCTGAAACTTGGAAGTTACTCAAATCTCCCCTTTATTTGTTATACTGTTGCCTCATCAACACTGCCAGCCCTTCCTTCCCCCCTCCTCTCCTTACTATTTCAATTATAAAAAAGTCACATCAGCAGTTAAGTTAGGTAATAGAGGAGGAAACATGCTGGGATAGGTGAATATTTCCCAGGATCTGTCTAGTTTTTCAGGCTTAGATTGTAAACCTGCCTCCCAGCCAATGGAGAAGTGGGCTGGGGAGGTGGAATTCACAGCGTTAGAGTACATAATAGTGTTCTTATCCTCTCTAAGTTGCTTTCTTCCATCAGATTAGCCCTGTTGTGGTGGAGGAATGTCCGTTTATCGCGAGAAGTATAACAAATCATTTTCTGTTACTATAGAGAAGCCCTTTCGTTTATTTAAAATTTTGAGTAGAGGTCTTTTATCCCATTCAGTGAGAAAACTTGGAACTTAAAATTTTGTGGAAATGAATGTTGAAAACTAAGAATTAATAAACATAGAAAAGAGAGATGAAGGGACCTATAAGTACAAAAATAAAAATAAATAAATAAAAATAAAAAATAAAATTGGGCAAGTAGAAGATAATGAATCCATGAGACATCAAGAATCAGTCAAACATAATCTAAAGAATGAAAACATAAAAGACAATGCAAAATGTCTAATTTGAAAAACAACTAACCTGGAATATAGATCCAGGAGAGAAAGATCTAAGGATTATAGGTCTAATAGAAAGCTACGATGAAAAAAGATCCTGGACAATATCATCCAATAAATCAGCAAGGAAAATTTCTCGGAAAACTGCGACTCAGAAGGCAAAAGAGTAATCAAAAGAATCCACCTTTCACCACCTGAAAGGGACCCCAAACTAAAAACACCAAGGAACATCTTTGCCAAGTTCCAGAATTATGAAGTGAAGGATGAAATACTGCAGGCAGGCAGAAAGAAACAATTCAAATACCGAGGAGCAACAGTCGGGATCACTCAGGACCTTGCAGCTTCTACGTTAAAATACTGAAGAAAATGGAATACGATATTCCATAAGACAAAAGAGCTCGAACTGCAACCAAAGATTAACTACCCAGAAACAACGAACATAATATTTCAAGCAAGGAGATGGTCATTCAGTGAAATAAGAGATTTACATCCTGATGAAAAGTCCAGAACTCAATAGAAAATTTTATCTCCAGACACATGTCTCAAGAGAGGGATAAAGAGTAACAGGGGAGAAAACAACAACAACAAACTTGTTTTTAGAACCCTTTAAGGGAAGATGATACTAGTTAGTTTTGAGAATTGTATATATATTTTGAAATGTAAAAGGGATATAGATATATAGAGGGAGTGGGTATAAATTAAATGATGGGATGATACCAAATGTGATTTAAGGTTATGCAGGAATTGTAATGGGAGATGTGAAAAGGAGGAGGCAGAAAAAATAAATTCCATCACAAGAGGAGGCTCAAAAATATTGTAGAGTGAAAGAGCGGAGGGAGATGAGCATTGTTTGAGAGGTTCTCTCATCCGATTGGATTCAAGGAGGGTACAACAAAATCAGTTAAGTATAGAAATATAATTATTTCTATCGCCATGAGGTGGGTAAAGGGGAAAGAAAAGGGAGGGGAGGTTAAAAGGGAAGGAAGACATAGTAAGGGAAAAGGAAAGTAAAAGTGAATGGGGCAGAAAGAAGGGAGGGAAGACCGAGGGAGCGAGTGGTCAACCATTAAGGGAGAAGGGAGAACTAAAAATATATACAAGGGGAAAGGAGAGGGAGGGAAAGACACAGATAGTAATCATAACTCTGAATGTGAATGGGATGAACTCTCTCACAAATTAGAGACAGATAGCAGAATGGATCAGAAAGTATATTCCAACAATTTGTTGTTTACAAGAAACATATTTGAAACGGGGGCCTACAGAGAGGGTAAAAGTAAAGAGGAGGAGCAGAATATTTTGTGCTTCAACTGATGTAAATAAGGCAGGGGTATCCATCCTAATTTCAGACAAAGCGAAAGCTGAAATAGATCTAATCAAACGAGATGATGAAGAAAACTTATCTTGCTAAAAGGTACCATAGTCAACGAAGCAATTTCATTACTAAACATAAATGCTCCAAGTGGTATAGCATCCAAAGTGTTAGAGGAGAATTTAAGGGAGTTACAGGAAGAAATGGACAGCGAAACTATACTAATAGGAGACCTCAATCTTCCCCTCTCTGAATTTGATAAATCTAGCTTCAAAATAAACAAGAAAAATGTTAAGGAAGTGCATAAAACTCTGGATAAGGTAGATATGGTAGATCTCTGGAGAAAATTGAATGTGGATAGAAAGGAATATACCATTTTCTCAGTGGCACATGGTACATATACAAACATTGATAATGTACTAAGTCATAAACACCTCACAATCCAGTGCAGAAAGACAGAATGAGTCAATGCATCCTTCTCAGATCATAATGCAGTAAAACTTGTATGTAATAGAAGGTCATGGAAAGATAGACCAAAAATTAATTGAGAAAGTAAAATCTAATCCTAAAGAATGAGTGAGTTAAACATATTTCACAGAAACAATCAACAACTTCATTCAAGAGAATGACAATAATGATACAAATTACAAATCTTATGGGATGATACAAAAGCATTCATAGAGTAATTTTATGTCTTTGAATGCCTACATGAATAAAATAGAAATAGAGTACATCAATGAATTGTTCACATGTCTGAAAAAGCTAGAAAAAAAAAACAAATTGAAAATCCCCAAATAAATATCAAATTAGAAATACTGAAAATCAAAGGAAAGATTAACAAAATTGAAATTAAGAAAATTGTTCAACTAATAAATAAAACTAATAGTTGGTTTTATGAAAAAACAATAAAATTGATAAACCTTTGGCAAATTTGATTTTAAAAAATGAAAGAAAAAGAACAAATTATCAATATCAAAAATAAAAAGTGTTAACTCATCTTCAAGGTGGAGGAAATTAAAACAGTAATTATAACTTACTTTGTCCATCTGTATGTCCATAAATTTAGCAATCTATGTGAGATAGATTATTATTTTAAAAAATATAACTTTCAGAAGGGGAGGAGCCAAGATGGCAGAGTAGAAAGATTCGCATATGATAACTCCGAACCCACATCACATAAATTACCTATGAAAAGAACTCCCAACGGGTTCTGGAGCAGTGAAAGCTGTGCAGCAACGGAGTGGAGATTTCTGTTCCAGAGAGCCCTGAAAAACTGACCCCAAAGGTCTGTCGAACACGTGACAGCAGAACCCAGCTCTGCCCTGAGAGGAGCAGATCAGAGCAGGCTTCAGAGACGGAATCCCCAGCAGCCGTGAAGATCCCTCCACCCACAGGTGCTACAGGTAAGTGAGAGAGCCTTCTGGACTGGCAGAGAGGGGAGCAGATTGTCTCCTTGGTTTGGGTCCCCTTTGGAGGAAGCAGCATGGGAGGTGGTAGACAGGGGCTCCCGGAGCAGACGAGACCTAAGATCCATTACTGAAGGTATCCCCATAAATCTCCCGAGGGAACTGAGTCTGGGAGGTGGCTCTGCCCCCACCTGAGCAGCAGTACTTAATCTCTCACTGAATAGAAGCCCCTCCAACTGCAGAAAGCCCTGAGGCTGGGGAGCAGTATTTGAATCTCAGACCCCAAGCACTGGTGAGGCTGGGGTGGAGAGGAATCTCAGAAGTCAAGTAACTGGCTGGGAAAATGCCCAGAAAAGGGAAAAAAAAATAAGACCACAGAAGGTTCCTTTCTTGGTGAACAGATATTTCCTACTTTCATTAATGATGAGGAAGAACAATGCTTACCATCAGGGAAAGACATAGAAGTCAAAGCCTCTATATCCCAAACATCCAAAATAGATATCCAATGGGCTTAGGCCATGGAAGAGCTCAAAAAGGATTTTGAAAATCAAGTTAGATAGGTGGAGGAAAAACTGGGAAGAGAAATGAGAGAGATGCATGAAAAGCATGAAAAATTGGTCGATACCTTGCTAAAGGAGACCCAAAGAAATGCTGAAGAAAATAACACCTTGAAAAAGAGGCTAACTCAATAGGCAAAAGAGGTTCAAAAAGCCAATGAGGAGAAGAATGCTTTCAAAAGCAGAATTAGCCAAATGGAAAAAAGACGTTCAAAAGCTCACTAAAGAGAATAGTTCTGTCAAAATTAGAATGGAACAGATGGAGTCTAATGACTTTCTGGGAAACCAAGAAATCATAAAACAAAGCCACAAGAATGAAAAAATGGAAGATAATGTGAAATATCTCATTGGAAAAATAACTGACCTGGAAAATACATCCAGGAGAGACAATTTAAAAATTATGGGACTACCTGAAAGCCATAATCAAAAAAAGAGCCTAGACATCATCTTTCATGAAATTATCAAGGAAACTTCCCTGGGATTCTAGAACCAGAGGGCAAAATAAGTATTGAAGTAAGCCACTGTTCACTGCCTGAAAGACATCCAAAAAGAGAAACTCCTAGGAACATTGTGACCAAATTCCAGAATTCCCAGGTCAAGGAGAAAATACTACAAGGAGCTAGAGAGAAACAGTTACAGTATTGTGAAAATGCAGTTAGGATAACACAAGATCTAGGAGCTTCTACATTAAGGGATTGAAGGGCATGGAATAGGATATTCCAGAAATCCAAGAAACTAGGACTCAAACCAAGAATCACCTACCCAGCAAAACTGAGTATAATACTTCAGGAGAAAATACGGTCTTTCAATGAAACAGAGGACTTTCAAACATTCTTGATGCAAAGATCAGAGCTGAAAAGAAAATTTGACTTTCACACACAAGAATGAGAAGAAGCATGAAAAAGTAAACAGCAAACAGAAGTCATAAAGGTCTTACCAAAAATGAACTGTTTACATTCCTACATGGAAAGACAATATTTGTAACTCTAGAAACTTTTCAGTATCTGGGTAGTTGGTGGGATTACACACACACATACACACACACATGCACACATATATACATGCATATGCACACAGACACATACACAAATGCACGCACACACAGCGACAGAGAGCACAGAGTGAATTGAATAGGATGGGATCACATCTTTAAAAAATTAAGGTAAATGTATAAGAGAAATGTATTGGGAGGAGAGCGGGTGAAATGGAGTCGGGCAAATTATCTCTCATTGAAGAGAAAAGCAGGAGACTTTTTAGTGGAGGGAAAAAGAGGAGAGCTGAGAGAAAAACATGAAGTTTGCTCTCATCACATTCGACTAAAGGAAGGAATAAAATGCACAGTCTTTTTGGTATGAAAACCTACCTTACAATACAGGAAAGTGGGGGAGAAGGAGATAAGGAGGGTGGGGGGATGATGGAAGGGAGGGCAATGGGAGGAGGGAGCAATTTGAAGTGAACACTCGGGGAGGGACAGGATCAAAAGAGAGAATAGAAAGCATGGGGGGCAGGATAGGATGGAGGGAAATATAGTTAGTCTTACACAACACCACTATTATCGAAGTCATTTGCAAAACTACACAGATGTGGCCGATATTGAATTACCTGCCTTCCCAAAGTGAATGGGTGAGTAGGGAGGGAAGGGGAAAATTTGGAAGTCAAAGTTTTAGGAAGAACAGTTGAGTATTGTTCTTGCTACTAGGAAATAAGAAATACAGTTAATGGGGAATAGAAAGTTATCTGGCCCTACAGGACAGAAGAGATAAGTTGTTCTATTCTTTTTGCTGACATCTCATTTAAAATTTTGCATCTATATTCATTAGTGAAATTGATCTATAATTTTCTTTCTCTGTTTTGTCTCTTCCCAGTTTAGGTGTCAAAACCATATTTCTCTATTTCACTGAATGACCATTTTTTACAATGGGGACAAGGGAAGGGAGGGATGATAGAAGACAGGGCAGATTGAAGATAGGGGAAATTAGAATGCTCGGTGTATTGGGGTGGGGGGAGGGGACAAATGGTGAGAAAAGTTGGGACCCATAATTTTGTGAAAATGAATTTTAAAAGTTAAATAAATAAATTTATATATATATATATTTATACACACACACACACACAAACATATATATATATATATATATATATATATATATAACTTGCCCGGGTTAACAGAAGAGGATGCTGAATACTTAAATAGCTCCATCACAGAAAATGAAATTGAACAATCATCAGTGAAATGCTAGGATAAAATCTCTAGAGCCATATGAATTTACAAGTGAACTCTATCAGACACTTAAAGTACAGTTACTTTTATTAATATATAGACTATTTGCAAAAATTGGGGAAGACAGAATCCTCCCAAAATCATTTTGTGATACAGATATGGTCTTGATACCTAAACTAGCAAGAGACAAAATAGAGAAAGAAAATTATAGACCAGTTTCACTAATGAATATAGATGCAAAAATTTTAAATAAGATGTCAGCAAAAAGAATACAACAACTTATGAAGAGAATAATACATCATAATCAGGTAGGATATATATGAGGAATGCAGGGCTGGTTCAATTTTAGGAAATATATTGGCATTTTTTATCATATCAACAAGAAAACTAACATAAACCACATAATTATCTCTATAGATGCAGAAAATGCTTTTTACATGAGTACATTTACTCATTCTTATTCAAAACACTGGAGACCATAGGAGTAAATGGAACTTTCCTTAAATCAATGAACAGTATGTACCTAAAACCTTCAGTAAGCATTATATGCAATGGGGACAAGCTAGATGTATTTCCAATAGGACCAGGGGTGAAACAATAATATCCATTAGTACTACTATTACACAATATGGTATTAGAAATCTTGTCCTTAGCAATTAGAAAAGAAAAAGAAATTAAAGGTACTAGAATAGAAAAAGAAAAAAAAAAACTAAGCTATCACTCTTTGCAGATAATGTGATGATATACTTAGTGAATCCCATAGAATCAAGTTAAAAAAACTACTTGAAATAATAAACAAGTTTGGCAAAGTTGCAAGTTAAAAAATAAATCCACACAAATATTCCGTATTTTTTATATATTCCTACTGAAGTTCAACAGCAAGAGCTATAAAGAGAAATCCTATTTAAAGGTAGGGAAAACAATAGAAGATACTTGGGAGTCTACCTGCAAAACAAATCCATGGACTGCACAAACACAATTACAAAACATTTTTCACACAAATAAAGGTAAATCTAAGAAACTGGAAAAACATCAATGGCTCATGGGTACACTGGGTCAATATAATAAAAATGACAATTCTAACAAAATTAATTTATTTGTTCATTGCCATACCAAACAAACTATCGGATAATTATTTGCTGGAGCTAGAGAAAATAATATAAAAATGTTATCTGGAAGAGCAAAAGTTCCAGAATACAAGGCAACTAATGAAAAGACGTGCTAGGGCAAGTGACCTAACTTGGCCACATCAGTGTACAAGGAATTTTTTTCTGGTAGACTTATTACTTCATTACAATGCAAGGACTTAAAAAATTCCCGATGGTCTCTTGAGGCAAAATGACTTTCACATCTAGGGAAAGAACTATGGAATTCAATTGCAGAATGAAAATGAAACAGATAATTTCCTTTTGTATTATGTTTTAGTTTGTTTTAAGATTTCTCCCATTCTTTTTAATTATTCTGTGCAACATGACTAGGGTGAAAATGTATTTAATAGGAATGTATGTGTAGAACCTATAAACCTTTGTATACCTTCTCAAGGAGGGAGTGGGGATGTATGTAGGAAGGAGGGGGAGGGTGGGGGAAAAAACTAAGATGTGGATGCTGTTTTAAAATACTGAAAACAAATAAAATAATTTTCAAAAAGATCCTTTGCTTGTTTATGTGAAATAATTTTCCTCAGTCTCTTTCCAATATATTCCTCCCACACCCCTTAATTTTATAGTTTTTACACACCATCCCTACCTGTTCAAGTCACCCTGTGCCCTGTTTATATTTATGTTATCCCTCCAACTACCCCAACACCGAGAAAAAGCTGAAGAGTCACAAATATGATCTTTTAATGTAGGAATGTACACAATTCAGCTTTAGTAAGACCCTTGTGATTTCTCTTTCCTGGTTACTTTTCATGCTTCTCTTGATTCTTGCGTTTGAATGCAAATTTTCAATTCAGTTCGGGTCATTTCAACAAGAGTAATTGATAGTACTCTATTTCACTGAATGACCATTTTTTACCCTTAAGTATTGTACTCTGTTTCGTTGGGTGGGTGATTGTTGGTTTTAATCCTAGCTCTTTTGACTTCTGGAAAACCATATTCCCAGTCCTTTGATCCTGTAATGTAAAAGTTGCTAGATCTTTTATTATCCTGAATGTACTTTCGCAATATCCTAATTGTTTCTTTCTGGCTGCTTGCAGTACTTTCTCCTTGATCTGGGAGCTCTGGAATTTGCCTACAATATTATTGAATGTTTTCCTTGTGGGATCTCTTTCAGGAAACTAACGTTGAATTCTGTCCACCCTTTTGTTCAAGAATATCAGGGAAGTTTTCCTTGATAATTTCATGAAAGATGATGTGTAAGTTCTTTTGTTTTGTTTTGTTTTGTTTTTGGTCATGGTTTTCAGGAGGTCCAAAAATTTTTAAAATGTCTCTCTTGTATTTATTTTCTAGGTCAGTTGTTTTTCCAATGAGATATTTCACATGGTCTGCTATCTTTTTCCATTCCAGGTATTAGCTCCCAGCTGTTCGATTCTACTCTTTAAGGATTTATTTTCTTCAGTGAATTTTGGACCTCTTTTTCCATCTGGTCAATTCCCCTTTTTATGGCATTCTTCTCCTCACTGGCTTTTTGAATGTCTTTTGTCATTTGGGTTAGTCTATTTTTAAAGTGCTATTTTCTTCAGCAATTTTTAGGGTTTTCTTTTGCAAGCAGGTCACTCGTTTTTTTTCAAGATTTTCTCGCATCACTCTAATTTGTCTTCCAAATTCCTCTATTTCTCTTTCTGGTTTTCAAAATCCCTTTTTAGCTCTTCTATGGGCTGAGATGAATTACTGCTTTTCTTGGAGGCTTTGGAAGGAGAAGCTTTGACTTTGTTGTCCTCTGTTTGTATATTTTGGTGTTCCTTATCACAAAATCAGATTCTATAGTCTTAATCTTTTTCCAAATGAGCTTTTTGTCATGGTTATTCTCTGCTTCCAATTTGGCTGCAGGTTGTACTTCCAGTCACCAGATACCCCCACTATGTGTGAGCCTACATGTATCAAAAAAGTAGCTTCCACTGTCACTGTCCCTGACTCTCTGGCACTGCCATGAGCTCCTCCACCCCTTTTAGCTAACTTGGGTCTGGGGAAGACCACTCTACTCTCTCTCAAAGGTCCCAAAGGTTTTTTAAATTGCCCTTTCAATTTGTCCTTAATGTTTTGGGGTTGTGATATCTGGAAACTATCACAGGTGCCAAAGATTGCACTCTCCCAAGGCCCTGTTCAGGACCTGTGTGTGCTGGGCGTGGCTGGACTTCCTCTTCTTCCAGAATGGCACAGTAGACACTTCCCAGTGATCTCCCAGACGTTTTGGTCTGGAGATTTGCTTCACTCTGCCATTCAGTGATTTCTGCAGCTCCAGAATTTGTTTAGAATCTTTCTTTTACAGATATTTTGCTGGATTTGTGGGGAGGGTGCTACCAAGTTTATGGTTTTACTCTACCATCTTGGCTCTGTCCTCTTCTTGATTTCTTGAAAGATAATGTCTAGGCTGTTTTTTTGATCATGGCTTTCAAGTAGTCCAATAATTTTTAAATGATCTCTCCTGATCCATGTTCCAAGTCAATTGTTTTTTCAATTAGCTATTTCACGTTGTCATCTATATTTGCATTTTTTTTTTAGTTTTGCTTTATAGTTTCTTCACTGCTCATTAAGTAATTAACTTCCATTGACTCCTTTCAAATATTTAAAGACTTATTTTCTTCAGTGAGGTTTTGGACTTCTTTTTCTTCTTGACCCTTTCTGCTTTATCAGGAATTATTCTCCATTGTATTTTTGCAACTCTTTTGCCATTTAGGTTAGTCTAATTTTAAATGTGTTATTTTCTTCAACATTTTTTGGGTTTCCTTTAATGACTCAACTTCCTGATTTTCTTGCATCACTCTCATTTCTCTTCCCAATTTTTTCTCTGCTTCTTTTATCTGATTTTCACAATCTTTCTTGAGCTCTTCCATGGCCTGAGGGCAATTCAAATTTTCTCAGAGGCTTTACATGCAGTAGCCTTGGCTTTGTTGCCTTTTTCTAGCTGCATGTTGTGATCTCCCTCTTCGCCAATGCTGCAAGAAAATACCTCTTCACCAAGAAAGTAAGACTCTATTACCTATTTCTTTTTCACCAGTTTTTTTTCATTTTCCTGGCCCATTCCTTGATTTTTGAGCTTTGTTAAGTGGTCTCCAGAATCAGCCTCCACTTTAGGAGGGGAAGCAAATTCCCTGGAATTGGGCCTGGAGTGGGCCTGAGGTAGGACAATCTTCTCCTCTCATCCATGTGAGAGGTCCTTCCCACTGATCTTTGAAGCTCTCTTTAGTGTTTTTGGTTTGAGAAGTCTGGAATCCACAGCTGCCTCCTTTCACGATTCAGTCCCTTAAAGCCTGCTCCTGATCTGTCTACCCTGGCAAGATCCATGCTGACCTGAGCTCTACTTCCTAGATCCTTCCAAGACTGTCTTGGGTTGACAATTTGCTTCAGTCTGTCATTTTGTGTTTTCTGCTGCTCTAGAATTTGTTTAGCACCATTTTTACAGTTTTTTTTTTTTGAGGGGTTGGCAGGAAGAGTTCTTTCTAGTACCTGCTTCTACTCTACCATCTTGATTCTGTCCCCTGTTTTCATCACTTATGATCTCCTCTCTTGATTAAATTCCCTCCTCATTTTGAAGCTAGAGTTTTTCAAAGTTTCTCATTCTATTGTCCACTATTTTTTTTTCTAAATGATGTACAGATAGCTCACGATCAATGAAAATTTGACAAATGTAAAATTTGATTTAGTATGCATTATGCAGTTACATTTGGCACACTTTATTGAGTGCCAAAATTTAAATATTGTAATGCATGAGAACTAGTTAAAAGGTTTTAAACAGACTCTGAATTATCAGTCTCTACTTGTATCTAGGTATAACGGTGGATAAAGTGCCAGGTCTAGAATCAGGAAGATCATCTTCATAAGTTCAAATGAAGCCTCAGACACTTCCTAGCTATGTAAACCTAGTTAAGTCACTTAAAACTTTGTTCTTCATTTTCTCATTAACCTAAAGAAGGACATGACAAGTCACTTCAGTATCTTTGCAAAGAAAACCACAAATGTGGTTATGCAGAATCTTAAACAGCTGAAAAAAAGTGATTCAACAATGACAACTTGCTTGTCATCATGTATGAACATGTATTTACATACCATATTACCAAAAGTTGTATTTTTTAAAAGATAGTCCTTAATAAAATATATACAATAAAACACACTTTTGATGGATATCCTGCCAGCTAAAAAAGAAGTTTAAAAATGTATATTAGAACAAAATTTATATGTAATTGAATGACATGAACATGTCACAATGTCTGAATCATTAACCTGGGATATTATAAAACATGCAGGTAAAACAAAAGAAAAAGGCAAAATTGTTTAAGGTTATGTTTGTGTATGAGTGTGTGTGAGTATATGTGTGTGTGTATGTGTAGTTATCCAATTACTGCAAAAAACATGTGTGTTGCAATGAGAGAAATTGAACATTTCCAATTGTTTGGATCAAAATTGCAACTAAAAACTCATTACTCTTAGCAGAGTACTCATTCAACAAAAGTTTAAGCTTATTTAAGGCACTCAAAGAAAATAATAATGAAGTACAAACTGAAGTTTGTTTTTTTTTTCTTTACTGCAAGCATTTGGTTGTAAATTCACATTAAATATTATAAAGTTAAAATTATGGAAAGTCAGTAACTTACAAAGACATGACAGCAAAATGTACTGATGTTTTAAAGAAAAAAATAAAATAGGTGGATATACTAATCAGTCATTTTTAACGTATATAACAAACAATATCAAAAAAAAGAATGATTCCAAGAATTTATATTTTGAAGAAAGAAAAAAAAATCTCTTCTTGAATTGCATTGCATTTGCATACCACAACTTGTCCAGCCATTCCGTAATCGATGGGCATTGCTTCAATTTCCATTTGTTTTGTACCAGCACGAAATGAGATGTAAAATATTTTTGTACATTCTGGCTCATTTTTTTTAATTCCTCTTTGTAACCTCAAATATTTTAAATGAATTCAACTCATGAAAAGATTTTACTTCAGAATATTCGTTCTTCACCCTAATCAACTGCATGCTAACTATAACCTTTTATAGTTAGGTCAACTACACATTTGCAAGTAAATGCTCTAAATCCTGTGGGGTGTTGACATAAACCTCATTTTGCCAAATTAATTTACAATTTTTCCCGGTGTTCTTTTTGAAATAGAGTCATCAAATAGAAATTTATGTTCTTGTATTTATCAGAGTGTTAAGATGGGATTGACTGGTATTTACTTCATCAATTTACCCCAAACCACTTAAATTAATTTATTAGTTGCTCAGTCAAATAATCATTCTTAGTCACAGACTTAATTGTGAAAAGTCTTAAGACAAAACAACAACAACAACAACAACAAAAAAACAAAAACGTAGGATTATTTGAAATGGTACTAGAGAGTAAATCCTTTCCAAAACTGAGGGATTTCATCATATAACTTGGGATCTACATATCAGCATTAAATTAATTGCTATCAGGAGTTCTCATGGGTGGCCAGCTGGGGAAGGTAGAAGGTGCCATCCCTCAATCCTTCTGAAATGAAATACCTGCAGGAAAAGGAAAAGCCCTGGATTCAGTTTTGATCTAGGTCTCCTTCCTACTCCCTCCCCAAAAAATAATAAGAAGACATTGAAAGAATTTATACTCCCATAAAATGATGTCGGATTTCCCAACATCTCATTGATCCATCTCTGGATCAGTTGAAAGCAATTTCTCCACTGAGAACCAAGGATATACTGAATGTACCTTTATTGTCCTACAAGGAACACGTAAGAAAAGACTATGCCATGTCACAGGAGAATTTTTTGAGTTCACGATGGAAAGGAGAAAAGATATAGAACACCCAAGAACTGTGAATCACCCATTTACCACAGGTATTTTCTAAGTTCAAGCCAACATTCTCCTCATTCTGTATATACTTCAATATGTCATAGACTTTAGCCAGGTTGTCTTATTGTACAAGCTTAGTAAACAATACCTTTCTTATGACTAACTAAATTAATTCTCAGCTAATAATGCCTTTTTTGGGAGGGGGCTCTGTGTAGTCGGGGTAGAGTAGAGAATCAAAACAGTGAAAGATCAAGTCACTCATATTAAAGAATCACCCTCAATTTTTCAGTATTACCAAACCAGCAAGAAGATGTAACTTTACTCTGAGATCCAATATTTCTTTATAAAAGTCAAAGTAGAAATAAAAATTCTCAGAGCTTGCATACATTTCCCAATTCTATTCAACTATACACATTTCTTCTGAGTCGTGTTTACCTAATGTCTTTTGTGGAAAAAAAACTTCTTATTTCTTAACTTTAACAAATAGATTTTTATAATTGTTACATAATCATAAAATCTACTTGTTATGCCATACAAATCAAACAAATAGATTATTTTATAGAACTGGACAAATAAAATTGAAGAAACTCGAAGATAGTCTTGAAAGTAGCAATGAAGGAATTCCAATTTTATTCAATCATAAGGTGAAAAGCAAATAAATGACAACCCATATTTCATGTAAAAGAGGGTAGTTTAATTACAATAAACCATATATCCCATGTCATAGTCATAAAAATTAACATACACCCAATAAATGTGAGGGGAAAAAATAATCTATCCACATATAACTAAGGTAAGTATTAGAACGGTGTGCAGAAATTATATTAAAGTTGGCCAGGTGATTAAGTATTTTTGTAGCCAGATGTACAAGAAAAGTTGGTAATGCTTTCAGACTTTTTAAATTTTAGTTAATTATGCAAAATTACTTTAAGTCAAACAAAACTAGATAATTCAAAATTAAAATCCAGTGGTTTTTATGACCATTGTTTAGAATTTCTGGCCATTAACAAATGTTGGCTAAGAAATAAATAAAGTATTGGAATTAATGAACTAGGTAAGACTTAGCCATATTATGTACGTTTGAGTGATGATATTTCTGGTGGAAATATTTGGTGTTTTTTAAATTATTTAATTTGTTTTCCCTTCTCTACAATCACTTCCATGTAGCTTAGATTTTCCCTTCCCTCCTCCTCTTTCCCCTATCTGGATTCACTTCCTCCCCAAGATGGCATGAAATCTTACATACATTCTACACCTACATTCTTATTAAATATTTTAACCTTAGTCATGTTGCATAGAAGAATTAAAATGAATGGGAGAAAAAAATAAAACAAAACATAACACAAGAGAATATGGCCTCCTTTATTCTGTGACATAGTTCCATAGTTCTTTCTGTGAATGTGGAAAGGGTTTTGCCTCAAAAGTTCATTGGGAATTTTGGGGCCCTTGAATTGCTATGAAGGACTAAATTAAGTCTATCAGAAAAATTCCTCATGTTGTTGCTGTGTACAAAGTTCTTCCAGTTTTGCTTCTTTCACTCACCATGAGTTCATAGAAGTCTTTCAAGGCCTCTCAGAAGTCTTCCTGTTCATAATTTATCATAGCATGGTAGTATTCCATTACATTCATATACCACAACCTGTCCAGCCATTCCCCAATTGATGGACATCCTTTTGATTTTCAGTTTTGGGCCACCATAAAGAAAGCTGCTATAAATATTTTTGTACATGTGGGACTCTTTCTTATTTTTATATTCTCTTGGGAAACAGTCTTAGAAGTGGTATTTCTGGGTCAAAAGGTATGCACATTTTTGTAGCCCTTTGGGCATAGTTCAAAATTGGTCTCCAAAATGGTTGGATCAGCTCGCAGCTCCATCAACAATGAATTAGTGTTCCAACTCTTCCACATTTCTTCAACATTTATCATCTTCCAGTTTTGTCATGTTAGCCTATCTGATAGGCATGATGTGGTACCTCAGAGTTGTTTTGATTTGCATCTCTCATCAATAGTGATTTAGAGCCTTTTTTCATATGACAATAGATAACTTTAATGTCTTTCTGTGAAAATTGCCTGTTCTTATCCTTGGACCATTTATCAATTGGGGAATGACTTGTGTTCTTGCACATTTGACACAGTTCTCTGTATATTTTAGAAATTTGGCCTTTATCAAAGACACTAGTTGCAAAAAATCCTTCCTAGAGATCTGCTACCCTCCTAATCATGATTGGATTGGGTTTGTTTGTCCAAAAACTTTAAATTTTATGTAATCAAAACTATCCATTTTGTAATTCATAAAGTTCTCTATCTCTTGTTTGGTCAAAAAAATTTCCATTTAACATAAATCTGAGAAATACACTATTCCCTGCAATCCTAATTGGTTTATACTGTCAGTATTTATACCTAAATCATGTATCATTTCGGTCTTTATCATTATGTATGGTGTGAGGTATTGGTCTATGCCCAGTTTCCACCACACTGTTATCCAGTTTTCCAAGCAATTTTTGTCAAACATTGAGTCCTTCTCTCAAAAATGAGGGTCTTTGAGTTTATTAAACAATAGATTACTATATTCATTGACTACCGTGTCTTGAGTACCCATATTCAATTGGTCTACCTCTCTATTTTGTAGCTAGTACTAATCTTTGATGCTCTGGACCTTTTGTTCTCTAGATGAATTTTATTATTGTTTTTCTAGCTCTAGAAAATAATTATCATATAGACTGAATAGTATGGCACTGAATAAGTAAATTCATTTATGTAGAGTTGTTCTTTTTATTATATAATATTGGCCTAACCACAAGAAACTGATGTTTTTTCCATTGATCTAGTTTTATTTTTCTGAGCAGTATTTTGTAATTTTGTTCATATGGTGCATGGGTTTGTTTTGGCAGATACACTCCTAGATATTTTGTAGTGTCTACTATAACTTTAAATGGGATTTCACTTTCTATCTCTTGCTGTTGAGCTTCTTAGTAATATATAGAAAAGCAGATAATTTATTTGGGTTTATTTTGTAATCTGCAATTTTGCCAAAGTTGTTTATTATTTCAAATATTTTTTATCTGATTCTCTGGGATACTCTATGTGTATCATCAGACTATTTGCAAAGAGTGATAATTTAGTTCCTTTTTTACCTATTCTAATTCGCTCAATTTCCTTTTCTTCTCATTGCGCAAAGTAACATTTCTAATACAATACTGAATAACAATGGTGATAATGGACATTCCTGTTTCATCCTCGATCTTGGTGGAAATATGTCTTTCTTATGTCCATTGAGTGTAATGCTTGCTGATGATTTTAGGTAGATACTGTTTATTATTTTATGGAAAGTTCTATTTATTCCTGCGCTTTCCAGTATTTTCAATAGGAATGGGTATTGTACTATGTCAAAAAACATTGTCTGCGTCTATGGAGATAATCATGTTTTTCTGTTAGTTTTTTTGATGATACCATCAATAAGGCTAATAGTTTTCATAATATTGAACTAGCCCTGCACTCCTGGCATAAATCCGACCTGATCATCTTGTATTATGTTGGTGATAAATGGCTGCATTCTTTCTGTTTATATCTTTTTAAAAATTTTTTCCAACTATATTCATTAGAAAAATTGGTCTATAATTTTCTTTCTCTATATCACTTCTTCATGGTTTATGTATTAGAAACATATTTGTATCAAAAAGAAAGAATTTGAATTCTGCAATTTTTCCAACTGTTTAATATATCATTTAAATAAATTGTTCTAAAAATCTTTGACAGAATTCGCTAGTAAATCCATCTGGCCCTGAATATTTTTTCTTAGGGAACTCATTGATGACTTGTTCAATTTTCTTTTCTGAGATGGGGTCATTTAAGTATTCAACTTCTTCTGTTGATCTGGGCAGCTTACATTTTATCAAATAATCATCTATCTCATTTACACTATCGAATTTATGGGCATACAGCAAGGCAAATAATTCTGAAATGTCACTTTAATTTCCTCCTCATTGGAGATGAGTTCACCCTTTTCATTTTTGATATTCTTAATTTGGCTTTCTTCTTTCTTTATTAAAAATCAAATATTCCAAAATTTTATCAATTTTACTATTTTTTTTCCCTAAAACCAAATCTTAGTTTCATTTATTAGCTCAGGAGTTTTCTTAATTCCAATTTTATTAATCTCTCCTTTGGTTTTCAGTATTTCTAATTTGGCATTTACTTGGGGATTTTCACATTGTTTTTTTTTCTAGCTTTTTCAGCTACATTCCCAATTTGTTCAACTATTTTTGTTTTGTTTTTTATTCATGTAGACATTCAAAAATATAAAACTTCCCCTGAGAACTGCTTTTGAAGTATGCCATAAGGTTTGGAGGATTGTCCCGTTATTGTCATTCTCTTGAATGAAGCTGTTGATTGTTTCTGTGACTTGTTGTTTAACCCACTCATTCTTTAGAATTAGATTATTTTGTTTACAATGAATTTTTCTTTATATTTCCATGGTCTTTTATTACATATAATTTTTATTGCATTATGGTCTGAGAAGGATGCACTGAATATCTCTGCCTTTCTGCACTGGATTTTGAGGGTTTTATGTCCTAATATATGGTCCATTTTTGTATATGTGCCACATACTGCTGAGAAAAAGGTATATTCATTTAAACCTCTATTTAATTTTCTTCAGAGATCTATCATATCTACTGTATCCAGAGTTTTATTCACCTCCTTAACTTCTTCCTTGTTTATTTTGAAGTTAAAATTATCAAATTCAGAGAGGGGGATGTTGAGGTCGCCCAATAACATAGTTAATACATGGTCAATTTTTGTATATGTACCAGGTATAGCTGAGGAAAAGGTGTATTCCTTTTTATCTCCATTCCATTTTCTCCATAGATCTATCATCTCTACCTTATTCAGAATTTTCTTCACCTCCTTAACTTTATGGTTTATTTTGACGTTATATTTATCAAGTTCAGGGGGGAGGTTGAGGTCCTCCACTAGTATAGTTTGGCTCTCTATTTCTTCCTGTAACTCCCTTAAAGAATTCCTCAAAGAATTTTGATGCTATACTATTTGGAGCATATATGTTTAGTAATGATATTGCTTTGTTTTCTATGGTGTCTTTTAGCAGGATTTAGTTTTCTTCCTTATGTCTTTTGGCTAGATCTATCTGAGGTTAGGATTGCTACCCCTGCTTTTTTAAAATCAGCTGAAGCACAATATATTCTGCTCCATCCTTTGCCCTTTACCCTGTGAGCACCCCCCCTTCCATTTCAAATGTGTTTCTTGTAAACAACATATTGTTGGATTATGCTTTTAATCCATTCTGCTATCCATCCCCATTTTATCAGAGTTCATCCCATTCCCAGTTATGATTACTATCTGTCTTTCCCTGTTTCCCACCATTTCCACTTTTAGTTCTCCCTTCCTTTCTACATTACAGTTTTAGTTTTTGACTACCACCTCCTATGATCTTCCCTTCCATTTTTCAGCTCCCTTCCACTTTACTCCCCTAGCCTTACTACTTCTTTCCTCTCTTTTAACCTCCCGTATCATTTTCCCTTGTAGAGATGGAAACAGGTTATCCATATTGAGCAACAAGTTGCTTTTTTTTTTCCTCTTTTTTCTTTTTTATGCCTCTCTTGGGACTTTGGTTTGGGGATAAAATTTTCTATTGACTTCTGGCCTTTTCATCAGGTGGTCTGGAAATCTCTTATTTCATTGAATTTCCATCTCCTTGCCTGAAATATTATGCTCAACCTTGCAGGGTAATTGATTTTTGCTTGTATTTCCAGTTATTCTGCATTCACCTAAAATAGAGAGATTAAAAGATTCTTTGATCTTTTAATGTAGAAGCTGCATGGTCCTTTGTGATCCTCACTGTATGTCTTCAATATTTGAATGGTTTCTTTCTGGTTGCCTGTATTATTTTCTCCTTCATTTGATAATTCAGGAATTTAGCAACAATATTACTTGGTGTTTTTGGTTTGGGATCCCTTTGAGAGGTCAACAGTGGATTGTTTCGATGACTATTTCACCATCTGCATCTAGGACTCCTGGGCAGTTTTCCTTGCTGATTTCTTGGAAGATATTGTCCAGGCTCTTTCTTACATCATGTCTTTCTGGTAGCCCAGTAGTTTTGGATTTTATCTCCTGGACCTATTTTCCATGTCAGTTGTTTTTCCAATTAGATGTTTGTTTGTATTTTTTATTTTTTTCTTTCTTTTCATTCTTTAGACTTTGTTTGACTGATCCTTTTTGTGTCATAGAGCCATTAGCTTCTACTAGCCCAATTATAAGTTTTATCAAATTGTTGTCTTCAGTTAACTTTTACATCTCCTTTCCCATCTTTCCAATTTTTCCTTTTAAGGAGTCATTTCCTCCAGTTAGTTTTGTACTTCCTTTTCCACTTCTCCAATTTTCCCAGTTAGATTTTTTCCTTCCTTTTTCATTTGTCCAGTTTTCCTTTTCATGGAGATGTTCCCTTCGATAAATTCTTTTTTCATGCTTTTAAAATCATTGTCCTGTTTTTCTCCTATTTCTCTAATTAAGCTTTTAAAATCCTTCTTGAGCTCTTCCTAGTATGCCTTTTGTGGTTGTGACCCTTCTAAAGATTCACATGGGAGTACAGTCTCAATGCTGACCTCTTTGATATTCGTATTTTGGTCCTTCTCACCATAGAAATATTCTATGCTCTTTTCTTTCCTGTTCTACTTCTTACTCATGATGATGAGGACTTGTGTGTTGTGGCCTCTGGTTCTTTTAGGTAGATGCTAAAATGCTGCGATTTATTTGGTGCTGAACTGGCTGGTGTGAGAAAGCAGAGGCCAGGTGAAGTCTTTTTGTTTTTCCTGGATTTAACCCAGAGCTAGCTTGTTAAGTGTGGAGGAGGGGTTTTCTGGCCGCAAAAGGTGTCCTCTACTGAGCTACAGCATCGGCAAACTAATTGGTTGGTGACCCTAGATGCCCTAGTGTCTTCCCAATTTTCCTGGGTTGGGGAGGCATGCCTGGGGTTCTGGTTTTGGTGGTTGTGGGCTCCATCCCACTGGAGTTCTTGATCTCCAACAAGTTTGCTGAGGGACACTTTCTGGACAGCTCAGGTCCTGCAATGTTCCTTTTCTGCAACTGCCAGAGGGACCCTCCTTAGTGATTTTCCTAGCCTCAGGTGCTGCAAGACTGTTAACCCTCCTGCTGATCCCAGTGTTTCAGGATTTTTCTAGGGAAATGTTTTATGGTACTTTCAAGGACAACAAGGGGAGGGGGAGAAAGCATTTACCAAATCTTCGCCATTTTTGCCCTCAGAAGTTCAAGTATGTGGCTTACATACATTTAATCTGTGGGCTGATAGTCTCTGGTGCAGCCACTGCAGATAGCTGAGGCTCTGTGGCTCTCATTTGCTTGGCTTTGCGGGACTCCCATACTGATATGATGTGTCCAAGATTTCATGGTACAACCACTGCCTCAGATCTCCTGGTGCTTCCTGCTCAGCCTTGCTGCTGCAGGGATGAGCTGGTACAACCTATGTGCTGTGTGCCTCTTCAGCCTCCCTCACA
The DNA here is from genome assembly GCA_023548195.1 of Bettongia penicillata ogilbyi. Taxonomy (NCBI): domain Eukaryota; kingdom Metazoa; phylum Chordata; class Mammalia; order Diprotodontia; family Potoroidae; genus Bettongia; species Bettongia penicillata. Next base: position 3,383,402 of record JAJHZJ010000156.1, on the reverse strand, counting down.
GAACAGATCCATCTCATTGATCTTTCAATCTCTCCTGGGCTGTGATTCTGTCGCTCCAAAATTCTGTCAGATTCTCTTTTTTAGAGGTACCTTAAGGAGTTTGTCTAAGAGCTTAGGTGAATATTTTCTCTCACTCCATGATCTTGGCTCTGCCACTCTCCATTTCCATTTTATGGGTGAGTTCACCTAATTCACATTCCCAGTTATGATTACTCTCTGTGCTTTTCCCTCCATCCTCTTTTCCTTACTTTGTTATTTTAGTTCTCCCTTCTCCCTTCCCCTCTGCAATAGTTTTAATTTTCACTTACTGCCTCTCTCAGACTTCTCCCCTTCTTTCAACCACTCTCCCTTTTACTCCCCCTTTTCTTTACTACTTATTTCCTCTCTTTTAGCCTCACCTCCCTTTTCTTTCCTCCTTCCCTCCTACTGCCTATAGAACTTGTTAGATTTCTAGACTTAACTGAGTTTGTTGTTTACTCTTTGAACCAAATCATATGTGAATAAATCACATGCTCATCTCTCTCCTCTCTTTACTTTTTCTGCAATATATTTGGGTGCCTCTTCTTGAGATGTAATTTACCTTTGTCTGCCTCCTCCTTTTCACATATCCCATTACAATCTCTTCACACACACTTAAATCACATTTTTATTATCACATCATTTACTTTATATCCACTCCCTCTATCTACGTATGTACCTTTTTTATATCATATTAAATATACAGTTCTCACGATTAGCAAGTGACATCTTCCCTAATAAGGATGTAGACAGTTTGCAAGTATTGAATAACCATTTCCCCCCATTTACCTTTTTATATCTCTTTTGCGATTTGTGTTTGAAAATTAAATTCTCTATTCAGTTTGGGCCTTTCCTCAGGAAGGTCTGGAATTTCCTTATTTCATTGAATGTCCATCTCCATACCTGAAATATTATACTCAGATTTTCTGAGTAATTGCTCCTTGGTTTTAGTCCCAGTTCCTTTGGCTTACAAAATGTCATATCCCTGCCCCTCTGATCTTTTAATGTAGAAGTTTCAAAGTTCTGTGTGATCCTGACTGTAGCTCCTTGATATTTGGACTTGTTTTTTTGGTTGTCTAGAGTATTTTCTCCTTCACTCGACAGTTCTGACATTTGGCAATGATATTTCTTTGTGTTTTTAGTTTGGGATCACTTTCAGGAGGTGAATGGTGGATTCTTCCAAGGACTATTTTGACCTTTGGCTCTAGGGCTTCTGGGCAGTTTTTCTTCATGATACCTTGGAAGATATTTTCCAAGCTCTTTTATTCATCATGAATTTCTGGTAGCCTAATAATTCCTAGATTTTGTCTCTTGGATCTATTTCCCAGGCCAATTTTTTTCAATATATTTTATATTTTTTCTATCTTTTCATTCTTTAGATTCCATTTGACTCATTCTTGATGTCTCATAAAGACATTAGCTTTTACTTTCCCAATTCTAATTTTTATCAAATTGTTTTCTTCGATTTACTTTTGCATCTCCTTTTCTGTTTGTCCAATTGTTCCTTTTAAGGACTTATTTTCTCCACTTAGATATTGCACTTTCTTTTCCATTTATCCAATTGTCCTTTTAATTTCTTCTTTGATTTCCTTTTTCATAGTTTTAAAACCATTTGCCAGTTTTTCTTCTGCTTTCCTAATTTGGCTTTTAAAATCCTTCTTGAGCCCTTCCAAGTATGCTCTTTGGAGTTGAGATCAGTTTGTATTCCCTTCTGAAGATTCAGATGTGAGTATGGTCTCCATGCTGCCCTGTTCAGTATTCGTGCAGTGGTTCTTGTGCCCTGAGAAAGATTCTATGGTCTTAGCTTTTCTGGTTTCCTTCCTGGTCATGGTGATCAACCTTTTCCTGTCTTTTAAAGTGGACCTTTGCTTCTGGGGCACAGGGGGCTCTATCTTACCTGTCTTGTGCTTAGAACTTGAGACTTTGCATATTGTGGCCTCTGGTTCTTTCAGGTAGAAGCTAGAATGGTGTTACCCGGTTCTGTGCTGGCTAATGTTCCAAAGCAGAAGGTAGGTGAAGTCTTTCTGAGTTTCCTGCAACTAGCTTTGTTAAGTGTGGGGGAGGAGTGGTCTGGCCACAGGAGGTCTCCTGTCTTGAGCACAGGCAGACTCAGTATTTGGTGAACTCCATTTGCACTAGTGTTTTCCCTAGACCCCTGGGGTGTTGAGGCACACCCGGGGCCCTGGTGTTGATGGTTGCAGGCTCCACTCTCCTAGGGCTCAGGATCTCCTCCTGGTTCACTGAGGTGGGGCTGAATGGGATGGCTCTGATCCTACACTGGTCCCTTTCAGGTACAGGAGGGACCCCCCCTTTGCAATTTTCTTAGCCTCATGAGCTAAAAGACTGTGCACCCATTCAGCTGATCCCACTGTTCCAAGACTTTTCCTGTAGAAATATTCTCTGGTTTTTTGAGGTCAACAAGGAGAGGGAGGAGCAATTACTAATCACTCTGTTATCTTGGCTCCCAAAAGTTCAGGTAGGTGACTTACAGACATTTAATCTGAGGGCTGATAGTCTCAGGAGTGTCTGTTGACATCACCTGGGGTTCTGCAGTTCTCGCTAGCTCAGTTCCACTCGACTCCCATCTTGGGCTGATATGTTAGAGAAATCGTACTGCTGCTGCTCCAGAGCACCTGAGGCTTCCTGCTCAGCTTTGCTATGGCACGGTCCGTGCTGGTACAGCCTGTGCCTTGTGCACTGTGCACTCCTCCATTCCCGTGCAAGAGATCCTTCCCATCAACCTTCCAGTGAGTCCTGGGTTAAAAATCCTCCCCAGTCTGTCTCACATTGGTTTGCATCACTCCAAATTTTGTTTAGATTATCTTTTTAGCCTTACCTGAAGGAGTTTGTCCTTGAGCTTAGGTTAATAGTTGCTTTCACTGTGCCATCTTAACATTTTGTGTTTAAAATGAAAAACATTCCATTATGATATTTCTCTCAATTATTATTCCATGATATCGATGGGCAAGTTCCAGTTAAACATTTAATTACCATCATGAAAACATTGTAGATTAGAATATGGGGAGAACAGGAAGTGAATCAACATCACAGCAAGAATGAGAATGATCATGAATCCACCTGTATCAATTTATGTGAATTTAGGTTAAACACGTCACCACTCTAAGGAACTTGGAATTCTTGCTTGAATGAGAGAAGACTCAGTGAAGGCACAATAATTGCTTTCAAGTGTCTGAAGGTCTGCCCTCTTGAATATGCATTAAACTTGTTCTGTTCATCTTCAGATGACAGAACCAGGAATTACATTACAAAATTAGAAAGAGACAAAGTTAGGCTTAACATCAAAGGGGAAAACAAACATGCAAGCAAACATATGCATATACATACACATACATATAAATATATGCATGTATAGTTATCTAAATTTGTATGTGTATGTATGTTGTATGGGATACATAAAGATGTCTGTATCTATTTTATAAAGTACTATACAAATTTAAAGAATAGTAATTATATATTACAATATCATGAAGCCATCTAGATGGTATGCAGAGAGAGTCATAAAACATAATAAAAAATATCTTGGAGACTATCCCATTTAATACAGAGTAATTTAGATTGACCTAGCCATGAGACAATAGAAGAGAAACCTCTTCAAGACTATAAGTTAACCATACTGTAAAATTTCCTTTAAAAGTGGAATATGAGGTTTAAAATCATATTTCAGAAATATTATTTCTGAGGATTCATACCAATAATTATGCATGGTTCAGGCTTCGGAATTGGAATAGGAGTAGGGTTTGCAGAAAAGAAAGTTCAAAATGATAAGATTTAGATTACTGATTTGAACAGCTTAGCCAAGGGAGATCTCCAGTCCAATAGGATAAAGATCTATCTATCTATCTATCTATCTAGGTGGTATAGTGCATAGAGCACCAGTGCAGGAGTCAGGAGGACCTGAGTTCAAATCTCACCTCAGACACTTGACATTCAATCGTTGTGTGACCTTGGCAAGTCACTGAAACCCAATATCCTTGTCCAAGGAACCCAATATCCTTGGTTATTTCCAGTAATCCCGATGAATATCGGGTCACTGGATGCAGATGGCTCTGGGAGAGAAGTGAGACTTGACCTGCACAGCCCTCCCTCACTCAAAACAAAGTCAATTGCAAAACATATCATTATTTCTCTGATGGCATGGTCTTCTGCAGCAACAAAGGATGAACACACATGCTATCTATCTATCTATCTTGATATCTAGCTATGTTTTAGGCACAACTGTTCATGACAATGTGTGATCTTAATGACCACATTGCCATTTCCAATACAGCTATCTACAGAACTTTTAGTTATTGCTGAAGTCACATTGTAGATCAATACTCATTTTTAAACAGGGCAAAATGAATAGATTGCCTTAATTGTGACCTGTTTATCTTGGTTATATATGTAGTGTTTCCATTAGGTACTGAAACTTACTTTCAGTAGTGGTTTATGGAAATTCATTTCATGAGTTTGTAGTCAGGTCACATACATACTCCTAGATTCAGAAGACTTGGTCTGTTTATGCTTTTAGAAAAAGGGAAAAAAAAGCTTGATTGTTGACACTTTTTACATTCCTATAAATGCTCTAGACATTTATTTGAATGTGCAATCGTGGAATGAAATAAACCCATTGAGTGCATTTATTTGATTGATTGCACATCACATATTCAAATAAACATGTATAGTGTGGACTAAAATTCAAATAAACACACTGCATTTATTTAAATGTTTTCACATTCATATGAGTTTGAACATTCATATAAATGCACTTGAATTCATAATTAGGTATGTTCGTATTTCTATGTCTTTGCAATGAATGATTGGTGTACTGTAAGAAATTGAACACAATGTTGGTCTATCACTTAACTTCCAAATTCATGCAGGCTCCTGATTAACCCTTGACTGGCTGATCTATGCACCAAGAATCAAGCTTATTCTAACTTTAAGCTCATAAAGAAGTTGTCAGAAGATATTTCCATATAAATGCTAGTATCAGAAGTTTGGTAAGATGATGATACAACTTTAGAACCTTCTAAACCATTTAAATAATATTTTAATCATGTAAAATATTGCTTGACCCAAGGACTACTTCAGAAGGAAATAATCATGTAATTTGTTTTTCCTTAATTCCAGATTTTGCCCTCTTTGAAACGTTGTTCCACATAATATTTAAAACGGTATTTCTAATACTCTGATCTGACTGAGTCATTTCCCTGATCAAGAAACTTTAGTTTCTCCATCTTGTTTGTAGGACCAAATATAAATTCCTGCTTTATTCTGTTTTGTTTTCATTTTTAAAGTCATTCTATCTTCCCGGTATCTGAACTACTCTCACTCCAGAAAGTACAATGTGCAATTTTTAAATTTAGATTCCTATATAAATGGTGCTTCCTCAAGGTGAAATGAAAGCTACTTGAGGACTGAGACTATTTGATTATGTTGCTTTAATACTTCTCAGACTATCCTACTAAGCTGAGGTACTTAATATATGATTCTTGAATTCAAACAAATAAATAGCATTAATCACTATGTATCTAGTACTCTGCTAGGTGCTAGGTGACTTGCCTGAGATCAAATAGCCAGGATGTCAGAGGCAGAATTTGAACCCAGATGTACTGATTTAAAAGTTGATGATTATGCTATGATGCTTCTCGGTGTTGTATTATCATGTCTTGAAACAGCAGAATCACACATTTCACTGAGAGAAACATGGTACTAGATTTATTTCATTTTTTGCACAAAGGTTTTCACTCTCAGGTTTACAAATACAGGATATATTTTTAGTTTTGAGGCAATATCTCAAGACAGTATGGATTTTGTGTAATTCCTTATTCAATTTTTCAAACATTTGGAAAGTTTTTCCTCATCAAAGCAAACACAGGAGATCTTGTACTTCAGTGTTTATCAGAATAATTCTTTAGTTTGAGATCTTCAAAAATGGTTGTTTAAAAGTATTATTAACCTGTTTCTCTATTTACTTATTCTCATGACAGAAAGAGGTGAAATAAGCTTACAACATAAAAGTGTTCCATGCATTTTAGCACATTATGGTTCCAGGAATCAATGTATTATAACAATTGATTTACTTTTTTTTCCCCAAATTCCATTGCATCGGTGGTTTTCTCTTACAATTCTCCTTGCTTTTCCTTTAGTTCATGTATTTTAGGAGAGAAAGAAATAAGCAACAATCTCTGCTTTCTCAAATAAGAGAGTGAGGATTTCTGAGATTTTAAAAAGTACAAGAATATGAAAAATATTAGAGGTAGGAAAGTTACTTCATGGTACAATGTGAATGTAGCAGTGCTTGTTCATGTGATGAACATATTTAATGACTTTGTGTTCCAACTACTACGTTTTCTAGCACCTGAGTAGTATGCAAACATCCCCACCTCCAGTCACAGTGGGAAAGAGGATATTGATGCAATCTAGTTGAAATGAATATTTCAGTGATTTCCCGAGATAGGGGTTAGTTTCCATAAGACTACATTCTTGAAATGGCAGATGAAACATATATCATTGTGTAAATTGTTCTCAATGGAAAATTCAAGCTGAAATTTAAAAAAAAATAACCACAAGATTGACAATACACATTTAACTGGTGGTTGACTTTTCTAGGACAGTGATAAGTCTAGAAAATTTAAGAAACATGTGAAATGTATGACTATCATTAATTGCTTAATATTTTCATGGCAGAATGGAAAGCTAAATAGATCTAGAAATAGATATGTGAGGACTTCACCTACATAGATCTCAATTTTCTCAACTGGAAGATGTCATTTGGATTAGACAATCCCTTCTGGTTCTAAATCTGTGATAATCTAATGCTCAATTTCTTATATTCTAAGAGATTCTTACTTGAAAAGTATTTGTCATGACCAGAGGTAGACAGACAAACAGTTGATGCTGTTTATAGTTTATTCTTGAAGAGAAGCATGATATTAGGGAGGTGATACTATGGCATGAAAATGAGTTGGATTTAAGTGAGGGAGCACTTTGCGAAGTCACCAGCCTCACTTTCTCATCTGGAGCCAACTGGAGCCAGAAGAGATCTACATCAGTGAGAGACCTTGACATTTTCAATCTAAGGCCTTTAATAAGATTCAGTATAACTGAGTCAACACCCATTTAGTAAGTAAATAGATAGGAAACAGAAAGTAAAATTAGGAGAAAAAATAGAAAATTAAGGAATAAAATAAATTAATGTAACATTTCTTTGCCTCTTAGCCCCCAACTTGTAATCACAGATTTGACACATTGAAAAATGACTACCTAAACTTCAAAATACTCTGTGGATCCATTTTCCCAAAATTACAGGTTATGAGACCTGACTAACATGTTTAATTTGCTTCTATTCATCTAGCAGGGCTTCTTAAACATTTTCCAATCTTCCTCCCCTTCAGCACTTCTTAAATTGTGATTCATGACCCCATCATGACCTACAGTTTATGAAGTACTGTATTCTGGGGTATACATTTAGTTCAAAGATAAGAAATGCAGAAATGCCATAGTAAGAGCAGGGGCAATAAAACATCTCTCCCATTAATATAATTTTGGCATACAGTTTCACTTATGAAGTTCATAATAATCTACAAAAACACATCATCTTGCAAAATAAAATCAACCCTGAAACTCAAATCTTCTTCTAGTTCACTTAAATGTGAACATTAGAGAGCTATTCTCAAATCTTCCCTTTAAGCAAAGGGATGAGGGCATCTGTCTCATCATTTTCTACCAGGTTGTACTCTGGCCAGAGAAGATGGGGACAAGGGAAGGGAGGGATGATTGAAGAGAGGGCAGATTGGTGATAGGGGAAATTAGAATGCTTGGTGTATTGGGGTTGGAGGAGGGGAGAAATAGGGAGAAAATCTGTAACCCAAAATTTTGTGAAAATGAATGTAAAAAAAAAGTTAAATAAATAAATTTATATATCCAGAAAAAAAAAAAAGAATGGTTTAGAGAGGAGAGAGCTATGGAGCTGTGAAATAATGAGAAATTTATTTGTCAGTGAGGTAATGTTCATGATGTGAATAGAGAAAAGGCAGATACCAAGGATGTAGAGGTAGAATCCACAAAATCTTGCAACTTGCTGTATAGTTGGAGTGTAGAAAAGTGAGGAGTGAAGAATGGCACAGAGATTTTGAAAATGTGACAAGAAGAATGGTGATACGCTTAATAGAGACTGTGAATTTAGAAGGGGATGTGTTTGGAGGGTAGAAAAAAATGAGTATTATTTCAAACCTGTTGAGTTTAAATTGCCAACAGTAAATGCAGTTTTAAAGGTCCAAGAAGCAGTTGGCGATGTGTGACCAAGGATAAGGACAAACACTGTTGCTAGATATATAGATCTGAAAATGATCTATGTATTGGTTATTGAAATCATAGGAATTAATAAAGTCAAGAAGAGAGTGAGTACAAATTTGTACAAAAGAAACTTTAGGAGGAAATTTGAGAGCACCCTTATATTTAGGATGCAGGTGATAATCTAGCAATGGAAAGTACAGGGAAGATAGATAGAAATAAGGTAGAAGGTAGAAGAAGTAATGTCAAGAGTAGAATTGGAGTGCATCAGGTCATAAGATGTTACAGTATCATCAGCAAACCTTAAGAACAGACATTGCAAGGACATTATGAAGGTTGTATTGCCAACAAAATACGTTTTTATGATCTTAAGTGTCTTGATTCCTAGTTCATCTACTATCTGTAACTCACTCAATAGTTCTATAAAGCCATGATAACTTCATCACACGATGAAACTTCATCATCACTCAGGGCTAGAACATAGACAATAACTCTTCTCTTAACTTGTGAATTTACAGAGAAATGATCCTGTGGAGGTCCACCTAAAACTTTTATGAAAATTGCTTTATTCCACAAAGTGTAATAAGGCTAGACAGTTGCCATGACTTTATCATATATCAATATAGGGCAAGAATATAAAGGATTATTATTACTTCTTACCATACTATTTGTGATTCAAACAGTAGAATAAGGAGGTAGTGATGATGAAGTATCACATTGCTATTAATTGTTACAGATTTTTTTTAAAGTAAGATCACCCCTGTCCAATCCTGAAAAAAAAAACAACAAAATCTAATTTCCAAAATGAAAAAAAAAATCCAGTGAACTAAACCTATCCATGCACAGAAATGCAAATTTTATCAGCAGTTTTTTCCACTGAGAAAATTGACTTTATTATTGTTTTTATGCATATTTAGTGTTTGGATTTTTTTGAATTTTCTCCTGAGATTATGAGGAACACTGTGATGCTTTGGTTTAGAAGATGACTTACCTGTAAATTCAGATTCCTTCTTGTCCTTCCCTATTCTTCCTTCCTCAGTTCACAATGAAGCTGAGATTAAGAAAATTCTGATTTCCTATGATCAAAGAATTAAAAACCAATAAAATATATCTTCATTAAATTTCAAATGAAATTTAATTCATTCATTCATACATTCATTCATACATTCATTCATTAATTCATTGTGAATGTGTATAGAAAATGGATGTGTTAATCTTTTGAGGCCTGCTGTATGCATTTCATGAAATTTCTTTATGTGAAAGTACCAGGCGATAGAGACAATGAGATTTAAGGATGAGAATGTTTTCAATTTCAAGTGGCACCCAGTGAAAGGTTAGAGACACAGAGTGGCCTCTTTGTATAAGTAAAATCCAAGAATCCATTCTGTAGGTTCAAAAAAGACTATAGGCCCATTTCAGTGCCCTTTTCTCCACGTATTAAAAGGCGTGGGTAAATTGTATTGACTGAGAGTTTCAAAGCAGAGGAGGTAAATTTGATAGCAAATGATTGTGCAGTCAAGTTAAAAAAAGATAAATTTATTATTTCCTGGGTGTATTGATAATACTTTTTGTGTGTGTGTTAGTATAATCACATGACTCTGATTGAATAATGTGACTGAAGAAGATCTTCCAGACCCATTAATGGGCCTGGGAAGATTTGTAATAAGTCCCACATTGTTTGTTAATGAGGTACTGGTTCTTAAGGGTTGTGATACCTACTGACTCTAACAAGTATATAAAGATTGAAGTGAGTTTTTACTTTGGGGCTTCCTGATTGAAAATGTTTAGTTTGGCCAGATGAGACTTTGAGCAACAGCTAAGAAGACCTCTGGCTTTGGAAATCAAGATTCTGGTGCTTCTCCCCTGGTTACTATGTATATATGGTCAGACAGTTGTATCTGTCTGTTGATACATCAGGCAACTGGAAGCATTGTCTGTTGATCTTGATTTCTCTGTATTTTCTTTGAAGTTCAGAGTGTTGACTTGTTCCCTTGAACTAAGTGAATAATATATATGTTTGATTAAAGTTATTGTTGACCCCTCAAAACTTGCCTTTTCCTTTGAGAAAGGTAGATCAAACATCCTGTAATACCAGGCCCCTCTTTATGTCAGTGCCTATTGTCACACTGGGTGCCTTCTTTATAGCATTTTTGTTTGCTTAAGGAATGAAACAAAGGAGAAAGGGGACTTCTTTGTTTTGTGAAAACTTCCATTGGCAATGACTTTTTGGACAACATCCTATGAGACTAATCTCTAGTCATGGAGTTAGATTGAGATACCAAGTGGAGAAGAGAGCAAGGCATTTAGAATTAGAATCTTACCTAGGAAATGTGCATACCCAGGGCTGAGATTCCTTGCTGATGCAGAGTTTTCTTCACTGCTGCTCTCTGAAAGTGTCAACCAATATTCTGGGTTGGAATTTCAGCTGAGTCTGAAGCTACAGGCAGTGGTAATTATAGATAAGCTGAGAAAAAAGCATAAATCAGATCAGCATTCATCAAGTCCAGTTGTAGAAGGAATAAGAAACCTGTCAGGAAGACATTCTTGATCCTGCAGTCTTGAAAATTTTGAGGTGTGAGCTGCATCTACATTTTCTAAGGTCACACAAGTTGTGTATATATGTAGTTTTTCAATAAGGAACTTGAGGTGTACTCATTCAATGAAGCTATGTGTACTTGTGGGAAAGTGTACTCTCAGCTCAGTCAGTCAATAAATATTTATTAAATATCTTCTCTAGCAAGCACTGTGTTCCATACTGGGGATACAAGGAAAGGCAAAAGACAATGCTTGCGCTGAAGGAGCTCATAGTTCTAAAAGATAACATAAAGAAATTGAAAAGCAGGGGGTTGCCCAGAGTATAGTCTGGTAGAAAATGATGAGACAGATGTCCTCATCCCTTTGCTTAAAGGGAAGATTTGAGAATAGCTCTCTAATGTTCACATTTAAGTGAACTAGAAGAAGATTTGAGTTTCTGAAAAATGGACATAAGAATGCATGTTCATCAAAGGGTTCTAGTGAGGATCAAATGAAATGACACATGCAGTAATTCAAAAACCATAAAGTGACATACAAAGTTTGCTATTTTCACTAAAGCACGATAGAACTCTTTTTAACAAAAATAACAACAATGTAAAAATAATGCAAATTTTCAAACTGAAAATTTTGCATGAAATCCTTTTTGATAAAAAAAACAAGTTCCTTTTAGGAAAAGGACAAAAAGTAAATCAAGAAGTAAAAAACTAAGTAGGAGATTTTGACAAAATATGAGAAAGCTCACTCTTGATTCTATAAACCAAATAGTATTACTTTTTCCAAAACTAATACAAAGATTCAGAGAGGCTTCATATCCAATATAGTGGATACAAACTCGTGCTTTAAGTTAGGGTGGAATGGGTAGAAATTCTGCCTTTGATAGTAAATGAACGTGGACCTTTAACAACCTCTCAGGAATTCCAGGCAACTTGTTGAGACTAGAAGCTGCAAAGCAAGTGACATCTGAACTGTGCTGATAAAGGGAGATTCCTCACTAGGAATTAATTTTTGCATTTTTGTCAAACAGTTGGAACAAATATCCCACATAAAATTGTGAAGGCATTTAGACATTAAGAAAATAATATGGTATTTTAAAAAGCCAGAGGGAAAAAATAATTTAGCTTATCAAAATATAGTTAAATTAAAGGATATACCGAATTTAATTTTTTTTAAAATATGAATCTATTTATTTAACTTTTTACATTCATTTTCACAAAATCTTGGGTTCCAAATTTTCTCCCCTTTTATCCCCTCACCCCACCCCAATACACCGAGCATTCTAATTTCTCCTATCACCAATCTGCCCTCTCTTCTCTCATCCCTCCCTTCTCTTGTCCCCATCTTCTCTTTTGTCTTGTAGGGCCAGATGACTTTCTATTCCCCATTAACTGTATTTCTTATTTCCTAGTAGCAAGAACAATACGCAACAGCTGTTCCTAAAAAATTGAGTTCCAACTTCTGCCCATCCCTCCCTCCCCACCCATTCCCTTTGGGAAGGCAGGTAATTCAATATAGGCCATATCTGTGTAGTTTTGCAAATGACTTCGATAGTAGTCATGTTGTGTAAGACTAACTGTATTTCCCTCCATCCTATCCTGTCCCCCATTGTTTCTATTCTGTCTTTTGATCCTGTCCCTCCCTGAGTGTTGATTTCAAACTGCTCCCTCCTCCCTTCCATCATCCCCCCACCCTCCTTATCTCCTTCTCCCCCACTTTCCTGTATTGGAAGATAGGTTTTCATACCCAAATAAGTGAGAATTTTATTCCTTCTTTTAGTCGAATGTGATGAGAGTAAACTTCATGTTTTTTTCTCACCTCCCCTCTTTTTCCTTCCACTAAAAAGTCTCCTGCTTGCGTTTTGAATGAGATATAATTTACCCCATTCCATTTCACCCTCTCTCCTCCCACTACATTTCTCTCTCACCATTTACCTTAATTTCTTTTAAGATATGGTCCTATCCTATACAATTCACTATGTGCTCTCTGTCTCTGTGTGTGCATGCATTTGTGTATGTGTGTGTGCACACATGCATGTACATGTGTGTGCATGTGTGTGTAATTCCATCAACTATCTAGATACTGAAAAGTTTCAAGTTACAAATATTGTCTTTCCATGTAGGAATGTAAACAGTTCACCTTTGGGAAGTCCCTTATGACTTCTCTTTGCTGTTTACTTTTTCATGCTTCTTCTCATTCTTGTGTTTGAAAGTCAAATTTTCATTTTATCTGTGGTCTTTTCATCAAGAATGCTTGAAAGTCCTCTGTTGCATTGAAATACCATATTTTCCCCTGATGTGTTATACTCAGTTTTGCTGGGTAAGTGATTCTTGGTTTTAGTCCTAGTTTCTTTGAGTTCTGGAATATCCTATTCCACGCCCTTCGATCCCTTAATGTAAAAGCTGCTAGATCTTGTGTTATCCTGATTGTATTTCCACAATACTGGAACTGCTTCTTTCTAGCTGCTTGCAGCATTTTCTCCTTGACCTGGGAACTCTGGAATTTGGCCACAATGTTCCTAGGAGTTTCTCTTTTTGGATCTCTTTCAGGCGGTGATGGGTGGATTACTTCAATACTTATTTTGCCCGCTGGTTCTAGAATCTCAGGGCAGTTTTCCTTGACAATTTCATGAAAGATGATGTCTAGGCTGTTTTTTTGATCATGGCTTTGAGGTAGTACCACAATTTTTAAATTGTCTCTCCTGCATCTATTTTTCAGGTCAGTTGTTCTTCCAATGAGATATTTCACATTCTCTTCCATTTTTTCATTCTTTTGGTTTTGTTTGGTGATTTCTTTGTTTCTCAGAAAGTCATTCGACTCCATCTGTTCCATTCTAATTTTGAGAGAACTCTTTTCTTCAGTGAGTTTTTGAACCTCTTTTTTCCATTTGGCTAATTCTGCTTTTGAAAGCATTCTTCTCCTCATTGACTTTTTGAACCTCTTTTGCCAATTGAGTGAGCCTATTTTTCAAGGTGTTATTTTCTTCAGCATTTTCTTGGGTCTCCTTTAGCAGGGTACTGATCTGTTTTTCATGCTTTTCTTGCATCTCTCTCATTTCTCTTCCCAAATTTTTCCTCCACCTGTCTAACTTGATTTTCAAAATCCTTTTTGAGCTCTTCTATGGTCTCAGCCCATTGGATATCTATTTCTGATGTTTGAGGGAGAGAGGCCTTGACTTCTATGTCTTTCCCTGATGGTAAGTATGGCTCTTCCTCATCAGAAATGAAAGACAGAAAGATCTGTTTACCAAGAAAGTAACCTTCTATGGTCTTATTTTTATTCTCTTTTCTGGGCATTTTCCCAGCCAGCTACTTGACTTCTGAGATTCCTCTCCACCCTCACCTAGATCCTCCCAGCCAGTGCTTGGGGTCTGAGATTCAAATGCTGCTCCCCAGCCTCAGGGCTTTCAGTGGAGGGCGCAGCTGCTATTCAACGTGAGCTTAAGTTTTGGTGCTCAGGTAGGGGCAGGGCCGCATCCCAGGCTCAGTTCCCTCAGGGGGTTTATGTGGAGACCTTTAGCAATGGAGTGGAGCTCCTGTCTCCTCTGGGAGTCCCTGGCTTCTGCTACCTCTGCCGCTGCCTCCTGAAGGGGCCTGAGTTATGGAGACACCCCGCTCCCTTCTTGGTTAGCCCAGAAGTCTCTGTCACTGACCTGTAGTGCCCGTGGGTGGAGGGACCTTCACAGCCGCCAGAGATTCTGTCCCTGAAGCCTGCTCGAATCTGCTCCTCTCGAGGCTACACCAAGGCGGTGCAGGACTGGGCTCTGTTGTCCAGTGTGCGATGGATCTTTGGTGGCCATCTTTCAAAGCTCTCTCGAATGGAAATCTCCACCGCTTTGTTACAGCGTGGCATGCACTGCTCCAGAATTTGTGGGGAGTTCTCTTTACAAGAAATTTAAGGGCTGTGGGTTTGGAGCTAGCATATGTGAGTCTTTCTACTCCGTCATCTTGGCTCCTCCCCTACCGAAGTTAATTTTGGGAAAGTATTTATGAGGTGAATTTAAAACTCATCAGTGAGACTCAAATTTCTAAAGAATTCCTTTCAGCTTAAGTTTTATTCAAAAGTTAACTGGACTCTTAAATGGATTTTAGCTACCTATTATTCATAGTATTAATAAAATAAAATGGAAAAAAATGCTCCCTGCAGACGTCAAAGAGACCAGAAAAAGTATTCTCCAGATTTTGGTATCATTTATGTTAGTTTCCCCAATTAGTAATGTTACTTTTTCTTAGAAAGTAAAGCATTAGAAGAAGAAATGGGACAGTTGAAAGCAAAAGAGCACTAATATCCGAAAGTAAACAAGACATTCAACACCTTATCAAACTGAAATCTTTGACTCATTTCCAAGAAATGTAACCCTCAAATAAATAAATGAATAATTTCAAAAAAACTTAGGCTATTCACAAACAACAACAAAAAATTATTACAAAATCCTTATGCTCAATAAGAGAGTTTTACAAGAAGAAAGATTTAAATTGTGCTTCAAATTCTTGACAAATGTGATTCATTTTTACTTTCTTTAGACAGATGTGTTATATATTATAAATGATTTTACTCTTCAGATAATGTTTTCCTCCTGGACACTATTATTATAGAGTTGGAGTAGAACATATATCCTATACAGAATAAACTTTCCTTTCTTCTTAAGACCTCATCAAAAATTATTGGCCAGCACACAAAAAGGTAGGTAATAACTTTAACTGTCTAATGAGTCCTCAGCAAGGTATCTTTTCATTCAATTCATTAATATTCAGGAATAGATACATTTACAAGTCCTTCCAATTCTCAATTTGCAAATCACAGTCTGAAGCTAAAATTTCCAGAGGGCAAAATATGATTTATGATTCCAGCTTAGTGCTGGGTCACTAATTCTTTATAAATCAACTCAGATATGTGTCTGGAGATTTTGAAAAAAAAATTTCCAAAGAAAATAGAAAACCTTACCATTTAACTGTGAATTTTACTTAAAAGTTCATTATGTTATTTAAGAAACTGCATGAAAGTTATTTGATATTAACAAGTAAATCTTTTTCTCGAAATGGATTTCCTGCTCATGTTCTGAACCTCATTCCTGGTAAGCTTTATGCCTTCATAATCCCTTCTTTTCAATTCTACTTGTTTTGCCGGGAATCTAAGAGCTTATTGCATCAAAATAAATAGTCCATAGAAATAAATGAAACTGAGTAAAGTTTTAGCCAATTTAAAGTTATATAATACTACAGCACAGGGAGATGATCCAATATAATTTTCATGGGAAGAATAATTTTCTGCTTTTGATAATTAGTTTGAAATGCATTATTTAAAGACTCATCCAAATCAAAATCCTGTTTTTAAACCAATGACTTGAAATCACTTATAAAAATACTCATTAATAGCTAACCTGAGGACTTGGAAAGATATTCCCATGAGGTACTTTCATGAGCTGTATAAGAGTTTCCATTTGTTACACTCATCATGTTCAGTAGTTTTAGTTTTTCTTTTTCAGACAATCTTGTTGCTTCCTCTTCATTCCTAAAAAAAGGATGCTTAGGGTCAGAACACAATTACAGTGATATTAGTACCAAGAACATGCTGCCTTTCACACATACAACATGAATGAAAGAAAAGATTAACTAACATAAAAACAGAAAAAAAATGCTTAGACAAAAAAAAATCTGTGGATATAAAGTTAGAGGCTTTCTCATGTAAAATGAAGGAAGTTAGAGGGAAGAGTTGTTTTTGTTTTGTTTTGTTTTGTTTTTTTAAGAAGCCCTCATGTTAGAGAGGGAAAAAGTAAAAAAAATAAACATTGTTTTGTCCCCGTCTCCCATCATGTGGTACTTATTACTTATATAATACTGGGGAAGTTGCTTTACCTGAATCTCAGGTTCTCCATCTATAAAAGAAGAATAATGTCTCTGTGAGATTTCATAGAATTATTGTAAGAATAAAGCAACAGTATTTGTCATCTTTACCTCTTCATATTTTTTTTCAATAGCACTTTGGTGTCTCCATAATAATCGTTACAGGAAGCTAGCACATGCATGTGCATGTGTGTGTGCATGTGTGTGTACATGTGTGTGTGTGTGTGTAAACTTTAAGTTTTGTAAAGTGGGTTATAAGTATTTCATTTTGTCCTTACAACATGGTGAGTAGGTGGTAGGTGTTATTATCATGCATATTTTACAGATGAAGTTACTGAGTCAAAAAAAAGCTAGGTGACCTTCCCAGGGTCACATAGGCATTAAATGTCTGAGGCAGAATTTGAACTCAGATCTTCCTGTCTCCCTATCCAGTGCTCTTATCCATACATCACTTAGTTATCTCTATCATATTTTTCATCTATCATATTCTGAGTTATAATACTTAGGCAACTGGGATCTCTTGGAACACTTCCTCACAATATGTGCTCAGAATTTTTAGTAAATAATTGAATTGTACAGAAACTCATTGTTGGTCCCTGGGATTTTAGTGATGATTAAGGACAACTGAACAAGAAAAACCACTCGCTCCATAAGCAATGAAAAGGCATGAAGATAAAGGCTTCATCTCTCTTTTGAATGTGTTGCTTTGGGACTCTTCTAGTGAAAGGGGGAATGTTTATACTGCCCCCACCATGCCTTAGTGGCAATAATGACTAAAAGTTTTAACAAATGGGAGTAATAACATTTCCTTGCCTACTTAAGCCTGAGTCAAGGTTTTATTCTTTGGTCTCTTTTTAAATTTTGTTTCTCCTGCACATAGTTCTGTGGCCAGCAACTAGTGATGCCAAGTTGGGTACTTCTAACCTTTGGGATTGCTTTTTGAGTTTCAGAATTCATTTCTTTCTGAGTGAGGGCCAAATGTATAGAAGGAGATGCTTTCTGAAACATCAATGCTTAAGGAAAAAGAATATCACCATTCATTAACCATATCATCCTGAACCTTAAGAGACTGAACTGACTATCAGGAAATTTGGATTATATGTTTATAAAGGGCATAAAAAAGTGAAAGTGAAATATTTGCTCAGCAGGACCATGAAGTGCCTTTATATTTTTTGGAAATTACAAGGATAATACTGAGTTTTAAGTTACTGTATTTGATAATGCACATTTATGTAGCTTTTTTATTTATTTTATACATTTTGTGTAGAAGAGAAGTGAAATAGATGTTTTATACCTGATTTTTTTCTTTGTTGTTCATTGTATCATTTTTTTTTTTCTGTAAGAGATCTTGTTTACCGATCTTGAGAAGACCAGGTATGAACCATACCTAAGCCTTGTTGTAGAGGTTTTCCCTGAATTTATACTCATGGTATGGATCATGATAAGCCAAAATATATGTTAAAATTCATATTACTTGACTTTATTTGAGGGTAAGCCTTCCCCCGAATGCATAAGAAACTAGGACCAATCAACAAACATTCGTTAAGCAACTTATATTGCCAGGTACTGTGTTAAAACCTAGAGTGGAAGAGCCATTGTGGGTGAAGGCCTCTTAGGTCACAGGTTACACCTACTTATCTGGAAGTTTTTGTTTTTGTTTTTTCTGCCATAATTCTCCCCTTTAGAGCAGGAACACTATGTTTTCTTTTCTTCTTTACATCCCTAACACTTTTCAAGATGATGCGCACAAACCATTGCTTAAATGTTGGTTGAACTGAATTAAATTAATATATTATCCCAATTATAATCTAACATTATTGTTGTTTCATTACTGTAAGGATTTTTGTTTGACAGAATTCAGCTAGATACATATCTCTATTTTACCACTGTTCTTTGTGTTTAATGTTTGGTAGACCACTGAACAGGTTAGATTAAAAAATTGGTTTTTGCCACTAAGTAAAACTCATGAAATTCAAGTTCATCTTTAAACTCATGGAATATATTTTGGGGCAACACTGGTAGCAGACTTTTCTCTGTATCAAACGTAGTTTGGCATTTATTTGATTTCAGTATGATCACTTCTAGAAAATGTTTTTCTTAACTTTTTGTGAATCAAAATGATGATGAGGAGGTAGAGGATGATGATGATGAAAGTATCTAGTTTTCCTTTAAAGCTCACTCTCATCATTGCTTAAGTCCAAATTCAGGATATTGGAGCCTTGCTGGCAGGAAGAGAAGGAAAAGACATTTGAGGAACTGACTCTAAGTAACTTTTATTTAGTCCAACTCTGATTTAAACCCCTAAATCTCTAAATAAAGCAGGAAATAGTCAAAGTAGGATTTCTGCAACTTGGAAAGCCCTCAAGGGCTTCTAAAGTGAACTTCAAAGGCCATTCCAAGTATAAAATAGTGAAAATTATATACCTTTTTCATGGAGCCAACTGTGATTTCTTATGGACTGAAGTCATCATCTCAGTTCCTGGTTACTGTTCTTTAATAGTTGGAAAAGTAAACAAAAGGAGAGAGAAAAATTAACATTCTGATCAATGCTGAAACAGAAAAACAAATTTGTTCAGATCATTTTCCTCAAAGAAAATAATTATTTATTTGCATTACATTTAAAACAACAATAGCAATTATAATTTGCAGCTCAATGTGTTGGTCTTTGTTTTTTAAATCTCCTCTTATTGCTACTGTCAAAAGTGGCTATAATCTCATGCAGATGAGATATTGATCTGTTGCCTATGTTCACAGAGCAGCCAAAGGGGAATCACATTACCAGCTACAAACTCCATCAATCATGGTCTCCTTAATAATAGCACTTAAACGATCTTTCTTGGCATTAATTTATATTGCATCTATGGCTGGCTTCCAGCCCTCACATAAAAAAAAAAAAAAAAAAAAAAAAACAACTTCCCTTTTGAAGGGATAAGTTTGAGGCTTCCGTAGATAATTTAAATGAAAAATGGTGTTTATCTATAGCAATTAGTATATTTTAAATTTATTAGCTTGATTTAACCCAATTATTTTAACATAGATTAATAAGAATGGAGAAAAATGATGCTTTCATTTGCTTACATATAGCAAAGTTACTCTCCTAGGTCTCAGATTTACAGATGACAGGGACAAAGTAATGTGAAAGTCAACTAGGAAAAGATCACCAATTGAAGCAGAGTGAGAGGAAGATCTAAAAATTAATATGTATCCCAGGGACTCACATTCTATCCTTATAACAATTTTTAAAAACTAAAAATTTAGAGGTAAAAATAGAGAAAGAAGTGATGATGGAGATATTTCGAGATAGAAAAAGAAAATGAGTCAAGGATGCATAATGAAAAAAATAAGAACAAAACATTTCACGAGACACCCTGGAAGCTTTTCTTTCAGTTATTTTTTACTTTTGTGTTCTACAATCCATATTCATCTTTATCACATTATATGCAGCCATGAAAGAAAAAACTCAATGTACCAGAGGTCTGGGACATGGAGACTGGGTGTAAAATAAACATAAGATAATGAGGGCTTAGGAACTCTCTGTCTCTTAATTTCATCATCTTTATTTCTGTATCTCTATACGGAAAATATAAATATTGATAACATATTTATATTATATTTTATACCCTATTCTTATTATAATTATTCTCATATTTATGACAACTTGGAATTGACAGATAAAAGCCATTTATGTTATGTAAGTTATATGTCGATCCCTCCATAGAAAATATAGAAAATCGAGGCTGAGCAGTTAATTTACTTGTCCCCAACACAGAGATAACAAGTAGGGAAGATAGGAAGTATGTTGCCTAACTTCAAGTTTAATAATCTTCCCACTATATGAGATGAGACTGGTTCTTTAATCATTCAAGCATCTCATTTGATACTAAAAGAGTTCCATGAGCAAGATAATAAAAGAAAATTGTATCTGGTGAGGCACAGGACTATAGAAAGAAGAAGTGGAAAGATCGGTGAGACAAAAGTAAGGTAAAAAAGAATAACAGCTAAAGAAAACAGTAAGTTCTGAAGGCTTAAATAGTTTGTCTTACACTACATAGTTAATAGAAGAAACAGGATTAAACCAAGAGATGTTCTTTAAAAAAACCCATATGTGGTTTCCATGTATATTAGGCAGAGTTAAAATGGAGAGGTGACAAATAGAATGGACTTATATCAAGGTACTTTAAATATTTTTAAAACTAATCTTCATATATATTAATGGATTATTAGATTGGAAGGGTTCATAAATATCAGTCACAACCAAACTTATCTTGGAAGCCAGAGAGGCAAAATACATATTCCAGGGTGATATAATTAGTAGCAAGGGTAGTACTTTGACTCAATTCTTATGACTAATCAAGTGTCCTCTAATTATGGATATTCCCCATATTTGCCCTTGTATCCAGATACTTAAAATAATTTGTTATCTCAATGATTTGATCATTCCCTCTAACAATATAAATCCATTGATGCCTGACATAGTTTTGAAAATATAAGACTTTTCTTTCTGGGAGCATGAGACTTCAGAAAAAGAACTTTACAATTTTCTGAAGAAATCAAACCTGCTCTCCTCCTCATGTTTAGCTCCAGGACCAATTCATTTTCTATCTGCCATGTTTGTTCCACATACTCATACATATATACAAGTTTTATAGAGCATCAATCCAAGTATATTTTGAAATATGGACAATATATATCCTTTATCTACTTTGTCTTTCATGAATAGATACATAGGCCAAACTCCTTTTAGTGATTGCATAGCTTCTCCAGGAAATCTTTGTGATGTCCTTGCACTTGATATGATCAGTATGAGTCATAAACAGGAATACCTAATGTACTTTCCTATCCAGAAAGAAATTCCCCTTTAACCTGGACTCTGCACTGGTACTTCTTCATCAGAAAGAAATGTACCACCTAAATTAATTTGCTTATTCAGTTCCATACCAATCAAATTACCAGAGAATTATTATTCAGGGGTAGAAAAAATAATATCAAAATTCATCTGGAAGAACAAAAGGTCCAGAATATCAAGGGAATTAACTACAAGAAATTCTAGGGAAGGTGACCTAGCCACATCAGATCTCAAATTGTATTATAAAGCAGCAATCACAAAATCGCTAAGTACTGGTTAAGAAATAGAGGGTAAATCAGTGGAATATGTTAGGTACTCAAGACACAGTAGTTGAGGAATATAGGAGATTACTGTTTGATAAACCAAAGGACCATAGGTTCTGGAGTAAGTATTCACTGTTTGACAAAAACTGCTGGGAAAACTGGATAATAGTGTGACAGAAACTGGGCATAGAACAATGCTTGACACCATACACAAGAATGACATCCAAATGGGTAACTGATCTAGGTATAAAACTTGACACTATCAACAAATTTGGGGAGTAAGTGATAATTTAGTTATCAGATTTATGGAGTATGGAGAAATCTATGATCAAACAAGAGATAGAGAACATTATGAAGTGCAGAATGAACAATTTTGATTAGAATAAATTTTTAAAAAATTGCACAAACTAACCCAATGCAACCAAGATTAGAAGGGAAGCAGAAAACTGGGAAAGAATTTTTAGAACTAGTGTCAGTGATAAAGACCTCATTTCTAAAATATAGAGAGAATTGTGTCAAATTTTCAAGAATATAAGTCATTCCCCAACTGAGAAATGTTTAAAGAATATGAATAAGTAATTTTCAAAGGAAGAAATTAAAGCAATCTATAGTCATATGAAAAAATGCTTTAAATCACTATTTATTAGAGAGATGCAAATCGAAACAACTCTGAGGTACCATATCACACCTAACACATTGGCTAACATGACAAAAGAAGAAGATGATAAATGTCGGAGAAGATGTGGAAAAGTGGAACACTAATTCATTGTTGGTGGAGCTGTGAGCTAATCCAACCATTTGGGAGAGCAATTCAGAACTATAATCAAAGGGCTTAAAAAATGTGCATACATTTTGACCCAGTAATATGACTTCTAGGGATGTATCCCAAAGAGATCATAAAAAAGGGGAAAGGTCCTACATGTATAAAAGTATTTATAGCAGCTCCTTTTGTGGTGACCAAGGGCTTTAACTTGAGGAAATCCCAATCAATTGAGGAATGGGCTGAACAAGTGTTGGTATATGAATGTAATGGAATATTATTGAGCTATAGGAAATGAACAGTCAGACTTAAAAACCTATGAAGACTTATATGAATTGATGCTGAGTGAAATGAACGGAACTAGTAGAGCATTATACACACTAACATACCCAGTGGGGGAGTCCTTTTTCTGATAGACTATGTCCTTCACAGCAATGTAAGGACCTAAAACATTCCCAAAGGACTGTTGAAGTGAAATGCCATCCACATCCAGAGAGAGAACTTTGGAATCAGATTGAAGAATACTATTTTCTCTTATGTTATTTTTTTTGTTTTGTTTTTCTCATGGTTTCTCCTATTCTTTTTAAGTCCTCTATGAAATGTGAATAATGTGAAAATGTGTTTAATAAGAATGGATGTGTAGAACCCATATAAGATGCCGTCTCAGGGAGGAAGGGCAGAGGGAGGGGGAGAAAATTTAAGACTTATGCAAGTACTTATTGAGAGCTGAAAACTAATTAACTAAAATTAGAAAAAGAAAGAAAAGTACCTTTGATTCGAACATTTCTTCCTTTTTCATGCTTAGTGTTTATGATCAAAGGGTTTCTTAACAGATTGGTTTCTGTTTTCATAGCTTCTAAGCAATGTTGAATGATCCTTACATATGAATGAGAGACCTCTTGTGGTAAAAGAATCTAAAAGGTAGTATTTTTGTCAAATGAATCAATTTATTATTTGGTAATTGAAAAATAAAAACACAATGAAATCTTATATTTTCTTCACTTTTCAATTAATTGTAAAATTTTACCAATTCTTCCTTGTCATGAGGGCAATGGGTCTACAATGTTTAAATCCAAGTATGATGTTTCTACCATTCTTGATGTAGAAAAAAAGTTTATTGATTCTTTCACAGATGGTCCCCATTTTATTCTTTGTTTTTTTAACTTAGATAAAATTTTGCTAGAAGTGTGGTTTAACAGAGTTCTTGCTTTATAGCCAAGAAGACCTTGGTTCAAGTCTTCTGTCTGATACATGCTATCTGTGTTATGGAGGGCAAGTCACTTCACTTCCTAATGCCCTCTCTGATGCATTATCTAAGAAAAGTCAAGACTATGGATTTGTAGTAATAGAGGTAATTTATCATATTTTATTTTTCATCTTGTGTTTCATATAACAATAAAATGAGACATCTTATTATTTTTTAATAAAAGATATTTCATGATCAGTGAAGTGCAGCTCTAAATCAAATAGTACTAGAAAACTTCAATTATTTGTTTAAATAAATTGAACCAAAAATGAATACTTTCATTTGTAGCTCTATTTAAAACAGTATAATAAACTCATTGTAACAATTACTACACAGACAGAAAGAGAGAGAGAGGGAGAGAGGGGGTGGAGGGTGGGAGAGAGATTCTTTTACCTTAAAATATTGGGGCAGAAAAATTTTAAAAAGTAAAACGAAAGAATTTCATTCCACTTGAATGCCAGATTACATAAATATTAGCAACACATTTACCATTTTACAGTTTATTAAAGAAAAAAGGGTTGTCTTGTCTGGATCTGCCTCCTTGAGCAGTCATTCCATCATACTGTATACACCCTCTTCAGTCACCTAAATCTTCACTGGATTTCCTTGCCCTAAATCTCTTCAGTACCCTTAGAATCCTTTTGCTTATATGGCCACAAAGAGCTGCCTTATACCTAAGACAAATCTACTCATGTCTGAACTCCAGGGAAAATAGTGTACCTGACCTTATTCCTCAATGAGCGGAATCCTCAGTGATTCCACTCTGTTATTCATTTCCCATCCCAGTGATTTCAACCCCTCAACTTCAATTGCTTAGTCCCATTCTTCTTCCCCCACTCCCATTATTTCAATGCATTTTCCCTCAGTATCCCATTGCAAGCTATCAAAGTCTTCCACTGGACTCTTTACATAGCATCTCTACGAAGAAATTCTCAACTTTATTTGTCCTGACTTAACCTCTATTTTAAACTCTAGACTTGAATCTCCATCTCTCTGAAGATGGATACAATTCTATTTTGAATTGTACCTGTTGTACACATCCGTAATGATGTTACTGGAAAAAGAACAAAAAACAAAACAAACTTCTTAAATATCCTCCCAAACTTTTCCATTATAGTCAAGGGTACCACCACCCTCCCATTCTCCCAGGATCACTGCATAAATTTTAATCCTCTATTCGTTTCTCTCCATAGGATTTTCCAGTTCTATGATTTCTACCTCCATACCATTTCTACTATATGTCCCTTTCTCTCCTGCCATCATGCTACCATCATGATCTAGGTCCTAGTCACTTCATTCAAGTTCCTTTACAATAGTGTATTGGTGGATGAGCCTGCCACGGTTCTCTCCTCATCTCCATTCATTCCACCTACAGCTATCAAATTGATCTTCTCTGTCACCCCCATCCCATTTAAAAAACTCCAATCCTTCTCAATTACCTCCAGACAAAAAGAATAATAGAATCATGTTTTACTTTTAAAGTTTTTTTTCATTATTCTTTTAATTATTCGGCTCCTTCTTTCCTCTCCAGTCTTTTTACACCTTACCCATATGTAGGCACTGTATGGTCCAGTGACACTGAACTCTCTCTTCTGTTCATTGAACAATTTCAGCTCACTCCTGAACTCCAAGTATTTTCTTCTTATTGCACCTCTCGTCCGGAATTTTAATCCTGTTGATCTCCCTCTTTTCACTTCCAGAGCTTCCTTCAAGTCTGAGCTAAAGTATCATCAACTGCAAGAAGTCTTTCCCACTTCTCCTTAATCTTAGTTCCTTCCCTCTGAAATTATCCCCAAATGATCCTTTATGTCTTGTTTGGACATAATTATCTGACTGTTATCTCTCCCTTTAGAGCTTGAGGTTCTTTGAGTGACAGGACTTTACTTTCCTTTTTTTTGTACCCCTAGAGTCTAACCTAGTATCAGGAACATAAGAAGAATTTAATACATTCTTGTTTCCTAAGACTGGACTTAAAAAAAAACAAAAAAAACTGGACTAAAAAAAATTAACTAGGAATTCACCTTTGGTAGTTTTCTTTGGTTATGCATTCATACTTATGCAGATTGAACAAAGAAAATGTTACCCTTTAGGAAGCAAATAAGGTGCCAATTAATATACAGATGAGGCACACATAAGAGGATATAGTCAGAAGTTCATCTCACAGTCACAGCCAGTAGAAATAGCAGGGAGTTCAGAAATTAGATTCCCTCATTTTATTTGTAGTTCTGATTTGCATTCTTAAACACATTTATTCCTAAATATATTTTTTCTCCTGCATACCCAACAAATCAACCTTTGTAACAAAGAATAAAAGAAAGGACAACAAACACAATGGTTCTTCTAAACCAGCCAAGACATCAAGTCTGACACTAAATGAAACATTCCAAACTTGTAATCACCAATTTATGCAAAGAAGGAATGGCATTTTTTCAAATATTCTATGAGTTCAAGTTTTTTTTAATTTTTATACTATTCAAATTTCAATTTCTTTTTAATGTTGTTCTTTCCATTTAGTTTACTCTATTCATTGTGTATATTTGTTTTTCCTGGTACATTTAAATCTACTTTGTATCCATTCATATAACTCTTTGCATGCTTCTCTGAATTCTCAATATTTGTTGTTTCTAATCGCACAGTAATTATTTAGACATTCTTCAAGAAATGCTAGCACCTCATTATGTAAGCTTCGTCTCAGATAAATCTCTAACTTACCAAGTGAGTTAATGACAGACCTGAGACTAGATTTGGAGTCTCCTCTCATCTCTGTAGTATTTGGTTTGTGTTTTTCTTCTAATTCTTCTTGAGTGCAACATGCCTGCTTAACAGAGAAGCAAGAGAAAGAATGATTTAGAACAATTATAACATTTCTTTAAATCAAAACAATCTATTTATAAATTTATGACTCTATCTATTTATCTCCTATACTAAATTCCAGTTCACATGTTTTACTCTGGCAAAAAGGTGACCCTGGATTTGTAAAGGCTGTGGCAGGGCCATGTAATTTCTCGTAGGGGCTAAGAAATAGGTCAGTTTTCAAATATAGGACCAGGTTGTGTTATGATCTAACAACAATCAATTTTAACTTTAAAATCTTGGTCACCTGAAGTTTGACTGCAAGGTTATAGTTTTTCAACATCACTCAAGAATATAGTAAACAGGGGTGGAGTGAAGATGGCGGAGTAGAAAGACACATACATGGAGGCTGCCCCCGTACAACCAAGAAAACACCTATAGAAAGGGACTCTCAACAATTTTGGTGCATCAGAAGTGGAGAACAACAGAGTGGAGGAGATTTCCAGCCTGAAAGACCCACAGGAAACGTCAGTTGCACCGGACGTGGAGCAGAGCTTCGTGGCTAGGTGCGTGAAGCCCAGCCCAGACTTGGTCGCACATGCATGGCTCATGAACAGCCCTCAGGGACGGAATCTCCAGTTGCTGAATCCCCAGTCACGGCAGCAGAGGTTCTGCAGATCCCTCAACTCACAGATCAATGACGGGGTTTATTCAGCTGGCAAGGAGGGGGGAGAAGAGCTTTGACATCGGGCAGAAACAATTAAAGTATTGTGGAAATACAATCAGGATAACACAAGATCTAGCAGCTTCTACATTAAGGAATCGAAGGGTGTGCAATAAGATATTCTAGAAGTCAAAGGAACTAGGACTAAAACCAAGAATCACCTACCCAGCAAAACTGAGTATAATACTTCAGGGGGAAAAATGGTCTTTCAATGAAATAGAGGACTTTCAAGCATTCTTGATGCAAAGACCAAAGCTGAAAAGAAAATTTGAATTTCAAGCACAAGAATGAAAAGAAGCATGAAAAGGTAAGCAGCAAAGAGAAGTCATAAGTGGAACTGTTTACATTCCTACATGGAAAGACAATATTTGTAACTCTAGAAACTTTTTTCAGTATCTGTGTAGTTGGTGGAATTACAAACACACACACACACACACACGCAGCACAGCACAGGGTGAATTGAATAGGATGGGATGATATCTTAAAAAATGAAATTAAGTGGTGAGAGAGGAATGTATTGGGAGGAGAGAGGGAGAAATAGAATGGGGCAAATTATCTCTCATAGAAGAGGCAAATAAAAGACTTTTCAGTGGAGAGAAAAAGAGAGGAGGTGAGAAAAAAACATGAAGCTTATTCTCATCACATCGACTAAAGGAAGGAATAAAATGCACATTCATTTTGGTATGAAAGCCTATCTTACAATACATCAAAGTGGGGGAGAAGGGGATCAACAGGGTGGAGGGGATGATAGAAGGGAGGGCAGTGGCAGGAGGGAACAAGTTGAAGTCAACATTCTTAGGGACGGACACGATCAAAGGAGAGAATAGAAACAATGGGGGGCAGGATAGGATGGAGGGAATTATAATTAGTCATACACAACATGACTATTATCGAAGTCATTTGCAAAACTACACAGATATGGCCTATATTGAATTGCCTGCCTTCCCAAAGGGAATGGGTGGGGAGGGAGGGATGGGGAGAAGTTGGAACTCAAAGTTTTAGAAACAACTGTTGAGGTTTGTTCTCGCAACTAGGAAATAGAAATACAGATAATGGGGTATAGAAAGTTATCTTGCCCTACAGGAGAAAGGAGAAGATGTGGATAAGGGAAGGAAAGGATGTTAAAAGAGAGGTTAGATTGGTGATAGGGGCAATTAGAATGTTCGGCGTTTTGGAGAGGGGGGAGGGGAGAAATGGGGAGAAAATTTGGAACCCAAAATTTGGTGGAAAGGAATGTTGGAAAGTTAAATAAATTAATTAATTTAAAATAAAACAAAAAACAAAACAAAAAAGAAGATAGTAAACAGAATCCTACAAAAATTGGGATCAAAATTTATATCTGCATAAGCTCTAAATAAATTAGTATACTATGTCTGTGTACTTAGTGGTTCTTAGGAAATAAAACGAGCATTATCAAACCTGGCAAATTGTTGTATTTCCAATTCTGTTTAGTCTTTTATTCTTGTTTTCTTTTCAATTTTTAGTGAAGGTGATAACTTTTTGCTAAATAAACAAGCCATTAAATTGTCAACCAAATACATTATACTAACTTATTAATAAAAATTAGTCAGCTTTTGAATTTAAATTGGATCATTTTTATGACTAGTAAATTACTATGACAAGACTAATCTCATTCTTTTAGTCATTTAATGACATGGTACTATTTCCAAATAAAATATAATTTTAAAAGTATCTTTTAAAAATGTGTGGATGATAAAGAATGACTCTTTGGAAAGGGGGAAATGGAAAGGATGCTGAACAAAAGGTGGATGATACAAAAATGCTTTGATAAAGTTTATCTATAAAAATAAAAGAGAGAAAAGAACACAGTATCCAGAATCCTAGTTCCACTTATAATCTGTGGAGCTTTAGATAAGATATTCAACCTTTATGATGCCTCATTTCTACATCTGTAAAATGGGAATAATACTTTCACCACTTGTATTACAGTTATTGAGAACAGCATGCTTTCTAAGCATGAATAGGTATATAAATGTGAATTAGTTTTGTTATTGGTGAGGGGGTATGGACAAATCAATCATTTGAAAATCCATTAAAATCGCCTAAATAAAGAGATGGATTATCTTTTGTTCATATTTAGACATGTTCTCTCTTTTATACACAGCAAACTGAGTAGAGCATTAAAGTATTTACTGAACAACTTAGCCTCCCAAAATACCTTAACATTATAAAATTTAGAAAGCTGAGGCAAAACTCTAAATTATTCTGAATAATAAATTCATTTACATTCCCTCTATCTGTATAGATACAGGCAATTAACGTAACACTATCTGTCTGCATTATCAGTATAAAATTGAGGTGGAGTATAGTTCTATTAGGTAACCAGTATTCTCTTGCACACAGTCATCACAGGAGTATTAAAAAAGCAGATAAAAGCTTTGCAGTATCCGAGTTGAGCCCTTATTTTATGTTTACCTTTCTCATTTTAACATGTCAAAAATGGAAGAATTGTTCGTGTAGTCAACTTAAATAAAATTACATTATTAAATATAAAGCTCTCCTATGATATTGTAATGGTTGTGAGGCCTTATTTCAAATTTGAAATTATATTAAATAAATGAAGATTTTTCTCATGCCACATTTGAGACATATATGAAGTAATATTGTTCTCTCTCTAAATGAAAGCATAACAGTTTTGTTGTGCTTTTGTGAAGAAAAACATTTTGTTTTAGACTAGTTACAAGGTAATGGACAATCTGGCTTCAGGTGAACTCTTGCTTTTCAATCTCAAGTGAAACTGTCAAGTCAATCATAACATCTTATTTTTATGTAATCTGCACCATTTTGAACCACATAAAACTGAACAGTCTTTTTAAAGTTTACTTTCCCCTAAATAATAGTCTCTTTCTTACACAATGAACCAATTTGGTAATGTGAAGATCTGTCCTGTCATCATCACGCACATTTTCCATTTTCAGAAATTTCGAGGGGGTGCATGATAGAAATAGTATTGTTTGAATTCTCTTTATCTCTCTCCCTTCACTACTGAACATTTTAAGTAACATCTTATGTAGCCATTCTGCAGCAGGAAGCTTAATAGAGATGCTGTTTCCATAACAACAAATGGGGTTTGAGGAAAAATACAATGCTCAGTGGCTACTGTTCCTCACAGCAGGCAAAAGCAGTTATTCAAAATTACAAGCAGCATGACATTGAAAAAATAAATTAAAGCAAGGGGTGCTAAGAGTTCGATTCCATATTTAGTAAAAGTTTAACTCATAAATGCTTGAGGGGGCAGCTGTAGGATCCCACTATATTCTATATGCTCCTCTAGTCAAATACAGATGTGAAAATTGAGAATTGGACTAAGCTTTCATTTTTCAGGCACTAGTAAGTCATATGAGAAAGAGAAACTGCAGCAGTATAAAAGCTGGAATGCTAAATAAGCTTGCTGTCAGCCCTTGATATAGGCCTATACTTGCGTATATATAGATATATGTGTGTGTATTTGTAGGTATAAGTGTGTGGTACATAAGTATGTATATATATATATATATATATATATATGCATAGTTTCTAACATTTGATTTCATTTTTGTAAGTGATCTCAATATTCATAAGGTATTATTTCCTATGTGTAAATATCTAATATGAATTCAATTCAACAAGATTTTGTTCATTAGTGTTAGGCATTGAGATTCAAAGATGAAAACCTAAAATTTATTCCACTTTAATAAGTATGCAAATACCAGTGGGTTAGAGAAATACATACATAGGTACAGAGAAACAAGAAGATGGGATGTGGTATATCATTCCATGGTACATCAAGTAGAGCAAGTTGGTGGGAAGGAACAATATAGACAGTATGTGATAGAGAGTGATGTCAAATTAACCTGGAAGACAGATTGTAGTCAGATTGTGAAGGACTTTAAATAACAGAAAAAAAAAATTATTCTACAAGTTTAAAAATACCAAAGAAGCTTCTGGAAGACAGAATTAGCATAGTCAGGAATGTTCTTTTATCAATATGTCAGCATTATAGGTTATAAAGGCATGAAGTATGGTGGTTGTTGCATGACCTCAGACATTACTTATGTTGAAGTGATAGAATATGCAAAATTGATAATAGCTAGATGAGCCTATGTAAACACTCTCTCACACCTGGTTCAGTTACACAGTTCTACTAAGCATAAGGCTTAACTACATCCTGTCCAAGTTAAAATCAATTACCAACTCTCCTGCAAGCTTGCCAATGTTGCACAGTTAAAATTTCACTTTCCTCATCTTGATCACTTCTTTGCTTCAAGCCCTGTGCAGTAGTTTGGAAAAGCCTCCTAATTAAATGGTTAAAGGGAGAACTCCCTTTGATATTGGTTCACAATCATTAACCCACTATTGTTCTAATAATACTGTGACAGGTGTCTCAGGAGGTGTTTTGTCTGAAAACCCTTTGGAAACCCTATGCACACCTGAGCCCCTAGAAGGTCTTTGCCTTAAACCAGAATGTGTCCCCCCCGTACTGCACATTGAAGCTATTGCCTTTTTTTGTTACCCTGTGGGACAGTTGAGAAAAGGGAGAACACATGTGACTATCTCTGAGAGAATCTCTGTACATCTGACTTCACCTTCAATATTGTTCTTGGCTATGAGTATGAAAAAACCATTCTGACTTATGGTATTGTTGCCATGAGATGTTTACCAATCCTGCACTTTAATGTGTATAAAGGATAAGGCCAAATAAAGAGGTCAAGATGATGCCTAGGCTAAAAACCTAAGTTATTGGAAAAAGTGATGATCCCTGACCAGAAATAAGAAGTTAGGGGAAAAAAGAGGAATTGTGGAGAAAAGATAACGATGTGTACTTTCTGTAACACCTATGGGATGTGAAAGTAAAGGTGTAATGTAGGCAGTAGAAAATATAATTCTGTCAATGAGAATCAATAAGGCCTGGAAATATAGACCTGGAAGTCATCTGCATCAGTTTTCTTGTTGAATGTATATGAACAGAAAAGATCACTCAGAGCATAAACAGTTATGATATTCAAAGCCAAACTGCAAAAGGATGAGAAATGAATGGGAAATGAGATGTGGAGGGCAAGGGTTTGAGTATGAAAAGGAGACATAGGATCATAACTTTCAGGGACAGTAACATCAAGTAATTTCTAATGAGCAAAGGCTGGTTAGTTTTGAAAAGAACATGGAAGGAGCTAGTAGATAAAGAAATTAGAGAGAGAGATGGAGGGAAGATGACTAAAGGGCAAGGTTCCATAGGAGATGGGACAGGATGTGATTGAGTCCAAGTAAAAAATTAATACTGATATTGGCCAGAAAGCAAAGGAGGATGGCATGGAAGAAAGATTTTTGTAAGATAACTAGTGTTTATTAATGTGCCAGACACTAGGAATACAAATATAAGCAGAAAAGAAAGGTAGCCTCTGTCCTCAAAGTTTATATTCTACATTCTAACAGAAAAGGTAACACATAAAGTGGAGTTGAAAAGATAGGAATTATTTTGGGAGGTGGCTTTCATGTGGGGACATGGTGTTAAATTCAAGAAAGTCAGAACTGGAATAAGAATGAAGGTTGGATAGTCTACTCCCTTACCAAAATAGAGGCTCCAGGAACAATTCACCAATGGCAGAAGAAGGATGACAAGATGGAAGGATCTTCAGGATAAGAAGGTCACAAAGGTGAATGGGTGCTCCTGAGAGAGGAAGCTCCAGGTGCATAGGGAATTTCCAGGTTAAGTTGACAACTGAGGTAAAGTGGCAAAATTTTCAGAGTCAGAAGATAAAGGGTCAGGAAGAGAATGGGTACTGAAGAGCTTTGCGGTAAAGAATAGAAGAGCAAAAAAGGAGTTTAAACTGTCTTTTTGGTTTGCGGTAAAGCATGGAACAAGATTTGCTGCTGAAGAAGGGATAAGTGTAGGTGGCATTGTTTGGTTGGGAAAAAATTATAATACAATAATAATATTTATAAATTCATGTCTAATTTTGAAGCACCTAGATAAGAAGTTTAATCAGACTGATGTCCATTTTATATTTTTATTTGTTTCATATGTTCCCATGGCAAAAGAATTAATCATCTTGTGGTCTAGTGGAATTGGATAGGTTGGTCTTCAGACAGTATATGCATATTCTATAAGACCGACCTTCTTCAAAGCCACTCATACCTGTGCTCTGCTGCCATATTTATCCACTACCAAGGGCTAATTATAATTATCCCCTAATAGAAGGTCTATAATACATTAGAGTAGTAACTTTGTGGAAAATAAATAGTCTTACATTTATGTAGTACCTTATTTTTACAAACTATTTTAAGTTTTCTATGTGAGGTAAGTAGTGTGCTATTTTATCCATTTTACCAATGAGAAAACTGATGTTCAGAGAATATGATTTTTGGCAATAGACACATAACTAGTAACTATTGGAGATGATTCTGGAAAATAAGGATCTGGACTACAAGATCAGTGTTCTCTCTGCCATAACAAAATTCCTCTCCAACATTCAGCATTCTGTAAGCTGCTACAAATGATTCAGAAGAAATACATAAGTTGGATCCTTTCCTTCAAGAAAGATGCAAGATTTTTGGCAAAATAAGACACACACTTTGAAGCAGGTAACTAATCCTCCAAATGAGAAACACAAGCAGACAATCTCTCAGTATCCAGGAAAATTCAGACTTGGTGAGTCCAATTCAACAAATCAGGATGGTAGTTCTGATTTCTAAATTTCTGTCCTAAACAAAGAAGAGTCTGGGGAAAATAAGAAACTGATTTCACATTTCTAATCAGAATGTTTCCTCTCATGCGGTCTTTACCAACACAGCTCTGTGGGATAATGCTATCAACAACAGTACTCCAAGTCAGAGTGTATGTAGCAAGCAGCTTAGCTGATTTTGGAAGTAATTTTGATGTGAATGTTAGATATAAATTAAAGGGGGCAAAAACAATCACTGCTCAGAGGTATATATAAATATATATATATGTATATATATATATACACACATATATATATATACACATATATGTATATGTGTGTATGTGCACACATATATGTATGTACATGTATATATAAATATAAAATTGTATTTATGTATATATACATATACATGCATTCACACACACATATATATGTGTGTATATATATATAATATATATATATATATATACATATATATATATGTGTGTATATATATATAATATATATATATATATACATATATATATATATATATGCTAATAACCCCTTGTTAGGGAATATACCTGAAATGCGTGTTTTTCTTTTTTCAGTTGTTGCTGGTGTTACTGGCCAATTGTTTAACATATAGCCTGTTCACAAACTTTCTGGACTTACATGACAACTGTAAAGTTTCAATAAAGTTCACAAGAACAAACTAAAACTATAAATTCTCAAAGTACAGTTTAATCTATGTGATATAAATCCTGCCAGATCAGTTCTGTCATATTATTTGTAATGAGCAGGTGTCCACTCCCTGATGATGAGGAAGAGGATCTCTGCTTCTTCTTTGCATCATCTTCACTGGGAAGTGCCATGTGTCTCATTTAAGAACCAAACTGTTGTATATTCAAAAACTATCAAAGTGTGCATAGCTCTGAAAACAAGCTCAGTATGGAGGTTTCATAATTGCACTAGAGCATATAATTAGGCAATTAGAGCTATTAAAAGTTGACAAAGCACCAAGCCCTGATGAATTATATCCCTGAATCCTGAGAGGAGGCGAAAAGGGGAATAAGTAAGCTTGGAAAAGATTGGCAATAACTTGCTGAAGAGGAAAGTTGTCTACAGGACACAAGGTGTGAGGGATGACTCATATGCTGAAGCATCATTTTTCATGAAAGGATTAGGGGAGGATACGACAGAGACGTGAAAGTCTCACTTCGGTCACATTCATAATATTGAACATATTAACAAAGATAAATTAACTTGACACAATGTGTAACAACAAAAACCTGAAATGAAAATAAAGCATTAGGACTTTTAATTTAATTCCTGGAAAAAGTAACTGAATATTTTACTCAATACACATTTATAACTTAACCTAATAGCAAGGAGCATAATAAAGAAAAGGGTGTATTAAGATGTGTTCATT
Source organism: Bettongia penicillata ogilbyi (assembly GCA_023548195.1). Taxonomy (NCBI): domain Eukaryota; kingdom Metazoa; phylum Chordata; class Mammalia; order Diprotodontia; family Potoroidae; genus Bettongia; species Bettongia penicillata. The sequence goes on along the minus strand of JAJHZJ010000156.1, from coordinate 3,348,009 downwards.
CAAAACGTGCAGAAAACTCACAAAATAAAAACAGTGCTTCAAGTGAAGAGTACAGCATAAAGGAGAGATAAGCTATACTGATACCTACCTCCTTAATCAGATTATAAATTCACAATAAGCTTCAATGGTCTGAAAGGATTATAGTTGGGTGTTTTTTGTTGTTTGTTTTATAGAAGCGCAACCAATAGGATTGCTGGCATGCATATAAGACAGATGAAGAAGAATAGGGTGCTTCTGTCTGAAAATCTGAAGGAAAGTACTTGGGAGCTGACAGATGTTGCATACTTTCTAAAGTTGACAAGTGTGTAAAGTAATGAGACTGGGGACTGAAAACAATTATAGGAGCTTCAGACTCAAAAGCAATGTAATCAGAGATGTAGACCAGGAAAACACTTGGAGTTAATGCATTCGGAAATTTTGGAGGAAGTGAAAGAACCAAGATCTGAGGGTAGAGAGGTACAAAGGTGATTTTTATCGATTGAGAAGTCTCACTTGAACCACCACAGGATCCTCTTCTATGACAGCTCTTGGAGGGGAAAAATATTACTTGCATAAAATGATATTAATCAAAATCAGCACTTTACAAAAACAAGGAAAGGAAGAAAGAAATCGAAACCACAAGTGATTTTACAATTCTCAAACATTGCACAGCATGCCAAAATAACGGGAAAGAGGAATACTGAAGCAACAGGGTATGAACTAACCTTAAAAATCAAAGTAAAGAGTGAAACCTGGAGAATAATTCAAAAAAAGAGTAAGAAATATTCCCAACTGAGTGGATGTGAGAAGGAGGGAGAGTGAGCCATAAATCTAAAAGAAAATAGTAAGAGTCTGTTGTGAGGAAGATGCCATAGATGATTTTTAATCTTTTAATTTTTAATCTTTTAAATTTTTTAATCTTTTAAATTTTAATCTTTTTAATTTAATCCTAAATTTCAAGATATCAATGATGTATTTCTAAAGGTATGCGGCTGTGTCACCTGCCCTGTGCTCAGATGGAAGGAGAAGAAGTTTGGAAGTCACCAATATAGAGTTTGTGGCTTAAAAGTGGGAAAAAATATGAAGATAGTAGAAATGTTTACAAAGGTTACATCTTATGTGTAATGGACGTATTTAATTCTTTTCAAGTCAATGAATTATAATTGAGTAATTACTATGCGCTAAGGGCATGGGGACTACAAAGATTATTAAAATCAGGTCCCTGATCTAAGGAAGTTCTGGTAAAGGAGATAAGTACAAACATGAGTACAATGCAAATAAGAGCATGAAAGGGTTTAACAAACACACAACATGATTTGAAATTTAAGAGAAATGAGGAGTTGCTTCTGATTGGGGGATCAGGGAAGGCTTCACAGAGGAAATAACCCTGAAGTTTAGCCTTGTAAGGATGGGTTGTGTTTCTATTAACAGGTAAGATGCAACTGAGAAAGCATATTTTGAGTGTATAGAACTGTATGAGTAGAGACATAGAAACAAGAAAAGATGAAGTGAGTTTCAGAGACTGAACACTAGAATTTCTCTGTAGCATAGAGTATGTAAAGAAGAGTGTGAGGGATAAATGAAAGTACTCGCAAATACATGAACATTTAAAGGAAATTTACTAAGATCCATATCAGACAGATTATGTAACAAGGATAGTGTGGCACTTAGCTTCTCTACGTGCATATGTCCTACCTATCCCCACATCCTGTTAGCTGAATAGGGGGTAATGATTTGAACAGTTATCTGACATCCACCAAGTTGAAGGAACCCCTCAAATCCAAGTGAATGGGAGTTGTTTCACCTTAGGTGATCCAGAAGGAGGGTCAAGTTACAAAGGAACGAATCAAATTCCAGGGACAATTTTCTTGCCTTTTATGGCAAACTTACTCATTTTTCAACTTATTTTGTGACTTTTAAAGTTGACTCTGCTCCTAGTTCACAAACGGTACTATATAAAGCTTCTGTCACTGGTCATTGACTTTCTACAAAGGGCTTCAGATGCTTGTGGCTTGTCCACTGCTCTGGAGGTGGCCCAACCTAGTCACACCCATTTACCAGGGGCTCTGGGCTCCTAATTTGTCTTCTGCACTAAGGCTGGAAACCTTACTGTTACCCTGCTGCGTCACTGGCCTGCTGAGCCAGGACCAAGGAGTCCTGGTTGCTGATCTGTGCTGTGACTAAAAGCTTCTGGCTGGCTTGTCAGGGCACTGTCTGCAGGGGGCTGAGTGCCCTTTATACACAAGTGAGATAGACTTTTCCTGAAGTTTTCATGTTATTTTAAGTTGAAAAATTGTTTCGCTCCATCTTTTTGTGAGTTCTATTGCTCCAAAGTCCATTTGGAGACTTCACTTAACATTGTTTCAAAGGGTAACTGGGAAGATCTCAGGGAACTTCCTAGCTTTTCTCTGCCATATTGCCCCCCAATTCTCTTTTTAGGGAAAACTAATGCCTATTCTGGGGAAATGGGGGAACTCAGGTTCTTTTACAGCAGTAACATAAGTTGAAGTTCAACAGTCATGTCTGAGTCATGGAACGTCACCCTAAGGTATTAATAGGCAATAGGGAGCCATTGATGATTTTTCAGGAGGGGAATACAATGATTCACATTAAGTTTTTTCACCCAGTTAAATTTTTATTGTGTAAGATTAGGTTTTATTTGTTTACTTTTTGAAACTTAAGCATCCTTAGATAGACTATGATACCAAGCTTCTAAAATAACATAGATAGTAGAATTTGAATTTACGAAGTTTAGATGAGAAAGTTAGCCTATATTCTAGTAGAAAGATGTAGCACATACAAAGGTAAGTATAATACAAAATAATACACAATTTAAATGCATTAGAATAGGTGAAAAAATGGAAATGTGTCTGCAAGAAGAAAAAAATGATCTTATTAATCAACTGTATAGGAGATGTTAAAATGAAAGTACTTGATGGCACAAAGAACAAAGAAATTACATTAAGTATGTATATTTGGAGGGAAGGGGTAGAAAAAATATAATAAACAAAACTTTCCTTAAAGAACCACGAAAGTATATGGAAAAATATTAGAGTCTAAGTAACATAAATGTTATCAGACTGCCGTAATTCAAAGAACAAAAGAAACTTGAAAAGGGCAAAACTGAAAAAAAATATAAGACTGAAAAATGAGAGTGGAAAATAATTTTATCTACAATTGCAATGTGATATTCAACCACAAAGTCCATTGTTTCACAGAAGAAACATTCTTGTCCATAATTGCAAGACAGGCAAAGGTACATTCAGCTCCAGGCAACTTATTACCAGGAGTACAAGGGAGTCTGGCACTGAGAACAAGAATGATTAAGGGGACTTGAAAAATTATCTGCTGAGAAATTTAAAGGAAATAAATATGTAGAACCTGGCTGTTTAGGAATGACTAAAGTAGAGTGATGACAAGTCTTTATAAACATTGTAAGTATGTAATAAACAGGAAAAATGTAAACTAGAAGGAGTCTGTGAGCTGAGTAGCAAATGGAAAACATTTATTCTCATTTCCTTTTTAATTTCCAAAAAGATTCCTATTGCTTTAGCCTCTGTATGCACATCAAAATCAAATACATGAGTAAATAGAACAGGAGACGAGAATACTTCCAATTCACCCTTGGCCATTTCATTTTTTTCCCCATTGGCCATTTCCAACTCAGAATGCACAGGTCTTAGAAATGGTCATTTGGCAATAGACAAAATATTTTGGCAGATATGGACTTCAATTTTGGGTGATTGAAGAAATGTGTAATGGAAAAGTTGTAAGACTACAATCTCCCAAGAAAACTGGAGAAGATGTCAATAAAAATGTTGAGGCATCACTGAATATTAGAAATAGAGTCTCTGAGTCATCTACGGTGAGGGAGTGAAATACCAATAATCAATAATATCAAAAATAATTCCTTCATCCCAACTGTGTTGTAGTCTAATCTAGGGCAACTGACTTTTTCCCATTCCCCTAACTATGACTGTCCTAAAAGGATCTCAATGCACAATAGTTTTTACTCCCTCCCTCCCTCCCTCCCTCCCTCTCTCCCTCCCTCCTTCCCTTCCTTCCTCCCTTCCTTCCTTCCTTCCTTCCTTCCTTCCTTCCTTCCTTCCTTCCTTCCTTCCTTCCTTCCTTCCTTCCTTCCTTCCTTTCTTCCTCCCTCCCCTCCCTCCCTTGCTTCCTTCTTTCTTTTCTTCCTTCCTTCCTTCCTTCCTTCCTTCCTTCCTTCCTTCCTTCCTACCTTCCTTCCTTCCTTTCTTCCTTCCTTCCTCCCTCTCTCCTTTATTCTTCCTGACAAAAGGAAGAGTGGAAAAGATTTAAGATCTTTAATACCTAATAACATGTCTCTTGATCTGTCCGCATTTCCATCATTGTAGGGATAATATGGTGATAATATTTGTAAGGATGCTGCCAGGATAAATTGTTTGTATACATATTTGGATATATGTACATGTATACGTAAATGTATATCTCTCATATATGTGCATTTGTGTGAATACATATTGATACACCCACATGTATGTTTATGTGTATATACACTTGTTTAATCATTAAAAAATATATTAGAGATATTTTAAAAGGAATTTTTGTTTTTACCAAATACTTTAAAAATGAAGTCAGGGATTGACTTGAATAATCTGAAGTGCTGATTGTAGAAAATACCAATACTTAAAAGTTTAAAAATGCATTATAATCAAGATTTATTACTTAAACTCAAATAATTCCCTAAGTTATTTTTCAGATGCCTCTCTATTAAATTGCTAAATGAAGTAATATGAAATATGAAGATCTAAGCTTTTTTGTCCACCTCTAAAATTAAAGACCTGCTCATTTCTAAAATACATAGAAAAATGACTGAAATTTATAAGAGTCATAGTCATTCCCCAATTGATAAATGGTCACCAGATATGAACAGGTGGTTTTCAGATGAAGAAATTAAAGCAAAACCTCTAAATAACTATTTCCTAGAGAAATGCAAACTAAAACAACTCTAAGGTTCTAGCTCATGTCTGTACTGTTGGTTAATATGTCAAAAAAGAAAAAAAAAATGATAAATGTTAAAGAAGTCTGAAAACTGGAATGCTAATGTTAGTGGGGTGATGAACTGATCCAATCATTCTGGAGAGCAATTTGGAGCTGTACATACCCTTTGATCCAGACATATCACTACTAGCTCTGTATCCCAAAAAGAGATCATAAAAATGGGGAACGAACCCATATATGGAAAAATATTTTATAGAGTGTTTTTGTGGTGGCCAAGAATTGTACACTGCCCATCGTTTGGGGAATGAATGAACAAGTTGTGGTATATGAATGCAATGGAATATGATTGTACTTTAAGAAATAATGAGTAGGTATATTTCAGAAAAATCTAGAAACACCTGCACAAACTGATGCTGAGTGAAGTGACCAGAAATAGAAGAATATTTTACACAACAATAGCAGCATTGTGTGATAATTATCTGTGATGGACTTAACTCTTCTCAGAAATACAATGATAAAGACAATGCCAAAAGAGTCATGATGGAAAATGCTAACCACATCCAGAGAAAGGACTATTGAGTCTAAATATAGATTGAAGCATGCTATTTGAATTTCTTCGTGTATTTTTTTTCTCATGGTTTTCCCCTTTTGTTTTGATTCTTATTCACAAAATGACTAATGTGGAAATATGTTTAACATGATTGTACATGTACATAAGATTGTTTGAGGTCTTGAGGAAGGGTGGAGAAAGAGAGGCTGAAAAATTTGGAACTCAAAATTTTACAAAAATGAATGTTGAAAACTATCCTTACATTAATTTGAAAAAATACTATTAAGGAGGAGGAAAATGTGAGGCATGGACTATTTAAATTCTGTCAGGCTATAAGTTTCAAAGACAATACTGATAGGAGAATTTGTTCATGGTGTCATTTCTTTAAAAGTAATCCGAATAAAAAATGCTCATGCCTCAAGTAATTATTAATTTCATATAAAGAATAAATTGGGCATATCATGAGAATATAACTAATAGAAAAATCCAATTCTACATAACATTAAAGATGGATCTCAATCCATTTTAATACTATGCCATGAAGACACAAATTTTGTTATCTAATCAGGAGAAAGGGGAAGAAGTGAATATATCTTTACAAAGCCCCTAATACGTGCGAGGCACTGGGCTTAAGTGTTTTTTAAAAATATTTTCTCATTTGATTCTCACAACAACCGTTGGTTATATGTACTATTTTTATTCCCAATTTGCAGTTGAGGAAACTGAAGCAAAAAGAGGTTAAATAACTTGCTTCACAGCTAGTAAATATCTTAGGATAGATTTGAATTTGGGTCTTTCTTGTTCTAAGAGCAGGTCTCTATTCAATGCGCCACCAGGAGTTTCTCCAAAGTAAATTGTCTTGAAAAATACAAATATATAGAATACTCTCATAAATCGTTTAGGAAAGTGTTGCAAATCTGACTCAAATGGTTCAGGTTTCAGATTGGAATGAAAGGCACTGCAACATCTGTATCATTTTTTTAAAACATCAAACCACCCCTGTCCTAGGAAATGATAAAGTCTTCAAGGGGCATATATTTTATTAATGAACTAGACATTTAGGGGCTTGTGGTGTGGGATTATACTATTACCCAAAATGTATAATGTAAGTTTTTGGCAGAGTGTTTGAAAACAGAAGAACAATACAAGGCTGGCAACAGCTTTGAATGAGGGAAGAGCTACCAGAAAGCAAGTTGGTGGCTGTTTTCTGTCCCCGGCAGAGGGCTAGACAATAGAAGCAAGGAGAAAGCTCTTCCTAGCAAAGTAAGTTTCTGTTTAGAGTCTTTCTTGCACCACAGAATTTTGCCTTTCTGGGTTCAGTTTATGACCATGAAAAAATATCACTGAAGTTGTACTTTCGTGTGTGTGTGTGTGTGTGTGTGTGTGTGTGTGTGTATCTGAGAAAGCAAGCAAGTTTTTCTCCTTTTAAATTATAAATTCTAGGTAGGTGGGGGTAATAGTAGTAGTAGTAGTAGTAGTAGTAGTAGTAGTAGTAGTAGTAGTAGTAGTAGTAGTAGTAGTAGTAGTAGTAGTAGTAGTAGGTGTAGTAGTAGTATTTTAACCTCCTCTGTGGTTTCACATGGAGAATTAATCCTGAAATTTCCTACTCCCTCTTATGGGTTACATGCTGTTTTTCTATAAAATTGATTCTTGACTCTTCTATGTAATCTAATGATAATTTATTTATTTTTAATACTAAGGGGTGTTAAAACAGCTAATTAACTCCTACCTTCTTTGTGTTTGAGATAAAATTAAGGTACTTGAAATTGTTGAGTAAAAGGGTAAATTATATTATAGAGTTTTTGGATAGACAATAGAAGGAGAAGCTGGGGAAATGGTCTTTCTCTTCTTGAAACTCCCCTCAGCATGAAACTTCTGCTCTAAGATACCAGTAGAATGCATAACTAATTCATCAGGATAGCTAAACAGTCCACTTGCCCTTCAGGTGGGTGCTAGAATGTTATATTTACTTCCGGCATCTCAAATCTAAATCTTAAGACTCTTTATATTGTTCTGAGATGGGCATGAACAACATTGTCACAAAATCTGTGATTGATTCAAGGAAATATACAGGATCTGTTTGCCTTTTGGTTACAAGAAGTGTTCTTACTCAACCAAGGTAATTACAGACAGGTTTTTCTTTATTTCAGTGGACTTATCTCTACTTAAAGAAATTTTTATGTTATATGAACTTGCCCTAGGACATAAGAGAGGGATGGCCTGTGGAAGGAGTGGACCCACTCAGAATTCAAGGACAGATGTTGGGGCGAGGAAGCTGGGCCAGAGAAGCAAATATGCAGGAGCCAGGGCCAGCCACATGGAGGTCTGGCTAGATTCGAGGAGAAGAACATGAGACAGGGCCTACATATTGGAGTCCTTACACAGACACAGACAGGAGAGGACAGGCAATAGTCAGGGCTGGGAACAGAGAGGCAAAACCAACTAGGGAGGGATAGAACATGGACACACAGACGCTAGTTCTGGATATGTGGGCAGGTGGTAGAGCAGGGCAAAAATTTCCCCTTTTAGTATTAAGGATTTCAAGGTAAGCCTGAATCTGTGGCTGGATGGTGGCGGCAGTCATTGCAGGATCTGTTCATCTGCTTTCACTTGGACAGTTTCTTTCTCTTTTCTTCTGCCTCTTCCACCCATGGTAGGAGAGAGAGAGAGAGAGAGAGAGAGAGAGAGAGAGAGAGAGAGAGAGAGAGAAACACATCATACAATAAAGTTAACATGGGTTTTTTTCTTAACTTTTGAATGCAGATTTCTTTCAGAATTCTTTATGTAAATAGAATTTTCATAACGTAAATTTACCAAGTGAGAACTGTCTGTACTGTTAAGTGGATAGGATGATCGATTGAACTCTCCCTTTATATTGAGATGAGTTCTTCTTTAGAGTTCTTCTGTAGTTTTCTGCAGATTTGCCTTTAACTAGGACCTCAGTATGTTGAGGGCTTCAAAGAAATTTTACATTTCATAGACCACAAAAGTAGGAACTCTCAGGCTCTCGGGAATGATAAGCTGATTTTATTTTATTTTTTCAACATTCCAATATATCTCCTTGTAGTAGAGAAACTAAGATGGGATGCCTGGCTATTCAATATTCAAATGCACATTCTCATAAGTCTCCTAGGAGCAGAGAATCTAACATTCAATAGCATTCAACACTCCAATAAGTCTCCTAGCAGGGAATCCAAAATGGAGTTCTGGGTTATTCACTTCGCCTCTGACTCAGTAAGTCAGTCTTTTGTTTTCCTTATGAGGCATCCAAGATAGCAAGAACATACCAATGGAACTGTCTTCTTCTGTCCTAAAGCCTGAGATGACTTTGAATGGTATGTCCTATGAAGATTTTCACTCTTTTCCTTAGAGGAGAGGAGCAGGGGAATGAGAAATACCTACCCAGAGAGTGGGCTAGTACAGCAATACCGATTTTCTAAGAAGATAACTAATATAATTGGGAGGCAGGAAAATAAAAACCATCACAAGACAGAAATGAGAAGGAAAGTGAAGCAGTTAAGCAATGATTATTGAGGGGAAATACAATACAAAGAGACTTTTAGGGAGAATGTACACAGAGCAGTCCACTGTGTTCCTGGATAGAATTTAGCAGTAGAGTCTCAACAAAGACTACACTGTTCAACTTTCAATGACCTCCCAAACACCTAACAAAATGTCAACACCATTCATTCAGCACAGTACTTATAATACAAACTATGCCAAAATTATGGTCTCTGCTGGGGATCCTGTATTATTTTTGTTGGTGGACATGGAGATGACTATTAAACCCTCTGCTTCCACCCATACAAATTTATATCAGCTAAACAAACAATAGTTGACTACTTTTGACAATCACTTTCTGGACATATGGTTCATAAAGACACGTTCACATATGTATCTTTTTGCTCAATGTTCATTGATAATTTTCTTTCTATTACCCCCAGAATCAGCAAGGACCACTTTGTAATATGTAGCCATCAAATGTAGCACCACAACCAGAGTCTCAAAGGCCAGAGGGTAAAAGATTTTCCTATTAGGTCATCTGATCAGCACATCTGGATTGCTATTCCCTATTTTCAAGGATGGTCCTTCTGATCCAGTCCTCTCAATGATTCACAAATGTCACAGACTAAGCCTAACCTAGGTAGGTCCTGTAAGGAATAAAGTTTTCTGGAGGAACGACAAGGATTCAGGAGGTAGATGAGGCAAGCTCATTTGTTCTACTTTTCTTGCATGAAGAAGGTGTGCTACCTGAAAAGCAGCACACCCCAAAAGCAAAACAAGTGGTTTAAATCCCTGTCCCAAAATGCGAAGTCCCTCCCTCATTGCCTCATTGGCTTAGTACTTTGAGAGGTACAACTTTCCCATATGCCTACTTCATGTTACCTCCTTTCATATGTTGTCCCTCCCTCCACATACATTGCATGTGCATGTAAATGAACTTTAGTTCCTCCCAGAGAGGAGAAGTTCATTTTTATTACCCATGCATGCTTGAAGCCAAGCTAACCACTTACCCAGTCCCAACATCAAACCTGATTGAGACTGTTTTCTAGTGACTGGTTTCTTGTTTTTCCCCTTATTCTGAGAGTTGTTTTTTGCACAGAAGCATGAAAGAAAAACCCTTTTCTTCATCTGTGTGGAAAAAATAATCTTTATATCTCACAGTTCCATTGTTCAGTTCCAAGTTGAGAATGAAATGAGTCCCTAAATTATTATTTAACAGTTGAAAAAAATGCAAGTTTACTTAGCCATAATATAAAAAGGATATATTCAGCAAAGACACAGCACAGATTCACTTTGACTCAGCCTCTGCATTGGAGACACAAGGGATCTAGTTACAAAAATATTTCAAGCCTGAAGGAAGAAATCCTTACTCCTCATGCACTAGTTTTTGTATTTAAACCACTAGGAAGTTATATCAATTAGACCTTGAAGACAATTTCACTGACTTTTTTGATGGGGATTTTTTTTTTCTTTTATAAAGCAATCTAGCCTAGGCTACATAGCAGGGGCTCTATTACATGTTACTCCTACCACAGGAGACATTCCTGTTTCTATGAAAGTGTGAAAATGAGCAGATTTTTGGTGCAGTATTTTGACAATAACTTGATGCTCATGTTTAAATAAATGCTACCTCAAAAAACATAATTAACAGTCCACTTACCTAAAATCTATCAAAAAATAAATATTGTCTTCCCATAGCCAAGTTAATAAATGATTATTAAATGATTTTACAGTGATCCCGATTTCCACTGAAGTCACTTTACCCTGTCACTTAGCTTTTATGTTGAGAAGATGAATATTTCACCAAACATTGAATCCTTTCAATGGCAATGTAAATGGGTTATTATTTTGAGTTCAAATGAATATAAGAGCTATCTCTTTTTGGCTTATTCCATGACAGAATATATTTCTTTAGGTGGAGGAGGAAGTAAACCTTCTCAGTTTCCCCTTTATATAAACATAAACTATGAGGCCAGGAAAACCATGGACTCCACTATGAGCAAACTTGTTCCTTACTTATACAAAAGGTAATATGTTCTACGAAAACTCTTTTGCTGTTTGTTGTAAGTTGCTGTGTTCTGCAAAGCACAGGAATGAGAATCATCTCTTCCTGCAACATGTTGTGGAAAGGTACAGGCCTGAGAAATAAGCCAAAGGACAAAACAAATTTCCAAAATTTCCAGAGGAAAGGAATGGAATATAAAATGAAATTCTTTGCAAATAGTGACTATATATATATATATATATATGTATACATATGTGTATACATATACATATACACACATACATATAAATGTGTATGTATGCATGTATATGTAGTCACACACACAAACATATAAACATAAATACACATATATAAATGTCTACATATATACATATGCATATATGTGCATTCATGTGTATATATGCATGCATGCACATGTACATGTATGCATACACATATACCTACATATATATATATATTTACTCATTCATTCAAAGAAAGTAAAGTGCAATTGTACAGTTTTGCCTTTATTCTCCAATACATTTCCACATAGACCTTTTAAAACAAAACAAGCAAAAATTTTAAAAATATCTACACAATGTTCTTTTTTATTACTTTGTTTTGTATCTAGTATTTTATTTTCCCCCAGTTACATGTAAAAACAATTGCTAACATTCTTTTTTAAAACTTTTGAGTTCCAAATTCTCTCCCTTTCTATCTGCCCTCCACACATTGAGAAGACAAGCAATTTTACATAGGTTATACATGTATAGTCCTGCAAAATATTTCCATAATAGTCATATTGTGAAAGAAACACTCAAGAAAAATAAGGTAAAAAAAAAAAGCCACCATTATTTCTTTCTCTGATATGGATATAATTTTTCATTCTAAGTTCTTCAGAGTTCTCTTGGATCATTCTGCTGCTGAGAATAGTTAAGGAATTCACAGCTGATCCTCTTACAGTGTTGCTGTTACGTTGTACACTACATTTCATTTTGCATCAGTTCATCCGAGTCTCTTAAAAACTCTGTTCAAATCATGCTTTCTTCAGAACGTCTATCAGTCATCCAGAACCATCCCCTAAGACAACCTTCCATTTATGCTGCATGTATTTTGTATGTACATAATTATTTTCATTCTATTTTCAAAGTAGAATGTGAGTTCCATAAGAGCAGGGACTGCACTTCTCCATTTCTTTGTATCCCCAACACTTTGGGCATAGTAAGAACATAATAACTGCTTTTGAATGACTGTCATCCACATATCTGAAAGATATCTTAAGTTCAATGAACACATGTTTAACGAGTGCTCACTAACTGCCAGTACTAAAGATGAGAGAGAGAGAGAGAGAGAGAGAGAGAGAGAGAGAGAGAGAGAGAGAGAGAGAAACAGAGACAGAGACAGAGAAATGTGACATAGCAAGGAGGCCAGTGTTGTTGAATTGAGTACCTAGGATCCCCGATGGGAGAGTGATGTATAAGAATACTGGACAGCAAGGGAGGGGTTAGGTTATGAAAAGACTTTAAAAGTTGGATACAGGATTTTATAATGGATCCTGGAATTGACAGACACTATTGTTGACAGATGAGTAAAGATGGATGGGGGTGGAAATAGACATGAGGGAAACCAAAGATAATAACCAACAAGCTATTACAATATTCCAAATATAATATTCAAAATCTATGTCTTGTGTCTATTTGGAGCTTATTTTAGTAGGTAGCGTGAGAGATGGTTCAAATTTAATTTTTTGAAGACTGTTTTGACTTTTTTTTGGTAGATCAAATGACATATTATTTGTAAAGTACTTAGAACAGTACCTGGTGCATAGATACTTATTTATTTCCCTTATTTCACCTACCTAACCCCAATTAAATCTGTACTACTATGTTTGATTTCATCTGCGTTTGAAGTGCTTAATCTCTTCTGCAGATGGACTTTTCCATTTTTAAATTCAGTACCAAATTGATTTAAGTAACACTAGTTTTTAATATGTGGAGATCTGGGGCCCTCCAACACCAATGCACCTATGGCAGTCATGAATATACCTGCGTAATTCCGAATCATGTAATACCACAGACTCTCCACATGGAAGACAGAACCAAAACATTTATTCAGACACCAGAAAGCCAAATCCATCATAGTAACCAGAATCTATACACAATAACAATGGAGAAAACAACACCATCCCCAGGCCTTCCCCCTGTTGGGCTTCACACAAACAAACAGGCCCTCTTAAACAAAATTGCACAAAACCATTCATGCTACCCAGGAGCCTGTATCCTGTCTAGCTCTGACTGCTCTCAGGAAAAACTTCCTCTCAACTCTGCTCTATCTCCTCCTCTTTCTGTTCCACTCATTCAACAAACTGCTCCCTCTACAGGCTCCATGTGACTCAGACTCATGTGACCCGGAAAAGTCAGATAGGCCTATTAATGAATATGAAAAATCTCCCCATTTAAATTACCTTTACAGACTCCAAGGCAACTTTCCTCCCACTATTTTTTTTGTTGCTTTTGAGTTTCTTGGTCTTTTGTTTCTTCAGGTAATTGTGTGTGTGTGTGTGTGTGTGTGTGTGTGTGTGTGTGTGTTTGTAGTTCTGGAAAAAATCTTTTGGTTATTTAGTTGGAATACCACCGAATCAAAGCATTAATGTATTGGAATGACCCAACCATGCACAACTATTAGTCCTCAACTTATTTTTTTTATTATTTCTATAAAAGAGAGTTTTGCAGTTGTGTTCACATAATTTGTATGTGTACACCATGGTATGTGAATTTCAAACCATTTTACATATTCTGTAGTTAACAAGAAATAAATTTATTTTATTATATTCTACCACTGGGTTTTTCTGGTAATGAAAAGAAAGGCTGATAATTTTTATAGATTTATTTTTGCCATAATAGTTTCCAAAGCTTATAAATTTGCATTTAATTTTAATTTATAGGATTACCTAAACGGATCATGTAACCTACAAAAATGATTAATTTCATGTCATCTGCCTGTTCTTGTTTTCCTGATTTCTTTTTCTTGTGTTATCGCATTATCACACATTTCTAGAAACATATAAAATAATGATGACAATAGACATTTTTGTCTCAAGTCTAATCTTATTATAAAAAGACTAAGATTTCCCCTTACAGAGCTGTTAATCCATTTAAAAATAATCTAAATATATATTTTTACATATTAAGGCATTTATTTGTAATATTTTAATGAAAATGGTATATTTTATCAAAAACATTTTTATGCATATCTTGATACAATTTTCAATTTTGTGTATGTTTTTAATGTGATCTATATTTTTCTTAACATTGAAGCATCCCTGGATTTCTGATTTCAACCCAACTTGGTCAACACAATGCTTAATCTTTTAAAATAAGTTGTGATAGAGTCTTTGCTAAGAAATCTCATAAACAACTTGAACTGAATATCCTATGCACATCACAAATTATGCATCTGTATCTATATTCAATCTAATCTACATCTAATATGTGTATATAAATACACACATACCTATACATTTATGTAAAAATAAATGTATGTGTAGTTCCATATATACGCACATTTATTATACTACTATAAAATGTGTATATGTATGTACATTATATCCAATTATTATGTTATTTAGATGGACTTAAATCCATATATGCATGCATATGCATATTATATGTATTATAGTTATTTACATACTGTTTCTCCCATTAGTATATGAGCTCCTTGAAAAGTTAGCCTGGTTTTTTCTTTTCTTTATATCCTTAGCACAGTACGTGGATAGTTAATAAATATTCCTAGTTTCCTATTTTAACATTATTGTTTCATTTGTAATCATTAGAAGTATTTATCAATCAATTTTTTTCTCTGTTTATCTGTATGTCTTCAGGTGTGAGGAAAACCATTGTCCTATATAAGAAGTTTGGTATAATTTTTGGGAAACACTTTGTGTAGTATCATAACTAATTGTTCTTTAAAAAGGGACACAATTTGCTTATACAATGATAAATTCATGGTGTCTTGACACCCACTTTCCAATCTTGGCAGTTTTGTTGTTGTTCTTGTGGTTATTTGTTTTATTTTGTCTTCTTTTTCTCATGTAATTTACTTTTTTCTGAGTTTAGGCTATTTAAATTCTTCAATTTCTTGTTTCAATAATCTGGAAGTTTTTATTTGATAAGCTTTAATTCACTACATTTAAATGATCGGATTTTTAAATATATAACTGCATAAAATTTTTGTAATAAATTCTTATATATATTTTATCTACATTTCCAGTGAATTGTACTTTTAAATTTTTATTGTTTATCTCCTTAGTTTTCCTTTCTTTTTCTTTATCAGATTCTTTTGTCCATTTAATAAAATGTTTTCTATCTTTTTGTCACTTTTTATTAATGTCCCATGTAGAGCTGAGAAATATCTGTCTACCTTTTCATTCATATTTAGTAATTGCCAAAGATTAGCATATCTAACTTTAACAAATATATTCAGATCCTCTCTCTTTTGTTTCTTGTTTATATTTTGGTTACATTTGGCTAAGCCTGAAAGAAGTATATTGAGATTCTCAATTGTTTTAATTTTCTTTATGTTTTCTTTTGTAATTTGTTTTGCTATAAATCCCTAGATTTTGTGTGTTCAATGTAAACATATATATATATATATATATATATATATATAATATTGGTATCATTTCCTTATATATTGTTGCCTTAAATAAATGCATTTTCTATTATTTCTTTCTTAAGAAAAAATTTTTATGGATTATAATTATCTGTGATATTCTTGTGAAGCATTGTTCATTCTACTCTTGCCCTTTAATTTTTTTCATGAATTTGCATGATTAAAATAAATGAAATATTTTTTGACACTGCTTTCTAATCTATTATGCCCTCTCTTCTGTTTTATTTTATTTATTCCATTCACCTTTTTGTTTATGAGTGTTATGCATGTTTATAGCAATTATGTATAGGGTAGAAAGCTGGCCTTGGGGTTAGGAAGACTTGATTTCATGTTTGATTTTTCACACACAGTAGTTACATAATTCTTAGAAAATTAACACATTTGTCATTTTGACAAATCCCTAAGACTATAAATTGAAGAGAATGTGTCAATCTTCATTGACAGAGGATTTTCCTTGACTATAATATATTATATATTATTTACAGATGTATCACCCCTTCCTCTCAGTTAGTGCAAGCCACCTTAGTTCCAGTTTGAAAATTAAGATCAATCAGCTTTTTAAATGTGATTTACTTCAAATATATAAGAAGAAAGTCAGCTCAACCAGGGGAATTTCTACAGAGAATTTGTCCCAGAAAGTTCACTTCCAAATGAATAGAAGTATCCTTATGGGATGCCATCATCCCAGAAAACCTGGATTGGGTCCAACGGTAACTTCTCACTTCTCACTCCTTAGGCTATTGATGCTGGATTAAAAAAAAAAAAAAAGATGATACATAGATTTGACTCTGATTCTGCTGATTCCCATCCTCTATTCTTCAAGGTCCCTGGATTCCAGGTCACCAAAAGTCTGGATTCTTGGCTACATGGACATTTGTTTTCCTGAGTTTTGCAACTCATAAGATTAGTGCCTCCAGATGAATCTCCTTTGTTCTAAACAATAGAACAAATGTTGAAGCAATGTCCATATTCATGAGGCAACATGTCAGTCTTGATAAGGCATGGCCTAATACATCTCTCCTTATAGCATCATCTCTCATTGAACTTCATCACTCAAGAAGTGAAACCAAGAGTGGAGAGTCAATGGATGCACCCCAGTTCTCATTATATGATTGCAGATGGTCAAAGAGGTCGACATCTACCACATCGTTGGAGAAATAGAACCAATTCATAGGATCTTGATTGTTTTCAAAATCTCTCCAAGTCACTCTATTATACATCTTCACAGCTCCAGGAAGCAAGATCACCAACTTTTTCTACATAAAGAGTTGTTAGTCTTCTATTACATGAGAAATGCATTCTTGTTACTTTCTTCATTTTTTCCCAAATTTCTTTTCTTTTTTGTAATTTATTTACTCCCATTGCCATCAAATGAACTGAAAAATTAAATGTACTTTCCATTTATTGTCCTATTAATTCCCTCTGTGACCAATGGAACAATCCATTTCTGAAGGGACATCTTTCCTCTTGGAGTGTAGGCACTTGGTTGACAATTATCCCCTTCTAATTGCTCAAATGTATTTAAATTCAAGGTTTCTTTTGATTGCTGCATTTGAATTCCAATCTTTTTATTGAACTTTGATATTTTCATCAAAAATTCATGAAAATCCTATATTCCCTTAAACATTTGTCTTCCTTTATCCTGTAGGATTACAATCAGTTTTTCAGTGTAATGTATTCTTAACTGTAAAGGAAGTATTTTTCTTTTTCCTGATGAAATATTAAAGTGGACTATGATCTTACTAAAATCTTAGTACTTGAACTCATTCTTTCTGGCTTCCTGCAGTACTTTTTCTTTAACATAGAAGTTCTGAATTTTGGTTAGGATATTCTAGGGGCTTGCATAATTTTTCCTCTTTCACTATAGGGATTCTTTTAGGAGGAAGTCACTAACTTCTTTCTGATTGCAAATTGCCATGTTCATAAAATATCTGGGCAGATTTTTCTTTCTCTTCTTTTCAATGTCTTGAATAATATTATCTGGGTTGTATTTTTAGTAATATTGTCAGGAAGTCTGATGATTCTTGATTTACCTATCGCTACTCTGTTAACTTTTGTCAGTTACTTCTTGGGAAAAAAGTGTGTGTATGTATGTATGTGTGTATGTATGTATGTATGTATATATATATATATATATATTTTAAAATTGCAAATACAAATACATATGTATTTATACCTGTGTATATACGCAGGCATGCATATATATCTTACATGCTAATTATCTTATAGTTGTTGTGTGAAAAGAAACATTTCTCATTCTCTGGCCACTCTTAGGATTCTTTGTATACTCCCTATTGGTCTTTTCGAATCATTCACAATCTTGCTTCTTACCTCTTCACTCTTTTTACACTTTTCTATCTTCTACATGGTAGGACTCCTTGTAGGTCCTGACAAATGATATGCCACTTCCTGACTTTGTGCCTTGTTACTGTCCTGAAAGCTTGGAATTCCTGGACTCCCCATAACTGCTTCTTGGTTTTCCTGACTTTCTTTCAGACTTTACCTCCATTTTTATCTACCATGTAATTACTGAATTGTTGTTTTTTTTTTTTTTTTCCTAGAGAAAATGAAACCTGGGAAAAACCTACCATGAAAGGTCAACTCCCTCCCCATCTGGGGATGTCACCAGTCATCCTAACCAATATCTGTCCACTGGACTCTGATGAACCTGAAGGAAAGAGTGAGGCTGATAACTTTGCACAGAACTGCCTCCCTTAAATTCAATGCATTTGCAAGTAAATACATCACTCTTCTGAAGTCATTTGTCCTCTTTAAGAAGGAATAATGAGCAACAAATGAAAAATAAACAGCTAATCAATAACAAACCTTTCCTTCTAAAAGAGGCTTTTCTTGGTTCCTATCATTGACTAATGACTTTTTGATAATAAGAATGATGATAATAATAACACTGCTGCTGTTGCTGTTGCTGTTGCTGCTGCTGCTACTACTATGAAGTAAAACAAGAAGTTTTAAGATTTTACAAAGTGTTTTCAAAATATATTCTCACTTGATCCTCACATCAACCTTGTGAGAAAAGAGTTTTCACTATCTCCTTACCAATGAGATTACCTTCACAGGAAAAGGAAAGAGATGAAGAGCTTGGGAAACAGGTTTCCAGCATGCCTCAAAGACACTGGGCTCCTCTCACTATGCTTTCCATGTGTTCCTCTTTCCCCCATTATTAAGCATAACTTCCTTATTTGTAAAGCATTTACAGGCTGCTGGCACATAGTAGATGCCATACAAATTCTTGTTTTTCTTTTTATTATGATCTGTATTAATTATTGACATCATATAATACCAGAGCGTTTATGGAAAGACTTAACTACACAGAAAACTGTTAGAGGCTTCTCTGTGACCAAAGCAATGCAATCAGTCTTTACTGAAGTTACTTTCTGTTGCATCTTCTTTGGACATTGAAACCTATACATCAGCAGTCTTCTATAACTTTAATATACTATATATGAGTATATAATATACTATAAATTATATATATGAGTACACAAAATATATATACTATACACATACTATACTCATAATATATATATATACTTTATGGAAGGTCTCCTCATAAACCCCCTGAGGGAACTTAGATCCGTGAGGTGGACTTGCCCCTACACAATCAGCTGAACTTAATCTTATACTGAATAGCAGCCCTGCCCACACCTGATCACCTGACTTCAATCTTATATGGAATAGCGGCTCTACTTCAGCCAAAAGGCCTGAGGCTGGGAAGCAGCATTTGAATCTCAGACCCAAGCACTAGCTGAGAAGACCTGGAGGTGAGGTGGGTGTGGAAAGGAATCTCAGAAGTCAAGGAACTGGCTGGGAAAATGCCCAGAAAAGGGAAAAAAAATAAGACCACAGAAGGTTACTATCTTGGTGAGCAGATACCTCCTCCCTTCCCTACTAATGAGGAGAAACAATGCTTACCATCAGGGAAAGACATAGAAGTCAAGGCTTATGTATCCAAAACATAAAAAATAGATATTCAATGGTCTCAGGCCATGGAAGAGCTCAAAAAGAATTTTGAAAATCAACTTAGAGAGGGGAAAGAAAAACTGGGAAGAGAAATGAGAGAGATGCAAGAAAAGCATGAAAAGCAGGTCAATACCTTGCTAAAGGAGACCCAAAAAATTGCTGAAGAAAATAACACCTTGAAAAATAGGCTCACTCAAGTGGCAAAAGAGGTTCGAAAATCCAATGAGGAGAAGAATGCTTTAAAAAGCAGAATTAGCCAAATGGAAAAGGAGGTTCAAAATCTCACTGAAGAAAATAGTTCTTCCAAAATTAGAGTGGAAGAGATGGAGAGTAAAGACTTTATGAGAAACCAAGAAATCACAAAACAAAACCAAAAGAATGAATAAATGTAATATAATGTGAAATATCTCATTGGAAAAACAACTGACATGGAAAATTGATCCAGGAGAGACAATTTAAAAATTATGGGACTACCTGAAAGCCAAGATCAGAAAAAGAGCTCAGATATCATCTTTCATGACATTATCAAGGAAAACTGCCCTGATATTCTGGAACCAGAAGGCAAAATAAGTATTCAAGGAATCCGCTGATCACTGCCTGAAAGAGATCCAAAAAGAGAAACTCCTAGGAACACTGAGGCCAAATTCCAGAATTTCCAGGTCAAGGAGAAAATATTGCAAGGAGCTGAAAGAAACAATTCCAGTATTGTGGAAATACAATCAGGATAACCCAAGATCTAGCAGCTTCTACATTAAGCGATCGAAGGGTATGGAATAGGATATTCCAGAAGTCAAAGGAATGAGAACTAAAATCAAGAATCAGCTACCTAGAAAAACTGAGTATAATTCTTCAGGGGAAAGTATGGTCTTTCAACGAAATAGAGGACTTTCAAGAATTCTTGATGAAAAGATTGGAGCTGAAAAGAAAATTTGACTTTCAAACACAAGAATGAGAATAAGCATGAAAAAGTAAACAGCAAAGAGAAGTCATAAGGACTTACCAAAGTTGAACTGTTTACATTCCTACATGGAAAGACAGTATTTGTAACTCTTGAAACTTTTCAATATCTGGGTGGTTGGTGGGATCATACATACACACACACACGTATGTGCATGCACGCACACATACACACGTGCACGCACACAAAGAGTCAGAGAGCGCAGAGTGAATTGAGTAGGATGGGATCATGTATTAAAAAAAAATAAAGGTAAACGGTGAGAGAGAAAGGTATTGGGAGGAGAGAGGGAAAAATGGAATGGGGGAAATTATCTCTCATAGAAAAGGCAGGCAGGAGACTTTTTAGTGGAGGGAAAAAGAGGAGAGCTGAGAGAAAAACATAAAGTTTACTCTCATCACGTTTGACTAAAGGAAGGAATAAAATGCACACTCATTTTGGTAAGAAAACCTATCTTACAGTAAAGAAAAGTGGGAGAGAAGGGGATAAGCTGGGAGGGAGTGATGATGGAATGGCGGGCAATGGGAGGAGGGAGCAATTTGAAATCAACACTCTTGGGGAGGGACAGGAACAAAAGAGAGAATAGAAGCAATGCGGGGCAGGATAAGATGGAGAGAAGTATATTTAGTGTTACACAACACGACTATTATGGAAGTCATTTGCAAAACTACACAGATAGGGCCTATATTGAATTTCCTGCCTTCCCAAAGGGAATGGGCGGGGAGGGAGGGATGGGGAGAAGTTGGAACTCAAAGTTTTAGGAAGAACTGTCGAGTATTGTTCTTGCTAGTAGGATATAAGAAATATAGGTAATGAGGAATAGAAAGTTATCTGGCCCTACAGTACAAAAGAGAAGATGGGGACAAGGGAAGGAAGGGATGATAGAAGAGAGGGCAGATTGGTGATAGGGGAAATTAGAATATTTAGTGTAGTGGGGTGAAGGAAGCAGACAAATGAGGAGAAAATTTGGAACTGAAAATTTTGTGAAAATGAATGTAAAAATTTAATAAATATATTTATCATTAATAAAAATAAAATTAAGATGTGATAGAGTTATATATTAGGAGGAGAAACGGAGAAATGGAATGGGGCAAATTGTTTCTCATAAAAGAATCAGGAAAAAACTTTTTCAGTGGAGAAGAAAAAGGGGGAGGTAAAAGGGAAAAATGGAGATTACTCTCATCATAATCGCTTTAAGGAATGAATGACATGCTTACTGAATTTGATGTAAGAATCTGTCTTACCCTACAGTAATGCAGGGGAGAATGGTATAAGTGAGTGGGTGGTGGTGGAAGGGAGGGAAAATGGGAGGAGGGAGTAATTAGAAGCAAACACTTTTGAAGAGGGACAAGGTCAAAGAGAGAATAGAAGAAATGGAGGGCAGGACAGGATGGGAGGCAGGACAGGATGGAGGGAAATATAGTTACTCTTACACAACATGACTATTATGGAAGTGTTTGCAAAACTACACATATACAACGTATATTGAATTGCTTGCCTTCTCAGTGGGGATGGAGCAGGGGAGAGAAGTTGGGACTCAAACTTTTAGGAACTAATGTTGAGAATTGTGTGTATAACTGAGAAATAAGAAATACAGGTAATAGGGTATAGAAATCTATTTTGCCTTACAGGAAAAGAGAGAAGATGGGGAAAGGGTAAGCAATGGGTGTGATAGAAGGGCGGGCAGATTGTTAGAAGGGAAATTAGAATGCACAGTGTTTTGGGATGGGAGAGGGTAGAGATGGGGAGAAAATTTGGATCTCAAAATTTTGTGGAAATGAATGTTGAAAACTGAAAATAAACATTTTAAAAAAGGAATCCTTTGCCTTGCCAAAAATTTTAAAGTTAGATCAACACTATTTAATCATCCCCCTACTTTTTCTTTTAATTCCATGATTCGGTGCTGGCCTTTCCTGAGCAATACCCATATATTTCCTTTCCTAGCCAATACTTAGTTCAAATTTTGTTGATCCCAGTAAACCAGACCGAATACATGTAGTCATATTTATCCATAGACCCAAATTCTGGTCTATAGGTCTAAATTAAATGCTAGATATATCCTTTACAAATATAATAGTATATTCAGAGCCATAAAATAAAATAGGCATAATCATTAAACTAAAGCATTAACAATATTGTGTGTGTGTCTGTGTGTGTGTGTGTGTGTGTGTGTATATATATATATATATATAAACAGAAAAATTATGTATAACTAATAGGCAAGTATGTTTATGATAAATAAATAGCAGCAATTACCACATTTATCAATGTCTATATACCGTACTTTTCTTACATATATTCCATCTCTGTCTAGGAATGTGTTATCCCTATTTTTTGCTCCATGATCCAGAATTTAAAATCAGGTTCTTAGACGAAACGTTTTTAGTCAACTTTTCACTTCACATATTATCTTTTTATTTTATGCATCCCTTTGCCTTCAGTGGAAAACAAAGAGGAAAACACAACTTTTTAAATTTTTTTTTAATATAAATTTATTTATTTAACTTTTTACATTCATTTTCACAAAATTTTGGGTTCCAAATTTTCTCCCCTTTTATCCTCTACCCCCACCCCAATACACCAAGCATCCTATTTTTCCCTATCACCAATCTGCCCTCTCTTCTATCATCCCTCCCTTCTATTGTCTGGATCTTCCCTTTGGTCCTGTAGGACCAGATGACTTTCTATTCCCCATTAACTGTATTTCTTATTTCCTAGTAGCAAGAACAATACTAAACAGTTGTTCCTAAAACTTTGAGTTCCAACTTCTCCCCATCCCTCCCTCCCCACCCATTCCCTTTGGGAAGGCAGTTCAATATAGGCCCTATCTGTGTAGTTTAGAAGGCAATTCAATATAGGCCCTATCTGTGTAGTTTTGCAAATGACTTCGATAATAGTTGTGTTGTGTAAGACTAACCGTATTTCCCTCCATCCTATCCTGCCCTCCATTGTTTCTATTCTGCCTTTTGATCCTGTCCCTCCCCGAGTGTTGACTTCAAATTGCTCCCTCTTCCCTTTGTCCTCCCTTCCATCATTCCCCCTGCCTTGCTTATCGCCTTCTCCCCCACTTTTCTGTACTCTAAGATAGGTTTTCATACCAAAATGAGTGTGCATTTTATTCCTTTCTTTAGTCGAATGTGATGAGGGTATACTTCTTCTTTTTTTTTCTCAGCTCTCCTCTTTTTCCCTCCACCAAAATGTCTCCTGCTTGTCTCTTGAATGAGGTATAATTCACCCCATTCCGTTTCACCCTCTTTCCTCCCACCACATTTCTCTCTCACCATTTACCTTAATTTCTTTTAAGATATGGTCCCATCCTATTCAATTCACTCTGTGCTCTCTCTCTCTGTATGTGCATGTATGTGTGTATGTGTGTGTGCGCACGTGTGTGTGTGTGTGTGTGTGTGTGTGTGTGTGTGTGGTCCCACCAACTACCCAGATACTGAAAAGTTTTAAGAGTTACAAATATTGTCTTTCCATGTAGGAATGTAAACAGTTCACTTCTGGTAAGTCCCTTATGACTTCTCTTTGCTGTTTGCTTTTTCATGCTTCTTCTCATTCTTGTGTTTGAAAGTCAAATTTTCTTTTCAGCTCTGATCTTTTCATCAAGAATGCTTGAAAGTCCTCTGTTTCATTGAAAGACCATTTTTCCCCCTGAAGTATTATACTCAGTTTTGCTGGGTATGTTATTCTTGGTTTGAGTCCTAGTTCCTTTGACTTCTGGAATGTCCTATTCCATGCCCTTCAATCCCTTAATGTAGAAGCTGCTAGATCTTGTGTTTTCCTGATTGTATTTCCACAATACTGGAATTGTTTCTTTTTAGCTGCTTGCAATATTTTCTCCTTGACCTGGGAATTCTGGAATTTGACCACACTGTTCCTAGGAGTTTCTCTTTTTGGATCTCTTTCAGGAGGTGATCAGTGGATTCTTTCAATACTTATTTTGCCCTCTGGTTGTAGAATATCAGGGCAGTTTTCCTTGATAATTTCATGGAAGATTATTTCTAGGCTCTTTTTTTTGATCATGACTTTCAGGTAGTCCCATAAATTTTAAATTGTCTCTCCTGGATCAATTTTCCAGGTGAGTTGTTTTTCCAATGAGATTTTTCACATTGTCTTCCATTTTTTCATTCTTTTGATTTTGTTTTGTGATTTCTTGGTTTCTCAGAAAGTCATTAGACTGCATCTGTTCCATTCTAATTTTGAGAGAACTATTCTCTTTATTGAGCTTTTAAACGTCTTTTTGCATTTGGCTAATTCTCCTTTTGAAAGCATTCTTCCCCTTATTGGCTTTTTGAACCTCTTTTGCCAATTGAGTGAGCCTATTTTTCAAGGTGTTATTTTCTTCAACATTTTTTTGGGTCTCTTTTACCAAGGTATTGACCCGTTTTTCCTACTTTCCTTGCGTCTCTCTCATTTCTCTTCTCAGTTTTTCCTCTACCTGTCTAACTTGATTTTCAAAATACTTTTTGAGCTCTTCCATGGCCTGAGCCCACCGGACATCCACCTGGGATGTCTGGGATACAGAGACCCAACCCAACCTTGTACCCCATCAAAGTAGCTTTCTATAGTCTTATTTTTCTTCCCTTTTCTTGGCATTTTCCCAGCCAGGTACTTGACTTCTGAGATTCCAGCCCCACCCCCAACCCCAAGATCCACCCAGCTAGTGCTTGGAGTCTGAGATTCAAATGGGCTTTCCATGGCAGGCAGGCTGCTATTCAATATGAGCTTAAGTTCTGGTGCTCAGGTGGGGGCAGGGCCGCCTCTGAGGCTCACTTCCCTCAGGGGCTTTATGCAGAGACCTTCAGTAATGGAGCGGGTGGTGGCAGGGCCGGCTCCCAGGCTCAGTTTCCTCAGGGGGTTTAGCAGAGACCTTCTGTAATGGCCCTGAGCTCCTGCCTGCTGCTCCGGGAGTTCCAGGCCCCCACCCCTGCCTCTGCCACTGCTTCTGCTGCTGCCTCCCAAGGGGGCCCGAATCACGGAGTCACCCCGCTCCCCTCTCGGCCAGTGCAGACGTCTCTCTCACTGACGTGTAGCGCCTGTGAGTGGAGGGACTTTCGTGGCTGCCAGAGATTCTGTCCCTGAAGTGTGCTCGGATCTGCTCCTCTGGGGCCACGGGGCCAGGGCAGTGCAGGGGTGAACTCCGCTGTCCGGAGCACAACGGACCCCTGGGGAGGGCTCTCCAGGTCTCTCTGGAACGGAAATCTTTTCCACTGTGTTTCTGTGCACCTTGCAGTGCTCCAGAATTTGTGGGAAGTTCTTCTTGCAGGAAATATATGGGCTGTGGGTTCGGAGCTCGGAAAGCACAACTTTTATCCCTGGAGTCTTGCCAGCATTTCATATTCAACTAGGTGGTGCAGTGTACACAGTGCAGGACCTGGAGCTGAACTACCTTTCAAAGCCACACTCAGACCCTCTACTAGGTCTGCGTTAACCTCTGTTTTTCTTAGTTTCCTCAAGTGTAACATAGCAGTTATAATTGCTCCTATGTCTCATGGTTGTCATGAGAATCAAATGAAATGATAGTTGTAAAGTATTTATAATGAAATAATAGTTTTAAAGTACTCAACACAGTATATGGTGCTTAGTAAATGTGAATGTTAGTTATTACTATAATTATATTATTATTATTAAACACTAGCCTGGAATCAGGAAGAACTGAGATCAATCCTGCCCTCAGACACTTACTACCTGAGTGACTCTAGAGAAATCATTAAACCTTTGTTTGCCTCAGTTTCTTCAACTATAAAATGGGACTAATAAGAACAGCACCTAAGTCTCAGGATAGTTATGAGGATCCAATGAAATATTACTTGTACAGCACTTAGCACAGTGCTTAGTATATAATGCACCCTTAATAAATGTTTATTTTCTTCCTCCATTTTTTTTCTTTTCTTTTCACAAAATCACTTGTGCTTGCATGAATTATCAGAACTAGGTACTTACATGTTGTGATCAGTCTTGGAAAATTGTGTTATATGTTACATCAGAGGAAACAGGCTCACACTGAAATTCATCCACTATACCATATGTCTAGATCCCAGTGGGCTATACATTGACTTTGTTTTAAAATGTAATGTTATCTATATTTTATCACACGTATATATATATATCTTATAAGTTTGCTAAATATTCCCTAATTGCATTTTAATCTGCTTACTCTATCTATACTCATGAGTTTTGCTTGCAACAAGGAACCCCTGTGTCCTCTGTCTTAGCATAATGCCCAGGGAAGACAATGGATCTATGTAATTATCAACTGTTCCAACAATTGACTCAATTTCCCTGATTAGAGAATCATTAACTATTTCTACTCTTTGTATTTAAATGTTTTCTCTCCATTGTGTGATGATTTCATATCTGATATCTTCTGTGACTCTTCTATGTCTTTCCTTCCAAGGAAAGATGTTTCTTCTTCCTTGGTAGCTGCTCATTTTCAAGAAGAACATTAAATCTGATTTTAAATTCCAGTTATAATTGTTATTTTTCTTCCACTCGTTTTCTGTACAATACTCTTACATTCTCCAATATCAAGTCTTCCCTTCTCCATTTTACACCCTTCACCCTTACTCCACCCCAGAAAAGTTTCACTTACGTTTCATCTAGTCATATATCTTTGTCCCTAACAACCTAGAATATGTAATGAATTTGAATTACAGCCAAAATCATTATGCTAATTCTAATGGATCTTAAAGTCCTGTTCCCTCACAGAAATTGGGAGGGTATTAAAGCAAATTCAGGCTAAAGGCATATAATATCATCACAAACAGAAGAAACTACAATCCACAGCACTAATATCATGTTATATTTCTTCCAGGAACTTAGTGCTCTCCAATGAATAATCACCATGAAATTAGGTAGTAGGAAATTCCAGTCATTTGACTTTGGTTGGCAAATTTTAAATCTTTTTTGGATACTGACCTAATTAGAAGGAGGTGATGGTTTCAATACCAGCAGATGATGTTTTTGACTAGCAAGAAATATATTGTACCCTAGCAAGGCTGCATATTACTTGCTGTTTCTGTTCAGAGCAGAATTACTGGAATGCAACAGAGCAGGATGGAGGTGTGCTAAGAGAATAATGGAAAGGGGGACTTTGTGCTGGGCCTGACTTCACAACTACCCCATCTTTGGCTGGGTACAAAAATTTATTTCTAGATTTATAAACTATTGTGTGTGTTTTTTCTAACATTAGGAACCCTTGTGAGAACTAAAATATCAACTGCAGGAGAAGACAACCAATGATATGAAGGAGTCGAATTTCTTAGTGTTAATGTTCATCCTCACTAATTCTGAAATATGGATGAAAATCAAGAATTGTTTGCTACGATTTCTTTTAATGATTTACATCTCTTAAAGTAAGCAGCTACACAATGTTCTCTTTTTTTTTCTTCCTAAAATATATATAAAGGTAATTTATAAGTTAATTTACATGGTGCATTTTATACCTGCCCATGAAATATTAAAAATTTCAACGTTTTTATAATGAGATTATTTATGTGTACTTTAAGTGATTCAACTCTGTCTCCTTTTTAGTTCTAATACTAGACTTCTCATTTTTAGCAGTTTACCACTTCTAACAGACTTTTGGCATCAAGCCATTTCTAACCTTTCAGAATCTAATACATCTTCATCAACTCTCTCTCCCCTAGTCTCATTTTCCTTAACCACATAGGGCTAATCTTTCATTCTATTTTAAACCAGAAAAACCTGGAAGTATTGTTAGACTGGCCTCCCAGGTTGCATCACTTTTTTCTATCATGGCTTAAATGTTAAGATTTCCCACATGACATGTTTTCAACATCATGGTACTTAGAAGTCAAAATGCTCACCATAAATTTACCTACAGTATTTCTCCTGATGTAGCCCTCTCTTCTGTAGGTATGCACTTTTAAAATTTTGCAAACTCCACATGGCAGAGAAATTTCCCTAATTAACTATATTCTCCATCTCAAACTTCCCGCATCAGGGGGGAAAAAAAGATTCTTTTTTTTTTTTTTTTTTTTTGGCATGTTGCAAGAAGGTGAAACAATTTATTCCAGAACTGCTGACTTGACACAAATTTATTCTAGGACTGGAACTTTTATTGCATTGATATAGGGAACTCCTGGTGAGGAAACTCTGTCTACTAATGCAGGTTAGCACCTTCTCTGTAATTTACAATCTTAGGGAATTTCCTGGGGCTCTGAGAGTTTATTTGATTCAGCCAGGACCACGGTACTTACATGCATTTGAGATATGAGCTGAACCCAGGTATTCTTGACTCTAAAACTATCTCTCCATTGACTAGTTCTAAGGTGTTTGCTAAGGGCTTTGTAAGAAGGACTGTGGAGCCAAATGACATCATTAGAAAACTAGACACCTAAGAGTATATATTTATACTCATTTTACCTGATGAATTTTTGTTTTACCTGTTACACAACATAATATGCTTTGGTCTTGAAATAAATCCCTCTTAAGAGTCTATCGGCACGATTTTCTGCCTCTAATTTAATTGTTAGAATTTTACAGGCATAATCGACTATTATTAAACAAATCCCTATCTAGAAAGCAATGATGAGGGAAGGGAAGAACAAGGACACATTTAAGGACCAATCCACTCTTAGTAAAGTCTGAGAATTATAGCCAAAAGTAATACAACTCTATTATAAGCACGATTCTGTTTGCCTAGATAGTCATTTCTCATCCCCTACATCTACCACAGGTTTTGGCAGCAAGCTGGTATTGTGAAGATTTATGAAGACTCTTCTTCAATTCAAATGATTAACACTGAATTCTAACAGTTGAAGAGATTTTGTGATCAACTGAAACCACTTATTCCTTAAAGTAATTTAGGGATTTGTGAAGCTGATATTAATTAGATTCACTAGTCTCTGACTTTACAAAGACTATATGTACATACAATGAAAAAATGTAGCCATATAAAACATATATATATGCACATGTGTATGTATATATGTGTATGTATGAATGTGTATATATGTATAAATATATATGTATATGGGTGTGTGTATATTTGAGGGTAAGATATATATGTGTGTGTATGCATATGCATACATACACACATATATTTGAGGGTAAGGTTAATTTGTCAGCTGCATTAAGGACTAAAGCAGCTGAGAAATTAACCTTACCCCACCCTCCCACTCCCAGTGTATCACAAAGAGAGCAAAAATATCCTAATTGAGTAGGTATTAGTAAAACAACCTAAGAAAATTAGATTAGTTAAAGAATTCCCAGATTTTTTTTGTTTTTTTTTTGTTTTTTTTACTGGTCTCTACCTTTATTTTTAATAGAAAATTAAGCATTTTAAATTGTTTGCAAATGAGAAACAAATGAAAACAAGGAATTTCAATCTTTCATTGAAGAAATCTTTAAGATATAATTAAGAATGATAAACAAACTTTAAGATCTGATATTAATTGCTGCTGGGAATACTTATGCCTGAGATTTATGTGTATTTCAGTTAGCTTTTTTTTCTTTAAAACAGTCAAAGGTTAGAGTGATGCTGAGTTACACCCTGTTGGACCCAGACCTCTAAAGAAACATGCCACATGAAAACTCTTTCCTTTCATTTGAAGTGAACAAAGAATACAAAGAAGCATAATTTGAGACTGAATAATAATGTTCATGTATGTTATTTGTATGAGTAAGAAAAGAAAAAAAATCTTAAAGTCTAAGGAAAGTCTGTAGTGGGCCATCTAACAAAATGGGAAGATAATTTATTAAAATCTTGATAGATTAGGTAAAAATGGTGGATTCATTAGTCAACATATTTTACTAAACTCTTTTCATGTGTCCTCTGAAGGCATTATGAGTTTGACATAGATGATACTGGCATAAATATTTTTCTGTCATTTTTAGTCATATTGGACTTTTTGTGAATGTATTTGGAATTTTCTTGGTAGAGATAATGGAAGGATTTTCCATTTCTTTCCCCAACTATGGTCACAAAGCTAGTAAATGTATGAGGTCAGATTTGAACTCACAAAGACAAGTGTTTCTTACTCCATGTCTGGTACTATACTGTGCCACCTTGCTCTCCTATTTTTTATAGATATAGAGATATAAATACAGATTTAGACAACTTCCTCCATCTTCAGAAAAATGCAAGTATAAATTCTAGTCTGAAGGATTATGTTGATGATGACTCTGATGCCGTCATAAGGTGCTAACTCAAAAATTTAAATGTCCCCTTTTTGTTTGGACACTAAAGTCTGTATTCTAGCTATAAATTAATTACACAACATGTGCTGCTGTTGTTGTTGTTAATGTTGCTGTTTTAGGGGTGTAGGTAGTTGTGACTATTGGTTCTGGTTTTGAAAGTGATACTTTTTCAATTGTTCGGAATCTAAGCTCATCTGAAATCACTTGACACTCTGCATGATCCTGCCCGTGCCCTTACTTCCAACATAGCATTAAAGTGACACCTCAAGAAAATCAAAGTTGTTGTTTTTGAGTTTCATTGATGATGAATTTGCTGTCTCATCTGATATGTACTCCAGGATAGTTTTGTTCAAAAAATGAAGATTAAAATGCAAGGCCATTGGTTACTAAAGAGTGTAAAGCAATTAAATTTAAGAGCAGACAGACCATGACTGCCAATGTCCTAATCTCAAGATTTAGTCCCCTAGTGACATAAAGGAGACAAAAAATCAACAGAGCATAATTCTCAGCCACTGCGAGATTATCAACATTGACCTACCTCCCATCCCACCAAGAGACTATGAAAATATAAGCTACATGACAGTAGGAGTGATTATTTTTTAAATTTGTTCTGTCATTAAATTGTCCATATTTAGCACAGTATCTCACCTATATGAGAATTTAATCAATGCTTATTGATTGATGTTTAGGCTGATGATGCACTGATCCTTAGCAAAAGAACATTCATAATAATCTGCATGATGTCATTGATAATGATACTGTGGAGTACCTGCACTAGTTTGAAAATCACAAGAGACTATTGTAAGAAATAGTCATATGACAACATGAACAACAAAATGAAAAACAAAACGAAACACAGAAAAGTGAGGTATTTTATTCCGTTTGGTATCTGTGTCCCAAAATATCAAAAGGACGGAGAAAATCAAATAATATAGATCACCTAAGGGACACCCAACTGAAGACATTAATAAGAATTAATACATAAGATGAAGATTCGTGTTCAGGTATGGATACTTGTAATGGCAACAAAGTAGGATTTTTTACTATTTTTGTTTTAGTGTAATCAAGTGCCTCTGACTGAATGACATGATTAAAGAAGATCTTCCTCACCCATTAATGGGCCTGGGAAGATTTGTAGAAAGGCCCATACCTTTTGCTAATGAGGCACTGGTTTTCAGGGATGATGCACTATGGCTCTAAAAAATGTGTAAAGACTCTGAGCTGTGGTTTTACTTTGGGGCTTAATTTTTGGAAGAAGCTTTGTGTCCCAGATGAGATTCTGGGAAGCCATTTGGGAGCCCCCTTTTTTGAAAACCCAGATGTTGGTGCTTCGTTCTCTGGCAACTATTTATGTATGTAATTATCAGATAGTTGGATATGTCTCTTAATCTATGATGTATATATGGCTTATGTCAGACAGTTGGAAGCATGTTTGTTGATTTTGAGTTCAGTGTGCTGACTTTTTCCCCTTAACTAAGTGAATGATGTATGTGCTTGATTACAAAGTGATTGTTGACCTCTCAAAACTTGCCTTTCTTTTTAGAAAAGCAGATCTAAGAACTTTTGACAGCAGAGCCTCCTGTGTATGTCAAGGTGCTTGCTTTACAATATTTTGATACGTATTGGTGGAGGGTAGACCTACACTAACGAAACTACAGATAGAAATAGAAAAAGGCAACTTGACAAAATTAGGACTTTAGAAAGTTAATTTGAAATCTCAATGCATATTCTTCAGATGAGAAATGACCCTATATATAGAAAGCCTCAACCATGGTATGATTACTACTATGTGATACTGTTGCTTTCACCCCAAATCTCTTTTTTACCCATATCTGAAATGATGTTTTTGATCTCCATCAAATTTTTCTTTAGCTTAAGGCTTATTTTTTTTTAAATCCTCAAAACTTAATGTGTTCACACATTAAATGACCAAAATTTTTAACACAGATTAGTTTAACTGACCATTCAACCACTTTGGAAGGTCTTCAATAATCAGACACAATTATAGTTTTTATTTACAGTTTGGGAAGAGGTCAGATGGGGAGGAAAGGAAGGACAGAATGGTTGAAAATATTTGAACACAGCTCAGGTAGGGTTTAGTTGTCCCTTCTCTGAGAAGCACCAGGCAGCCAAAGGGGCAATATTAGAAGTTTAGACACCTGAAAAGTTTGAGATAAAGAAAGGATCATCGTTTCCATACTGTGCTGGTGCTTTGCCAATAATAACTTTGATTAACACACACACACACACACACACACACACACACACACACACACACACACACAAAACTATGCCCTGTAGAAAAATTCAGTTTTTCTTATGGTTGTTACATACATGTATATATTGTACAGTCAAAGCTAGTTGTTTAGCTCTATAATATTGTAGGCACAGAACTATAATTTATATATTTATCATAACTAATGGAATAATAACCTAATCCCCTCTCCTCTACACCCCACTGCTAAGGGAGTTGGAATTCATGTTATTAATTCAATGAAGTATATAGTAGCATTGAATTCTAGATTCATATTCTTAAAAGTTTAATCAACTTCCAACCATGTTCTCTGATTTTTTTTCAATTTGTAAAATTAGGACAAACTATGTTTCTCTTAATATTTTCAGTCTTATTAGGACACATAGGTAAATAAGCAAAACCATACATATGCACAGTGTACACACACACACACACACACACACACACACACACACCGAGGAAAATTGGATCAAGACAAAAAAATAAGTGAATAAGAAGGAAAAAAAGTAAAAAATTAGAAACGTTGTACTTTCTCACTAACTCAAATCAGCCTTCTTTCCTAGAATGTCCTAGAATCTCCATGAAGCTGGCCTCCTGCTTCCACTGAGTTTCCTTGTAGAGGCCTCTGCTATGGGGAATGACCCATTTTGCCAATGTTTCATCTGCCTCTTGGCCCTGCTTCTTCTTTTCTGGAATTCACCACAAGCACCTTTCAGATGCCTCAATTTTAGGTACCCCTTTATTTGTTGTCATTTCCTATTAGAATATAAATTCCTTGAGGGCAAAGGCTTTCTTTTCCTTTGTTTTTGTATGCTGAGCACTTAACACATTGTCGAGCACATCCTAAGTGCTTTATTATTGCTAGTTGCTTGCTTATATACACATAATCACACATATCCATGCAGGCAAATAAAAGTATTTAACATCACTAATATATCATCAAACAACTATAAATCAATAGATTACTTAGTTGGTGAAATTTTATTTCAACTTTATTTGTAATATTAGATATTATCTTTACTGAGTTAATGAAATATATTCACATCTTTCCCTCAAAGACTGTAATACTGTAAATAGATCTTCAGAAGTTTATAGTGATTAGATATCACATGGATCATAAGATAAGGAATGATTAAGGAAACCCAGAATATGATCCAATTATTTGACTGAATCCTTATGGCATTCTGCAAATGAGTATTTAGACCTTCTGGTCACAGACACAAGGAGCAATTGTTTTGAGTGTGTGTTTTGGTTAGTGAGTAGGGATCTGACTATTCCTTCTGATATACCATCATTCTGTGAGTGGCAGTACTTTTTCTCAGTTCTGAAGGAAGGAGTTTTTAAGTTTTTCTTTGTCTTTGTTATGGGATCAACTTCTGTCTCTTCCTCTGAAGGAAAATGCTTTTTTTGTTGTTTGTTTCTTTTTTCCCCTTTCATAGACTCCTGTGTAAGGTCATGCTTGAGGCACCTATCTTAGCAGTAGTAGCTCCCATATTCCTTAAATTTTCTTCTTCAAGAAACGTCTAGGACCATTTTATATCGAACATGGTCCAGATTCTTAATTCCTTGTTTTCTGGAAAGTGTAGTCATAGAAATCAATAAAATCCCTGCTATAGTTCAGAGTTTACAGTATATGAGGAAAAAATGCATCAGCAGTTAGAAATATCTATCCATTTTTCCCACTACCTCTCTGCCTCCCTCATCAAAGACATGTAGGTCATCAAAAAATGCTTTGAGAAAATAAATGAAATAGAATGAAAACAACCTCTCAAGAAACAAGTATTTGGATGAGAAAGAACAGTCTCCATTTCTTCTCTCAGTAGGATGAAACATATCTAGGAATGTTTGGAATGTTCTGTTTGGTTTCCCCAATGGTGTGAATACAGTCTAAGTGCCTCAGCTTTTGTTTCCCTGTCAGTTTGCTGAAAGTGGAATGTTAGCTTTTACTGTGGTGGTGACAAGGGTGGCAGTATAGCCCTGCCCAAAGAGCCCTGTCCTCTTCCTTCAATCTCTTTTCATGCTCCAGACTCTCAGGTCTTTATCTTCTTGGTGGTTCAAGTAATCCCTTTTATTCAGGATAGGAAAGCTTACTTGCAAATTGAATCTGATCATATCTATTCACATGAGTGTAAATTATTTAAATAGCAACCAGTGGAATGCTTTAGGCATCTCCACCTTGACCACCAAACTTCCGTCT
The DNA here is from genome assembly GCA_023548195.1 of Bettongia penicillata ogilbyi. Classification (NCBI taxonomy): domain Eukaryota; kingdom Metazoa; phylum Chordata; class Mammalia; order Diprotodontia; family Potoroidae; genus Bettongia; species Bettongia penicillata. The sequence continues at coordinate 3,312,787 of JAJHZJ010000156.1, read as the reverse complement.
CCATCATTTATCTCTTTGTCATCTTAAAGGGTGATGTGCCTACAATGCTAAAAAACTTGACCTTTATCTGCTTAATTGAATCATTGATTGCCCCTCCAGGTAATTCAACCTAAAATTGGACATCATTTAATCTGATATAGAAACAATTTCCTTATGGGTCGTATCTATGTAAAGTAATGACTAAAAAAAAGACATTATTAAACACTTAATGTACACAAAGCACTGTTTTAAGTCACAGAGATACACACAGAAAAGTAAAGAAATCTTTTTTTGGGAAGAGAATACATGTTAGTGTTTTCAGGTTAGGGTACAGAAGTGAAGCACATGGTGGTGCATCTTATATCATTTTTGCTTGGAAGGCTGTATCTCTTTATGATGTTTGCATGCCAAAATCTCTGTTGCCATTTCCCCCCTTCAGGTCTTTCTTCCGTATAGTTGCTCAGGATGCAGCATTTGCAGAAATAGTTCCCAGGTCACATTTCCATAAGGGTGACTTCCACGTATAATGACTTTGGAGATAGAGCTTGTGGGACTCTGCAGCTAAGCTGTTTATAACTGGGTGGGTAAGGAGGTGGTAGTTGAAGAAATAACAGTGGTCTGACTGATATGACACATATGCCTCTTATATATTATTCCTCTCAGAGCCTTGTTGCTTCAGCTAGTCTATTTTTCTATCCCACAGTATTGGAGTTGCTGGTTGAGATAGTCACCCTTTCTCTATTAAAATTGATGCAGTCAACAATAGCTCTGGAAGTCCATGCAAGAAGAAGGACTGAGGGTGGAGTCAAGATGGTGGAGTAGAAAGACACATGTATGCTAGCTCCGAACCCATAGCCCATGGATTTAATGTAAGAAGAGCTCCCCACAAGTTCTGGATCACTGCAGGGTGTGTAGAAACACAGTAGAAGAGATTTCCGTTCCAGAGAGCCCTGGAGAGCCGTCCCCAGGGTCCGTCAGGCTCTGGAAAGCGGAGACCACCCCAGCGCTGGCCTGGCCTGGTGGCCCCAGAGGAGCAGATCCAAGCAGGCTTCAGGGACGGAATCTCCAGCAGCCGGGAAAGTCCCTCCTCCCAGAGATGCTACAGGTCAGTGAGAGAGACGTCTGGGCTGGCCGAGAGGGGAGCGGGGTGTCTCCATGACTTGGGCCCCCTCGGGAGGAAGTGGAGGAGGCAGAGGCAGAGGCAGGAAGCGGCGGAAGGGGCGGCGGCCCCCCAGGACTCCCCGAGCAGGCAGGATCTTCATTACTGAAGGTCTCTGCATAAACCACCTGAAGGAGCTGAGACTGGGAGGTGGCCCTGTCCCCACCCACTCCATTACTGAAGGTCTCTGCATAAAGCCCCTGATGGAACTGAGCCTGGGAGACGGCCCTGCTCCCACCCCACCCCCATTACTGAAGGTCTCTGCATAAAGCCCCTGAGGGAACTGACAATGGGAGGAGGCCATGCCCCTACTCCAGCACCAGAACTTAAGCTCACATTGAATAGCAGCTGTGCCTGCCGCAGAAAGCCCATTTGAATCTCAGATCCCAAGCACTAGCTGGGCGGATATAGGCAGGGGTGGACAGGAATCTCAGAAGTCAAGTAACTGGCTGGGAAAATGCCCAGAAAAGGGAAGAAAAATAAGACTACAGAGAGCTTCTTTGAGCAGGTGCAAATGTTACTGCCTTTTAATTCTGATGACGAGGAAATATTCTTGCCACCTGGAAAAGACGTGGAGGGTGGGGTCTCTGTATCGCAGACATCCCAGGGGTATGTCTGGTGTGCTCAGGCCTTGGAAGAGCTCAAAAAGCATTTTGAAAAGCAAGTTAGACAGGTGGAGGAAAAACTGGGAAGAGAAATGAGACAGATGCAAGAAAAGTATGAAAAACAGGTCAATACCTTGGTAAAGGAGACCTAAAAAAAAATGCTGAAGAAAATAACACCTTGAAAAATAGGCTCACTCAATTGGCAAAAAAGGTTCAAAAAGCCAATGAGGACAAGAATGCTTTCAAAAGCAGAAATAGCCAAATGGAAAAAGAGGTTCAAAAGCTCACTGAAGAGAATAGTTCTCTCAAAATTAGAATGGAACAGATGGAGTCTAATGACTTTCTGAGAAACCAAGGAATCACCAAACAAAACCAAAAGAATGACAAAATGGAAGAGAATGGGAAATATCTCATGGGAAAAACAAGTGACCTCGAAAAGAGATCCAGGAGAGATAATTTAAAAATTATGGGACTACCTGAAAGTCATGATCAAAAAAAGAGCCTAGACATCATCTTCCATGAAATTATCGAGGAAAACTGCCCTGACATTCTACACCCAGAGGGCAAAATAAATATTGAAAGAATCCATCGATCACCACATGAAAGAGATCCAAAAAGAGAAACTCCTAGGAACATTGCGGCCAAATTCCAGAACTCCCAGGTCAAGGAGAAAATCTTACAAGCAGCTAGAAAGAAACAATTCCAGTATTGTGGAAATACAATCAGGATAACTCAAGATCTAGCACCTTCTACATTAAGGGATCAAAGGGCATGGAATAGGATATTCCCGAAGTCAAAGGAACTAGGACTCAAATCAAGAATCACCTACCCAGCAAAACTGAGTATAATACTTCAGGGGAAAATATGGTCTTTCAATGAAACAGAGGACTTTCAAGCATTCTTGATGAAAAGACCAGAGCTGAAAAGAAAATTTGACTTTCAAACACAAGAATGAGGAGAAGCATGAAAAAATAAACAGCAAAGAGAAGTCATAAAGGACTTGCCAAAGGTGAACTGTTTACATTCCTACATGGAAAGACAATATTTGTAACTCTTAAAACTTTTCAGTGTCTGGGTAGTTGGTGGGATCACACACACACACACATGTACACGTGTGCATGCACACACACATACACACATGCACGCACATACAGAGACAGAGAGCACAGAGTGAATTGAATAGGATGGGACCATATCTTAAAAGAAATTAAGGTAAATGGTGAGAGAGAAAGGTAGGGGCAGGAAAGAGGGTGAAATGGAATGGGGTATATTATATGTCATTTAAGAGGCAAACAGGAGACTTTTTAGTGGAGGAAAAAACTGGAGAGCTGAGAAAAAAAAAACAAGAAGTTTACCCTTATCACATTTGAGTAAAGGAAGGAATAAAATGCACATTCATTTTGGTATGAAAACCTATCTTACAGTACAGGAAAGTGGGGGTGGAGATAAGCAAGGGTGGGGCGGATGATGGAAGGGAGGGAATGGGAGGAGGGAGCAATTTGAAGTTAACACTCGGGGAGGGACAGGATCAAAAGACATAATAGAAACAATGAGGGGCAGGATAGGATGGAGTGTAATTCAGTTAGTGTTGCACAGCACGACTATTATGGAAGTCATTTGCAAAACTACACAGATAGGGCCTATATTTAATTGCCTGCCTTCCCAAAGTGAATGGGTGGGGAGGGAGGGATGGGGAGAATTTGGAACTCAGAATTTTAGGAATAACTGTTTAGTATTGTTGTTGCTACTAGGAAATAAGACATACAGTTAATGAGGAATAGAAAGTCATCTGGCCCTACAGGACAAAATAGAAGATGGGGACAAGAGAAGGGAGGGATGATAGAAGAGAGTGGAGATTGGAGATAGGGAAAATTAGGTTGCTTGGTGTATTGGGGTGGGGGGAGGGAATAAAAGGGGAGAAAATTTGGAACCCAAAATTTTGTGAAAATGAATGTAAAAGTTAAATAAATAATTTTTTATCAAAAAAATAAATAAATAATAAGATGAACTAAAATAAAAAAAAAAAAAAAGAAGGACCTGTGGTCTGGAGGGCATTGCTACACCAACGCTATCATTTGAGTTTTAGGTTGACTCCTTCAGGATGTGAAAAGAGGTGGTAGAATTTCTTCCTGAAAATACTGTGATGCTAATGTAGGCAGTCAAGAAAATAATGATGTAAAACCCACAGATCATATAAGTATGCACCACTGCTTCTGGGCATCAGAATAATAGGTGTGTTCATAATCATTTCTTTCAAGAATTGAATTCCACCAAATATAAAAAGAGAGTATTGACCATGATGATCGACTGGAATAATCATATTTTTCCACATTGTAATGTATATTAATTAATTTTCTTTAGCCATAAAATAAAAAGAGAACACTTGGAAATTTGTCAAATATTTAAAGTCATGTTATTAAATTAAAAATTCATATTTATTTTAAGATTGTTGCATTTTCATGTGTTATTGCTTCTAAACTTTCTATCTATACTTATCTATCTAACCTCTTAAGGCTTTATTACCTTGATTATATATTTATTTAAATATACGACAAAGGATTGCACAATTTGATTTGGGTTACTGCAAGTATTGCAATGGGAATCTGCAGTTGGTATATTTGAAATCTCTGTTTGAACATATACCCAGAGTTTTAATCCTTGAAAATTCTAACTTTTCTCCATTCTGCTTAATTTTAATATTTATAACTTTTTTTAACTAATGTTTTTCTATTGCCAAATGAATGAATGCACTGATTTCTTAAAAATTGCTGCTAATATTATTTGCATGAAGTAGACCACTGCATGTATTTTCTGTGGAGTCATTTAAAAAAAAAATCACTATTATAGAAGTCAAGTTGAATATATATATATATATATATATATATATATATATATATAATTTAACTCTTTGTTGTTATATAGCATTTTATTTTTTCCAATTGCAAGCAAAGACATTTTTCAACTTCATTTTTACAAGATTTTGAGTTTCAATTTCTTCTCCCTCCTTCTCTCTTATCTCCCCTCCTCAAGATGGCAAGCAATCTGATATAGCTTATACATGTGCAATCATGTAAACAAATTTCCACATTAGTCATGTTGTAGAAGAAGAACCAGAACAAAATGGAAAAGTCATAAAAAACAACAAAAAAGTGGAAATACTTTAAATCTAAAATCTATAAAAAGTGGACATTCTTCTAGAAGTTCATAAAGTTTGAAAAAATTTCTTTTGATATTCTCTTTTATCAAAATCTCATTTTCCTCTACACTTTCTGTTTCCAGCTTCAATGGAGTATAAGTGGGAAATATCAGAAGAAACAGTGATTATTATGATTTGCACTCTTCATATTTTGCATAATCAAGCATTTCAATGCACTCACACATTTTTGAATGTCTTTTGGAAGCACACATCTGAATCTTTTTTTAATATCTATCCATTACCATTGCTTTTACTGCCCCACTCACCGAGTCATCATCCATGACCCCAATTTTCAAAATGGGCCAACTAAATAACAAAGACTGGATAGCTTTCCTAATCTCTTCAAACATTTTTAAATCACATAAACAGGTGGTTCATTTGATGTTTAGAAGAGACAAATTGTGAATTACCAAATGAATACAGATCTGATTATTCAGTTACTATTGCTCACTCCAAAATTGTTAAACTTGTTGAAAACAGCCATAATGTTTAGAGACATCTGTGGAGATTTTAATCCTACAATATTTATTTCAGTAATGCCATACAAACACATATAGCTTGTGTTAATAGAAGCTAATGTTGCATATGTGGGAAAGAAAATACCATGCCAAGAAACAGAATACATATGCTTAGAATGGAAATGTTACTATATATGTGTGACACCTTTACTCCATAAGATCTTAGGAGTAAATGGAAGGAGCAAATGCCTAGGTCTGACTGCTGATTTGAAGGATCACTAAAAGTAAGATGTATTTCCTCTGCCCAGAAAATAATAATTGAAGGACACAAGGTAAAAGACTTCAGAGGGAAATGGTGGAGGTATTTAGAACTATCCTTACCGTTTCTAGAATTAAGTCCAAAATACCCCACCCTAATGGCACATTATTTAGCCATAGTGAGATACCGTTTGTCTCTTCTCAAAGAGGGCTAAAATGATACCACTATGATAAAGTCAAGTTTCAATATGTCCAACTATGGCTGATCAGGCCAATAAAAACTCAGAATATTCTACCACAGATTGGGCACAGATAGTTCGTGTGAACATTTGGGGTAGATACTCCAAATTTGTGCTTCCTACATTTCCTTTGTGCTGTTTCAATTCTGCTTTACTCATAGAACACAACACCGTTTCTGATGTGGGCACGCCATGCTGAGAGGTCCAGTGCCAGTGTTTTGGATGAAGCACAATCAAATCCAAAGTTCCTGAGAGAATCCTTGAGAGTGTTCTTGTAAATGTTCTTCTGACCACCATGTGATCACCTATCCCATGCCACTTCTCCATAAAATAGTCTTTTTGACAAGCATAACTTTTGCATTCGAACAACGTGGCCAGCCCATCAGAGCTGCAGACTCTGAAGCATAGTTTGAATTCTTTGCAGTTTAGTTTAGATATGATTCACCACTATCGATACCTATTTTACAGGACTGCCAAATTAAAAACAAAACAAAACAATACAAAACAAAACAAAACAACAGATCTTGAATCCAAGTTGCAGAGGAAATAATGCACAAGTTTCATTAATCATCATTTAAAGAAGATTCTCATTTTATTTTTAACTTCCTTTGGAGACCATACTGTAAAGTTCATACCTCTTTTTGCATTTTCAAGAGGAAGGGCTTTGATGACAAAGAAAACAGTAAAACATTTCGTTGCAGAGAAGCAATTTTCTCTATTTTGTTTACCAGATTATAGGAGAGGTTATGTGTTCATAAGCTCCAGGAAGATATGATATTATGTATTTTAAATGGTTCTTATGCAATGAACGAAGAAGTGTATGTTCTTATGGGCAGACTATAGGAACATATGCTATGGTCATATGACTATGGTTCAGTAAAATATTGCAAACTTAGAAAGAGATTTTCTCTTTTTTTCCATAAGATAGCACTAAGATTGGATAAATCAATACTAATCAGGTCATCCCTGGGTTACTAGCAATTTTTATGTCATTAACCACTTGGACAGGCTGGTGAATATTTTGGAATCCTTAAAATAATGATTTTTTAAGAAAAAATTACAAATTTTTTTCAATATAATTGGTTTCCTTTAAAATACCAGGTATCATATTTTACACATTTAAAAATATCCCAGACTACTAAAGGGATCCATGACATGATGGATGACTACTAGCTCTTCAGAAACCCTTTTGAATTCTAAAGCTTATGATTCCATCACACATTTTTCTGTTTATTTCTCTTTCATTATAGACATTGTCCTTCAAGTGTCTACAACCATCATATTTTCCCAGTGTTCTTCACTTCCGTTTTCTCTTCACAGACAGTCTACCAAGTTCCAGATCATTCCTTCATGGACTTTTATTTAGGGGTGAGAGCATGAAAGATGAGTACAGATGTTAGAGTTATCTCTCCTTGAAAATGTCCTATATCATATTTGGGGCTTTTTTAGGTTAGTGGCTACATGAAATATTAGTTATTATAAATTATAATGATAAGATATTACTTCTTTCCTTTTTTAATAGTTTTACTTATTTATTTTAGTTTTCAACATTCATTTCCATAAAATCTTGAGTTCCATTTTTTTCTCCCTATCTATTCCCTTCCCCCACCCCATAACACCTTGCATTCTGATTACCCCTTTCCTCAATGCCCCCTCACTTCTATTATACCCCACCCTTCCCTTATCCCCATCCTCTCTTTTTTCTTGTAGGGCAAGATAGATTTCTATACCCCACTACCGTATTTCTTATTTTCCTGTTATATGCAATAGCAATTCTTAACATCCATTTCTAATACTCTGAATTACAAATTCTCTCCCTCCTTCCCTTCCCACCCATCCCCACTGAGAAAATAAGCAATTCAATACAGGCTACACGTGTGTTGTTTTGCAAAAGACTTCCATAATATTCATGTTGTGTAAGACTAATTATATTGACCTTCATCCAACCTTGTACCCTACCCCCGTTTTTCCTATTCTCTCATTTGACCATGTCCCTTCTCAAAAGTGTTTACTTCTAGTTACTCCCTTTCCCATTTGCCTTCCGTTTTACCAACCCTTTGCCTCATCTGTCCCCTTCTCCTCTAATTTGTTGTAGTGTAAGATAGATTTTCATACAAAATTGAGTGAGGATGTTATTCCCTCCTTAAGCCATATGTGAAGAGAGTAAGATTCACTTTTCCCCTTTCATCTCCTCCCTTTTCTTCTCCATTGAAAAAGATTTTTCTTATCTTTTTTATGAGTGATTTTCTGCCCCATTCCATTTCTCCCCTTCTCCCAATGTTTTCCTCTCTCACTCCTTATTTTTTTTTTTTTATGGATATCATCTCTCCTGATTCAACTCAACCTGTACTCTCTGTGTGTGTATGTGTGTGTGCATAATCCCTCCACCTAGTCAAATACTGCGAAAAGTCTCAAGAGTTACAAATATTGTCTTTCCATGTAGGAATGTAAACAGTTGTGCTTTAGAAAGTATTTTACGATTTCTATTTCCTATTTACCTTTTTGTGCTTCTCTTCATTCTTGTGTTTGAAAGTCAAATTTTCTCTTCAGTTCTAGTCTTTTCATCAAGAATGCTTGAAAGTGCTCTACATCACTGAATGACCATTTTTTCCCTTGAAGTATTATACTCAGGTTTTAATCCTAGTTTCTTTGACTTCTGGAACATCCTATTCCAAGCCCTTCGATCCCTTAATGTTGGAGGTGCAGGTCCTGTATTATCCTGCTTGTATTTCCACAATACTGGAATTGTTTCTTTCTAGCTGCTTGCAATATTTTCTGCTTGACCTGGGAACTCTGAAATGTGTCCACAATATTCCTAGAAGTTTCTCTTTTCCACTAGGAGGTGGTTGGTGGATTCTTTCAATATTTATTTTGCCCTCTGGTCCTACAATATCAGGACAGTTTCTTGTAATAATTCCATGAAAGATAATGTCTAGATTCTTTTTTTGATCATGGTTTTCAGGTAGTCTCGGAATTTTTAAGTTGTGTCTCCTGGATATGTTTTCCAGGTCAGTTCTTTTTCCCATGAGATGTTTTACATTATCTTCTATTTTTTTCAGTCTTCTGATTTTTGTATTAACTTCTTGGTTTATCTCATAGTCATTAGCTTCCCTGAACTTCACTCTCATTTTTAAGGAACGATTTTGTTCATTGAGCTTCTGAACCTACTTTTCCATTTGACTAATTCTGCTTTTTAAAGCTTTCTCCTCATTCCTTTTTGAACCTCTTTTTCCAATTAAGTTAGTCTATTTTTAAAGGTATTATTTTCTTCAGCACTTTTTTGCTTCTTTTTTAGCAAGTTGCTGACTCACTTTTCAAGCTCTTTTATGGCCTAAGCCCATTTCATATTTATTTTGGAGGTACTGAAATCTGTCTAATGACTTCCTCTGACAGTATGTATTGTTCTTCCTCACCTACAAAGGATAGAAGGATATACCTGTTCACCAAGAAAGTAACCTTGTATGGTTTTATTATTTTTTTTTTACATTTTTTGAGCATTTTTCCAGTCAGTTACTTGACTTCTGAATCTTTTGTCAGGAGGAGTGTCCTAGTGCTCCTCCTTTCCCAAGGATGGTGCTCACAACTGAGATTCAGATCAGGTGCTCAATTGTCCCAGGGGTTTTGGGTGGGGGCGGGGCCACCACTCAGGGCTGAGGTTCAGATCAGCTCCTACATTCCCCCAGAGGCTTTAAGCTGAGCTGCTTGGATAATGGACCCAGGCTGCTTTCATGGGGACCCTAGCCGGCTGCCACAGACTGCTGCTGCTGCTTGTGCTGGGAGGACCCTGCTACCCTCTCGCCCAGCTAGGAAAGCCCTCTCACACTGACCTTTGAAGATTTCTTAGTTGCTTGAGAGTTGAGGGATCTGGGATCCTCCTTTCTGGGGATTCTTCTCTGGAGGCCTGTTCTGGTCCTGTTCCTTCAGTGCTGTGTGAGTAGATCTGGGCTCCACTCTGCTCAGCCTCCCATGGGATAGATCTTTCCTGTCAGGCTTCCAGGTTGCCTTTGACTGGAAATTTCTTTCACCCTGTTTTTTTGTGGCTTCTGCTGCTCTAGAAATTGTTGAGAGTCATTTTTACAGGTATTTTATGGGCTGTGGGGGAAGCACTAGGGTATATGTGTCTTTCTACCCCGCCATCTTGGCTCCTTCTCCCTTGTTTTCTTTTTTAAAAATTATAATTTAAGGAAAGGTGAAATTTACATTAGTTGTTTTTGAAAATGAAGATAATATTTTTTTCCCATGGAAGTTCACTGCATGATCCCATGTGGTCTATACAAAGATTACTGGAGGAAGGGGGGTGGTTCGTGTCTGTGGAGGTAAGATTAACAACGCCTGAGCTGGATTGATAGTGATTCCACAAAATAGGTCTATAAGTAAAGGACAAAAGGTTGTCACATTTAATATTCTAACAAAAGAATATGTTGGTAAATGGTAAATCTTCAAGCAAGAGAACATTTACTAACAGGGTCATGCTCCCTACCAATAAATGGGTAAATGGATTGCCTTGATTTATACCAAAGAATCCAAGCAAGAGAGAACTTTCTCTTGAATAGTGTTTGGAGAGTGCAGAACAACCAATAGCACAAAGTATACAAGATCAAGGGAAATGTAACTGAACACAGAGTAGAGGGACAGGGAGCAATATGATTGGTGGGAAGTTTGGTCATAGGGATCAACAGTGACAGCCCTTCTTCTCTCATGAGATTAAGAAAAGCTCTTTGTTTGAGTCCAGGTGTGAGTTATTGGCCCAGACTTTTGAAAAGCAAATCAGAAATCCTTGAAGGATAACTTATTGGAATAAGGATGTCATTCCCAAACTAACTTGCTTTATACACATTCCCCAAGTTTAGCAAAATCCCTGAGCAGGAGAGCTAGATTTTTAAACAATCCATTATAGACTAGCTGAGCTCTCCTCAAGTTCAGAGACAAAGACCCATGACTCAAGTAGTTATAGGGCAAAATTAGGTTTGTGTAGGATAAATAAAATATGATACAAGATCAATCTTAATATTCTCAAGATCATTCAATCTTTTAGAAGTGAACAAAACTTGTAAGTTCCCCAACTTGTCTGCTCAGTGGGATCACATACCATAACCATGAGAATGATCATTAATAATTGGGATATATTTCCTTTGGAATATAATCAAATGAGTCTCACTCAGCACCACCTGCTGGCTAAATGTAGAGGTTTTACCTGAGGTCGATTTATGTGCATGCTTGTGAATGTTTTGTTTTTTTGAAAAAAAATTCTTGATTGCAAATTACATATCTTCCTAGCATTCCATAGAATTCTGTAATTCCTTCATGGATACGTTGAACTAGATGACTGCAGAATTCCCTCTTCTCAAATACTGCTTTTTTCTTTCTGTAATTCTGAACATCAAGATAGATTTTTACTTTTAAGAATAAAGCATTCACACAAGTTAAGTCAGATTGAAATAATTTGGGAAAAAATCAGTTGGTCATAGGCAAGCTGAGACAATATAATAAAAATGACAATTCTACAGAAATTAATTTATTTGTTCAGTGCCATACCAATCAAACTGTCATATTTATAGAGCAAAAAAACCAAAAAACAAAAAACAAAAAAAAAAAACAAAATTAATCTGGAAGAACAAAATGTCCAGAATAGCAAAGGAACAAAGGAAAAGAAATGCAAAGGAAGTTGCTTTAGTTGTACCATATCTTAAATTGTATTATAAAGCATCAATCATCCATAGCACTTAGTACTGATTAAGAAATAGAATTGTGGATCAGAGAAATAGGATAGATACACAAGACACAGTACTCAATGACTATAATAATCTGCTACTTGATAAACCCAAAGACTCCAGGTTCTGGGACAAGGACTCAATGTTTGAAAAAATACTCCTTAGAAAACTGGAAAATTGTATGGCAGAAATGGATATAGACCAATATCTAACACTCTCCACTAAGATAAACCCAAAATGAGTACATTATTTAGATATAAATGTTGATACTATAAAACAAAGTAGGAGAGGAAGGAATAGTTTAACTGCCAGATATATGGAGAACAGAAGAATTTATGACAAAATAAGAGATAGGGAATATTATGAAATGCAAAATACATAGCTTTGATTAAAGTAGATTGAAAAGATTTTTTTAATATTTTTTCCACAAACAGAAAAAATGCAACCAAAATTAGAAAGAAAGCAGAGAAACATTTTTTGCAACCAATGTCTCTGATAAATGCTTCATATCTAAAATATATAGAGAACTGATTCAAATTTATAAGAATGTGAGTCATTCCCCAATTCATAAATGGTCCATGGATATGAACAGGCAGTTTTCAAATGAAGAAATTAAAACTATCTATAATCATGAGAAAAAATGCTCTAAATCACCACTGGGTTGAGAAATGGAAGTCAAATTAACTCTGTGCTATTACATTACAACTCTCAGATTGGCTAACATGAAAAAACAGGGAAATAATAAATTCTGGAGAAGATGTGGGAAATTTTGAACACTAATGCATTGTTGGTGGAATTGTGAACTGATCCAGCCATTTTGGAAAGCAATTGAGAGCTATACCCAAAGGGCCATAAAAATGTGCATATTCGAAAGACCAGCAATATCACTTCTAGGTCTGTATCCCAAGAAGATAATAAAAATGAGAAAAGGATTCACATTTACAAGAATATTTTGAGTAACTCTTTTCTGTGTTAGTCAAGAGTTGGAAATTGAGGGGATGCCCATCAATTAGGGAACATCTGAACAAGTTGTGGTATATGAATATAATAGAATACCATTTGTTCCATAACATATGATGAGCAAGCTGACTTCAGAAAATATGGAAAGATTTACATGAAATGATGCTGAGTGAAGTGATCAGAACAAAGAGAATGTTGTACATAAAATCAGTCACATGTGGTAGCTGACATAAAAACATATTGTATATAATATATGATGCATATATATTACATATATCCAAGATGGTGTGCAATGTGATATAAGCTCTTTGTATACTTTCATATTTAACAGATTTTCACATTAGTAATGTTGTGAAGAGAAATTGGAAGTAATTGGGAGGAACTAGAACAAAGATGAAATGAGAGTGAGGGAGCGAGAGAGAAAGAGAGAGAGAGAGAGAGAGAGAGAGAGAGAGAGAGAGAGAGAGAGAGAGAGAAGAGAGAGAGAGAGAGAGAGAGAGGGATAGGGAGAATAGTATGCTTCAATCCTTATTCAGACTCCATAGTTCTTTGTCTAGATGTAAATAGCATTTTCCATAATGGATATTTTATTTTCTCCTTGATCTGGGAACTCTGGAATTTGGCTTCAATATTCCTAGGAGTTTCTCTTGTAAGTCTCTTTCAGGAGGTGATCTGTGGATTCTTTCAATGTTTATTTTGCCCTCTGGTCCTAGAATATCAGGGCAGTTTCCCCTGATAATTTCGTGAAAGATGCTATCTGGGCTCTTTTTTTGATCATGGCTTTCACGTAGTCCTATAATATATAAATTTTCTCTTCTGGATCATCTATTTTCTAGTTCAGTTGTTTTTCCAATGAGATATTTCACCTTAACTTTTATTTTTTCATTCTTTTGTTCTTGTTTTGTAATTTCTTGGTTTCTCATAAAGTCATTACCTTCCATTTGTAATTCCACTGTAATTTTTAAAGAACTATTTCCTTCAGTGAGCTTTTGAACCTTCTTTTCCATTTGGCTAATTCTGCTTTTTAAAGCATTCTTCTTCTCATTGGCTTTTTGGACCTCTTTCACCAGTTGAGATAGTCTATTTTTAAAGGTGTTATTTTCTTCAGTATTTTTTTTTGGGGGGGGTCTCCTTCAGCAAGCTGTTGACTCACTTTTCATGATTTTCTTGCATTGCTCTCATTTCTCTTCCCAATTTGCCCTGTGCCTTTCTTACTTGATTTTCAAAATCCTTGTTGAGTTCTTCCATTTCTTGAGATCATTGTATGTTTATTTTGGAAGTTTCAAATGCAGAGGCCTTAACTTTCTCTGATGTTATGCTTTATTCTTCCTGATCTGAAAGGATGGAAGAAAATATCTGTTCAGCAAAAAAGTAACCTTCTATAGTCTTATTTTTTTCTCCCTTTTGGGGGCACTTTCCCAGTCAGTTACTTGACTTTTGAAACCGTTATTGAGAAGAGTGTATATTCTGCAAACTTTTAAGTTATCAGTTCCTCCAATCAAGGGAGACGTGTTTACTGCTCTCCAGATCTGTGCACTGGTCTGGGAGCAACCACAAAATTTTCTGCCCAGAATCTGCAATTAATTTCCCTTTGCAGAGCCTCCACCAGATCCATTTCTAGTGCTCCTCCTCAACCCTCAGTGGAACTCAGGGCTAAGAATCAGATTAATGGCTCAATTCTCCCAGGTGCTCTAGGTAAGAGGCTGTGAAAGTGGCAAATGCTGCTGTAGTGCCTGCTGCTGGTGGTCCACACTGCTCTCCTGGGTGAAGGTGCCCTCTCACTGACCTTTGAAGCTGTCTGTGGCATTTGTGGGTTGAGGAAGCTAGGAACTGCTGCTGGTGGCACCCTGAATCCTGTTCTGTGTCCTGTCCCTGCTGCTCTGTGCTGGTCTGGGTTGTGCACTAGTCTACTCTCCGTGCCGTCATCCTCTTTCTTGAATCATTTGAAAGTAAAGGTAGTTTCCAAAAAATAAATAATGCAGAATATGTGTATTTAAAGTCTGGGATGTAATTTCAAGCTATATTTTTAACCCACTAAAATAATTCTTCCATGTCAAAAATCAACAACTAGTCTGCAGAAATAGCCAATGTATTTGTAAGTGTTCCATTCAGTCTTCCAAAAGGATTCAACACATATTGATATTTAAGATGATGAATTATGCTCAAGATTCAAGTTGGTACCAAAAGCATGACTTCAAAACAATCATGAACATCATGAAAAGTAACATGACAGGCTGTTGTTGCATTGTAATATTGGTGGAGGTGGAATGGAAAAGAATATAGCGGATGCACATTAGAAGAGAAAAGCATGGTGACGACTTTGTGGTTAATATTATTGATGGACTCTCCATGAGTTTGTCGACAGGCTTTCATTGTCTTGGCTGTGTAGTTAGGAGCATGGTTCAGTTTTTAAATGACTAAAGCCACTAGTAAAGTATTTTGCTTTTTATCTTCTCAATATGTTCCGACATGACAGAAAACTGAATAAATAAATAGAGAGCCTGGCGGATGAAGTTGACAAATCTTCACTAAAGAAAGGGAGGACTATTGCTTATTTTGCAATTTTACTTATAGCATGAAATCAAATAGATGAAGAAAATGTATACTTTATGATAAAAATGTTATTTGCAAAGCACAACTCATTTTAATTATTCATAATAATGCCTGACAGTAATGAAGTTTTCTTATTAATTAATCTGTCAGTCTAATAACAAGTCTTGAGGAGAGGATTGAATTTGTACCCAGATGAGACTACAAAAGGAATGAATTTTAATGATCCATAATAGAAGAGGAAATTTGAATGAGTAAGTCATCCCTGACAACCACAAGCAAGAGTTCTAGACTGCCAATTACTGGAGGTCTCAAGACAAATCAAAATAAGACATGTTGTATGTGAAATTTACATTATAAAAATAAATCAAGTGCATTAACCATTTATTATCTATCATCAGGAGGAAGTCTAGGTTGTTGTAACTGTTTTGCTATTTTTATTATTGTTTATTTGCTATGCTTTGTTTTTCTCTGAAAAGGCACTGAAGCTATAATCAAGGCTTAAGGGGCACAGGGTCTATGACAATAGGTAATTTTCTGGCTACCTGAAAATAAAATCCACGCTCATTGGAGGGAAAAGGTCTTGGTCACATTTCTGACCACCAGACCAGAATGACTAGCACGGATGTAGTGAAACTGTGTTCAATTAAATTAATGTTCTGTCTTTGTTGGATATTATTCCTTTGTTATGACCAAATAAGACTTACTTTTCTAATCTTTAAATTATTTACTATTATCTCATTTTATTCGACTCCTAAACTGGAAATATAAGACTGGCCTGAATCAAACATAGCTTACAATATTTAGGTTGC
Source organism: Bettongia penicillata ogilbyi (assembly GCA_023548195.1). NCBI lineage: Eukaryota > Metazoa > Chordata > Mammalia > Diprotodontia > Potoroidae > Bettongia > Bettongia penicillata. Next base: position 3,296,860 of record JAJHZJ010000156.1, on the reverse strand, counting down.
TATTTTAGCCACATTTGGTTTGCATTTTTAGCTACAAATATCTTCTCCTTGTATGTTGATTAATTCATAGTGAACATTTCAATGTAAAGCAAGAAGAAGTAAAGTTTACCAATATTTCAGGTGTCTATAGCTTTCAGGAGAATAACCATTTGTTAAGAATTAAAGGAAAATATTTATTGCTTGTGATAGGGTGGTTAGATGGAGGAAACCTAGATAATTCAAAGCAATTCCACACTTTATATTTTTTCACATATACAGACGATTCTACTAGTTTAACAAGTAAGATAACAATAATGAAATGTGCATACATATGCTTTATGTGATATTTATATGTATATATTTATATGTGAATGTATGTATAGATGTGCATATATATACATGCATATCCATATGCAAATACACACATAAACGTATATAGATAGATATAGAGATATAGATATATGGCAATAATGCATGGCCTCATGGAATTTTCTATGTTAATAATATATACAGAGGAGTTTGGTAATGCAAGCTGTACTTGATGGTACTTTGACTTATTAAAATGCTTTAAACATATCATATGACAAGATCCTTATATTTATTGTTGATTTCCCTCTCTTTTTTATAAATCCTAAGGCATCTTCAATGTACTTCTTTTTGTTTCAAGGGGAAGCCTTTGTTCAATGTTCCACATTTTAAGCTCAATATTTCCTTTTCCTTCTTCAAGTCATTTGTGTGTGTTACTTAGATTCCTTTTACACAATGTCTCCAATAAGTTTTCATATCTTTATTGGTCTTTTCCTTTATCCTTTTGCATATAATGTCTCTTTTTCTGCACCACATGCCCTCACTTCTGCTTAATTTCCTTCATCAACCTCACTTCATACCAGCCAAGAGTGCACTGCGGAATTAGGTGACAGCTGTGGTGGGTGAAAGGTGGCTTGGTGTGCAAAGAGCATCATTATGAACTTTTATTTCAGCTCTTTTTGAATATTAAGTGTGTCCTGGGGAGTAAAATCAACTATAAAGATATTAAAAAGCCACTTTCACAGACCTCCGATTTTTTCACACTGTGTACTAACATTGCAGAGAATTTATATTTTCCACCATTACAGCAGTGATATATAATATTTTTTTATCTGACCTTACTCAGTTGTTTTCTGATCACTCTCCTGCAAGTAACCTTATAAAGGATAATTGGGATGACTTCTGAATCTTGAGATATTGTACAAAATTCTGCAAGAATTTAAAATCTGGAAACCATTGTGAAATATCAAAATAGTACAAGTTTCAGTTGTTTTTCAATTTATTGAAGAATTTCATAGGATGGGGCATCACAAATTTTCATGTAATAGGAAGAGAATGAGGTCTTGAGATTATTGCTCTGGGAAACAGAGGCAGTAACTAATAGAGCTAGGATCTGAACTCTGGTCGTCTGATGTCAAATACTATCATGCTTTCTACAGTACTGTAATACAAATTTCTAAAGTCAATTGCAAAGTCCTTTTACTTTTAATGTAAAAGATGTGATTAATTTTCATATTTAACAATGAAAAATGTTCTGCCCATGTATTAGCAGAATGGAAGTCTCTTCAAGAATAAGGGGAGTGGCAATTTGGAAAAGATGGGAAATATGCACACACTACATATACTTTCTCACATACACATATGCTTTCTCCTTCTCTGTTTTCTCATTAATATATTTTCCCTAGTCAGTTTCTGGGAGGCAATTGAAACACCTGTCACAAACTCAAGCAAAACACACTTTAACCGTAAAAAGTGTAGTTTATTGCTTCATTTTTCCCATAAATTGAGTAAAAATTTGATGTGTTTAATTACTGCTAATTGGACTAATCAGAAGGAGTTTTAAATAACCTGCAATTTATTCCCTGCATCACTGCTTCATATAGCAGACCTGGTATTAGCTCTGGAAATTATTCCTCATTTGCTTTTCTAAGTAAATGTGAAAATGAAAAATAAAATGAATAAAATAAATTGAAGGCAAAAAACCCTCATTGAACTGAAATTCATTTTTGTATTAAATATTGAGCTTCTGTGCTTTAAGCAATCTATTTCATATTTGAAAACTCTCCTGCTTAATTCTCAATAAGTGAATTGGAGCAATTACATAAACTTGGATTAATTTATTGCTTCCTGAATAGCATTTATCATCATTTTTACCATTGTATCTAAATTTCTGAAGTCAATATTTTCCTCATCTTAAGTACTTAATATTTTAATGTTTCCTTTGATAGCCATTTTGCATTTTATCCAATGCTCAAAGTAACTATGAGGCCTAGAAAAATATCAATATTTCTATTATGTCTAATTCTTGGTTTGGGATTATTTGTGGTAAATTTGTAACTATAAAAGAACATTTTCAAAGATGAGTTCCCTTTATGTTAAACATTGCCTTATCTTCTTTTTACTTAATTCAAAGCATTCCACAATCTAATTGGAAACATCCAGTACATTCTTACCTTTGGAATTTACCATGTCCACAACATAATGACTTACATATTTCAGGACAAAGAACTTTGACAGCAAGGCACAAAGAGCACTATAAAATTATCCAAGTTTCTTTCATCTCTTCCTTCCTTTGTTTCCCTTCTTGTTTTTCTGACATTTTATGATTAATGTAACTTGCCTTCTAGCGTTCAAAATTTTCTTGGCTTCCATGGACAGGTATTACACAGGTGAATGAATCAGAATATATTTCTTGAAGCAATCATTGCCCTTTCACACATAAACATATTCTCTATTTCCTTTGTAGGAACAGATTGTTAAAATGAATACATTTCATTTGAAATAAGACTTTACTATTCAAAATGCAATAGATAGGAAGATTGTCATGGATTTTTACTTGTTAGCATAAAAATATAAACTCTCTAGTTATTTTTGTAAATGGCATATTGTAATTTTAATTAACTCTCAAGAAAATTATAAGATACTTTCTCTTAGAAGCACGTAAAATTACCATAATTTTACCATTAATATTAATATAATGTTGATAAAAGGTTATGGAGTTTGCACTTACCTTTAAATCTGGGGAAAATAAGTGACTGATTCTGTACATTTAGTCCCCTCCCCCAAATATTCCATGGAGCATGAAAATTCACCCTAGAGATTTGTATTAATCGTTGATGGAAAAAGATTGGGTTGTTTATATGTAATGTGAACTTAATACAAGTCATTATTTTAATGTCTGTAGTACTTATGGAAACAAAATCCAGAAACCAGCTATGTATAACATTAGCAATTCTATTTTTATAGAACTCTAAGTTTTATAGCACACTTAACAACCAGTAGAGGTAAGTCATACAAAAATTATTATGCCCATTGTTATGTAATGGTAGGTATTACTTTTGTTTGTACTTCATTTTTGAAGTGGCCAATGACATCACAGGGTGATGTTTTAATTAGCACGGAATTGGATTTAAGTGAGGCAGAGTTGCACAGTTGTCAATCCCACCCTCACTTCGAGCATAATCAAATTCCAGTGGCAAGAAAAACAGTCAAGACAACAGGCAATGTTCCTTGATATAGTGGATGACTCTGGGTCTTTCATGTCTGACCAAACTCTGAGAGCGCCACAGTTCCTGCTTTATCTACTTTCATGACTGTTGGAACAAACTGTTCTTATCCACCCATTACTCCCGGGGAAGTCTTAGCATGCTTGGGGTAGAAAGCTCCAAGACCTATTGACAGGTTAGAGGCCTATGGGTTACCCTCAACCAGTTTTATTTATTTTTTTTTGTGAAGTAATATTTTCCCCAGTTAAAAGTTAAGACAATTTTTAGTGTTCATTTTTACAAGATTCTGAGTTCCAATTTTTTTCTCCCTTCCCTCCCCTCTTCTGAAAATGATAAACTGATGGAGTATATATATATATATATATATATATATATATATATATATATATATATATATATATATGTGTGTGTGTCTGTGTGTCTGTGTGTCTGTGTGTGTGTGTCTGTGTGTGTTTGTGTGTGTAGAGAGAGACAGAGAAATATGGTAGTCACAGTTGTGAAAGAGGAAAGATTAAAAAAACATGAGAAAGAATAAAGTGAAAAAAAATGATTTAATCTGCGTTCAGGGTCTATCAGTTCTTTTTCTGTATATGAATAGCGTTTTTCTTTGTGAGTACTTTGTACTTGTCTTAGGTGATTGTGTTGCTGAGAAGAGTTGAGTCATTCATAGTGGACCATCACAAAATATTTCTAATATTGTGTACAATGTTTTCCTGGTTTTGCTCATTTCACTTTGCAGCAGTCCATAAAAGTCTTTCCAGATTTTTCTGAAATCTTCCAGTTTATCATTTCTTATTGCAAAATAATATTCCATTCTACTCACATACAACAGCTTATTCAGCCATTCCCTATTTGATAGACATCCTCTCAATTTCCACAATTTTGCCACCAAAGCATGTAGGTCCTTTTCATTTTCAATGATCTCTTTGGGACATAAATCTAGCAGTAGTATTGCTGGATCAAATGCTATGCAATTTGTTCCCCCTTTTGGCATACTTCCAAATTGCTCTGCAGAATGGTTAGATTAATTCAAAGCTCCATCAGCATCGCAGAACTGATAGGTATGAGGTGATATTTCAAAGCTGATTTAATTTCTCTAATCAAAAATAATTTAGAGCCCTTCTTTATTGCTTATAGACAGCTTTGATCTCTTCATCTGAACACTGCCTGTTTATATCTTTTAACCAATTGACCAGTTAAGGAATGGCTTATATTCTTGCAAATTTGACTCAGCTCTCTATATGTTTCAGAAATGAAGTCTTTATCAGAGACACTTGCTATAAGGATTGTTTCTGACTTTCTGTTTTCCTCCTAATCTTGGTTTCGTTGTTTTTGTTTTTACAAAAGCTTTTTTTTAATGTAACAGAATCAAAATTACCTATCTTACATTTTATAATGTTGTCTCTTTTTTGTTCATGAATTCTTCCCCTCCTCATACATCTGACAGGTAGATTGTTCCTTGTTCTTCTAACTTATGTCTAAATGATGCCAAAGGTCTGTCATACCTCATTTTTTTCATATTCTTTTTATAGTCTTAGTTACTTTCATGTTTATTTTTGTTGGGATTTATTGAGTTCTAAGAGGGGATGACTGAGCATCCTCTCTAGTATAGTTTTGTTATCTATTTCTTCCTGTAACTCAACTTTTCTCTTAAGAATTTGGATACTATACTATGCATGTATATTTAGTATTAATATTGATTCACTCTCTATGTAGTTTCTTTCCTCATTTCTTTTAATTAAGTCTATTTTTTGCTTTTACTTTGTCTAAGAACAGGATTACTACCTTGATTTTTCTGCAAATTCAGCTGAAGCATAACAGATTCTTCTCCATCCCCTTATCTTCACTCTATTTGTATCTCTCTGAATGAAATGTGTATCTTATAAACAATGTATTATAGGATTCTGGGTTTTGATACACTCTGTTATGCAGTTCTATTTTATGAAAGAGTTCATCCAATTCATGCTCATCATTATGATTACAAATTGTGTATTTTTCTCCATCCCATTCTTCTTCCTATCTCTGCTCCCTCCCCTTTCATCCTTTCCCTCCACATTGGTGTGTTGTTCCTATCTGCCACTCCTCCAATTTGTCCTTTCTGTCACTTCCCACTCCCACTTTACTTGATCTCCTCCCCTCCTATTTCCCCATCAGGTAAGATATATTCAGCTGATTGTGTATATGTATATTGTGCATATTGTATATTGTGTATATGATTCCATCCTTGATCAAATACTGATGAGAATAAGGTCTAAGTAATGCCCTTTGCCCACCCTCCTATCTTTCCCTCTGCTGTACTAGGTCTTTCATGCCTCTTCATGTGAAATAATTTACCCCATTCTAATTCTACCTTTCTTCTGCAAACATTTTGCTCCTCTTTCTAATCCCTTAATTTTTATGTCATTCCCTCAAATCCACCTTATGCCCTTACTATATATATACATATATATATATATATATATATATATATATATATATATATATATTCCTTCTCACCATACCATTAGTAATGCAGTGTTTTAAGAATTAAAAGTGTTCTTTTACTGTGTAGGGATGTAAATTATTTGCCCTTATTGAATCCCCTCTGTTTTCTTTTCCCTTTTTTACTGGTTTATGCCTCTCTTGGGTTTTGATACTTGAGGTCAATTTTTTTGGTTTAGTTCTGATCTCTTCCTTATGAAAGTTTGAAATCTTTCACCTTCACTAAATGACCATTTCCCCTTGCTGTATTACCCTTAATTTTGCCAGGTAAATGATGCTTGCTTCCAGTCATAGCTTCCTTGCCTTCCAGAATATCATGTTCCATGACCTTGGAACCTTTAATGTTGCATCTGCCAAGTTCTATGTCATCATGACTGTGATATTCCAATGTTTCAATCGTTTCTTTCTGTCCACTTGTAGTACTTTTTTTACTTGACCTGATAATTCTGAATTTGGCTGTAATGTTTGTTGGAGATTTTGTTTTGTGATCTCTTTGCTGAGATGGATTCTTTCAATACCCATCTTGCATGCTGGTTTCAGGACAACAGGGCAGTTTCCTTGATAATTTCTTGAAAGATGCTGTCCAAATCCATGTTTTTATTAGTTTTTAGTAGTCCAATGATTCTGATATCATCTCTCCTTCATCTATATTCCAGGTCAGTTGTTTTTCTCAGGAGCTATTTTACATTTCTTCCACTTTATTTTATTATTTTGAATGTTTGACTCTTGATGTCATTAGTTTCCATTCACCTAATTTTAGCTTTTGAGATGTTGTTTTTAGTCAGTTAACTTTTGTATTTTTTTTCCCATTTGGCCAGTTGTTCTTTTTAAGGAGTTGGCTTCTTATGTGAATTTTTGTCTCTGCTTTTCCATTTGAACAATCATTTTAAAGCAGTGGTTTACTTTTTCCAAGCTACTGACTGTTTTTCATAATTCTCTTGCATCACTCTAATTCTCTATTTTTTTTTCTTCTGCCTTTCTTGTATGATTATAAAGTTCTTTTTGAGCTCTTCCATTTGTTCCTTTTGGGCTTAAGAAGACTTCACATTTTTCTTCGGGGTTTTTCTCATAGATATTTTGACATTTTTATCGTCTTCTGAGTTTGTGTCTTGGTATTTCTTATCATAATAAGTTTCTAAGGTCAGATTATCTTTGTTGCTGTTGTTTTTTGTTCATCTCTCTTTTTTTTTTTTTTTTGGACCTTTTTCATTTATTTTAAGTTTCACCTCTGCACCTGGGATAGAAAGGGAACTTTCAAGTCTTCTTGTGCCAGTGGCTACAGGCACTGGTTGTTTACCTGATGTTTCATGGATGTTGCTCTCAGGTCCACAGGGAACCCTCATGTTTGGTACTGTGTTGAGGGAATGGAGTGGGGAGTTACTGATGCTGCTGGAGTTCACAGTGATCTGGAAACTTACTTGGTGCTGAGCTGGCCTCCTAATGGTGATGTCTGGCATAGGCTGAGACCCAGTGGAGTGTTTTTTTCATTCTCTCAGGGCTACACTGTAGAATACAGAGGTCTGATCTAGTTTCTCATCATGCTGGGGGAAGCCTTTTTGTCCTGGGTGGTGCAGAAGCACATGTAGGGGCTGTGCTGAAGCCCATAGTAGATCTTGAAGCTGGAGTCTGAGATTTCCCCTGGCTTTGATAAGGCACTTGGACAGTTCTGGTGTTGACATTTGTTCTACCACACAGTTTCTCTGGATCTCTGACTAGTTTGTTAAGTGGGGCATGCTGCTGCCTTGCTAGGATGTTTCCTGTCCTGGAATGCACTTCCTTTTTACCAGAACGAGACAGACTTTTCTTAGTGATTTTCCAAGATTCTTAGGCTGACAGATTGTTTTACTCATAATTTTTGCTCATCACTTTCTCTTCAGGATTTGATTGGGGCATTATTTTATGGTTGTTTGGAGGTAAATATGGGAAAGTTACAGTGATTTACTCCACCTTCCTGCATCTTTGAAGTCCCCTCAACCTGGATTAGCCATTCTGCTGAGATGATTTTACTGGAATGTGGCTCTCTGGAAATTCTGAAGTTCAAATATAGGGTATTACTTAGAAGAGTTATTGCTTTTTTTCATAGAACTGACCTCTGATTTGATAGTGCAAAAGGAGGACCCCCTCCCCCAGTACAGATAATCTGTTAAGCAAAAATATCAATTAATGGTATGCCAGCAGACATTGGGAACAAATTCATTTACAAAAAGACATGCAGTCTTACATTATCATTAGACATGGAGGAGACAATGAGTCACACTGGATTTTTTCAGCTCCATATGTAATGGTAATTTTGAATGGAATATCTTTCCTATTCATTAATATAACCTTTAAATCACATGGAGGTGTGATGGGAGGAGTTTATTGAATGGGTGGAAAAGGAAGAGGCAGAGCTGGGGCAGAGATGAGAGGAAGTTATTCTTGAGAGCAGTCAGTGCTAGAAAGGATGCAAGCTCATGGGCAGCATAAGTAATTTTGTGATTGTTTGCGATTTTGTTTAAGAGAGCCTACTGTGGGAAGTCTAACAAGGGGAAGACTTGGGGAAGGTATTGTCCTCTGCGTTGTTATTGTATAAAGATTTTTATTTCTGTGATGGATTTTACTTCCTGGTGTATAAATAAATGTTTTGATTCTCTCTTCCATGTGAAAAGTCTGTGGTATTTCGTTATTCTTAATTGTGCTTTGACATCGATGACTACTTTGGGTGCTGTGAGTAATGCATTGGTGGTACACCATATTAATGAATGGAGTCAATTCCGTTGAGTAATCATTTCTTAAATGTTTACACTGTGCCAGATAGAATGATAAAATCTGGTTAATAAAAATACAAGATAAAAAGAATAGTGGGCCCTCCTTCAAAGGACCTTATATTCTAATGGAGGAATACAACACATAAAAGGAAGTTGAAAGCATGGTGGTGAGAGAGAGAAGGTTGTCACATAAAAAAAAAAAAAAAAGAAATTCAAGAGTGCAGCCCAGAGACAAATGACCGTCATGGGTGCTTTCCTTTAATTAAAGGTCCTGGATGATCTGACCAATCAAAGGAAGGGGCCACAAAGGAAGAAGGATTCTTTAGGGTTAGAATATTGTTAGTTAAAGGTGGAGAAAGACGTCCTGTGAGTCAAGAGGAATGTAAAGGGAGGAGAAAAAAAAAAACATTCTAGTTGTATAAAACAGACCTCACCATTAGCTAGTATGTGTGTGTCTGTGTGTTTGTGTGTGTGTATGTATGTGTGTGTGAAAGATATCATCTTCATCTATTAAAGCCAAGTCAGTGCCTGAAGAGGGGAAGTCTACTACCACTCAGACCTTTCTCTATTTGTATTGTAGCTGCCCCATCTGCCTGTCTTATAAAATGATATTTTTCTCATGTGGGTTTGACACAAGCTTGTCTCTTAAGTTTGATACTGAAACAATTGTCTCTCCTGGATCTATTTTCCAGGTCAGTTGTTTTTCCAATGAGATATTTCATATTATCTTCCATTTTTTTCATTCTTTTGGTTTTGTTTTGTGATTTCTTGGTTTCTCATAAAGTCAGTAGCCTCCATCTGTTCCATTCTAATTTTTAAAGAACTATTTTCTTCAGTGAGCTTTTGAACCTCCTTTCCATTTGGCTAATTCTGCTTTTGAAAGCATTATTCTCCTCATTGGCTTTTTAAACCTCTTTTGCCAATTGAGTTAGCTTATTTTTCAAGGTGTTATTTTCTTCAGCATTTTTTGGGTCTCTGTTAGTAAGGTGTTGACTTGCTTTTCATGCTTTTCTTGCATCTCTCTCATTTCTCTTCCCAGTTTTTCCTCCACCTCTCTAACTTGATTTTCAAAATCCTTTTTGAGATCTTCCATGGCCTGAGTCCACTGAATATTTATTTTTTAATGTTTGGGATACAGAAGCCTTGACTTCTATGTCTTTCCCTGATGGCAAGCATTGTTCTTCCTTATCAGAAAGGAAGAGAGGAGATATCTGTTCACCAAAAAAGTAACCTTCTATGGTCTTATTCCTTTTACCCTTTTCTGGGCATTTTCCCAGCCTGTTATTTGACTTCTGAGATTCCTCTTCACCCCCACCTAGATATGCCCAGCTAGTGCTTGGGGTCTGCCATTCAAATGCTGCTCCCCAGCCTCAGGGCTTTGGGCAGGGCTGCCTCACAGGGCTCAGTTCCCTCAGGGGGTTTATGCGGAAACCTTCAACAATGGAGTCAAGCTCCTGCTTGCTTTGGGAGCCCCTCTCCACTGCTTACCCCACTGCTTCCTCCCGGGGGGGCTTGAGTTATGGAGACACCCCATTCCCTTCTCCAACAGTCAAAAAGGGTCTTTGGTGTCTGTTGGTGGAGGGACCTTCGTGGCTGCTGGAGATTCTGTCCCTGAAGCCAGGTCAGATCTGCTCCTCCTGGTGCTGCGCGGCCAAGGCAGGGCTGGGTTCTGCTCTGGGTTTGGTGCACAATGGACCTTTGGTGTCAGTTTTTCAGGGCTCTCTGGAACAGAAGTGTCCTCCAATCCGTTGTTCTGTGGCTTCTGCTGCTTCAGAATTTGTTGGGATTTCTTTTTTATAGTTATTTTATGGGCTGTGGGTTAGGAGCTAGCATATGTGAATCTTTCTTCTCGACCATCTTGACTCCTCCTCAATTGTTTATTTTTCTAACTTGAAGTGTGTGCTGTCAAAAGCTCAGCAAATGACATTATTGCAAAAATATCCGGATAGAGTTTTGGATTTAGAATCTGAGGAATTGAATTTGAATTCTGGCAGTTACTTCCTATGTGATCTTGAGTGAATGAACTCTCTGATCCTCAATATATAACTTAACAGAGCTAAATAAAATGGATATGGAATTGAAATAATGTCTATCTCCTAATCTTTGACTTATCAGAGCATGATTCCAGGGTGAATCCAAAAGTTGGGACAAAATTTTCTCATATGTGATCAATACAGCAAAAAAGGAAGTGAATAAGCTTTTTCACACAGAATCCACTATGTGCCTGGAAAAAAAGCAAATATCCCATTTAAAATTGAGGAAACTGAGGAAAACAGAGCTCAAATGAATTGTCTGTACCTTACATCTACTAAGCGTCAGGTTTAATTTGAATTCACTTTTTCCTGATACTGGGTCCAACTGTCTATCAATTGTACTACCAGTAGCTTCTAAGAAAGAACGTGTGAAATATTTTTTAAGATCAATATACACTGTGAAAATAAGCAATTATGACTAATATTATCACCCCATAGTCCATGGTAGTGAAAGTAGAAAAATAACCCATTTGTGGTTTTATCTAATATGACTTTGGAGTCTGTGAACTTGACCTTAAAAGGAAAATTGAATTATACTTGTTGAGTTGGATTACTTCATGTTATATAAGAGGATATCAAATGAGAGAGGGTTGGGGAAATGTAAAATGGGAAATCAAGTACTAGAAGTTTTGCACAGTATCCATGGACACATGTACGAGCAAACTCATGCAAAGACATGTACATACATGTTCTCATAGGCACTGCTTTTCTTTCATACATACATCATATCGGGGCATTTTCAAAATATAAATGAATGTGATAAAGCTATTAGCCCCCAGTTTCCCCTTCTTGAAGATCCTAAGGAGAGTATCTCTGTACATTAATCACTAAATTTATATATATATATATATATATATATATATATATATATATATATATATATATTATATATATGGGTAAGGCACAGACTCACTAACATACCCATTTTCAACTAAAGTTCAATTTATTGTATGAAACTACATAGATTAAAATGAAATAAGACTTCTAATTATTTCCTAACAGTTCACACAGCTGCACATCACAGTCTCAGTTTTTTTTAAGTAGGAAGAAAAACAAAACCAAGAGGAAAATGAGTATTCACTTATCTTCCTCTCATTCTAGCAGTCACATGCTATTAGACTATATTTCGTCTAATTCTAAATCAATGATAATTTCTGAGTCCCTTTCTCTAATTGCCTAATGGAAAGGTAAACAACTTCCTCCTCGTCTTAAGTTTTATCTTTCTCATTCTCTTAGGATTCTGTCTCTAATTTATGCAGAAGAACCTGACCTTTTGTTAAGCTTTTAATCTAGATCTTTATGGTAAAAAATACATTCTGTGCAGCAAAAGGAAAAGACAGCTTGCCATATTTCTTCCTGCTACTCTCCCATCATTACAATTTCTTCCTACAAGTGAATTTTGTTACTATTGTGTTCATCCTTTTGGTGGTTTGAATGGTATAATATTAAATGAGCCTTATATCACAATCATTTTTTATTCTAAATATTGCAATTTTATCTCTGCAGTTTATGAATTTTTATTCTGTGCCTATTGGTGGGTTATAGATATTGTTACTTTCTAGATTTCTATTTGCATATTTAATTCTTTGACATCTTTTTAAAAATTTATTCAGTTTTAGTTTTCAACATTCATTTCCACAAGATTTTGAGTTCCAAATTTTCTCCCCATCTCTCCCCTCCACCAACGCCAAGATGTGGATTCTGAATGCCACTTGCACCAATCTACCCTCCCTTCTATCACACCCCTCCCTTCCCTTATCCCCATTCCCTCTTTTCTTGTAGGGCAAGGTAGATTTCCATACTCCATTGCCTGTATGTCTTATTTTCCAGTTGCATGTAAAAATAATTTTTAACATTTATTTTTAAAACTTTGAATTCCAACTACTCTCTCTTCCTCCCTTTCCACCCATCCCTGTTGAGAAGGCAAACAATTCAATATAGGTTATACATGTAGCCACATAAAACACTTCCATAAATGTCATATTGTGAAAGACAAATTATATTTATCTCGATCCTATTCTGCCCCCCATTTATTGTATTCTATTTTTGACACTATTGTTCCTTAAAAGGGTTTATTCTAATTACTCTCTCCTCCCATTTGCCCTCCCTTCTATCATTCTCCCCAGCCTCCACTTATCTTCTCCCTCCCAATTTCCTGTAATGAAAGATAGATTGTCATACCAAATTGAATATGTATGTCATTTCCTTCTTAAGCCAAATATGATGAGAGTAAGGTTCATTCTTTCCCTTTCAACTACCCCCTTCTCCCCTCTACTGCAAAAAACTTTTGCTCGATTTTTTTATATGACATAATTTGGCCCATTCCATTTTCCTCTCTCTCCTCTAAATATATTTCTCTTTAACTCCTTAATTTTATATTTTTAGATATAATCCCTATATATTCAACTTACCCTGTGCCCTCTGATTATATGTACATAATCTCTATAATTACCCTAATACTGAGAAAAGTCTCAAGTTACAAATATGACCTTTCCATGTAAAAATGTAAACAATTCAACTTCAGTAGTCCCTTATTATATTTCTTTCCTATTTAGCTTTTCCTGTTTTTCTTGATTCTTGTGTTCGAAAATCAAATTTTCTATTCTGTTCTGGCCTTTACAACAAGAATGCTTGAAAGTCGTCTATTTAATTGAATTATGATTTTTTTTCCCTTGAAGTACTTAACTCAGTTTGCTGGGTAGGCAATTCTTCTTTGTTTTTTTTTTTCCTCTCTAGTTAGGTTTTGTCCTTCCTTTTCCATTTGTCCAATTTTTCTTTTAATTCTTTCGTGCTCTCTTTTTGCATATTATTAAAAATCATTGGTCGATTTTTCTTCTATCTCTCTAATTTGTCTTTAAAATCTTTCTTGAGGTCTTCTAAGAATGCTCTTTGTACTTGAGAACAGTTCATATTCTCTTTGGAAGTTTCACATTGGAGTAGAGTCTCTGTACTGACCTCTTTGATATTCGTGTTTTGATACTCGTTCCCATAGAAAGATTCTGTGAACTTATCTTTTTCTGGTTTGCTTCTTGATTGTGATGATCACCCTTTTCCTGGCTTTTAAAGTGGATCTCTACTTGTCAGATACAGAGGGCTCTGTCCCATGATTCTTGAGCACAGAGATCTCCTCTCCTGAGCTAGAGTACATTCTGGCTCAATGGTTGGGGAATCCTGTCTGCACTAGTGTCTTCCAGATTCCCCTGGCTGTGCTTAGGCATGCCTGGGGTTCAGGTGTTGGTGCTTAAGGGCTCCACCCACGTGGGGCTCAGAATCTCCTTCTGGTTCCCTGAGGTGGGGCTGCCTGGGACAGCTCTAGTTCCCCACTGGTCCACTTCAGCCACAGCAAGAGGGAACCTATTTTGTAATTTTTCTGTTTTCTCTATCTCAGAGATTGTTTAGCCTTTGGCTAATCCCACTGTTTGAAGATTTTTCCTAAGAAAATATTCTCTGAGTTTTTCAAAGTCAACAATGGGAGGGGGAGAGCATTTATAGATCACTCTGCCATCTAGGCTCCCAGAAGTTCAAGGAGGTGATTTACAGACATTTTATCTGCAGGCTTATAGTCTCAGGAGAGGCTGCTGCTGTTACCTAAGGTTCTGCACTTCTTTCACTCATTTCCACTGAATTCCTATCCTGGGCTGATACGTTTGAAAATCTGCACTGTTACCTCTGCTTCTGACTTTCTGGCACTTCCTGTTTGGCTTTGTTGTGGTGGATTCTGCAGTGGTATAGCCTATGCACTCTGTGCTTCTCCAGTCCTGTGCAAACGATCTTTCTTGTCAAACTTCCAAGGTGTCCTGGGCTGGAAATCTGTCACACTCTATCTCCTAGTGGATCCTGTCACTCCAAAATCTGTTCGTATTCTCTTTGCAGAGGTGTCTGAAGGAGTTTGTCTTAGACTTAGGTGATTATGAGTTCTCACTCTGCCACCTTGGCTCTGCTTCCAGGGATTCTTAGTTTCAATCCTAACTCCCATGACCTCTGGAATATCATATTTCAAGCCCTGTGATCCCTTAATGTAGAAACTGCTATATATTGTGCTATCCTGATTGCATTTCCACAATACTAGAATTGTTTCTTTCTCACTGCCTGCAATATTTTCTCCTTTACCCGAGAGAACTGAAATTTGGCTACAATATTCGTAGGACCTTTTTTTTGGAGGGGGGCAAATCTCTTTCAGGAGACAAGGGGTAGTTTCTTTCAATGGTTCTAGATACAGTCCTAGAAGCAATATTGCTGGGTTAAAGGATAAGTATATTTTTGTAGCCCTTTGGGCATAGTTCCAAACAGCTCTCCAGAATGATTGGATGAGCTCACAGCTCCACCAACAATGAGTTAATGTTCCAACTCTCCCTCATCCTCTCCAACATTTATCATTTTCCTGTTCTGTCATGTTTGCCAATCTAACAGGTGTGATGTGGTACCTCAGAGTTGTTGTGATTTGCATCTCTCTAATAGAAAGTGATTTAAAGCATTTTTTAATATAATTATAAGGTATAGTCAATTTCTTCCTTTTAAAAATTGCCTGTTCATATCCTTTGACCATTTATCAATTGGGGAATGACTTGTAGCGTACATTTGACTCAGTTCTTTTCTATTCTAGAAATGAGGTCTTACCCTCTACATTAGCTGTAAAATTATTTCCCAATATACTACATTCCTCTGAATTTTGGTTGCATTTGGTTGGTTGTGCAAAAACTTTTCAGCTTAATGTCACCAAAATTATCCATCTTGCACTTCATAATGCTTTCTGTCTCTATTTGGTCAAAAATTCTTCCTTTCTCCATCAATCTGACAAATACACTGTTCCTTCCTCCTCCAGGTTTTCCATGGTATCAGTCTTTATACCTAGATCATGTACCAATTTGGACTTTATTCTTGTGTACCGTTTCAGGCATAGGTCTATGTCTAGTTTCCAAGACACTGTTATCCAGTTTTTCCAGCAATTTTTGTCAAACAGTGAGTTCTTATCCCAGAAAATGGGGTCCTTTGGTTTATCAAATAGGAGATTGCTATATTCATTGCTTGTTGTGTTTTGAGTACCTAGAATATTCAACTTTTCTACCCTTCTGTTTCTCAGCTTGTACCAAGTGGTTTTGATAATTGCTGCTTTATAATACAATTTGAGAGGTCGTAGTGCAAGGCCACCTTTCCTAGCATTTCTTTTCCTTAGACCATTTGATATTCTGAACCTTTTGTTCTAGATGAATTTTGACACAATTTTATCCAACTCTAGAAAACACTTATCTGACAGTTTAATTGATATGACACTAAATAAACTAATTTAAGTAGAATTGTCATTTTTATCGTATTGGCTCAGCCTACCCATGAGCAGCTGATGTTTTTCCACTTACTTAGATCTGAATTTATTTGTGCAAAAAGTGTCTTGTAATTGTGTTCATATAATCCCTGGGTTTGTTTTGGCAGGTAAATTCCCGTGTATTTTATAGTGTGTACTATAGCTTTAAATGGGATTTCTCTTTCTATCTCTTGCTGTTGGACTTTGTTATTAATATAAAGGAATGCAGAAGATTTGTGTGGGTTTATTTTGTAACCTGCAACTTTGCCAAAGTTGTTTATTATTTCAAGTAGTTTTTTACTTGAATCTCTAGGATTTTCTACATATATCATCATATCATCTGCAAAGAGAAATTACTTAGTTTCTTCTTTGTCTATCTTCATTCTTTCAATTTCTTTATCTTATCTAATTGCTACAGTTGACATTTCTAGTACCATTGAATAATAGTGGTGATAATGGACATCCTTGTTTCACCCCTGAACTTATTGAAAATGCATCTAGCTTATCTCCATTGCATATAATGATTGTTGAAAGTTTTATGTAAATACTGCTTATTATTTTATGTAAAATTCCCTTTATTCCTATGTAGCACAGATAAGCAACTGAGTCCCCTTGGTTATGGTGTCACAGACTAGCAGCAAAAACTCCAGACCAAATGGAGAAGACAAATTGTGAGTCTTAGAGACCTGGCACAACAGGCACTACTAAACAGGGCCACCTCCAGCACAATGGAAAAGTTGTAAGTACCTGAAGCCCCAGCATGGAAAGCCTGTGATTTGGTCTTTATCTACTATCATGAGGAGCTGGGAATAGCATCTCCTGTGCCCCAGGAGCATTGCTGATCTTTAAAAGTCACAGAATAGCCTGAAAAAACGAGAAAGAAAGAGAAAAAGGCTATGCTAGTGAAAGAAGAGATCAAAAGAAACTCAGAAGATGGCAACAATGTCAAAATGACAACATGTGAAACATCAAAGGGGCATATAAATTGATCTGAAGTCCAAAAAGTCCTCTTAGGAGAGACCAAAAAAGATCTTAAAAATTAAGTAAGGGAAGTAGAAGAATAACTGGGGAAAGAAATGAGAGTTATGCAGAGTTATGAAAAAGAGTCAGCAGCTTAGAAAAGGAAGTGCAAAAATTGACTGAAGAAAACAACTCCTTAAAAATTAAATTGGCCAAATGGAAAAGAAGGTACAAAAGCTAACTCAAGAAAATGATTCCTTAAAAAATTAGAATTGTACATGTGCAAGCTAAGGACTGTGTGAGACATCAAGAATCAGTCAAAGAAAACCAAAGTAATGAAATAAAAAGAAAGAAAAGTAAAACACTGTACTTGAAAAGTAACTAATCTGGAAAATAAATTCAAGAGAGGTAATTTAAGAATTAGTGAACTACCTAAGTTTTGATCAGAAAGAGTCTCCATAGCATCTTTCAAGAAATTATGCTTCATAGCTTAATGCTGAAAGGCTATGAAGGAGCAGTGTTCAGAGGAAGAGATTAAAGCTATCTATAGTTATATGAAAAAAAAATGCTCTAAATCAGTATTGATTAGAGAGATGCAAATCTAAATAACTCTGGGATACCACATCACACCTAGCAAATTGACTAACATGACAACACAGGAAGATGATAAATATTGGAGAAAATCTCAGAGAGTTGGAAAACTAATTTGTTGCTGGTGGAGCTGTGAGCTGATTCAACCACTCTGGAGAGCAATTTGATACTATGCCCAGAGGGCTACAAAAATGTCCATACCCTTTAACCCAGCAATATCACTTCTTGGACTCTATTCCCAAGAGATCATAAAAATGGGAAATATTTAGATATTTAGATAAAAACATTTATAGCAGTTCTCTTTTTGGTGGCCAAAAACTGGAAATTAAGGGGATGCCCATCATTTGGGGGATGCCCATCAGTTGCAGAATGCCTTAATAAATTGGTATAGGAATGGTATAGGTGGTATAGGAATGTAATGGAATACTATTGTACTATAACTAATAATGAACAGGAAGATTTCAGAGAGGGCTGGAAAGACTTGTATGAAATGATGCTGTGTGAAAGGAGCAGAACCAAGAGAATATTTTGCACAGCAACAACCATAGCATGCAAGCAATTTTTCTAGTCAAGGGCTTAAATAATTCCCAATTGTCTCTTGAGGTAAAATGCTTTCCACATTTAGGGAAAGAACTGTGGAATTCAATTGCAGAAAGAAGCAGATCATTTTATTTTTATTATGTTTTGGTTTGTTTTATGATTTCTCCCATTCATTTTAATTCTTCTAAGCAACATAACTAAGGTGAAAATGTATTTAATAGTAATATATATGCAGAACCCATATAAAACAGTATGCCATCTCAGAGAGAGAGTGGAGAGGCAGGGGAGAACGGGGGTAGGAAAGGAAAAAAATCTAATAAGATATATGGAAGTGACTGTAGAACACTGAAAAGTGGCCATTTGGCCAATTTTATTTTTAAGGAGTTGTTTCCTTCAGTCAATTTTGCACCTCCTTTCTAAGCTGTTTATTCTTTTTTTTCATAACTCTGTATAACTCTCATTTCTTTCCTCAGTTTTTTTCTACTTCCATTACTTAATATTTAAATTTTAAAATTTAAAAATATGTTAAAGAATAATTACAAAAAGGATATTTTCAAGGAAAACAGCTCCAATACCCTAGAACTAGAAGGTAACATAGTCACTGAAATGATCCACTGACAACATCCTGAAATGGATCCCAAAATGAAAATTCGAAAGAAAATTTGAAAGAACACTGTAGCCCAATTCCAGAAAATACTACAAACAGCCAGAAAGAAACAATTCAGATAGAAAGTAGTCACAGTTAAGGTTACATGTGACTTAATAAGTTCTACTTAAAGGACCAGAGGGCTCAGCATAAGTTTTTGTGGAAGAAAAATGAGCTTAGACTGAAACCAAGAATCAAATACCCAGCAATATCGAGCATAATCTGTCAGGGAAAAAGATGGATATTCAATGAAATAAGTGATTTTCAAAGTTTCCTGGTAAAAAGACCAGAGTTCAAGAGAAAATTGAACTTCAAATGAAAGATCTAAGAGAAATATAAAAGGGTAATCAGTTAAGAAAGCATCATGTTATTCAATGAGATTTAAACTCTTTCCATACATAGGAAGATGATACTTGTAACCTGAGAACAGTATCTCTATTGGGCATTTAGAAGGAGTATACCTCGACAGAGGGTGTGGATATAATTGGGATTTGACGTGATAATATAAAAGAAATCAGAGGGTAGAAATATGGATTGTACCAGGAGAAGAGGCAACAGCAAGACAAAATAGGGTAAATTGCATCATATGAAGAGGCTCAAAAGACTTATTGTAGTTGAAGGAAAGAAGGAAGGGAGGGAGCATTCTTTGAACCTTACTCAATTCAAATTTGGCTCAAAGAATGAATAATACATGTACTCACTTTGGTGTAGAAATTTATTTTACCCAAAAGGGAAATAGGAGGGAAAAGGAGAAATTAAAAGGGGGAACTGAGAGAAAGAGAGAGTAGATTGAGGGAGTGGGGGATCAAAATCAAAACTCTGGTGAGGAGGGACAGGATGAAAAAAAGAAAGAAAAGAATAAGAAAAATAAACAAAATATAATATAAATACATTTGAATGTGAAGGGAATGCACTCTCCCAAAAAATGGAAGCAGATAGAGTGGATCAAAAAAAAAAAAAAAACAAAAAACAAAAACAACATACACCTACAATGTGTTTTTTACAAGAAACACATTTGCAGTAGAGAAATAAATACAGAGTAAAGGTAAAAGACTGGAGAAGAATCTATTATGCTTCAGGTGGAGTAAAAAAGAAAGCATGCGCAGCAATTCTGATGTCAAATGAAGTAAAAGCAGAAGTAAATTTACTGAAAAGAGAAAAGAAAGGGAACTACATGTTGATAAAAGTTACCATAGACAACAAAGTAATATAAAGACTAAACATATGCACCAAGTAGTATAGCATTCGCATCCTCAGAGAAGAAGTTAAGTAATAGGAAGAAATGCACAGCAAAACTATGTTAGTATGAAACCTCATACTCTCTCTCTCTCAGAGTTAGGTAAATCCATCCGAAAAAATAAACAAGAAAGAAGTTAAAAAGGTGAATAGAATTTTCGAAAAGTTAGATAAGATAGAGGGTGGAAAAAATTGTCTGAGGATAGAAAGGAAAAACCAATTTTCTCAGTAGTACATGAAAACTACACACACACACACACACACACACACACACACACGACCACGTATTTGAGCATATAAATCTCACAATCAAATGGAGAAAGCAGAGATAATAAATGCATGTTTTCAGAGCAGAATGCCATAAAATTACAGCTAATAAAGGGTCATAAAAAACAAACTAAAAAGTAATTGGAAACTAAATAACTTAATCCTAAAGAATGGGTGGGAAAAACAACAATCCATAAAAATAATCAATAATTTCATCAAAGAGAAAGAAAATAGTGACACAACATACCAAAATTTATAAGATGAAGTCAAAGGAATTCTAAAGGGATATTTAATAACCATCAATGCTTACTTGAATAAAATAGAGAAATAAGAGATCAATGGATTGGGCATGCAACTAAAAAAAGCTAGAAAATCAATGGATCAAAAATCCCCAAATATAAAATTAATTAGAAATTCTGAAACTCAAAAGAGAGATGTTTAAAACTAAAATTAAGAAAACTACCAATAAATAAAAAATTGATTTTATGGAAGCACAATAAAATGGATTAAACCTCTGGATATGTTGATAAAAAAGATAAAGTGTTAAGCCAAAATAATAGTATCAAAAATGAAAAGGCCGTATTTACTACTAATGAAGAGGAAAACAAAGGGATAATTAGGAGTTATTTTGCCCAACTGTATGCCAGAAAATCTGACAACCTGAGTGAAATGTATGAAAATTTAAAAAAAATGAAATGAATTGCTAAGATTAACAGAAGAAGTTAAATACTTACAAAGAACCATTTTATATTTCAAAAGAAAATACATAACCCATCAACGAACTCACTAAGAAAATATCTACAGGGCTGGATAGATTTACAAATAAACTCTACCAAACATTTAAAAAACAATTAATTTCAATACTATATAAGCTATTTGGAAAAAATAGGTGAAGAAGGAATCTTAGCAAATCCCTTTTCTTGACACATATATGGTAGTGTTACTGAACCCAGGGAAAATGAAAACACAGAAAGAGAAATATAGACCAACTTGCCTAATGAGTATTAATGAAAAATTTTTAAATAAAATATTAGCAAAGTTATTACAACAATGTGACACCAAGGTAATACACTACAACAAGGTGGGATTTATACCTAGGAGTTTAGGAAAAGCTTTTGACAAAATAAAGAACCCATTCTTATAAAAAGCACTCCAGAAGAAATGAATAAATTGAGTTTTCCTTAAAATGATAAGCATTATCTATGTAAAACTACCAGCAAGCATTGTGTAGTGGGGATAAGCTATAAGCATTTTCAATAAGATTCGTGTGAAATGACTGGGCCCGTTATTACTAGTATTATTCAAAATTGTATGTTAGCTTTCACAATAAGAGAAGAAAATGATATGAAGGAATCAGAATAGCCAATGAAGAAATAATAAAAAAAAAAAAAACTATCACTTTTTACAAGTAATATGATGACATACTTGGGAATCCTATACAATCAACTACAAAGCTGCTTCCAAAATTAGTAACTTTAAGAAAGTTTCAGAATATAAAATAAATCCAAGTAAATCATAATTTCCATATATTGAGGAGGCAGAGCCAAGATCACAGAGTAGAAGGAAAATTTTCAGAAACTCCCCCATCACAGCCCAAAAAATACCTGTAAAAAATGACCCCAAACAAATTCTAGAGCAGCATAAGCCACCAAACAACAGAGTGAAAGATATTTCCAGTCCAAGGTAGCTGGAAGTCATCAGGAAAAGTCTATCACACTGGGCATCGAGTGGAGTGCAGCCCAGCTGGGGCTACGCCACAGCAGGGACAGGACCAGAACAAGCTTCGGGGCACCGCCAGGAGCAGCTGTGGGTCCCAGATCCCTCAATCCACAAACACCCGAAACAGAATCAAAGGTCAGTAAGAAAGTTCTTTGTCCTAGGTGAGACGGAGGCAGGATATTTCTGTCCTAGCTCCAGTCGCAGGCAGCCCTAGATGGTGACCCCATCCATTTTTGGAACCCTCTGTCTGAAGACCCTGGTATAATTGTACCGCTGATCTGGATCTCAGTTCTGAGTGGTGTGAGGATGGGATGAGGAAGAGTTCTGACATGGTGGAACTGGAGAAGGTTACAGAGAGGGAATTTTACTCACATATTCTGGGCAGAAAAGCTTGTGGTAGTTGCCAGACCATAGTGCAGGCCAGGAGAAGAGTTAACTCCTCTCTCTTGATTGTGTCACCTTGGAGGAACAGAGAACTGACAGGTCCCCAGACAATACCTTCCTCCTGACAAAGGACTCAAAAGTCAAGTAAGTGACTGAGAAAATGCCCCCAAAAGGGGGAACAATGAGGCTATAGAAGGCTACTTTTTTGGTGGACAGGTATATCATTATGGATAATGAAGAAAAAAGCACAAAATCAAAGAAAGATCTAAAAGTCAGGGCTTCTGCACCCAAAACCTCCAAAAAATATATGCAATGATCTCAGACCATGGAAGAGCTCAAAAAGGATTTTGAAAATCAGGTAAGAGAGGTGGAGGGAAAATTGGGAAGAGAAATGAGAGCAATGCAAGGAAATCATGAAAAGGAGGTCAATAATTCGCTAAAGGAGACCTAAAAAGGCTGAGGAACGTAACACTTTTAAAAATAAACTAACTCAAATGGCAAAGGAGACTCAAGAAGGCAATGAGGAGAAGAAAACTTCGAAAAACAGAATGAGTCAAATGGAAAAGGAGGTTCAAAATCTCAACGAAGAAAATAGTTATTTAAAAATTAGAATGGAACAGGTGGAAACTAATGACTACATGAGAAACCAAGAAATTACAAAAGAAAACGAAAAGAATGAGAAAATAGAAGACAATGTGAAATATCTCATTTAAAAAAAACCAACTGACTTGGAAAATAGCTCCAGGAAGGACAATGTAAAAATTATTGGGCTACCTGAAAGCCATGACCAAAAAAGAGCCTAGAAATAATCTTTCATGAAATTATCAAAGAAATCCGCCTTGATATTCTAGAACCACAGGGGAAAATAAATATTGAAAGAATTCACCAATTACCTCCTGAAAGAGATCTCAAATGAAAAACTCCTAGGAATTTTGTAGCCAAATTCCAGAGTTCTCAAGTCAAGGAGAAAATATTGCAAGCAGCCAGAAAGAAACAATTCGAGTATTATGGGGACACAATCAGGATAACACAAAATCTAGCAGCTTCTACATTAAAGGATGGAAGGGCTTGATATTTCAGAAGTCAAAGTAACTAGGATTAAAACCAAGAATCACCTACCCACAAAAATTGAGTGTAATACTTCAGAGGAAAGAATGGTCATTCAATGAAATAGAGGACTTTTAAGCATTTTTGATGAAAAGACCAGAGCTGAATAGAAAACTTGACTTTCAAACACAGGAATCAAGAGAAGCATGAAAAGGTAAACAGGAAAGAGAAATCATAAGGAACTTTCTAAAGTTGAACTGTTTATATTCCTACATGGAAAGATAATATTTGTAACTCTTGAAACTTTTCTCAATATTTGGATAGTTGGAGGGATAACACACACACTCACACAAATCTATCTATCTATCTATCTATCTATCTATCTATCTATCTATCTATCTATCTATCTATCTGTATCTATCTACCTATATCTATATCTATGTCTATATCTATATCTATATCTATATATATCTATATATATATATATATATATATATATATATATGTAGACAGAAGGCATAGGAAGGGATGCTATCTAAAAAATAAAATCAAGGGGTGACATGGGAATATATTGGAAAGAGAAAGGAAGAAATGGAATGGACAAATTATCTCTCATAAAAGAGGCAAGAAAAAGCTTTTTCAATGGAGGGGAAAAGAGGAATGGTGAAAGGGAAAAAGTAAAGCTTATTCTCATCACATTTGGCTTCAGGAGGGAAAAACATACACACTCAATTTGGTATGAAAATCTCTCTTACACTATAGAAAAGTAGGGGAGAAGGGGGTAAGTGAGATGGGGGAATGATAGAAGGGAAGGTCAATGGGAAAAGTTATTTATTAGAAGTAAATACTTTAGGGCAGAACAAATAAAAGAATAGAATAAATGAGGGGCAGGATAAGATAGAGGAAAATATAGTTTGTCTTACACAACATGACTGTTATGGAAATCTTTGGTATAAATACCAAATCTTTGGTATAGCCTACATTGAATCGCTTGCATTCTCAGTGGGGATGGGTGGGGAGGGAGGAATGGAGACAAATTGAAAATGATGAGCAGGAAGATTTCAGAAAAAATATGGAAATACTTCTGTGAACTGATGCTGAGTGTAGTGAGCAGAGTCAAGAGAATATTGTACACAGCAACAGCAAAATGTTGTGATAGTTAACTATTATGGCTTTAGCTCTTTTAGACAATACAATGATCCAAAAAAATCCAAAAGACTTATGATGGGAAATGCTAACCACTTCCAGTCTTTATAAACAATGAAAAAATATTTTTACCACCATTATTTCACATAGTTGCCAATTGTTTGTGATAACATTGAGACAAGTATAAAATTAAAGAAAACCTCATAGGAAAAGATGAAATAACATGATCACTTTTGCTGGTGATATAATTATACTTAGATAAAATGATATTCCACTAAAATTTATTAAACTAATATTAACTTATAAGATAAAAACTCATTAATCATCAACCCTCCATCCATTGCCAATACAATGAAATAAGACAAATAAGAAATATTATGCAAAATTACTACAACATACATAAAAGAAATGTTAGATAAACATGACACATTTAAAACCTGAATGAAGAAAACTACAAAATACTTTGTGATGAATATAGACAGACCTATATTAACAAATCATTACCAACTACCTGTATTTATCCTGTGTCTGTATAATAACAACACAAATACTTAAATTATTTTATATAGTTAGTTCATACTAACGGAATTAACAAAGAATTTTGTAGAGGTATGAAGAAAAACATTTTAAAAAATGAGGAGCAAAAGATCAAGACTTTCCATTGAATAATGAAATAACAATTGGAAATATCTCAAAAGATACTAAGAAATATTAATCATCAAACTATTTGGAATGATTCAAAAACAGAAAAAAGTGATCAAAGAAATGGAACAGGAAAACAAAGTCCAGAAGCAAGTGCATATAGTAGCAGTGTTGGGTAAATCCAAAGACCTCCACTGCTGTTATACTTTATTAAACAAAAATTTTACAGGAGACTTGAAAATCATCTAGAAGAAATTTGATTTACACAAACAACTCATATCATACCTTTCAATAAACTCTAAATAGATACATGACTTAAAGACAAAAGTGCATATATAAGTTTAAGAACACCATTGTTTATAAAATGTGTAACTAAAAAAAAAAACTTTCACATAATAAAATCAATGCCATTAAAATTGGAAGGGAAATATTTACTGAAGGAAAAATAATTGTGCAATAAATTTCTTTCATTCTTACTTGATATCCAAGCTCTATGAAAATTGATTCATATATATATGACCAAAAGTTATTCACAACTAAAAATATAGTAAGATATACAAAATTAGTTCTCAAAAATAAAAAGGAAGTTATCAATATCCATATAAAATACTCAAGAATATTTTAAAAAGAGAAATGCACATGCAAGAAAAACTGAACTTTATCTCTTACTCCTGAGATTTTCAAAGATGACCAAAAAGATAAAAAGTGTTGGAAGAATATAGATCCACTAATATGTTGTTTGTGTAACTGTGAATTAATATTCTTTAAAGCAGTTTGGAAATGTATCAAAAAAGTCATTAAACTCTGTTCTTTTATTCTCACATATGAAAACTAGGCTGATACTCCATAAAAATAAAAGAGAGAAATGTTCTAAAATAATCATAGCAACAATTTTTTTAGTTTAGAAAACAACTCCAATCTAAATATGTACCTATCAATTTGGGACCAGATAAACAAACTATGAACTATAAATACACTGGAATAAAGTTGTGTTTTAAGAAATAATGGATGTAGAGAAATGTAGAATGAGTTTTACTGTCTGATGCAAGGCATGGTGATCAGAAGCAGCAGAAATAATTATGAAATACCTAAAATATCACAAGTTCAGCAAGATATTTAATGTGTGGTATTTTACTCTGCCTCCACAAAGGGGGGAGTGGTGCTGAATGCTTAATTTGAGAAACAGTTTAAATGCTAGCTAAAACATTGGTAAATGGAATTCAGTGCCTCAACCAGACTCATGTGCTCATTAACCTATTGGTCAAGATTATATTGGCAAGGAGCTTTGAAATCTGCAATAAGCATAAAGAGGAACAGATATTCATCAAGTGACTGTGGCAAATTGCAGTACAAACTGTGTACTTTATCAGAGAAGGTTACTAAACCAATTATTACTGAAATGTATTTCTTGACTATGACTCTAAGCTCCTAATACCATTATCTTTATCCATGGAATAATAATTTCCTTAAATCTCATTGCCATGAAGAATGACTCAGGTCTACACACTCTATAGTTTGCTCTTTGTTGCCTCTCCTGTCTAGCTGGAGGTCTTAGCACAATGCCTCACACATAACATAACATAACAGGTTCTTAATAAATGTGTTTTGAACTGAATTTAATATCCTAAAGGACACAGAAGTAGTGAGCATGAGAGGTAAGTTTGGAATGAGAGTCCATCAACTCCAAACAGAATTGACCATATATTTGGATTCATAATTGTTTTGATGGAAATAACCATGTTTAAATCTAGACATAAGAAGAACTAGTGAGAAAGATCATGCATTTCCTCAATATTATGGCAGTTCATATGGATATACACATATATGTATGTGCATATATGTGTATGCATGTATGCATATATGTGTGCATGTGTGTATTGCATACGCATGCATTGTGTGTGTATATATATACATATATATAGTGTATCATTTTTTCGTTTGTGTTTGTGTGTGTATCTTCACAGGTTAACAGGGAAGAAATCATGTTGCAAGGGTATCTTTATGAATTCTGTACAATATTGGAGTGGGGGATATGATTTGTCTTTTGTATTTAGAGAAGACATGAATAAAAAAGGACACATTAATATTTCAATGCTGGGAGGGAAAATTTTCTTAAGTAAAAATGTATATATATATACATACGAAATCTGGAATCAGAAGGTAGATTAGTATAATGCTAAAATAATCACCATAAAAAAATCATGTATCAGGAAAGTTCAAGATTCAATCTTCAAAGAAGGGAGTGACTCCAAAACATATGCAAGCAAAACCTCATAGACATGTAGAGCTTAGACACAACGTGCAAAAGAAGTCGTGAAAAATATCTATCAAGAATTAAAAAATTTAAAAGTATTTTATAAATAAAATGAGTAAGCTTGAGGAAAATAAAAAGTGAAAAAGAAATCAGAGGCATAGAAGAAAGAATTAGAGAACAATTAACAGCTTAATATAAGGAGATTAAATGCTTGTCCAAGCAACAGACTCTCTGAAAATCAGAACGTACAAAACAGATGCTGGGAATTCCATGAGACAATAAGGAATATTAAAAATAAAGACAAAAGACTTAAATAACTAAAAATAAAAGAACATATAAGGTATCTAATAGCAAAAAAAAAAAGTGACCTATAAAATTAATCTATAAAAAAATGACTATAGTACCTGTTTACCATTAACCAAATAAAAGAACCTAGCTATCACATTTCAAGAATTCTTGAAAAGAAATGTGTCCAAATCTCTTAGAATCATGAGGGAAAAAAAAATAATAATCCAATGAAAGGCACATGCTCCTGTTCCACCCAAAATATAGAGAATATGAGAGGCCAAAAAAAAATAATATAAAGAAACAAAAACAAACAAATAAATAAATAGCTGAATAAATAAATAAATGAATAAGATCATTTGCAGATATGCCACAATCAGGATCACAGAGGATTTAGCTGATATCCCTTGGAAGTAGCAGAGAATTTGGAATGCTATATTCCAGAAGGCAGTGTTTACAGCCAAGAATAATGGAAAACAGAATAAAGTTCTGAGAAAAAAATGGACCTTTAATTACATTGAGAACTTCCAAGTATTCCCAATGAAAAGACCAGAGCTGCACAGAAATTTTGAAGTTCAAACATAGGATTTAAGAGAACCATAAAAAGCTAAACATGAATTAGCAATGATAAGGGAATTAACAAGGATAATTTTCTTATACTCAAATATAGGAAAATGATACATGTGAGTCTCTGAATCTTATCATCACCAGGGATCATAGAGGGAATTTACCTAGACAAATCTGTTAGCGTTTCTGTTTCAACTTAATTGTCTTAAGATAAGAATGAAAATAAAAGGTGAGATGGAAAGACTGGAAGGATCAAGGGAAGGTTAAGGGACTTTGGTAAAAATATTATCTCACCTCATCTGGATGAGCGGTACACATCTACATAAACAGGGAGAAAGCTGTGAAGGGAGCACCTGACACTAATCACACTATCATCTAAATTGATTAAAGAAAGGAAGAGCAGATGTGTACAATACATACACAGGTAAAAAAAAAAAAAGCACAGTTCCATCAATAGAGAAATAGAAGAGGAAAATGAGAAGGGGGAAGAATTGGATTAAGACAAATTAGGTGAGGGATTCAGCCAAAGCAAAAGAAATGCTAAGGATATATGCATGCATGTATGCATGTATGTAAGCAGGCTTCTATGTGTGTCTATACATATGGATGTGTACATGTATGTATTGTGCATGCATGTGTTCATGAATATGTTTTTTTTCAGTTGCCAAAGAATGAGAAGATGCCCATAAACATTCAAATGAATTTATGTGGTATATAAATGTGATGGAATACTATTACACTGTAAAAAAAGATAGACAGACAGACAGACAGATAGATAGATAGATAGATAGATAGATAGACAGATAGACAGATATGTAGATAGATGAGATAGTGTCAGAGAACCTTGGAAAGAGGCACTTGTATAAGGTGCAGTAGAATGACATGAACAGAACATGGAGTACAATTTATATGATGGCAACAATACAGTAAAGAAACAACTTTGAAATCATTAGGCTCTCTTATTCAGTATAACAAGTATAAATTAAAACGATTAACCATGAAAAAATCCTGCATCCTTCTTGATAAAAATGTGAGTAGAAAAAAAAACAAATAATTTTTTAACATGTCTAGTAATGAACTCCATTTTCATTATGTCTGTGTGTGTGTATTTAATGTTTTTGTTTTTAGGTCTCAATTGAGGAATCACTGGGAGGGTGAAAAGATGATTTTTTGCTATACATACAAACACATATATACACACACAAACATACAGAGAGATACACACATACACATATATAAAAACAACTGACCTGGCAAATAGATTGAGGAGAGACAATTTGAGACTTGTTGACTATCTGAAAATCATGATCAGAAAAAGAGACTAGACATACTATTTCAAGAAATTACTAAAGAAAACTGCCCTGATATTCTAAAAACAGAGGGCCAAAGAGAAAATGAAAGAATCCACTAATCACCTCCTGAAAAAGACTCCCAGGATATTAAAGCCAAAATCCCGAATTGTCAGGTCAAGGAGAAAATATTACAAACAATCATAAAGAAAAATTCGAATACTCTGAAACACTAGTCAAAATAACACATGACTTAGAAGCTTCTACTTTAAAGTATTAGAATGTTTGGAATATGATATTCCAGAAGACAAAAGAGGTAGGATTACAGCCACGTGTCACCTACCCAGCAAAACTAAATATAATCCTGGGGGAGGAGTGTTACTTAATGAAATAGAGGACTCTCAAACATTCCTGATGAAAAGACCAGAACTGAATAGAAAATTTGATTTTCATTTACAAGACTCAAAAGAAGCTTATGAAGGCAAACAAGAAACAGTAACCATAAGGGATTTAATAAGATGTAGTAGCGAGCAAAATAGGATAATTCACTTTTTGTTTTAATATAATCAAGTGTCACTGATTGAATCTTGCCTTCATCAATCAAGAGTCTTTCCAAGGAGTAATGTACAGAAGCAAGAGGTTCTTTGACTAGAAACAGTACACGTATTTGTATTGTGAATTATTTTAATGTGATGAAAGACTTTGCCCACCCATTAATGGGCCTGCCCATTGAAAGGAGTCTGATCAGGGAAGATTTATGGGAAGACCCAAGCCTTTTGTTAGAGACACTGGTTCTCAAAGGTTGTGATGACCTCTGATTCTAAAAAAAAAAAAAAAAAAAAAAAAGATATAAAAACTCTGAGTTGAGATCTTACTTTGGGGCTTACTGACTGGAAGTGATTGTTTGAGTAGATTAATACTCTGGGAAACTGCTAAAGAAGCCTCCTGGCTTTGAAAATCCAGGTGCCATTTCTTCCCTCTCTGTTAAATATGGTCAGACAGTTGGAAATGTTTGTTGAATTCAGGTGGAGGAAGTCATGTCTGTTGATTTTTGATTTCTCTGTATTTTCTTTGAAGTTCAGGGTGCTGACTTGCCTGAACTAGGTTAATGATATTTGTGCTTGGTTAAAGGAATTATACATGTGCCTAATTACAGTGATTTTTAACCCCTTGAAAGTTGATTTCCTTTTAAGAATGGAGATCTAAAAATCTATGGCAGCAAGTCCTCCTGTGTATGTTATGATGCTTACTGATACATAAGGTTAAACTGTTTACATTACATGGGAAGATGATACTTGGTACTCATAAGAATTTTCTTGTATTTAGGGCAGTTTGTAGAACACATAGATAGAGATGTGAGTACGAATTGACTGCGAGATTAAAAAAGTAGAACTTTTGGGAGCCAAGATGGTGGAGTAAACAGAAAATCTCTATAGTTCTTCCACATTCACCTTCAAAAAACCCATGAAATAGGGCCCAAATCCTGGAACAGTGGAACAATCTTTGAGCCTAAGACACTTAGAAGATAAGCAGAAAAATTTCCTCTAAGTCAAGACAAAAGGGAATGCATTCCAGGACAGGAAGCATCCAGAGAAACTGGCAGCAATCCCCACCTCAGCAGACCAGCAGGAGATCCTGAATCCTAGTGTGGTGGAGTAGGCAAATGTCAGCATCAGAATTTCCCACATGCTTTAACATGGATAGTGAAACCAGAAGACTCTAGCTCCAAGAGCCACCATGTATTTCAGTGCAGATCCAGGTGATCAGGTATCCTGCTAGAGCAGGACATCCATTGGGCAAATTTGCATACTCCAGCTGCCAGACCTCCACTTGCTTCACGGCAGCACAGGACAAACAGGCATTCTTCAGCATGATGAAAAAGCACCTCAGATCTCCACATTCTTCTGGTTAGCTCTGGGAAAATGTAAAAAAATGCCCTGGGCCTCATTACGTGCCAGATATCACCACTAGAACCCCTGCTCACTATCAAGGAAACTGCCCGGCCCTTACAGCCTCTAGCAGTGCCAGCCATGCCCCCAACATAGCACCAGACACAAGGGTCTCCCAGGGACCTCAGGGTAATATCAGTCCAGCATGACATAAACAGCCAAGGCCTGCTTCAATTTTCATAAAAAGCTGGAAACGGAATGTCTTCCACCCCAGGAGCAGAGATCAAATTTAAAAGAAAGTGAAAAAGTCATAAAGTGGGAAGGAATGAACAGAAAATAATAGAAAATAAATCTGACCATAGAAAATTATTATGGTGACAGGGAAGACCAAGACACAAACTCAGAAGAGGAGAACAAAGTGAAAACACCCATGGGCAAAACGACAAAGAAAAATGACAAGTTGTCTTAAGCCCAGAATGAACACATGGAAGAGCTTGAAAAGGAAGCTTAAAAATCATATAAGACAGGTAGTAGAAAAATTGGGGAAACAAGTGAGAGTGATGTAAGAGAATTAAGAGAAAAGAAAGACCCAACAAGTTGGAAAACTCCTTAAAAAGTAAAACTGGCCAAATTGAAAAAAGAGATACACAAATCCACAAAAGCAAACAACTCCTTAAAAAGTACAGTTGGTCAGTGAGCAATATTGCTTGCAGGAATGTATGCTGTAGACATCATAAAAATGAGAAGAAGACCAAAGTGTACAAAAATATTTATAGCAGCCTATCTTATGGTGGCCAAGACCTGGAAATTGAGAGGATATCTCCCAATTGGGGAAAGACTTAAGAAGTTATGGTATATGAATTTAATAGAATACTATTGTGCCATAAGAAATGATGAACTGGCAGGCTTCAGAAAATCCTGGAAAGACTTCCATTAACTGATGCTGAGTGATGTAAGCAGAGTCCGGAAAACACTGTTCACAGAAACAGTCACAGTGTGCGATGATTGTACATAAAACAATCCCAAAGGACTCATGTTGGAAAATTTCATCCACATTCAGAGAAAGAACTAAGGAGTTGGAAGGCAGAGCAGGGCAGAATATTTTCTTTTTCATTTTTTTTCTCATTGTCTCTCTCTTATAATTCTTTTATGTAACATGACAAAGGTGAAAATGTGTTTAATATGAATGTATGTGTAGAGGCTATATCAGATTGTGTGCTATCTTGGGAAGGGAGGGAGAAAGGAAGTGGAGAAAACTTAAAATTTCTAGAAATGAATGCTGAAAAATAAAAATTAATTAATATATGGTTTTAAAAAGAGTAGAGCTGGCCAAATGGAAAAGAAAGTACAAAAACCAATTGAGGAAAATTTCACCTTAAACATTAAAATTGGATAAGTTGAAATGGATGACTCCATGAGGCATCGTGAATCTATCAAACAAATTTCAAAGAATGAAAAAAAGAAGAAAACGTAAAACACCTCATGGGGAAAACAATTGACCTTTTAAATTGATCCAAGGAGAGACAATATGAAAGTCATTGCACTACCTGAAAACCATAATCAAAAAGAGAACCTGGCTAGCATCTTTCAAGAAATTATCAAGGAAAATGTCCTGATGTTCTAGATTCTGAGGGCAAAATAAATATTGAAAAAATTTGTTGATCAACTCAGGAAAGAGATACCAAAAGTGGCATTATAACTAAATTTCAAATCTATCAGGTCAAGGGAAGAAACACTGCAAGTGTCCAGAAAAAATAATTGAGATACTGGGGCAACACAATCAGGGTCACAGAGAACTTAGAAGAAAGAAGGTAGGTG
Source organism: Bettongia penicillata ogilbyi (assembly GCA_023548195.1). Classification (NCBI taxonomy): domain Eukaryota; kingdom Metazoa; phylum Chordata; class Mammalia; order Diprotodontia; family Potoroidae; genus Bettongia; species Bettongia penicillata. Next base: position 3,263,508 of record JAJHZJ010000156.1, on the reverse strand, counting down.
TATAAAGCTGAATTTGAAGGAATGATTAAAAAAGGAATGAGAAAAAGGAGCAAAATAGATTCAGAAGGAAAAGAGAGGGAAAATGTAATAAATTGTCTCATATGAAGAAGTGAAAGATTCATATTGTATTGGGGAGAAAGATGGGAGGGGGAGGTTTACCTTCATCCATACTGGCTCAAAGAAGAAATAATATACATAATAAGTTGAATACAGAAATAAATCATACCTGACAAGGAAGTAGGAGAAGTAAGGAAGCACCCCAACATACACAAAGGGGCCTAGTACCACAAGTTCTTATGCCTACATTTCTAAAAGGAAAGGCAACTTTTGAGTGGTTAAAAATCACTCTAATCAACTACATGTATCATTCTTTTCACCATCCACATATATGATTCACCTAGTTCAAGGGAATCAGCAAGCAAGACTTCTAGGCACTGATGCAAAGTGAAATGAGAAGAATCAGGAATGTATTGTATACAGTATCAGAGACATCATGTGATGATCAACTATGAATAACTCAGCTTTTCTCATCAACACAATGATCCAAGACAAGTATGAAGGACTTATGAAGGAAAATACTATCCATATCTAGATAAATAGTTAATGGACTCTGAAGACAGAAAGAAGTATGTTTTTCTTTTCACTTACCTTATTCTTTCTAGTCTGTTTCATATGATTTTGATCTATTTCTTCTTCCACAATCGCAATGAATATGGAAATATCTTTTACATGATGACATATGTATAAATTATGTCATACTGCCAAACATTTTCAGAAAAGAGGACAGGAGAGAAGGAGAAAAAGAATTTGGAATTCTAAATCTTGTAAAAATTAATGTTAAAATTATTTTCTGGATTTGCAATTATTAGAAAAAATACTATTTAAACCAAAAAAAATTGTGAAAATTGTCATGATATGTAATTGTGTGAACAAGTAATCTACTATTTAAAGCAAAAATGTGAAATTAAGGGGTGAAAAAGGGATGCACTGGAAGAAAGGAAAAGGGGAAGATATAATGGGATAAATTGTTTCTGGTAAAAGAGGTACAAAAAAGTTTTACTGTGAAGGGAAAGATGAGGATGTTGGTGTATGAGGAGAAGCCTTTGAATCTTATTCTCATTAGAACTGGCTCAGAGGGAATAACATACACACACAATTGGGTATAGAAATCTACCTTTCTCTACAGAGAAGTAGAAGGCGAAGCAAATAAGAGAAAAGAGGGCAGCTGAAAAAGGCAGGGTGGATTAGGGGAGGCAGATCAGAAGCAAAATGATTCTGAAGAGGGATGGGGTAAAATCAGAAAGAGAAAAGGATAAATAGGAACACAGTATAAACTAGTTTACAGCAAGATTTTGTTTTTGTTTTTGATGCTGTTTTTCCTTCCTTCTTGAAGAGGACCATGAGAAATTGATGAACTCACCTATTGAGAGGTTACAGAGGGGGAAAAATGTGAGAAACCAGAACAAAACCTTTGGAAAACCTACATGTAACTGAAATGACTTAAATGATGGATAAATGAAGAATACTGAGGATTTCTAGAAGTTTCTGTTGATGTTGTTTTTCCTTCCTTCTTGAAGAGGACGATGATATCAGGGAGGTCATGCAAAAACATGTAAGTGAATTGGATTTAAGTGTGCTCTACTAGGAGAAATATCATAAAAACCCGGGAGAAGGCAGTATCCAGGAGAACAATGTGGTTTATAGTGGAGGTCAGACATAATGTATGGATCAAGAAGGATGAGAATTGAGAAAAGTAATAGATTTGGCAATTAAGAGTTCACAAGTAATTTGGAGAGAGGAGCTTCAAGTGAGTGATGAAATCAGAAGAAAGCTTACAGAAAGTTAAGATGACACTAACAAAATAGGATGTTAAAGCAATGATTATAAACAGTTTCTTTTAAAGGACTTCAGCTGAAAGAGAGAAGAAATATAGCATGATAGCTGGAATACATCCAGTGACATTTTAACGATCCAAACTTCAGAATTTGTAGGCATCAAAGAAGGGAAAAGTAAGAAGAGATCAAAAGTTAAAAATATAGAACAAATTGGATAAAGATCAATCTTTTTAGAGAATGTAGCAGGTGATGGGATCAAGGCAACATTAATTTTTGAGAGGTCTCAATAAGAAGAGCCATGTCTTCATTATACACTGGAGTAAGAGGGAAATAGTGTTTTGGGAGTGTTATGTCAACAGATTAGTGATATCTGTTGATATTTGGGGAAAAAAAGAAAATTTCAGGGACTCAATGTTTGGGGACTCATTACTTGAGAAATCATATTCAATGAATAAAATTTTCAATCGAATATCTCCAAGATTATAGAACAAGGTGTCCATTAATTTGGAAAGAGTCTTTCTTTATGAAAAAAGAAAAATTACATTATGAAGCACCGATTTTTCCCCTAATAGTCAAACTTGGCAGGACAGGAATATTTTATGTAATATTTTCTTCCTCATAATTTTTCAAGGAACTGATGTCATTTTTCAATTTCTCAACTAGCTAGGTAGCACAGTTAATAAAGAGTGTTGAGTCTAGAGTGAAGATGACCTAGATCAAAGGTGGCCTCTGACCCTTTCTGATCCTAGGCAAGTAGCTTACTTTCTACCTTGTCTTTCTCAACTGTAAAGTGGAGATAAACAAGATTTCAAGGCTGTTGTAAAGACCAAATAGGACAATATTTACAAATTTGCTTAGCATAGTGCCTGTCAGATAATAGATATTTGGTGATGATGGTGATGATGATGGTGATAATGATGACTTTAGTGTGACATTCATAGGTGTTTTCCTTTACCTAATCCCAGGAAATGAAGGTGATAGCACTTTAGGATACAATCAGTACTTTCAAAATAATTCTATAAGGCACTTGTCATATTCTGTAAATTTTGATATTGAATATAGCTCTCAAAAATCAGTATCATGATGGAGAAACATAGCAAAGGATTAAGAGATAAAGCAGTAATTATGTTTACAAAGAATCTTTTAATGACTGCTAATACTCCTTTAGAAATCTAATTTCAGAAGAAAAAAATTGAGTTTGCACATCTTTATAACCACATAACTCTACAATAACAGACTGTTTTCATGAACCGACTTTACCATAAACTTCTCAATCCTTTCTCTTTTCTTTTGTCTTCAAAAATCAATCTTAAAAGATGCTACTTTTTCACCCTCAGGAACACATTTTGAAGCAACCTTTAAATAGGACATCTTCTCTCTTTCTGAATTTTCTACCTTTTTACCAGTAGCCTTGTAATTTTGGAGATGCCTTCAACAGTGTATATGCCTTCCCCCACTGTGATGGATGAGTTCCTGCTCAGCACCACCATTTCATGAAGTTTTCAAGATGTTGATATACACTTCTTTCCTATATTGATTCAACTCTGAACATTTTTGTTTTGACCAGCACCCCATGCCTCCCTCTCCCATTGTCTCTCCTTCCCAGATATCTTTTATGTGTTGTCTTTTCTCATCAGATTGCAAGCTCCATGGAGGTAGGAATAAACTTCTTTGTTTATTTTTGTGTTCTCAGAACTTAGGACAGTGTGTGGTTTACAATAAGAACTTAAAAATTCTATCCGTCTATCCCTCTGTCATCTATCTATCTCTATGTATGTATGTATATATATATATATATATGTGTGTGCATGTGTATACACATGTATACATGTATACACACATATACTAAGTGGGAAAGGAAATTCTTCATGCAATGTTCCCTACACCAATAATTTTATTTATGACTAAAGAACCCTGAATAGGCAAGATCTTGTCTGATCTTGGAAGTCATGCAGGGTTGGGTCAAGCTAACATTTGGATTTGGAACTGTCTACTTATAACAGGAAATGGAGAATATAGAATACACACACACACACACGTGCATTCAGTATAGTTTATAAGTGATAGCATGACATACCTGGGTCCAGAAATACTTGATTTCAATACTCGTCTTCAATATGAATTAGCTATTGACCTTGAGAACACTTATCCACTTTTTCTCTCTCACCTCCATTTTACCTACCTGTAAAAGGAGAGGGTTCAAATAGATGACTTACAAGGTACCTTCTGGTTCTGAAGCTATAAAAATATGAAATTACAGATGTAGTGAAAAAGAAACAAAATATCAAATGGAAAATCAACATGAATTAATTTCAGGAACAATATGCATCCTGGAGGAAAGATACGGATCATACAATATAGAGGAAAAGAATAAGGTCTTTTCACACTCTATGCAAAAGTATGGGAGTAGGAAAGGAAATGTTTTGAACTAGGAAGAGTGAGGAAAGAACTCTGACTGAAATATAGACTGTATCAATGAGAGCAATAGGCAATAAATAGAGAAAGTTAGATAGAAGTCAGATTATGAAGGGGTTTAAATGTTGAATAGAGTAATATGTATTGTATCCCAGAGACAAAGGAGAAAAAAGTACTTCTTGAATAAAGAAACTCAGAGATTGGACTTCTGTGAGGAATATCATTTTTTGACAGCAGAGTAGAAATTGGATAGAAGAGGGAGAAAGCCTCAAATTTGATAATTAATACCTATTTCAAAAATCCAGCTAAGAAGTGATGAGACAAACACAAACACACTCATTCACACACACACACACAGAAAATACAGGTTTACTTTAGAAATAATAAAAAGGATTTTGAGGGGAAAATAATGAGATCTGTTTTTAATAGGTTGAGGTTGAGTTGTTTATATCACATAAACAGCTGGTAATTTGAGACTGGACCTCAACAAATAAATTAAAATTAGATAGTCTGGAACTCATGAATCGATTAGTCATCTCACCCATGACAAGATCTTTCATTTAGAAGATGTTTATAGATAAAAGCAAAAGGCAGGAAGCTAGATCTTAGTGGACAGAAGATTGGGCCTCCAGTACAGAAGACATGATTTTACATCCAGCCTCAAGACACTTACAAGTGACCCTGGGCAAGTCACTTAAATTGTGTTTGCCCTAATCCATTGAAAAAGGAAATAGCAAACCTCTTCTGTATCCTTGTGAAGAAAATCCCATGGACAGTATGTTCAATGGGATCACAAAAAATCAGATATGAGTGAATGACTGAACAAAAAGGCCTAGGATAGATATACTGTCAGGTGGGGTCAAGCGAATGATGATTCAGTACTGGACATGGCGTTTTATATAGGAAATTTCTTAATGAATAAACAAAGCACAAACAAATACAGACTCACTTGTTCAACATGGCACAGTCTGAAACCCCAGACTCTACAACATGTATGCCACAGTACTATGTAGGTAAGCTGGCAAGCAACAACAACAAAAATCGTCTATTTAGTGTCAAAAATTGGAGGAAAAATAAATAAAAAAGAAAAGATGGCAAATATTACTGAAGGAAAACATGTTCAGCATCAAGGACATTGGATCCATCACACTTGGATATTATTTTTTTTGTCCCAATTGCAATTGTAGAGGAATTAGAAATGGCAGTGAGAATTTGTTTTGGAGCAGATACAATTGCGAGGATTCTGAAGGAATGACACGCAGATTGTTCAATGGAGACGATGTAGAAAAAATTTGTTAATACCAAAAAAGAAAACAAAAGAGAAAAGCAGACCATCAAATGTCAGCAAATATTAACCAGTTAACTATTAACTATTCCATCTCCAAAAAGTATTTATTTCAAATATCTAAATGAGAATGATGAGATTTTGCTATTTTTCATTAGCAATAATTGACAATTAAAATGTTATTATTTTAATACTGACAGAAATACATAATAATAACAATAGCTAAGATTTATGTAGTGCTTACTATATACCAGGCAGCATGCTATGGACTTTACTCTGCTTTATTATCTCATTTGATTCGACAACAACATTGGGAATTTAAATGATATTATTATCTCAATTTTACAAATGAAGAATTTGAGGCAAAAAGAGGGTAAGGGATTGAGCAGGGTCACACAGCTACTGATGAACTTCTGAGGAAAAAAAATGTATTACTTCATACCCTTATTCAATTCTCTCCAGGTATCTATCATAGTTACCTTACTGAATTTTATTCACTTCTTTGACTCTTTCTTATTTATTTTTTGGTTATATTTATGTGATTCTAAGAGGGGAAGTTTAAAGCTCTCCACCTTCAATCCATTTAACTTTTCTTTTAAGAATTTAAATGCTATAGTATTTGATGCATTTCAGCTCTTTGCGTATCACTCATTCTTAAACGTGATTTTTGTAAACAATATAATGTTGGATTTTTATTTTTAATACATTCTGTTATTCTTTTCTGTTTTATGAGTTTGTTCATTCATTCACATTCATACTTATAGCTACTATTTGTGAATTTCCCTCCATCCTATTTTCACTATTGTCTTTCGCAGGCTCTGTTTTTACCATACTCCCATTACCGTGTCCACTCCCCTTACCCTTCGATTCCTTATTCTAGTCATGTCTCTAAGAGTTTCCCCTTATCTTTTCCTCTCACTCTCCTGAATCTTAATCTACACATCTTTCTGAAAGTTCCTCCCTCATCCTGTTCCCTTGTTTTTCTTGTTTCTTTATAACGTTAAAAGACCTTTACATTCTTTTAGATGTACATGTTGTTCCCTTTTTAACTCAGATCTGATGAGAATAAGGTTCCAGCACTACCAGTCCTTCACCCTCACCTGCTTCCTCTCTATCAGTTCTCCTTTTCACTTTTTTATGAGATAATTGTTCTTATTTTTTACCTTTTCTTATGCAATTTTGTGTTTTTAGAATCGTCTCATCATAGTCAACTCAGCCCCAACCTTTCTTTCAAACTATCCTAGTAATGATGACAATCTTAAGAATATTGATAACATATTCATGTATAAGAATTTAATAGTTTTACCTTAATGAGTCCCTTATAATAAGTCTTTAATGTTTCCTTATATTTCTGCTGAATCTTTTATAGCAAATTGTCCATTAATTTCTGGTCTTTTTTCCAGAGATACCTCAGTCTTTCAGTTCTTAAAATGTCCATTTTTTTCATTCAGGATTATACTCAACTTTACTTAATAATACTTGGTTGTAACCTCAGCTCTTTTGCTCTTTGAAATACAATCTTCGAATGCATTATAAATAAGAACTAAACTAGTAGCAAAAATGGTGTTCACTATTCAGACAAAGCAAATATGATCCAAGGAAGCCCCCAAACAACAGAAACATATTCACCACAGCTGTGATTATCACAAAAGGGTAATAAGGTTTTGTTCAAAAGACCCTGTCCCTTTCGATGAACTTCACTTGCATTACCCCCCGTTTCCCACTTTCTCATCACTGTAATATTTCTACTACAGCGTAATATATTCATGTAACTATGTAAAACCCTTTAATTAACTACAAGTGAACTACAAGTGAATTACAATGAATAAGTAATATGTAGCTCCTTTCACAAAAGTCACTTCAGTTTGGCAAGTTTTTGGAATTGCTTGACTTTCACATTCACTTCTTCCCCCAAGTCCAAAATACTTGTTAATGTTTCTTTACTCAAAGATTATAAGCTAACTATTAGGGAAGGAAGTACTTTAGAATACACTCTCAAATATGCTTTAAAAAGCCATACCTGAGGCCTGAAATTATCACCATCAGTTCCCATAGCGATTCTAACCAATTCAGGTCATGTTCTCTCACAGCTTACTCCTGAAACCCAGAGACAAACAAGATAAGTGGAAATTCCCCAGAGATGATTAGTCTCCTAGGAGACACACACACACACACACACACACACACACACACTTAACCCTTTGTGGTATGGGTTTCATGAACAGATTTTATAGAGATGTAGATAATTCACAAAAAGTGTAGCATGAAGGATAGAACTCTAGAACATTATGAGTGTGGATGCTGAGTCCTTTCTCTAGTTATTTTTTAAATCTGTGAACAAGTACTATCATCATTGTCAGACACATTCTGGAGCTTAATTGATTTTGCCAATCATAAATGGGAATTGGACATCTTTTATAATCTTTTACTTTACAATAATTTTCTACAGGCCATGAAGGCAGAGAGTGACCCTAGGCTGCCTCCTGGTCAATGTTCCCCTTACATGTGAATATGTGCTTCTCTATGCTAATAGGTACTACGCAGTTATAGGACTCTGGGCACAGAAGTCACCAAATTGATGAATTAATTTATATCCTAGGAAAAGTTATTAGTATCGTCTGTGGCCTTCACAGAGGAATTAAAGTCATTTCTATTTTGCCCCAAGTCCACTCTTAGGTCTCAAGTTGAACATGTTATCCTCTTCATCACAAAAACCCCAATTCAATAACTTGGATTCAGTCCCTTCCCATTTTTGTCAAGCAGAGATCCCCTGAATTTCCTTTGTACTAAAATTTTTTATGCTTTTGGTACCTACACAGTCCCTAAATTTTCTTCAAAAATTTTATATTCCATTTCCACTATCAAACCTTCTAATTTACTAGATTATGTCTCTATACTAACGCTCATGGACTAATTTTCATGAGGAATTTTTGTCCTAGTCTCTAAACTTTCTTAATACTAATATTAGCACCAATATCAGCAGAAATATCACACCCAGTTACTCAACCTCTGACTTTAATTGTCCTTTTCAGTTTTCACCAGATTTAGAACTGGAAGGAAACACAAAGATCATTCTGTTTGATCTTAGTTTAAAGTCTGAGAAGCTCAAGTCCACAGGGGTTATCTGCCTTAATCCAAGGTCACACAGGTCCAAAGTAATAGAATCAGAATTCAAATGTAGGCTCTCTAATTCCAAATCCAGAACTTTTTCTATGGCATCCAATTGCTTAGAACTTAATCTTGCAAGTTTGTTCAATTATATCAGGTAATTTAGTTGCATGTATTTCTTTATTATCCACTTAGCTTTATGAAGTTTTATGATAGAGGGAAAATACTTTATTTAAGCCTTATGTCTCCCTCCAGTGCCTAGCATAATACTCTGCACAGAACAGAAGAGCAATAAATATTTGCTGAATGAATGAATATTTATATTTCAATTACATATCATTTACTCTGGCCCTGTTTAGGCTGATTGGGTTTGGGAAAATCACTTTGAGTTTTGTTTTTGGTGCTGTATTGTGCTTCTAATAAATTATATGGGAACATTTTAAATATGGATAGAGATTCTAACTAGTAGTTCTCTAAATTCACTAATCATCATTTTATTACATTGTGATCTTACATACAGTGTATCCTGTATATATAAACAGTCTTGGGAGAAGAGCTGAGCTGATAGAGGTCAGTTGAGATCTTTGAGAAGCAGCATCTTCTATTTCTCAACTTCATTAGGTTTAAAATTTTTTGCTCTGTCATCTTTAAAAAAAAAAACCATCATATTTCATTGTGAACTCCTGAGCCTATAATTAAGAAACCTACATTTATATCATATATGTATATGTGTGTATGTGCTTATGTAATATTTTCCTAACACCCCAAATATTGAATTTCTAAGGTGCACAAACATAGTTCTGAAAATGGGGCCTTCCAGGAAAACCAGAGCCATAATGAGGTCACTGTAATTGATTCCTACCAGTGGTTGAAAAGCTGTTCATCTGCACGTGCACCAATATTTGCCAAACTAACAATGGTTTTGTAAGGTTTTTTTTTTTCACTTTAGATTTTGGTATTTAATTCCCCTTTCTTTGAAAAAAAAATCTGCTTGTTTTCTCAATTTCTTCTATTTTTTTCACATATCTTTCCACTCCTTAATGGAAAGGGTGAATACTGTTTTAATCAATACTATTACAACACCTACTTCTTCAAAAATAAGCTAGTGCCATGTTCAACAGACAGTCCACACTAGCAGTGTGCTGCTAATGTGTATAAGAGACTCCAATAGAAGAAAAATCCTGTCTGATCTATGATTTCACAGCTCAGTGTTGGCAGAGTAGGATTGCACATGTCAATGCTCTGTGCTCAGTCAAATGGAGTACAATTCAGGGGTTCAACTCCAGAATCAGAGCAGGTCTCGGCAGATAGCAATATTACAGTAGCTATCTGACTAAGTTTCCAAATGGTTTGAGGTATTTCTGCCAGAGGGTAAATTCTCTTTCCTGGCTAGAAAGCATTTTATATCTGTGTTTGATTTTTAGCAAGATAGTGATACAACAGAGAATGTTGAATCCCCTCTCACCTGGTTCTTGTCCTACCTGTCTGACTGGATTATCTATGTTTTTTCTTAGATCTTTATCCATATCATAGTCATTAACCATGTATTTCCCATGAAGTTCTAGGATATAACTTTGGATCTTCTTCTTCCTGTGTTCTACAGTTATCCCTTCCACATCATAGGGGCTAGGGGCATAGAGCCCCCATGCCCTGGAAAAATCTATATAAAATTTTTGGCCCTCATTTCACACCATAGAACAGAAATTGATTATATTTATGGTATTATGAGATAAAATATATGAATATTCAATACCATACATTTATTTTCTGCATTTCCGGGTTTCTAATTTTCTTCTGTATCATCCCTGGGCCTTTTGATGCCACCTGTGGCTTATACAAAACTCCCTAAAATTCCCATTTAATTTCTTATGCTTCAAATATATCAAAACTATGACAGGGAAAGTTGTGATGTGGAAGGGATAACTTTATTTCATTTGGTGATTCCGTCAACTCCTATGTATTCAGCTGTTATCACTGTGCAGATTGTTCTCAGATATATTTGTCTAGCCTCAACCTCTCTCCTGATCGTCAGCCTCACATCTCTAACTGCTTATTGGACTTCTCACTCTGCAGGTCTCAAAGTTATTTTGAGCACATAATGTTCCAAACTGAACTCATGATCTTTCACCAAAAACCCTTGAATCTTCTTTACTTCCCTCTAACCATTGAGGGCACTTCTTCTAGTCACCAAAGTTAATAGTAGACTCCTCATTTTCATGTAACCACCCACTGACCATATCTTACCAGTTGCTAAATCCTGTAGTTTTCACATTTCAACTTCTTTGGAATATGCTTATTCTGTCTACTGACATTGCCATTGCAGAAGTCCAGATCCTCATCTTATGATGCCTGGACAGCTTGCTACTTCAACTCTCTCCCAGCTGCAGTCCATCTTCTACTCAGCTGTCAAACTGATGTGCCTATAAAACTACAGTTCTGATGATGTCCCCATGCCTCATTCAGCAAACTCCAGGAGCTCCCTTTTTCCCTAGGAAAATTATTTTTAAATGTTTGACTTTCAAAACCCTACAGTACATGTCCTATTCCTACTTTTCTGATCATCTTATACCTTCATGCTTCCCTTCCCACCTCCAGTGACATGGACTTTTCTGAGAGTAGTACAAGAGAATAGGCTGAGAATTCTTACTGGTCATTCTCCATTCCTGGAACTGTTTCCCTCAACTTCATCCCCTAAGTTCCCTGATTTCCTTCATGTCCCTATCCTAAATTTTCAAATTCTGTCAAAATTCAATCTCCATTAGTGCTGGTGTCATCCCTCTGTTGCTTTCCTCAAGAAGTTATTTACCTGTTGTCTCCCCAAGTAGACTATTAGCACCTTGAGAGCAGAGACTTTCTTACCATCTTTTTTTTTTTTTATTTGCATATACAGTGCCTCACAGAAAGCCTGGTATACAGTTGACTTACTGACTAAATGTAATGTCATTTCCCTTTAAGTTCATTAAAGGATTCTTGAATTCTACTCGTTTGTTGCTGAACATCTTATAGAAAACAAACTAACTTTTCCAAAAGTATATAATTCTCTAAAGAGAAAAAATAAATGAAAATATATTGTTTTCTTTTGAATAAATTAATTTACTTTTAGTTTTCAATATTCACTTCCACAAGTTTTCAATACTGTCTCCTTTTCTCCTCTCTCCCTCCCCAGAACACAGCACACAATCTGATACAGACTCTCCACAAACATTCCTATTAAACATATTTTCACATTAGTCATGTACCATGCAAGAATCCTAAGGAATGGAAGAGTATGATAAAGAAGACAAAACTAAAAGGAAGAGAAAACAGTTTGCTTCACTCTGCATTCCAATTCCATTGTTCTTTCTCTGGATGTGGATGGCATTTCACATCATGAGTCCTTTGGGATTGTTTTAGGTTCTTGTGTTGATGAGAGGGGCTAAATCTATCAAAATCATTAATCACATGCTGTGGCTGTTTCTGTGAATAATGCTCTCATGGTTCTGCTCTATTCACTCAGCATCACTTCATGTAAGTCTTTCCAGGTTTTTCTGAAGTCTGCTCATTATTTCTTATAGCACGATAGTATTCCATTATTTTCATATACCACAAATTGTTCAGCCATATCCCAATTAATAAGCATCCCCTCAATTTCCAGTTCTTTGCCACCCCAAAAAGAGCTGCTACAAATATTTTTGTACATGTAGTTCCTTTTCCCCTTTTTGTGATGTCTTTGGGATACCGCCCTAGAAATGGCATTGCTGGATCAAAAGGTATCCACATTTTTTATAGTTCTTAGGGCATAGTTAAAGGGAATAGAGAGATAGTAGAAAAGAAAAGAAAAAAATCTAGAGAGTAAGGCTGTAAATAAGGGTAAACGATGGAGCAGCAGAATTCCAGGTCCAGTTTCTGGTTCTCTATATCACCGCAACAATATTTTCAATTAGTTAGAAGGTCAAATATCAAAGTAGAAAATTGGGCTGTTGTGATCCTTTTCACAATCTTTCAAAAATAAAAATATGTATATTAGCCCCTCAGATCCTAAAGCAGACCTATTTTTTGGTAACTACCCAAATTTATTTTGTTATAAAAAAAATGTGGGCTTGTATATGTTCAAACTGAATGAACGATTTTGCAGCACATTATAAGCAAGCTTAGCATAGGGGAACCATTTCTACAAATGATCTCATTGTAAAGTCTAGTGAGCAGGTAAATAATCTAGAGATACTTGACTTTTTCAAATTGCCATCAGGAAAAGAAACCTCAAGAGACAACGTGTCGGATGCAATAAGCACAAGCAGCTTACTTTTTTATTCATCTGTTTTTATTGAACTTGATGTGTAATTATTTATCTCTCTCTTTTTCTAAACAAATACTTTCATGGTTTACTCTCCTTTAAAAGAAAGTCTGAAAGATGCCAGTACCTCTGTACTTCCATATAACCCTGCAATATCAGTTCACAAAATGTTTAGAAATACCAGTGGAAAAAATCAGTTTCTTTGCAGAGTACTATACAAAACATTAGTGACTTCTCTTTCATGGACTTTTTGTGGACTCTTAATTTTTACTGATTTTACATTTAATGATTTTAATTTAAATTCAAATTCACTGATTCCTGATTCTTGAAATCTTGTTTAGGTATATTCTATTAAAATGGTAATTTTAATATATCTTAAAAAGGTAAAAATGGAATAATGCCTTAAAACAAGTGAATATTGCTCTTAATCAATACATACATATATACATACATACTTAGCGCTTATTTTTTGTCAGGTACTATACTTTGCACTGAAAATGAAAAGAAAAAGAATGCATTCACTGCCCTTGAAGATCTCACAACATGGCCATAACTATAAGAGATATGGGTGTGTTTGTCCTTATTCTTCAAGAGGACCATGACATCAAGATGATGACATGACTTGCAGTTGACTTTGATTTGTGTGAGGGAGAGCTTTGCAAAGTCACCAAACTCACTTTCTTCTCCTGAGTCATCTGGTCCAGCGCCCTGATATTCATCAGGAAGATTGGAGATGGCCCAGGATGCAATGTGAGACACTGGCCCTTTCACTTTGAGAAAGATGCACTTGTTCAATGAATAAGCTTCTTTAAGTTACTCAAGGGATGGCCCCTCTAATTGAAAAAAAGTCAAACTGGGAGAAGACCCTCAGGGTTCCTGGGAAAAAGAGAAACAATTACTATTTAGTTATTACATTCACTCTGTGCTAGGTGGGTGGAGACTTGTTGTCCAGCCTATGAGCTCCAGAATGAATTGGATTTAAGGCTTGATCTTCTAAACAGGGTAATCCTAGAAGAGAAAACATGAGAAAAATATGGGAAAAGGCCTCCTTTAAAAGACACCATTCAATCCAAGTCTATAATGATACCAGGGATTCCAAGAGGTGGAGGTAAAGGACAGAATTCCAGCAGCGATGATACATGAGGAATATAAGTGAGTAGGAGGGGTGGGGAAAATAAAATGTAAAATGAATACAAAAACAAAGGATCAGGATGAGAAGAGCTAAAAGTGCCAAATAAAATTCAGACCAGATAACTAGAAGTAATGGGGAGGTACTGGTGTTTATTGACCATTTTGGTCTATTTCTAAGGGGAAGTAAGAACATTTTTTTTGCTGTACTCTGAATCAGGACATCAAAAGAAGAAAACAACTGGTAGGAGAGGAAGATAACTCAGAAGGTTGTTCTGGATAGTCGTTTTACATGTATGTTTGCCATCTAAGAATTCCCTGTCTGTATTATAATGTCATAGGATGTTAGAGTAAGAACCAGAATGGCCATAAGAATTTATCTAAAATGATACCTTAACTCCATGGGGTGAACACTGGGTTTCAAAGAGGTAAGATGAAATTCCCAGGACCACATAGGTAGCAAGAAAAAGAGTCAGGAATTTACCCAGATATTTTTTTTTTAATTTAAAATCCAGTGCTCCTCAAATAGCATTTTTAATCTGAAAATTAATCACCTCTAATAAGTCCTTGCATATTTTTCTCCTGTCATTTAGCTTTATTTTTGTTATTTAATTTTTCATGCATTTATGCATTATTTCTTCATCTAGACCACAAGCTTCTTGAGGGCCTGAATGTAATAGCACATTAATTTACATTTAACCACAGTATTTCCTAGAGCAATATTTCCATAATTATTTCTTAATTTGATTTAATGAAGTTCTACTTTTTAATGTGATTATATTTTGGGGAATTTAAATGTAGAAGCAGCTATTCTTATCAATGCACTGTCATAATGATAAAGTTGAGAGAACATTAGTAACATAATTATAAAATCCTAATGAAGGAAAAGATAGCATATCATTTTCCCACAATTTATTTCTATGGCATAACTTCAATAATAACATCATCTGTGTTTTTTTTTCAGTAATCAAACAAGTCATGCATTTATGACTAATCTTTTATAAATATTAATACTAGTTTTCCAGATTTGTAAAATCTATAACAATATAGAGTTTGCAAAAATATTTGAGTAAAATGGACAGTGAAAGTAAATCCTTTTTAAAAAGTTATTATTAGTAGTTGTTTAGGTAATGCAAAAAAGAAAGCTTCACAGATTTTTATTTTGAGATTTAAAAGTTATGATTATTCCTTAGTTTGGGGACTTGAGACATTGAATTATCCCTGTTATTGTGCATGTATATGTATGTATGTATGTATGAATGTATGTATGTATATACATAATGTGTGTATAATATACGAATATATACATATATAGAAATATACACATACATGCACACATATTGATGCTAGTAGTAAGGGAGGCATAGCTAAAACAAAATCATTCATATTTGATTTCTGAATGTGTGCTTCTTTATTATTGGAATATCTTGCACTTCAAACAAAAGGATGAAGCCACAGTAAGCTAATCTAGTTCCCTCTCTGCCCTTCTACACAATACTTTCCACCCCCAGAGCTCCTTACCACATGCAGAATTAAGTAGGAAGATTAACAAATATGAAATAGATTGTTGAAAGTAAAGAAGCTCCATATCTAAGCCAAAATATCTATTTCAGTTCATGATTTCTTTTATCCACTTTGTTTTATTCTTTTAATCTTACTGTTGGCCTTTACCTTCATTTATATGGAAGGAGTAAATTATCATCTATAAAGCTGATGCCAGAGCTTCTCTGGGTAATAATCATGGAGACGACAGAGGTGGGGAGGGGAGCGCGAATGCTGCATAAACCACAATGCCTTTGTGACAAGAAGTTTGCAATTTTTATTGTGAGGATTTATTTACTCTTCTTTCCTTTGAGTTTGATATTCTGAAACAAAAGCCACTTAGTAACATGGCCTTTGCAGAATAGCTAATTTAAGCTCACCTAGATTATTAAGTAATTAAGCTATCTGTCATAGAAACTCACTGACTTGTGGTCAGTATATCAAGGGTCATTGCTTTCCAAAGCCAGTAGGGCAGATTTGGATAAGTTCAAAGGTCCATCAGCATTAATTCAAAAACCTGAAGTTGAACAAAAAACTTTTCTTTGTGAATAAAAGAGGTCTGGTATTCACTATATAAACAAAATTACAAAACATTTTTTTCACACAAATCGAGGGTTGTGGTGTGTTATAGCATGTGCTATATAATTGTGATAGAACAGTATTGTGCTGTAAGAAATGACTAAAGAAATGGTTTCAGAAAAACGTGGAGAGCTTTATATGAAGTGATGCAAAATGATTTGAGCAGAATCACGAAAATTGTGCACTGAAACATTAGTATTATAACGACAATCACTTGTGAAAGATTTAGTTACTCTGATCAAGAATGGCAAAAATTTTAAAGAATTCATGACGAAAAGGGTTGTCTACTTCCAGAGAGAAAACTGATGAGCTCCAAAAGTAATTAAAACATATTTTCACTTTGTTTTTCTTGTTTCTCTTGCAAAATGGCTAATGTGGAAATGTTTTTAATGGTTTTAAATGTATAATAGGTGTCCTATTGTTTTCTTTCTCAATGAATGGGGACATGGCTGCAGGGAATTAAAAAATCTGGAAGTGAAAACGTTTTTAAATGAATGTTTTCCAAGGAGGGAGATATGTAGGATAATAACTAAATGTCATGGGTGTTTCAGAATTTGACTTTTTTGAATTTGTAGAAGATATGGATATGTTTCTAAGCTGTAGAAAGTCAGCCAGTACACAGGGAAGGACTGAAAATAACTGAGACAGGGGATAGAGCAAAAATGGCAAAGTACTGGTAGGGACTCACCTGAGGTCCCCCAAACTCTCTTTCAAATAACATTGAAAT
The DNA here is from genome assembly GCA_023548195.1 of Bettongia penicillata ogilbyi. NCBI lineage: Eukaryota > Metazoa > Chordata > Mammalia > Diprotodontia > Potoroidae > Bettongia > Bettongia penicillata. Next base: position 3,246,616 of record JAJHZJ010000156.1, on the reverse strand, counting down.
AGTGCAGTGGAATTCTTCAGTAGAAGCCCCAACAAAAGGACTGTGCAAAATCATTTTCCATTTCCAAGAAATACAAAAGGTCAGTAATAAACGTCTGTCTTACTATGGTAGAGTGGAGAACAGTCCAGTTTGGGCTGCACTAGCACTGGCTGAAACTGAGGAATCCAGCTGTAGACCTCATGTGCAATTGAATCTATAGCATGGATGCTTCCTGACATCTCAGCCCAAGGACAGTAAGAGAGTCAGAAAACTGGTGAAAAGAATATTAAAAGACCATTTTGCTGCCAATGGGTACAGCATTTAGTTGCATTACCTGTATGTAGCTCTGGGTCACAGTCCCACAGTAAAGAAGAGGACTAGCAAGAGCAAGGGACTTGAGAACACTTCCAGGACAAAAAACAGTGCTTGTCGTCCCTCAGAGACCACAGAAGAGACCAAGAGAGTATTGATCACACCTCTCTTTAGCTCAAACTATCTTAGAATAACTGAAATTTATAGACTCTCAGAACTAGCTCTAAATACAGAAGAATGAAAACTCTGCAGTTTGGAAGAGTGCAATACCAATTCGGGTAGCAGAGTCAAACTCTATTAAACGAAAGGAAAAAGGCCAGAAAAACAAATACATACATACATACACACATATACACACATATATATGTGTGTGTGTATGTTTGCATGCATGCATGCATTGTGCATGCATGTATGTGCATATATGCATATATAATATTCATAGGTGTATATGTATATTCATGCACATAAGCAAAACATATATGTATGCATTTATACACGTAGATATGTACACACATGCATGTGTACACACATACATGTATGTGTATGCATACATGTATATATGTGTTTATGCATAAATACATATACATATGTGCATACACATGCACACACATGTATATATAATATTATATATTATATAATTATGTATATATATATACACATGTGTGTATATGTTACAAGGTTTATATATATAAACCTTACTTTAAAAAGTTAATATGGTAGGAGGAAACATCAAAATGCAAGCTCAGAGGAATTCAATAAGATCAAAATATATGCAAAGCCTCAAAGTAAAATGTGAATTGATCTCAGTCTCTGGAAGATCTTAAAAAAGTTTTTAAAAAGTAAATAAGAGAGGCAGAGGAGAAAATGGGGAAAAGAAATGAAAGTGTGAAAGAAAGACTCAACTGTTCAGTAAAGGAGGCGCACAAATATACAAAAGAAAATAATACCTTCAGAAAACAGAATACATGAAATAGTTTTATTTTTTTAAGGCACAAAAGTTCCCTGAAGGGAAGACTCCTTAAAAAGTAGACTGTCTATTTGAAAAAAGAAAAGATGTACAAAAATTCACTGAAGAAAATTAAAAATTAGAATTGGGCAAGTGTAAGCTGAGACATCATGAAGCATAAAACAAATAAAAATGTTGAAAAATAGAAGAAAATATTTTCTCAGATAAAAGAACTGGCCTGGAAGATCGATCCAGGAGTAATAATTGAAAAATAAATATTGAACTCTCTGACTTTCTGAAAACCTTGATGAAAGAGAGAGAGAGAGAGAGAGAGAGAGAGAGAGAGAGAGAGAGAGAGAGAGAGAGAGAGAACATAGACATCATATATCAAGATATTATCAAGAAAATGTCTGTGATATTTTACCAGAAATTAAAATAGAAACTTAAAGAATACAATGATCACAAAATGAAAACTCCCAGGAAGTCCAAAGGCAAATTCGAGATCTCCTGGATCAAGAAGAAAATATTAAAAGCATCCCCCCCACAAAATGAATTCAAATATGGTGGAACCAGTCAAGATAACACGAGATTTAGAAGCTTCTACATTAAAGTACTGGAGTGGTTAGAATATGATATTCCAGAGGATAAAGGAGCTAGAATCACAATCGAGAACCCGCACGCAGCAAAACTGAGTATAACCCTGCAAATGAAAATGGCTATTTAACAAAATAGTGGACTTTCAAGAATTTCTGATGAAACTACCAGAGCTGAATAGAGATTTTGGTTTTGAAACACAAGGATCAAAAGAAGAATATAAAGGTAAACAGAAAAGAAAAATCATAAAGAATTCAATAAGGTTAAAATGTTTACATTCCTACATTGTAAGGTGATTTTTGTTAACTCTTAAGAACTTCATCATTATTAGGACAGTTAGAATCATATAGAGATAGAGTGTATGGGTACAAGTTGACAAAGATATATATATATATATATATTTAAAAGTGAGACTGATACACTCGGAGAAGAGGGAATTGAGAAGGAGAATGGGTTAACTTATCTCACATAAATCTTAGAATATGATATTGGGGAGGGAAAGAATCACTACCCAGAAAAACTGAGTGTAATCCTACAAGGGAAAAAAAAAATCTTATTTAAGGAAATAGAGGACTTTTAAGCATTCTTAATGAAAAGACCAAATTTGAAGAGAAAAATTGACAAACACGACTCAAGAGAAAGATAAAAAAGAAACAGAAAAGAAAAACCAAAACTATTTCAATAATGTGAAGGTATTTATAATTAATGTGGGAAGATGATATTTGTAATTTTTAGGAATTATTATTTGTTCTTTATTAAGGAACACACATAGATAGAACACAGGGTTGTGATTTGATTATAATGGAATAATACCCCACTTTGCCAACAACAACAAAAACAATCCACAAAATTAAGGGGTGAGAAAAACAGATGCACAGGGTGAAGGGGGAAGGAAAAGGTGGAGTGGCTTATATTATTTGACATAGAAAAGGTGCTAAAGAGGTTTTATAACTCAGGAGATGATGGGGGGGTGTTGCAGACAATGCATGAACCTTAATCTCATCAGAATTGGCTGAACCAGTGAATAACATAGATACTGAGTAGGTTGTAAAAATATACTTCACTCTACAGAAAAAGAGGAGAAGAAGTGGATTAGAGAAGGGGAAGATTTGATAGAAGAGAGGGTAAATTGGGGGAGGTGTTGGTCAGATTGGTCAGAAGGAAAACAATTTTGTGGAGGGACAGAGAGAAAGGAGAGAGAAAAGGATAACCAGGGCGAGGTAAATGAGCTGTTAGTATCCATAACCATGAACAAGAATGGAAAGAATTCACTCATATAATAGAAGCTTATAGAAGAGTGGATTAGAAACCAAAATCCTACCACACGTTGTTTGTAAGAAAGACGTCTAAAGTGCACAAGAATGATACACACACACACACACACACACACACACAAAGTCAGGGGAAGAAACTGGAGCAGAATGTGTTATGCTTCGGTTGAAGATAAAAAGCACATGTAGCAATAATGATCTTAGACAAAGCAAAAGATAAAATAAAGCTAATTAAAAGAAAATAAAGCTAATTAAAAGATAAGCAGGAAAACTACATTTGCTTAAAAAGGCAATACAAAAAATGAAGTAACGTCAATGCTAAATATAAGTAGCAAATGGTATAGGATTTACATTTTAAAAGAAATTTTATGAATTACATGAGGAAATAGATCATAAAGTTATGATAGTAATGAACATCAATCTGTCTTTTCTGAACTAGTTAAATCTGACAAAAAAAATGGACAAGAAAGAAGTTAAGGAAGTAGAAGGAATTTTAGAAAAGTTAGATATGATAGACTTCTGAAGAAAACCAATGAGAACACAAAGAAGTATTGTTTTTTTTTTTCAGTTGCATGTGGCACCTTCGCAAAAATTGACCATGCATTTGCACATAAAAACCTCAGAATCACATGCAGAAGACAAGAAATATTAAATACATCTTTCTCAAATCATAATGCAATAAAAAGTACTTTCAATGAAGGACTATGGAAGTATTGATTCAAATTAATTTGAAACTAACTAATCCCCCAAAATAAGTGAATTGAAGAGCAAATCAGAGAAGCAATCCATCATTTTATCAAAGAGAATGACAGCAATGAGAATATATACCAAAATTTATGGGATGCACCCAAAGTTGTACATCAAGAAAAGTGTATATATCTAAATGCTTATATCAATATAGAGAAAGAACAGAACAATGAATCAGACATGCAACTAAAAACTAGAAAAACAGCAAATTAAATGCCCTCGGTTGAACACCAAATTTCAAATCAAAACAGAAATTGATAAAAGTGAAAGAAAACCACCAAACTAAGAAATATGCTTGTTTTATTAGAAAGCACAATTAAATAGATAAAAACTGGATATTTTGCCTTAAAAGAAAGAAAGAATAAAATCAAGTTACCAGTGTTAACAATTAAAGGGGTGAATTCATTATCAATGAAGATGAAATTAAACCAAGCATAAGGAGTCATCTACCCAATTATATACTAAAACATCTAACAATTTACATGAAACAGATGAATATCTACAAAAATAGGAATTTATTATTATAAGAACAGGAATTAGAATAGTTAAGTAACCTTATCTTAGGAAAAGAAATTGGACTAATCGTCAATGAACTCCCTAATAAAAACAAAACAAAACATCAGGTCCAAATGGATTCACAAGTGAATTCTACTAACATATTAGAACAGTTAATTCTAATACTATGTAAACTATTTGAAAAAAAATAGGCAAAGAAATCCTTCCAGATTCATTTTTTGACAAACATATGGTACTTATAGCTAAACCAGCAAGAGAAAAAGCCGAGAAAGAAAACTATAGGCCTAATACTTAATGAACATTGAGATTAAAATTATAAATAAAATATAAGAAAAGAGATTATAGCAACATATCCCAAAGATCATAAGGTATAATAATATGAGACCAACTAGGAATGCAGGGATGGTTCAATATTAGAAAAACTATTAGCACAATTGACTAAATCAATTACAAAACTAATAGAAATCATATGATTATCTCAGTAGATGCAGAAAAAGCCTTTGATTAAATGTAGCACCTATTCTAACTAAAAAACAATAGAGAACATAAGAATAAATAGAGTTCTTCCACTGATAAGTAATAGCTATCTAAAAACATCAGAAAGCATTATCTTTAGTGGGGATATGTTAGATGTCTTTCCAGGCAGATCAGGGGTGAAATCAAGGATGTCCATGAGCACCACTATTATTCAATATTTCATTAGGGAATAAAGAAATAATCCAGAATAATCATTAATAACTTTAACAAAGTAGGAGGATTAAAAAAAACCCACATAAATTTTTACCATTTCTATATATCATCAACAAAGTCCAACAAAAATTAGATTTAAAATATCTGTAGATAAATATAAAACACTTGGCTATCTACCTGCCAACTAGAAACACAGAAAGTGTATGAAAGTAATTGAGAAACTCTTTTCACACAAATATAGCAAAATCTGAACACCTGGAAAAATGTTAATTACTCACGGGTATTGGCTGAGTCAATATAATAAAAATGATAGTTCTTAAATTAATTTACTTATGCAGGGCCATAGCAATTAAACTACCAAGAATTATTTTATAGAGCTTAAAAAAATAACAAAATTTATTTATGAGAAAAAATATTCAAAAATATCAAAGGAATTAATGAGAAGAAAAGTGTGAGGGAAGGAAACTCTAGCAATAATAGATGGCAAACCAAATTTTGAAGCAGTAAATATCAAGATAGCCTGACTCTGATTAAGAAATAGAGTGGTGGATCATTGGAATATATCTGGTACATGATACAAAGTAGTAAATGACCATAGTAATATAACATTTAGTACACTCAAAGATGTAAGCATTAGGGATAAGTACTCACTAATTGTTAAAACTACAGAGGGGCGGGGGATGAGCCAAGATAGCAGAATTGAAAGATGGACCTGTAGAAGCTCCATCACATAGGCCATAAAATACTTGTAAAAATGACTCTAAAAACAAATTCTAGAGCAGCAAAAGCCACAAAACAACAGAGAGAAAGAGATTTCCAGACCGAGATAGTCTCAAATGACGACAGGAAAGTTCTACTGTATGGGATGTTGCGTGGAGTGCAGCCCAGCATGGGCTGTGGCATGGCAGGGACAGGACCGAGAACAGGTATCAGGGAGCCACCAGGAGCAGCAGTTCCAAGATTACTCCATCCTCAAATGGCAAAGACAGATTCAAAAGTCAGTGAGAAAGTTCCTTCACCCAGGAGAAGGGAAGAAGTTCTAGGCTGCCAGCAACAGACACTGCAGCATCAACATCCATTGATGGTGGAACTGTGAGCTGATCCAACCATTCTGGAGTGCAGTTAGGAGCTATGCCCAAAGGGCTACAAAAATGTGCCTACCCTTTAAATCAGCAATACTGCTTCTAGGACAGTATAACCAAGAGATCATAAAAATTGGAAAGGGTCCCACATGAACAAAAGTATTTACAGCAGTTCTCTTATTGGTGACCAAAAACTGGAAATAAAGGGGATGCCCATCAATTGGGGAATGGCTGAAGAAACAGTGGCATATGAAGGTAAGGGCATGCTATTGTGCTATAAGAGATGATGAAGAGGAAGATTTCAGAGGAACCTGGAAAGACTTATAGGAACTGATGCTGAATGAAAGGAGAAGAACCAGAAGTACTTTGTATGCAGCCAAAACCACAGTGTGTGAGGACTTTCTTCTGGTAGACTTACTTTTTCACTGCAATGCAAGGACTTAAAAAATTTCCCATGATCTCTTAAGGCATCATCCTTAAGAGATTCCACATCCAGAGAAAAAAATCTGTGGAATTTGATCACAGAATATAACAAATCATATTCTTTTGTATTACTTTTTGGTTTGTTCTATGATTTTTCTCACTCATTTTAATTCTACTATGCTATATGATTAAGGTGAAAATGTATTTAAAAGGAATGTATGTGTAGAACCTACATGAAATTCTATACCATCTCAGGGAGGGAGTGAGGAGGTGGGGGTAAAGGGGTGAGAAATGGAAGAAATTTAACATATATGGAAGTGATTATAGAACATTGAAAACAAATAAAGTAATACAAAATCCAATTAAAAAATAAGTTATCAAGGAAAGCTCTCCTGATATTCTAGAAGCAAAGGGCAAAATTAATGTTGAAAGAATTCATTGATCACCTCCTGAAAAGACCTGAAAAGGGAAACTCTAGGAATATTGAAGTCAATTTCTAGCATTCCCAGGTCAAGGAAAAAATATTGCAACAATCTAGAAAGAAAGAATTCGAGTATTGTGAAAATATAATCGGGATAACACAAGATCTAGCAGATCTACATTAAGGAATCCAAGTGCTTGGAATATGATATTCCTGAAATCAAAGGAGATAGGATTAAAACCAAGAATCACCTACCCAGCAAAGCTGAGGATAGTATTTCAGGGGAAAGAATGGTCATTCAATGAAATAGAGGATTTTCAAGCATTTTTGGTGAAAAGATCAGAATTGAATGGAAAATTTGACTTTCAAACACAAGAATCAAGAGAAGCATGAGAAGGAAAACAGAAAAGAGAAATAATAAGGGACTTTCTGAAGTTGAACTGTTTAAATTCCTACATGAAACAAAAATATTTGTAACTCTTGAGACTTTGCTCAGTATTTGGGTATTTGGAGTGATTATACACACACACACACACACACACACATATACACACACATATACACACACACACAGATAGACAGAGAGAACAGGGTGAGTTGAATAAGAAAGGATGATATCTTAAAAATTAAATTAATGGGTGAGAAAGGAATATATTGGGAGGGGAAAGGGAGAAACGAAATGGGGCATATTGTTCTCATAAAAGAGGCAAAAAATAGTTTTTTTCAATGGAGGAGAAAAGGGAGGAGGCGAGAGTGAAAAACTGAAGCTTGCTTGCTTCACATTTGACTTAAAGAGGGAATAATATGATCCCTCAATTTGGTGTGAAAATCTACCCTACATGAACTTAGTGGAGAAGGGGATAAGCAGGGTGGGGGGGGGGGCGGTGACTGAATAGAGGGCAAATGGGAGGAGGGAGTGATTAGATGTAAACAGTTTTTGGGAGGGATAAGATCAAAAGAGAGAATAGAATAAATGGGGGGAAGAGAGGATGGAGGGAAATACAGTTAGTCTTACACAATATGACTGTTATGGAATTCTTTTGCATAACTACACATATATCCCCTATATTGAATTGCTTGCCTTATTTCTCAATGAGGATGGGTGGGGAGGGAGGCAGGGAGAGAAGTTGGAACTCAAAGTTTTAGGAGCAAATGTTGAAAATTGTTTTTTCACACAACTGGGAAATAAGAAATATAGGTAATGGGGTTTAGAAATCTATCTACCATACAAGAAAAGAGACAAGTTGGGGATAAGGGAAGGGAGGTTGTGATAGAAAAAAGGGAATATTGAGGGAAAAGGTGATCAGAATGCAAGGCATTATGGACTGGGGGGAGTTGTGATATGGGGAGAATATTTTCAACACAAAATTTTGTGGAAATGAATGTTGAGAAGTAAAAATAAATAAACCTTAAAAAATAAAATTTAAAAAAATAATACTGGGGAAAAATAGTCAGGCAAAATCTAGGTATAGGCCATAATCTCAAACTATACATGAAGATACGATCAAAATGAGTATATCATTTGAACATAACAGGTGATACCATAGGCATATTAGGGCACCTTGGAATAGTTCACCTGTAAGATATATGGGAAGGGAAGAATTTTTTTGCCACATAAGAGAAAGAGAGAAGTACAAGATATAAAATGGATAATTTTTGCTATATTAAATTAAAAATAAAAGCTTTTGCAAAACATTTTCTAATTCTGTCGTGATTAGAAGGAAAGCAGAAATCTGGATAGGAAGGGAAATATATAGAAAGTGTCTGTGTTAAAGAACTCATCTGTCAAATATATCTAGACCTGTGTCAAATTTATAAAAATGCAAATCATTCTCCAACTGATAAATGTTCATAGAATATGAACCGGCAGTTTTAGATACAGAAATTAAAGCTCTCTATAATCACGTGAGAAAATATTCTAAATAAATATTAATTAGAGAAACACAAGTTAAAGCAAATTTGAGGTTCCACCTCACATGTATCAGATCTGCTAATGTCATAAAAGAGGAAAACAACAAATGTTGGAAGAGTTACAGGAAAATTGGGACACTAATGAAATATTGGTGTAGCTGTGAACTGATTCAACCTTCCTGGATAAAAATTAGAAACTGTGCTCAAAAGGTTATGAATCTGGGCATGCCCTTTGACACAGTGATACCACTAACCACTATCAGATCTGTTTACCAAAAAGATGTAGAAGGGAAGAAGGAAAGAAAGAAAGGAAGGAAGGAAGGAAGGAAGGAAGGAAGGAAGGAAGGAAGGAAGGAAGGAAGGAAGGAAGGAAGGAAGGAAAGAAGGAAGGAAGGAAGGAAGGAAGGAAGGAACAAAGGAAGAAACGAAGGAAGGAAGGAAGGAAGGAAGGAAGGAAGGAAGGAAGGAAGGAAGAAAGAAAGAAAGAAAGAAAGAAAGAAAGAAAGAAAGAAAGAAAGAAAGAAAGAAAGAAAGAAAGAAAGAAAGAAAGAAAGGGCACTTATCTTAGAAAAACAAAAATACAGCTCCTCTTTTTGTGGTAACCAGAAATTGGAAATTGATGGGATAGCTGATCAAGTGATGGAATACTGTTTTCTTATAAGTAATGATGAGAATTATTTCAGCAAAAAATGGAAAGACTTATATGAACTGATGAAAAGTGAAATGCGCTGGATCAGAGAACACACACTAACATCAGTACTGTACAATGATCAAATGTGAATGACTCTGCAATACAATAATCCAAGAAGATTTCAAATGAATCATGAAAAATGCTACTCACTTTCGGAGAAAGAACTGATGCAGATTGAAGTAGACAATTGTTCCCTTTTTCTGTTTTTTTGTTTGTATTTTCTTTCACAACAAAACTATGATGGAATTATGTTTTTTCAGTATTGTGCACATCCAACCTACATAAAATTGCCAACCTACAACAAACCTAAATAAAATTATGTCAAGGAGGAAGAGGTAAGAAGGAGGGAGAAGAGTTAGATGTCAATGTTTTTAAAAAAGAATGTTAATTTTTTTTACATATAATGCAAAAAAATATTGAAAAGGAAAATGAGTGGGGCAATCTAATTTTTAAAAAAGGCAGAAGGAATGGGATGTGCATATAGAGAGATTTTCCTTGGCAAACAGCAGGGTTATATCTTCACGTGAAAAATAGCTGAAGCAGGAATTAGTAGTAAAAGGCATCTGAGTGAAGTGAGATGAGGTGCAGAGAAAAAGGAGTTCCTGGTGAAGTACCTCAGTTTTTAAAATGAAATAAGAGAAATGATTTTCAGCTGAAAGAATAAGGATGCAGGGGACTGGGAGGTTTGGAGAGTGATGAAAAAATTTGGAATAGTCACTGTTGGAAGTGGGATAGTGAATCAACTAGGTAACTATAAAACTATTACCTTGACTTATTAAGGGATCATTTGAGATTAAGTAACATAGATTTATAGTGGACCCATTCAGCATGTTTTCCTGATTTTCTCCAGCTTCATTGAGCAGCATGGAAGTAGAAAAGAAGACAGCTGATGGAGAAAGTACTCCAAGGGCTATATTTGATAGGGCAAGATAGTATAAGGAGGCAAGGTACTTGGGGTAAAAAAAGAAAAGAAACAAACAATAACAAAGTAGAATGCAATTGACACACAAAAGGGTGTAAGAACAAACCAAGTGGGATTTCGGTTGTTTTCTTTTTGGAGTTCAGTTTGCCAGGCTCCTTGAAAACATCTGAAGGCTCAATTTCCTTTGAACCCTGGTAGTTCTCAGCTGTGCTGAGTTACATGAGTTGTGATGCCTTCAACTATATGTAGTCAAAAATGAGCATTTTGCTTTGGGGGATTTGCTTAAGAGAAGGATTTTTTGGTTCCCTGGATGGAACTCTGAGGAGCTGTTTGTTAAGAGCCCCTGACTATTCAGAGATTTGTGCTCTTCCAATCTGATACTGTGTGTAGGTGACTGCATTACTTTGATCATTCAGTAGGGGCCCTCTCTGTTGAATCTCTGTGCTAATTTCGCAGCTTTTGTTTTCTCCACATTCAGGGAGTTAACTTTTCCCTTGAACTAGTGAATGACTTATATATGCTTAATTAAAGAACCATTGCTAATCCCCTTTGAAGCTGCCTTTCATTTACAAAGCACATCAAAGACCCTGTGCTAGTAGGCCATCTTGGATGTGCTAGGATGCTGGTAAAATGGGTAAATATGAGAAAGAGATTGTAGCCAATACAAGGGAGAAGGCCTAGCATGGAACTGGGGTTTATGGACAGGAGATATGGTAGAAATAAAATGATTTCGAGTTGAGTAAGAGAGGTGGAATGGCAATGGATGAAATGAAAGAATTTCAGGGTTCTTGAAAATGTTAGTGGAAAACAAAATTAAGCAAGTTTTGTCCATGGACAAGAGTAAGTCAACACATCTGTGCTGCAGGAGCTACTATGATTGCTGTCATAGGTTTTAAGTAGCTATATTTACCTCCATATCACAGAGAGGCTAATGATAATTTAAGAGGTCAAAGCAAAACCTTGTTTTTTTTTTTCTTTATAACTCTAGGTTTTTGATAAAAACCCCAAATTAGACCTGAGAAAAGATTTTATTCCATTCACCAACAGGGAGATTTATATTTTGAGGGCAGTACTCATAACAAGGTTATAAGTTGTCTTTGATAGGTAGGTGACTAACAATAGAGAAACATGAATGGTGCTCTGCTGACTCAAAGTTAAACAAATTACTTAAACATTTTCTAAACTAACTTTCTTAGAGAACATTTTTGAAATTGTGATATGTTGCAAATATTGAATGTAAGGTCAAAGCCAAAACGACAGTTAGATTCATTAAGCAATAAGAGATTTATAATACAGAGTTCATTTAAACTATTAGTGTCTAATGAATGAACTGCAAAGCAAAGAGCAGGGGTGTAATTTTCCTTTCTATCAGTCATTAAATTAATAAGTGTTTTTAAGAGCAACAATGTATTCTAGATATTGTTTGGGAGTCTGAGCATAAAAAGAAAAAAATTGAAATGCCCTCTAGTTTTAAGGAATTTACCTTCTATAACAGAAGACAGCTTGTACAAGAATATATAGAATAAATTCAAGTTAGTTAAATACAAGGAAGAGAGAGGGAGAGAGAGAGAGAGAGAGAGAGAGAGAGAGAGAGAGAGAGAGAGAGAGAGACAGAGACAGAGACAGAGACAGAGACAGAGACAGAGACAGAGAGAGACAGAGACAGAGAGATACAGAGACACAGAGACAGAGACACAGAGACAGAGACACAGAGACAAAGGGAAAGACAGACAGAGACAGAGAGACAGAAAGATACAGACTGAGAGACAGAGAGAGCCAAAGAGACAGAGAGACTTAACAATGGTTTTAGGTAAATCTGGAAAGACATTGGGTAAGAGGTGGTGCTTGAACCTTATCTTGGAGGAAATAATAATCATAGTCATAAGTTATTAATATGTAATATTATGATAAATGCTTTATAAATATTATCTCACTTATGAATAATAATGATACAATAATTAGCACGTTAAGGTTTGAAAAGCACTTTACATGTAATATCTCATTTGGTCCTTGCAATAACTGTGAGTTAAGTTCTATTCCCATTTGACATATCTGAAAAACTGAAACTGATGCTTTCATTAGATTGAAATACTTAGGGGGTGGAGTCAAGATGGCAGAGTAGAAAGACGCACGTATGGGAGCTCCGAACCCACAGCCCACATATTTAATGTAAGAAGAGTTCCCCAGAAGTTCTGCATCACTGCAGGGGGTGCAGAAACATAGTGGAAGAGATTTCCGTTCCAGAGAGCCCTGGAGAGCCGTCCCCACGGTCCATTGCACCCTGGAAAGCGAACTCCACCCCAGTGCTGCCCTGGCCATGGCCCCAGAGAAGCTGATCCAAGCAGGCTTCAGGGACGGAAGCTCCGGCGGCCTGGGAGGTCCCTCTGCCCACAGAATCTACAGGCCAGTGAGAGACACGCCTGGCTGACCAGAGGGGAGCAGGGTGTCTCCGTGGCTCAGGCCCCCTCGGGAGGAAGCAGCGGAGGCAGAGGCGGGGGTGGCAGCGGAGGGAGAAGCGGGGGCGGCGCCCCCCACCGCGGGACTCCCAAAGCAGCAGGCAGGATCTTCAACACTGAAAGTCTCTGCATAAACCCCCTGAGGGAGCTGAGCCTGGGAGACTGTCCCGCCTCCACCCGCTCCATTTCTGAAGGTCTCTGCAAAAAGCCCCTGAGAGGACTGAGCCTGGGAGGTGGCCCTGCCCCCACCCCAGCACCAGAATTAAAACTCCCATTGAATAGCGGCCACTCCTGCCACGGAAAGCCCATTTGAATCTCAGACCCAAAGCACTAGCTGGGTGGATCTAGGTGGGGGTGGACAGGAATCTCAGAAGTCAAGTAACTGGCTGGGAAAATGCCTAGAAAAGGAAAGAAAAATAAGACTATAGAGAGTTTTTTTTGAACAGATGCAAATGATCCCGAGTTACGAATCGGACGACCATGAGGACATATTCTTGCCATTAGGGAAAGACGGTGGAGGGCCTCTGTACCCCAGACATCCCAGGGGGATGTCGGGTGGGCTCAGGCCTTGGAAGAGCTCAAAAAGGATTTTGAAAAGCAAGTTAGACAGGTGGAGGAAAAACTGGGAAGAGAAATGAGAGAGATGCAAGAAAAGTATGAAAAACAGGTTAATACCTTGGTAAAGGAGACCCAAAAAAATGTTGAAGAAAATAACACCTTTCAAAAGCAGAATTAGGCAAATGGAAAAAGAGGTTCAAAAGCTCACTGAAGAGAATAGTTCTCTCTAAATTAGAATGGAACAGATGGAGTCTAATGACTTTACGAGAAACCAAGCAATCATCAACCAAAACCAAAAGAACGAAAAAATGGAAGAGAATGTGAAATATCTCATTGGAAAAACAACTGACCTGGAAAATAGATCCATGAGAGACAATTTAAAAATTATGGGACTACCTGAAAGTCATGATCAAAAAAAGAGCCTAGATATCATCTTCCATGAAATTATTGAGGAAAACTGCCCTGACATTCTACAACCAGAGGGGAAAATAAGTATTGAAAGAATCCATCGATCACCACATGAAAGAGATCCAAAAAGAGAAACTCCTAGGAACATTGTTGCCAAATTCCAGAACTCCCAGGTCAAGGAGAAAATCTTACAAGCAACTAGAAAGAAACAATTCCAGTATTGTGGAAATACAATGAGGATAACTCAAGATCTAGCAGCTTCTACATTAAGGGATCAAAGGGCATGGAATAGGACATTCCAGAAGTCAAAGGAACTAGGACTAAAACCAAGAATCACCTACCCAGCAAAACTGAGTATAATACTTCAGGGGAAAATATGGTCTTTCAATGAAACAGAGGACTTTCAAACATTCTTGATGAAAAGACCAGAGCTGAAAAGAAAATTTGACTTTCAAACACAAGAATGAGAAGAAGCATGAAAAAGTAAACAGCAAAGAGAAGCCTTAAGGGACTTACCAGAAGTGAACTGTACATGGAAAGACAATATTTGTGACTCTCAAAACTTTTCAGTATCTGGGTAGTTGGTGGGACCACACACACACATATGTACACACATTCATGCACACACACATACACACATGCACACACATACAGAGACAGACAGCACAGATTGAATTGAATAGGATGGGACCATATCTTAAAAGAAATTAAAGTAAATGGCGAGAGAGAAATGTAGTGGGAGGAAAGAGGGTGAAATCGAATGGGGTAATTATATGTCATTTAAGAGGCAAGTAGGAGACTTTTTAGTGGAGGGAAAAAGAGGAGAGCTGAGAAAAACAAAAAAGAACAAGAAGTTTACCCTCATCACATTTGACTAAAGGAAGGAATAAAATGCACACTCATTTGGTATGAAAACCTATCTTTCAGTATAGGAAAATGGGGGAGAAGGAGATAAGCAGGGGCGGGGGGATGATGGAAGGGAGGGCAAAGGGAGGAGGGAGGAATTTGAATTCAATACTTGGGGAGGGACAGGATCAAAAGACAGAAGAGAAACAATGAGGGGCAGGATAGGATGGAGGGTAATTCAGTTAGTCTTACACAACACGACTATCAGGGAAGTCATTTGCAAAACTACACAGATATGGCCTATATTGAATTGCCTGCCTTCCCAAAGGGAATGGATGGGGAGGGAGTGATGGGGAGAATTTGGAACTCAAAGTTTTAGTATTGTTGTTGCTACTAGGAAAGAAGACATACAGTTAATGAGGAATAGAAAGTCATCTGGCCCTACAGGAGAAAAGAGAAGATGAGGACAAGAGAAGGGAGGGATGACAAAAGAGAGGGCAGATTGGAGATAGGGAAAATTAGATTGCTTGGGGTATTGTGGTGGGGGGAGGGGATAAAAGGGGAGAAAATTTGGAACCCAAAATTTTGTGAAAACGAATGTAAAAAGTTAAATAAATAAAATGTTTCAGCAAAAAAAAATAAAAATACTCAACCATACATGTGAATCCAAGTCAACAGGAAACTGATTTTGAAAAGTGTATATTAACATAACCTATTTTCTATTATATGTTTATTTGCTTTGTTAAACATTTCCCAATGACAATTTTAAATCTGGTTGCACAGCACTTGGTTCATGTGTTTGACACCTCTGCCATAGTTACGGAGAACATTCACTGTACAGGCACATAAACACAAAATGAATTCTGCCAGCGCAGTGGAGCTAAGTTCATTTTGGCTGGTTTGTAGAGAGGGGTGAAAATAGTAAAGTGTATTGAAGCTAGAAAGATAGGGTGATTCCAAGTCACCTTGTTTTGGCATACTTCTGGGAGAGGTGGGATATAGGAAACCCAAGTGAGAATTTGCATGATTCTTGATGAGAAAAGGTGTGGGGGTAGGTGCAATTTTATCAGAAACTGAAACTTCCCCCTATAGCAAGAGTGAGGAATCTGCTGCCTCAAGGCTACATGTGGCCTTCTAGGTCCTGGGATGTGATGTTGTGACTGAATAGAAGTTTTACAGAACAAATCCTTTTATTAAGAGCGTGTGTTCTGTGAAATTTGGCTCCAAAAGTCCACACTTGAGTAGCGGGAAACCACATGTGGCCTTGAGGTCTGACATTATCCCCTCCTGCTATAGAGTCATAGTCCAGATGACTTGGGGTCAGTTTTAGAGCCAAGATCAGGAAGAAGAACAATACCAAGTCATAAGTACTATAGGACAGTTAAAAGGAAGTATAGGAAGGGGAAAGGAAGCAATTTTATTCAATTGCCTTTTATTGGCCTAAAATATTGTCCCATTTAAGCCTCAATAATTCTATAAGGCAGCTATCACTATTATTCCCATTTTACAGATGAGAAAACCCTAGGCAAAAAAAGGATCAGTGTCTTTGCCAAGGGTCACACAGCTAGAAAGTTTCTTAAGCCCTATATGAGTTCAGGTCTTTCCATCATTATCCAGCACAACTTTGCCACCTGACTACCACTTTGTAAGATCTTAGATTCGGAATTTGAAAAGACTTTAGTGGCCCTTCACTATAACTCTGTTACTTTACAGAGGGAGAAACTGAGGTCCACATAAATTGAATGGCTTGCCAAAAGTCATTCAGTTATCCAATGACCAAAGTGAGATGCTTTTTCAATCCAGTTACTCTATTTTTCTCTTCAAATTTTATTGAATCTAATAAGGATCAGAAGTTCTCAATTCTGGGTGTATAGTCACTATTTTCCCAAACTGAAAATTAAGTTACAAGTGTGTGTATGTTCATTCATATTTGTTTACATACACAGCACTAAAAGACTCCCACTCCAAAGTAAAAAATAAATAAACTTTTCTTAAATTTAAAAATGTCACAAAGTTTACCATAAAAATCAGGTTTGTGCTTTAGATGATTATTGTTATTAGAAAGGCATAACTTCTTGTAATGCATGTCATTACATTCTCTTTAACTTAAAGTCGGAGATTTGCATTAGAAGTGATAAACATGTACTAGGGTTGTATGCTGCCAGCAAAACTCCTAGTTACTCCAGAATCACATTAAAATGTAATTGGGACATATTTTTATAGTGTCAGTATGAAGCAACGGGTATCCCTAAGTAAGTATTGTTGACCTATGTTTCAGTTTTAGTTTGGCACCATTTATCTAAGAGGTTAATTGACTTTCTCAGGGTCTGACAGCTAGTATGGGTCAGATGTGGGATTTAAAATCAAGTCTTCTGGTTTTGAGAATGCTTTATCTACTATTTTGTGTTTCTTGCACTTACTGTATTTATACTTCTTGTGTCACACTCCTCATGATCATCCATTTTCTTTAGATTTTTTTTTTTTTAAGAAACAAACGCACATATCTCACAGGCTTATTATTTTTACATTTTCACCATAGTCATATTGCATAGAAGAATTAAAATGAATGGGAAAAAATCACATAACAAACCAAAATGTAATACAAAATAAAATGATCTACTACAACCTGCGAATGAATTTCATAGTGCTTTGTATGTATGTAGAAGGCATTTTCCCTTAAAAGACCACTGGGAATTTTTTAAATCCTTGAATTTCAATGAAGTTCTAAGTATGCCAGGAAAAAAATCCTCACACAATGTGGGTGCTGTTGTGTACAATGTTCTCCCGGTTCTGCTCCTTTCACTGAGCATCAGATCATATAAATCTTTCCATGCCTCTCTGAAGTCATCCTGTTCATCATTTATTATAACTCAAGTATTCCATTGCATTAACATACTATAATTTGTTCAGCCATTCTCCAATTGATGGCCATCCCCTTGATTTCCAGTTTTTGGCCACCACAAAGAGTGCTGCTTTAAATATTTTTGTACACGTGGAACCCTTTCCCATTTTTCTGATCTCTTTGGGATACAGTCTTAGAAGAAGTATTACAGGGTCAAAGGGTATTTACATTTTTGTAGATGTTTGGGCATAGTTCCAAAGTACTCTCCAGAATAGTTGCATCAACTCACAGCTTCACCAACAATGAATTAGTGTTCCAACTCTCCCACATCTTCTGCAACATTTGTGATCCTCCTGTTCTGTCATGTTAATCTACCTGATAGGTGTGATGTGATATTTCAGAGTTGTTTTGTTTTGCATCTCTCTAATCAATAGTGATTTAGAGCAATTTTATATGACTACAGATATCTTTGATTTATTTCTCTGAATACTGCCTGTTCATATCTTTTGACCATTTATCAATTGGGAAATGACTTGTATTCTTGTACATTTGATGCAGTTCTCTATATATTTTAGAAATGAGACTTTTATCTCAGACACTATTTGCAAAAATTCTTTCCCAGTTTTCTACATCTCTCCTAATCTGGGTTGTATTGGAGTTGGTTGTGCAAAAACTTTTCAGTTTAATGTAATCAAAATTATCCATTTTGCACTTCAAAATGCTTTCTATCTCTTCTTTAGTCAAAAAATTCTTCCCTTCTCCATAAATCTGATAAATACACTATTCTTTGCTCCATTGATTTGATTATAGTGTCAATTTTTATACGTAGATCATGTACTCATTTGGACTTTATTCTTGTGTATAGTGCTAGGCATTTGCCTAGCTTCTGCCACACTTTTATCCAGTTTTCCCAGCAGTTTTTGTAGAACAGTGAGTTCTTATCTCAGAAACTGGGCTCTTTGGGTTTATCAAACAGTAGATTGTTACATTCATTGCCTGCTGTGTCTTGAGCATTTAGGATATTTCACTTGTCTACCCTTCTGTTTCTCAGCCAGTACTAAGTGGTTTTGATAATTGTTGCTTTATAATACAATTTGAGATCTGGTAGAGTTAGGCCACCTTCCCTAGCATTTCTTTTCATTACTTCCCTTGATGTTTTGGACATTTTGTTCTTCCAGAAAATTTTGATATTATTTTTTACAGCTGTAGAGTTGTCTGATTGTTTGATTGGTATGGCACTAAATAAGTAAATTGATTTAGGTAGAATAGTCATTTTTATTATATTGCCTCAGCCTACACACGAGCAGCTGATGTTTTTCCACTTCCTAAGATCTGACTTTATTTGTTCAAAAAGTGTCTTGTAATTGTGTTTGTATGGTCCCTGGATTTGTTTTGGTAGGTAGACTTCCAAATATTTTATGGTGTCCACCCTAGCTTTAAATGAGATGTCTTTTTCTATCTCTTTGTACTGGGCTTTCTTAGTAATATGTAGAAATGCAGAAGAGATGTGTGGGTTTGTTTTGTAACCTAAAAATTTTCCCAAGTTGTTTATTATTTCAAGTTGTTTTGCTTCATTTTTGGGGGGATTCTCTAAGTATATCATCATATCTTCTGCAAAGAGTAATAACTTAGTTTCTTCTTTGCATATTATAATTCCTTAAATTTCCTTATCTTCTCTAATTGCTACAGCTAACATTTCTAGTATCATATTGTATAATAGTGGTGATAATGTACATCCTTGATTTACCCCCGATCTTATTGGAAATACATCTAGCTTATCTCCATTGCATATAATGCTTGCTGAAGGTTTTAGGTAGATACTGCCTATTACTTTATGGAGATTCCCATTTATTCCTATGCTGTCCACTCTCAAACAATGCTCATCACCTCCCCCTCTTTTCCTCTATTATAACATAATTTTGTCCTACTGCTTGAGATGTAATTTACTTTTTCTGCTTCCTCCTTTTCACATCTCCTGTTATATTTCCTTCACATGCTTAAATCTCGTTTTTATCATCACACAATTTACTTTCTACCTGTTCCCTCTTATCTATCTCTCTATCTATATATCCCTTTTATAATTCATAATAGATATAAAATTTTCAAGATTAACAAGTATCATCCTCCCTAAGAGAGAGATAAACAGTTTGCCCAAGTTGAGGAACAAGTTTTCTTTTCCCATGTTTACCTTTCTATGCCTCTCTTGAGATCTGCATTTGAAGATAGAATTTTTTATTGAGTTCTGATCTTTTTATCAGGAAGGTCTGGAAACCCCTTATTTCATTGAATGTCCACCTCCTTGCCTGAAGCGTTTTCTGAACTTTGCTGGGTAACTGATCCTTGCTTGTAGTCCCAGCTTCTTTGCCTTGCTGCATAGCATATTCCAATTCCTCCAAAATTTAATGTAGAAGCTGCAAGGTCCTGTATGATCCTAATTGTGCTTCCTCGATATTTGAATAGTTTCCTTCTAGCTGCCGGTGGTATTTTCTCCTTCATTTGTTAGTTCTGGAATTTGGCAACAATATTTCTTTGTGTTTTTCTTTTAGGATCCCTTTAGGGAGGTGAACGATGGATTCTTTCGATGAGTGTTTTGACCTCTGGATCTAGCACTTCTGGGCAGTTTTCTTGGATAATTTCTTGGAAGATATTGCCCAGGCTCTTTTTCTCATCATGGCTTTCTAGTAGGCCAATAATCCTTAAATTTTCTCTCCTGGATCCATTTTACTGGTCAGTTGTTTCTCCAATTAGATATTTTACACTTTCTTCAATGTTTTCATTCTTTGAATTTGGTTTGACTGATTCTTGACATCTCATTGAGTCATTAGCTTGTACTTGTCCAATTCTAATTTTCATCAAATTGTTTTCTTCAGTTAATTTTTCCACCTCCTTTCCCATCTGTCAAATTATTCCTTTCAAGTAATTCTTCTCTGCAGTTAGCTTTTATACTTCTTTTGTCATTTGTCCTATTTTCCCAGTTAGGTTTTGTGGTTCTTTTCCATTT
Organism: Bettongia penicillata ogilbyi; assembly: GCA_023548195.1. Classification (NCBI taxonomy): domain Eukaryota; kingdom Metazoa; phylum Chordata; class Mammalia; order Diprotodontia; family Potoroidae; genus Bettongia; species Bettongia penicillata. Next base: position 3,226,000 of record JAJHZJ010000156.1, on the reverse strand, counting down.
GTCCAATTTTCCCTTTTAAGTGCTGTCCTCTTCAGTGACCTGTTTTTTTCATATTTTAAAAATCATTGGCCATTTTTCTTCTATTTCCTTCTTTAGTTCTTCTCAGTGTGTTCTTTGTGCATATGAGCAGTTCAAAGTCCATACTGCAGTTTCAGATGGAAGTATAGTCTCAATACCAAACTCTTTGATATTTGTGTTTCTGTCCTCGTCCCCATAGAGAGATTCTATGGTCTTTTCCTTCCTCCTTTGTTTCTTACTCATGATGGAGAGGCTTTGTGTGTTGTGGCCTCTGGTGTTTTCAGCTAGAAACTAAAGAACCTGGTCCTGAGCTGACTGGTGTGAGGAAGCAGAGGCAGGTTGGATTCTTTTTTTTCCCCTGTGGATTACCCCTGGAGCTGGTTTTTAAGTGTAGGGAAGGGGTGATCTGTTCACAGGAAATCTCCTCAGCTGAGTTAGAGGAAAGACAAACTCAGCACTTGGTGATCCCTGCTTCCATGTGGTCTTCCCGTTTCCCCTAAGGAACACCTGAGGTCCTGGTGTGGGGCTCCTCCTTCCGGTGCTCTGGTCCTCTGCCACAGTAAGAGGAAATCTCCTTAGAGATTCTCCTAGCCTCAGGTGCTATGCAACTGTTTGCCCCTTCTGCTGATTACACTAATCCAGGATTTTTCTGGGGAAATATTTTATGGTTCTTTTAAGGTCAACAATGGGAGGGGAAGAGAGCATTTACAGATTACTCTGCCATTTTGCCTCCTGGAAGTTGAAGTAGGTGAGTTAAAGACGTTTGATCTGCAGGATGAAAGTCTCAGGGGCAGTTGCTTCAGTTCCTGGGGATCCACCTATGGTTCTCACTTGCCCAGCTACACTTGACTCTCACCCTAACCTGCTATTCTGCCATGATGCTGCTTCCTAGACTTCCCCAGGGCTTTCATGCTCAGCCCCGCCATGGCAGGGACATGCTTTGCTGTGTGTTGTATTCTCCTCCACCCCCATGGAACAATTTCTTCCTGTCGATCTTCCAGTCTACCCTGGGCTGTGAAACTACCAAAGTCTGTCTCCTTTTGAATTCTGCATCTCCAAAATTTGTCAGTTTCTCTTTTTAGAGCTATCTGAGGGAGTTTGTCTGAGAGCTTAGGTGAGTAGTTCAGCTTACTTCACCATCTTGGCTCCGCCTTCTGTATTTTTTTAAAAAGAGGAATTATTGGGGACAAAGCCAAAATGGCAGAGGAGTTGGACAGAATTGTAGGAGGTGTCCCTGCAAAACTCATAAAATAGTTGCAAAAATGACCCTAAACATATTCTAGAGTAGCAGAAGTTGCCAAACGACAGAGTGAAAGAGAGTTCTAATCCAAAGCATCCTGGAAAGCCTACTGGAAAGTTCTATAGGTCTGGTCTCAGAGTGGAGCTCAGCCCAGGTTTAGCCACACAGTAAAAAACTGAGAACTTGAGCAGCCTAAAGTGTGTGGAATACTGAGCAGCAGCTGCGATTCCCAGATTTCTCAAACCACAAATGCCAAAGACAGCTTTAAATATCAATGAGAAAGCTCTTTATCCTGAGTGAGAAGGGAGCATGGTGTTACCATAGCTTCAGCTCCAGGTGGTGGCACCAGCATCCATTTTTTTGGAGCCCTCAGATTAAAAGCCATGGAAGAATTGAGTGGCTGACCTGAGTCTCAGCCTTGAGTGGCAGCCCTGGGGTGAGGAAGAGCCCTGCCCTGGTGGAACTGATGGAGGCTCTTGAGAGGTAATTCTACATTCAGATCCTGGGCAGAAAAGCTTGTGGTTGCTCCTAGATCAAAGCAAAGGCCAAGACAAAAGCAAATTCCTCTCCCTTGATTATTGAACCTTGGAAGAATTGAGAGCTTATAGGTACCCAGATTATACCCTTCTTTTGACAAAGGATTCAAAAGTCAAGTCACTTTCTGGGAAAATGCCCCCAAATGGGAAAAAATACAACTATAGAAGTTTAATTTCTAGGTGAACAAATATTTTCTTTCATCCTTTCACATGAGAAAGAACAATGCATAACTTCAGAGGAAGACATAAACGTCAAGGGTTCTGCATCCAAAACCTCCAAAATAAATATGCAACAATCTCAGGTCATTGAAGAGCTCAAAACCTATTTTGAAAATGAATTAACAGAGATGGAGAAAAAATTGGAAAGAGAAATGAGAGTGTTGAAAGGAAATCATAAAAAGTGAGTCAACAACATGCTAAAGGAGAACCAAAAAATGTTGAAGAAAATAACACCTTTAAAAATAGACTGACTCAAATGGCAAACAAAGTCCAAAAAACAAGGAGGGCAAGAATGTTTTATAAAGCAGAATTAGCCAAATGGCAAAGGAAGTTCAAAATTTCACTGAAGAAAATAGTTCTTTAAAAATTAGAATGGAGCAGATGGAAGCCAATGACTTCATGAGAAACCAAGACATTACAAAACAAAACCAAAAGAATGAAAAAATAAAAGATGATGTGAAATATCTCATTTGAAAAAGAACTGATCTGGAAAATTTATCCAGGAGAGATAATGTAAAAGTTATGAGACTACCTGAAATCAATGATCAAACAAAGAGCCTAGACATCATCTTTCATGAAATTATCAAGGAAAAGTGCCCTGATATTCTAGAACCAGAGGGCAAAATATATTTTGAAAGAATTCACTGAGCATTTTCTGAAAGAGATCTGAAAAGAGAAACTCCTAGGAATATTGGAAGGAAATTCCAGATTTCCCAGGTCAAGGAGAAAATATTACAAGCAGCTAGAAAGAAACAATTCCAGTATTGTGGAAATGCATGGAGGATAACACAAAATCCATCAGCTTCTACAAAAAGGAATTGAAGGGCTTGGAATATGATATTCCAGAATTCAAAGGAGACAGGATTAAAACCAAGAATAGCCTAAGCAGCCCAACTGAGTACAATACTTCAGCAGAAAAAAATGGTCATTCAATGAAATAGAGGGCTTTGAAGCATTCTTGATGAAAAAACCAAAGCTGAATAGGAAATCAGAAGAAGCATGAAGAGGTAAAGAGGAAAGAGAAATCATAAGGGATTTACTAAATATAAACTGTTTATATTCCTACATGGAAAGATAATATTTGTAACTCTTGAAACTTTTCTAAGTGTTTGGGCAGTTGGAGAGATTATAAACACACATACACACCCAGCAGTACACACACAGAAAACATAGGGTGAGGTGAAAATAAAATTAGGGGGTTAGGGAGGAATGTAGTGGGAGGAGAAAGGGAGAAATTGAATGGTGCAAATTATCTCTCATAAAATAGTCAAGAAAAGCTTTTTCAATGAAGGGGTGAAGCAGGGAGGTGAGAGAAAAAAAGTGAAGCTTACTCTTATCACATTTGACTTAAGGAACAAATAACACTCACACACACACTCAATTTAGTTTGAAAATCTATCTTACATGACAAGAGTAGAGGAGAAAGGGATAAGTGAGGTGAGAGAATCATAGAAAGGAGGGCAAATGGGAGGAGGGAGTAATTAGAAGTACACACTTTAGGGGAGAGACAGGGTCAAAAGAGAGAATAGAATAAATGTGGGACAGGACAGATTGGAGAGTAATAGTTAGTCTTTCATGATATGACTTACTGAAGTCTTTTGCAAAACTTCACATATATAGCCTATATAGAATCCCTTGCCTTCTCAAGAGAGATGAATGAGAACAGAGTAGGAGAGTAGTTGCAACGCAAAGTTTTAGGAACGAATGCTGAGAATTGTTTTTGCATGTAGCTGAGAAATAAAAAATACAGGTAATGGGGCTTGAAATCTATCTGGCCCTACAAGAAAAGAGAGAAAATTGGGATAAAGGGAGTGAGAGGTGTGATAGAGGGAGGGCAGATTGGAGGAAGGAGTACTCCCAAAGCACAGGCTTTGGGGTGGGATGAAGGAAGAGATGGGGAGAAAATTTAGAACTCAAAACCTTGTGGAAATGAATGCTGAAAAAAAAGGTCTCTCCCACACATTGATGGGACTGCCCGTTGTGGGAAGCTTCATTTGGAGAGTTATTTTGTAGGAGGGTCCCAAGCACCCTTTTTCATTTTTATTAAGGCACTGGGTCAAAAGCTTATGATGCCCTGTGGCTCTAACGGTATAAATACTCTGAATTGAGGCTTTACTTTGGGGCTTAGTTTTTGGTAAGAAGCTTTGAGTGCCAGATGAGGACTCCGGGAACCTGCTAAGGAGTCCCAAGTTTAGAGAACTCAGATGTCATGCTTCTGTCTCTGGTAACTATGGTTAGAGAGTTGTGGTCGTCTTGTCAAATTCAGGAAGAAGAAGCCATATGTATTGTTGATCTTTTGATTTCTCCATGTTTTCTTTGAAATTCAGGGTGCTGACTCCCTGAACTAAATGAATATCTATATATCTCTATCTATATCTCTCTATCTATCTCTCTCTCTATCTCTCCCTCTATCTATCTGTGTGTGTATGTATGTACATATATATATATACATTATATATATATGTGTATATATATATATATATATGTGTGTGTGTGTGTGTGTGTGTGTGTGTATATACTTTGTTAAAGGGGAAAAAAGAGGAATTATTTTAAGGTAAAAAGTGATGGTGCATAGTAGAGGTGTCAAATCTTGGCAAAAACAGATTAAAATGGAAATAATAGATGCTTAACTAAATAAGTAAAAATACAAAAAATGCATAAATAATAGCAATTTGAAGCTTTTAAGACAATAGAGATACTTATGTCTGTACCCACTTTTTATTTGAGTTTCATACCATTTGTTATTTAGAATAGAAGATAAATGCAAATGTAAATTGTTCTACTAATTATTTTAGATGCAAAGTAAACTGGAACATAGAATGCTCTGTAAAAGAACAAGAAAATAAAACCTTAAATGTTACTGTATTCCCATGACAAGGAAGAAGATTTCTTCCTTGAAATTTAGGCTGCATTCTTTGTTAGTGATAGGAATTACTGGGAAGGTAGTATAGCCCATGTTCTAACTAGACGAACAAAAAAATGCAACTTGTCTTATGTAGGAGTGCGAGTGCTTTGTCTCATGCTTTACATAATGGTCCAAAATTCCTCCTCATAATTCAATGCAAGGTAGGGTTTGTACTTCCTGTCAGATGCATTCTTAATACAGTCTGTTACATCTTTCTCCATGTGATTCTTTTGTGAGGCCTGAGCAGCGCATTCCATAGAGTCCTAATAAATCTTATGTGACACATTCACAGGTTATATTATGGCCCTATGTTCATACATGGTTATTTTGGGATAGGAGTGCTGGTGGATTCCATCTATTACAGTAGAAAGGGGTACAAGAGCAGGGTTTTGCTCTATTAATTTGTGTTATCCTTCTACAGACAGGCCAGCGCATGTGCATGAGTACAAACACACACACACACACACACACACACAAACACTGATTCTGTTAGCAGACTAGAGGGAGGTGAAGTACCTTTCAGGTACACCGACTAAACATTTGCTTTTGTTTTTATTCTGTACTTCAAAGAAACCATGTAAACAAGATTCTTGATTTCTAAATAAGAACAAAGTTATTTTGGATTATTTTTCATATACATATACATTTGCGTATGTGTATACATACGTATGTATACAAATGTGTGTGTATGTATGTATATATATATACATATATACATATATATGTATACACACACACACACACACATATATATATATATATATATATATATATGCTATGGAAATGACTTGTTAATGTTTTTCCTAATAAAAGTGTTCTAACCAAGTATCTAACCAATTGTTCTAAGCTTATATATGACTATGACCATTGATGACTCTATTTTAGAAAATATAAGTGGAAATTTTCTTCTTAATGTGTATTGTGGGAGTAAGAAGATCTTAGAGTTTAGTTTGCTTAATGTAAAAAAAAAAAACTTTAGGATGTTGATTATGCTATTACAGCTACATATAACTTGAATTGAGAAGAATAAATGAAACTATGCAAATAAATGACCAAATGATTGTGTAACAGAGGTTATGCAGGGAAGACAAATGAGTAATGAAGTTTTGTCTTTGGGTTTTAGAAAAACTGGAATGTAAATGAAAATTTAAAAAATGCTTTTCAGCCTTTAATCAAAAGCGAATTGAATAGAAACCTATGGATAAAAAATTCAAATTACAATTTATAAAATTTCAAACATTTTCGTCTGACTCATGTTAAGAACTTCTGCAGAAATCTGGAATGCTTGACAGAGGTATATACCTTTTGGAAAGGATCAGAACTTAAAATATGTGTCTATGTGGTTACTGGAGGGGTACAGAGAGAGGAACAGAGAGAGACAGAGACAGAGAGAAAGAGAGAGGAGAAGATAATATCTATATAATTTTTTTCTATATGTGGCTATTTTCATATGTGTATAATCAGATGATTTAAAAGACAGAATGATGTATTAGGCTCCTATATAATTTTAAGTTTATGACTCAGAGATGTCTTACTATTGAGAATTTCAAATCCTTTTGAGGAAATTATATTTTGTAGAAAATACATTTTAAAATGAAAACTTTTCATGAATGAAAATGTAGAGAATGGAACTATTAAATACTACTATACTTCTAGGCAGATTGCATATGATTGTTCAAGTATCAAAAGGAACATTATTATTATCGAAATTGGTCTCTCTTCTCAGAAAAAAAAATGTACAGACTATGAAACACTGTAGCAGCAACTACAGCAAGAAGTATTAAAAGTGAGGCAGGCAGAACAATTTCATACGTGATTTACAATTCTCTCTGCCTTTTGGGGAAAAAAAAAGAATATGAACTTTTAAAGAAATAATATGTACATGTTATATATAGAGAAAAAAGTTTCTTTTTGTGTGTCTCTATATCTTAATGGTAAGATGTTTATATTTATGAGCTTTTTTTATTCTCTTCTAAGGAATTTAAAATCTTTTGGGACATCATAAACATGAAATGTAACTCATTGGTGATCTGTTACTTTCCTTTCTCCTCTTTCCTCACTTCATGAAACTAAATAGCCCTTCACACTCAGCAGCCTTGGTTTCCAAAAAGTCATTCTATTCTTTCTCAACTGTTTCTGCCATGAGGCAATAGGAGTGACTTCATGTCTGAGCTGTGGGGTCAGAGTCTAGGAAAAAAATGGAATATAAGCAAAATTTGTCTTTGGCAACCTCACCTTCAATTGTTGGACAATTTTACTTCCTTTGGCACTTATTAATGTAAAAAAAAAAATGCTCTCAGAAGTACATTTAGTTTCGTCTGTCATAGTGGGAAGTGGTCACATAAACTAATTCAAACTAAGGTGTAATCAAATAAATGTTTCGCCCTTCCTTTGAAGTATTCCCATTTCAAAACAAATATTTAGCATACTTGTAACACCTCACTCTTCAAATTACACTCTGAGCTTATTTATGTAGTAAATTGAGTCATAACTAACCATATAAATACATACTTTATATGCCGGGTTAAAAGAAATCTATAAGAGATTGTTTAAATATAAGATTTTCAGACTGTGAACTCTTGAGGGAAGATGCTGCTTTGATTTTGTGTTTGTATCCCTTGTGTTTTCAGTGGTTAATAAAATTTTTGCTGAATTGGATTTTTCATGCTTTTTCTTTAATTTTAAAAACATTGATACATTGCAGAGTGAATAGAGTTCTGAAATTGGAGTAAAAAAGACTTCAATCCAAATTAAACTTTAGATATTTACCAATTGATTGACTTTGCACAAGTCACTTAACCTCAGTCTGCCTCTGCTTCTTTATTTTTTTAAATGAGGACAATAATTATGCCTTCATCCCAGAGTTCTTGTGAGAATAAAATGAGATGACTTTATAAAGAGGTGTGCAAACTTTAAAATACTACATAAATGTTAGTTATTTTTTATCATTGTTGTGTTATGATGGTGGAACAAAAAAGGCTGCAAACATAAGCACCAGAAATGGGAATAATCACTAAGCATCCAAAGATAAGGAAGATACTCAGGAAGTATCTAAAAGAACTCCAATTAGTGGATGAAGAAATAGTCAAAATATGTGAGAATTAGGAGGGACATCAGCAATAATTCACCTTAGCCCACAATCAAAAGTATTTTGCACTGCATTTTACCCAGGAAGACATCATTCAGACATTCCTTGGAGACTTCCAATAATATGGAATACTTTCTAAGTATTCACAGCTCATTTATTTTAGTAATTCCTTCTTAACATAGGGTCTAATTTTGAAACTATTACCCTTTCTCTCTATTTTGGACCATATAGAACACTTCCCATCCATTTTCCACATGATTATACTTTAATTACTGGATGATTCCTATCATCTTTCACTGGAATCTTCTCTTCTGTAGGCTAAATATTCTTAGATCCTTCAGATGACTTTCATATATCATGTACTCAAGCCCCTTAACTCTTCTGTTTGCCCTTTACCAAACACTCTATAGTTTTTTAGTGTTCTTTTATGGCTTGAAATGCTGACATTAAAGACACATTACAGTATAATTTTGTGTATCTTACAGTGGTTCCAAAAAAATGTTGTATTAGTGTCATGGAAATGTACATTACTTCCAAAACTATTTAATTAATGACAAATTAAAATGAACAGCAAACAAACCAACAGAAATATACTCAGGATCAGGCACGATGCATATACTGCAATGAGACTAGCAACTTCCTGTTCTTAGAAGCTAAAGACATTTTAATGCAGCCTAAGGTTTCATTAGATTTTTTGGCTGCTATCATATACTGATGATCATATTGAGTTTGTAGTATACTAACCTTCTTTTATCTTATTGAGAACAATTGTCTTCTGTCCGTGTGTCCTCCACCTTATACTCCTCAAGTTGATTTTCTCATACCCAAATACAGGAATTTGACATTTATGGCTATCAAATCTCATTTTATTATATTCTGTCTAAAAGCTTAACCTTAAAATTAACAAGGCTTCCTGATTTTTATCCACTTTGTTGGCAATGCCTACCAATTTTGTAATATCTATTGTCTCTATGTGTATGCTATTTATATCTTGATTCATATCACTGCTAAAGATTGGTCAAGAGCATAGGGCCAAACATCTTACCATTTTCATAGTTGTTCTATTTTAATGCATCTTTTTTATTTTGTTGTTTCCTAATTGCAAGTAAAAAAAATTAACAATTATTAAAAATGTTTCAAATTCTCTGCTTCTTTGTACCCCTTCCACTGTCCTGAGAAGGCAAGTAATTTGATATTTATTATCCATGTGAAAGAATGCAAATCTATTTCCATATTAGTCATACTGCAAAAGAAAGCAGAAAAAAAATCACACAAGAAAAACAGATTAAAAACAAGTATCTTTCAGTCTGCATTCAAAATTCATCAGGTCTGTATTTGGAGATAGTATTTTTCATCATCAATTTTTTTTGGAATTTTCTGGGATAATTGTCTTCATTAGAATAGCTAGGTCTTTTACAGCTGATTTTCCTTTAAATATTGTTCTTACCATATGCACCATTCTGGGATAAGACCTAACTGTCAGACAAATATTTCTGGGAGAACTGGATAACAGTGTGGCAGAAACCAGGCATAGACCAATGCCTGACACTGTCCACAAGAATGTAGTCCAAATGGTTACATGATGTAGGTATGAAGATTGATACCATAAACAAATTAGTGGAGCAAGGAATAGTATATTTATCAGAAGGGAGTAATTTTTGACTAAAAAAGGGAGAAAACATTATGAAGTGCAAAATGGATAACGTTGATTACATTAAATTGAAAACTTTGTACCAGCAAACCCAATGCAACCAAGATTAGGAGGGAAGCAAAAAATTTGGAAAGAAGCTTTGCAACTAGTGTCTGTGATAAAGGCCTCATTTCTAAAATAAGTAGAGAACTGAGTCAAACGTACAAGAATACAAATAATTCCCCAATTGATAAATGGTCAAAGGATATGAACAGGCAGTTTTCAGAGGAAGAAATCAAAGTTATCTATAGTCATATGAAAAAATGCTCTAAATCATTATTGATTAGAGAAATGAAAATCAAAACAACTCTGAAATTCCACATCACACCTATCAGATTGGCTAATATGAGAAAACATGATGATGGTAAATGTTGCAGAAGATGTGGGAAAGTTGGAACACTAATTCCTTGTTGGTGAAGCTGTGAGCTGATCCCAGACATTCTGGAAAGCACTTTGGAGCTATACTCAAAGCGCTACAAAAATGTCCATACCCTTTGACCCTGCAATACTCCTTCTAGGACTGTATCCCCAAGTGATCATAAACATGAGAAATGGTACTACATGTACAAAAATATTTATAGCAGCACTCTTTGTGGTGGACAAAAACTGGAAATCAAGGGAATGCCCATCGATTGAGGAATGACTGAATAAACTGTGGTATGTGAATTTAATGGGTAAGTATTTTGCTGTAAAAAAAGGTTAACAGGAATACCTCAGAGAGGCCTGGAAAAACTTATATGAACCGATACTGAACAAAAGGAGCAGAAGTAGAACTTTACACACAGCATCAACCACAGTGTGTGAGGATTTTTTCTGGTAGACTTACAACTTCGTTCAATGCAAGGACTTAAAAAATTCCCAATGGTCTTTTCCATATCCAGATAAAGAACTGTTGAATTTGGTCCAGAATGTAGCAGATCATTTTCTTTTGCATTATGTTTTGGTTTGTTTTATGATTTCTCCCACTCATTTTAATTCTTCTATGCAAGATGACTTAGATGAAAATGCATTTTATAGGAATGTATGTGTAGAACCTATATAAACTTGCATGCCAACTTGGAGAAGGGAGGGAGGGGGAAAACATCGAAGTCATATGGAGGTGATTGTAGAACACTGAAAACAAATAAAATAATAATACAATTTTAAAAAAATTAAAAAAAACAAAATTTACTATGATCAAAATTATCCATTTTACATCAAAAATATTCTCTCTCTCTTATTTAGTTATGAATTCTTCCCTTCCTTATACATTTGACATATAAACTATTCCTTGCTGTCCTAATTTGCTTATGGTACTAGCTTTATGTTTAAATTCTACATCCATTTTGACCTTACCTTAGTATATGTCATAAGATATTGGTCTGTTGGTCTATTATTATTGGTCTTTTGCTTTACAGTTTTTCAATTTTCTCAGAAATTCTTTTCCTTTCTATTTAGATATACATTGACCCTCTCTTTAGTGATTTATTCTGGAATTTACCTGTCCACTGAATTCACACCCATATTTTAAAGACTGTTCTTTTCAAAGATTTTGAAAATCCATATTTGCCCTTCTCCAATTTTGTGATATCCCTCCCGCTTTTGATGACCATTCAGCTCTCCCTGATAGACTCAGAAGTTGCATTTGCAAATTGTTTTAGAATATTAGGATATAGTTCCTTAGAGTCAGATAGCATGAATATTTGAGGAAGTTAGGTTTTTTTTATAATTAATATATCCTTACTTCTTCTGAGTATAAGCTTCTTGTTTGTCATTTCATTCTATCATTTCTAATGTAAAAGACATTGTCTTTTGGGGCAGAACGTAGTAAAATAAAAATTAAGTATCCTTGTCTTTCTTCTCTTTGTTATCAATGTCACTGTTCTATCTACTATAAACAAGTATCCTTTTCATTCTTCAATTTTCCTTTTTTTTCCTCTTGATATAAGGGGGAAATGTTATTCTTAGCTTCTGAAGCTAAGGTCTACTCATTCTTATTTCTGATATTGCTGATATATTTTTGTTACAAGATCATGCTATGCTCTAATATTAACATTCTTTTATTTGCTTATAACTTTACTTCTTTCTTTAGTATATTGACTTTCAAAAATCTAAGTGGTTTTGTGTTTCTTATAAATCTGTATCAATCCCGTGAAGTAAATCTCCACCATGACTCATGTGTCTCAGAAAATGTAAATGGAAATGCAATCCATGCTGGCAAGATTACTAGGGATGTGGTGTTAATCATAATGAGTTATATCTCTGTGAAGGCTAAAATATGAGAAGAATAAGAAAGGGGGAAATTCCTTAAGGGTGAGAGGAATACTTGTTATATTTATAGTAAAGCTATTCAAGAAAATGATGGAAGTGGTGGGCAGATATTAAACTAAATATTTTAGCGGTAGTATTATGACTTCAAAGTTTCAGCCCTGAGTATCTCCAATCCCTGTGATCAGACTTAACCCTGAACATTTTAATCCATGGGATTGTAATTATCTTTCCTCTTTATTGTTTAAAATCTTGATTCCCAAAATCAAGGATGTATGTGAGACTTTTGCAGACTTCATCTCCTTTTATATCTTAAATTCAAGGTTGCAAAATCACTTATCCCCGAGTTTACCATAAATTTCATGTTAGAAATCATTATTTCTCTATGAGTAAATATAAACTTCATCATAGTCTTTTGATTTCTTGGCTTCTCCACTTTTGGAAGAATGAAATTATTGTGAAAGCAAGTCAGAAAGTTATCAGCTTCTCCAGTGTTTTTTTTTTTTTCAGATAAATTTGCATTGTGATATGTTAAAAAGTTTGAGGGACATAGTTTCTGGGTTATTAATCATTTTATCAATATCATATCATATCATCAATGTGAGTCAGTGACACTCTTTAATTCCAAAGACCCCTAATGGAACTCACTGAAAGTTTATATGTCCTTAGGAGAGTGTGTATTCGTGAGGGTGGAAATCAACTATGATTTGTTAGCAATTAATGATAGAATGAATATTATGAGGGCTGGCTTGTTTTAATGAGGAACTGGGAGATGTGACATTGATCACTAAGCTTTGGTCAAAGAGAATTATCTTATCCACATCACTTTATACTCAAAGGGAGAATCCACACTTTCCCAAACCTGTCTGAGTAAACCACAATGATCCAGAATCCATCAAATCACCAAAGTTTACCTTTAGAATAGATCTGAGTTCTTTCTCTAAGTATCATCCCTGAACTTCAAAAGCTGCCTCAGTAACCTATATACACTGAGTTCTGGTTCAATAATTAGTTATTGAATAGGGAATCAAGATGTAGGAGAGAGGGTATTTGCCTCAGCTCTCTCCCAAACCCCACCAGAGACCTTTAAATAATGCCCCAAAACAATGCCAGAAGCAGCTAAACCTGCCCCAAATGATTTAGTGAAACAATTTCCCGGTCAAAGAAAACTTAGAAGGTCAGCAGGAAAGGTCTGTCAAACCATAGTGAAAGTAGAGTTCTTTTCTGTACAGGTTGTGCCAGTGCAGAATGAGCCACATCAAACCAGGGACTTGGGAGAGAAATAATCATCTTCAGCATCTGCTTCCAGAGCTGTCAGCTCACAGACAAAAAGAGGGTCAAACAACTGGTCAGAAGGAGATGACAGGGGTATCTTTGCTTGAACTAGGAGCAGAAGTCTGTTATTTAGTCCATACTTAGATCCAATTCAAAGTCTCGAGTGGGAGTTCCAGGATAAGGAGGAGCAATAGCACAACAGAGTTTGTCGCTAGAGTGGAGTGAGGACCCTCCTCACGGTTCCAGGGCAGAAAATAGACTTTGTCGTCACTAACAGACAAGACCACAGTCCAGAAGAGGAGCAAAACCTCTGCTTAGATCATATCACTTGGTAAGAATAGAACACTTACAAGTTCCTAGAAGTAGCTCTGAAAACAGCTGCACAAAACCCCTAAAACTAGTGACAGTCACATTCTACTTTGGAATCAGAGAACTACTTTAAGGGAATGTTACAATTCAAGAAATAGGCTGGTTAAATAAGCAAACAACAGAGAATTGTTGACCATGGAAAGTTATGATGGGGACAAAGAGGATAAAAACCCTCAGAAGAAGAGAGCAAAGTCAAAGTTCCTACATCCAAAGCCTCTAAAAAATATCAATTTTTCTTTGTTCAAGAAAAGGCTCAAGAGGGATTTTCAAAATTAAGTAAGAGTGATAGGAAAAATTGGGGAAGAGAAATGAGAGTTATCCAAGAAAATTGTGCATAAGCAGTCAACAGTTCAGCATAAGAGGAACAAAAAATAATAATGAACAAAAAATACCCTAACACAGAACAGACCAAATGGCAAAAGAGGCACAAAAATCCACTGAGAAGAAGAATGCCTTTAAAAACAGCATTGGTCAAATTGAAAAGGATATACAAAAATTCCCTGAAAAGAAAGCCTTACAAAACAGAATTGGCCATTTCTTTGGGGAAAGGGCAGTGGGATCTCAGACTAATAGGACAGATCAGGAACTGCTTTGGGGACTGGGCTAGGAAAGTAGGGGTTGTGGGCCCTGTTGTCCAGGGCCATGTGTGAGAATGGGCTGCCTTTGACGGGATCAGGCATAGAGTTGACAAAGGTGACAATAAATCAACAGAAAAGACTTTTGCATTTGTAAACCAGTTTGTGGTATATACCATACAGTTCATTAACTAATTTTCTACAGTTTTTGAAGAGAAGCTGTCAACTCTTTCTCTTCAGATCCAACAAATTGAAACAACTCTCAATATTTTGAATGGAAACCTAGTCTTTACTCTGGATTTGGACTTTAATTTGAAATGACTGCGAATATTAATGGTGTTACAAATATACCCGTAATTCCCCAAGTCAATAGTGATCTCTACCTACTCAAACTGAGTAGAAGAGTGTACAAGACACTGGACCACAGAAATGTGAAGTGGAAGCAGAGCATATCTTAACTACAGCCAAGGATTCAAGATATGTCACATATCTCAAAATGGTTCAAGTGTGTATTTCTGTGGTGACAATAAGAAAGAAAAGGATATTAGAATGATTGGACCCAGATCTTCTTGAAAGGACAGATTCCCCAGTGCCTGAAGGGGAAGGAGAAGGCAAAGAGATTTCAGATAGTGAATCTCCTTTTAATGACTGAATTCATGTTTACCATATAGAAATATTATATCTTTATAATATATACATGCAGAGAAGAAGGGATGTCTTGACAGCTTATAAGGTTCATATGTAAGGAGAAATCTATGTCTATTATTTTGGAGGGTGACAACTTTAAGAGATCACCTTTCTTTCAAGATATTTACTACCCTAAGATTTTTCAGCTCTTTGTACTAATTTCAACCACAAGATGAAACATTTATTAACAGAACTTCCAGGACCCAAGATGATAAAGTGCAAGTGCTCTCATGCTCCACTGTTGATCTTGAAACACTCAGAGAATATTGCCTCCAGGAAAAATCTGGGAGTAGTGGAGACAGCAGAAGGGGTACAGCAAACTTTTAGCTCAGGAGACTGAAGAGAATGAAGGAAAGGGTCCATTTTCTGTGCGTGAAGGTGAAAAGTGCAGGACTAGAGTTGTCCCTACATGCCCCACCTAAGCAGACCAGCAAAAGATCCTGAGCCCTGGGGTTGAAGTTGGCAAGTACCACCAACACTGCCACAGGCATTCCTTAGAATAACCAGGAAATTGTGCCCACCCCAGCACAGAGAGGATTTACCATCTTCTGAGCCTGCTCACCGTCTAGTACAACCCTAGAGGAAGAGGAGAACTCCCTGAGCCACACAACCCCAAATCCACACCTCACTCCACAAGCTTCAGTGTAATCCTGGGAAAACTCAGATAAGCCCAAACAAAAGTAGTACCCAAAACAAAAAGCTCAAGACAGAGCCTCTTGTGTGCCAGAAGAAGAGATTCATGTTAAAAGTCAGAAAAAAGCAAGATATGAATAAGCAAGAAAGAAAATTAAAAAGTAAATTCCATAGAACCTCATTATGAAGGCAAGGAAGATTCAAAAATGAATTTAGAAGAGGAGCATTGACACTATAACTACATCTGAAACATCAAAAAGGAATATAAACTGGTACCAGTCTCAAAAAGGATTCCTCAAAGAGTTCAAAATGGATTTTAAAAGACAAATTAGAGATTTAGAAGAAAAACTGACCAAAGATTTTGAAAATTCAATCAGCTCCTTAAATGCAAAATTGACCAAATGAATAAGAAGATATAAAACCTAACTGCAGAAAATAACTCCTTAAAAGAAATGATTGGACAAATGGAAAGAGAAGTGCCATAGCTAATTGAAGGAAACAATTCCTTAAAAATTAGAATTGGGAAAACAGAAGCTAGTGATACCACGAGACATCAACAATCAGTCAAACAAAATCTAAAGAAAGAAAAAATAGAAGAAAATATAAAATATTTCATTAGAAAAACAACTGACCTGGAAAGTAGATCCAGGATAGGAAATCTAAGGATTATTGGTCTACCAGGAAACTATGATGAAAACAAAATCTGGACAATAATTTCCAAGAAATCATCAAGGAAAATTGCCCAGAAGTCCTAGATACAGAGGGCAAAATACCATTGAAAGAATCCACTGATCACCTTCTGAAAGAGATCTCAAATTGAAAATGCCAAGGAATATTGTTGCCAACCTCCAGAACTATAAGGTTAAGGAGAAAATACAACAATCTGCCAGAAAGAAACAATTCAAATATTGATGACCTACAGTCAGGATCACACAGAAACATGCAGCTTCTACATTGAAAGATCAAGGGATTGGAAGGCAAATGAGCTTGGACTACAACCAAGTATCATTTACCCAGCAAAATTGAGCATAATCTTTCAAGAAAGAAGATGGTCATTCAATGAAAAAAGGGATTTCCAGATCTTCCTAATGAAAATGCCAGAGCTTTATAGAAAATTTGATCATCATATGCAAGACTCAAGAGAGGCATGCAAAGGTAAATGGGAAAGAAAAAAAAAGTTGCAATTCAATATAGGCAAAGTGTTTGCAGCTTTTTGTGGGAGGATGATACTTCTTAATATTGAGAGCTGTATATTTATTATGACATTTTAAAGGGTCATATATTAACATATTGAGTGGATAAAATTTACTTGATAAGATGATCAAAATGTAATTACAGGAAGTGAAGGGATTGTGATGGAAGAATAGAAAACGAGGAGGCAGAAAAAAATAAGTCACCAGAAGAGACATAAAAACATTACAGTAGAGGCAAATAGTGGAAAGAGATGAGCACTGGTTGAGTTTTACTTTCATCTGATCTTTTTCAAGGAGAGAACAACATAGTCAGTGAAGTATAGAAATTTAAATTGTCCTACAGCCAGTAGGAGGGGAAAGGGGAAATAAAAGGGAGAAGGATTAAAAGGGAAGAAGTTATAAGTGAAAAAGAAAACAAAAGATCAAGAGGTCTGATAGAAGGGAAGAAAGATCAAGGGAGGTGGGAGTCAAAAGTAAATCTCTATTGAGAAGTGGAAGAGATAAGGGAGAAATAAGAGTATAAACGAGGAGGGGAGAGTAGAATGGAGAGAAAGACAAAGATATTTATCATAACTGTGAATGTGAATGACATGAACTCTCCCACAAAACTCAGGTGGATAGCAGGATGAACTGAAAACCATATTGCTACAATAAGATATTGAGAAGAAACACATTTGAAAGAGGGGATACTCATAGGGTAAAGGTGAAAGATTGACTCAGAATATATTATGCTTCACTTGATGTAAAAGAAAGCAGCAATAGCAATCCTAATCTCAAGCAAAGCAAAAGCAGAAAAATATCTAATCAATAGAGATAAGGAAAGAAACTATATCCTGCTAAAGGACACAAAGGACAATGATGTAATACCATTACTAAACATATGTGCACCAAGTAGCATAGCATCCAGATTCTTAGAAAACAAGATAAGATAGTTACAGGAAGAAATGGACAGCAAAACTAAACTAGTGGGGGACCTCAACCTCCCTCTCTCTGAACGTGATAAATCTAACTTCAAAATAAAGAAGAAAGAAGTTAAGAAGGTGAATAGAATTTTGGATAAGGTAGATAGTATACACCTCTAGAAAAAACTGAATGGAGATAGAAAGGAATAACCCATTTTATCAGTAGTACATGACATATGTACACAAAAATTGACCCTGTATTAAGGCACTAAAACCTCAAAATCCAGTGCAGGAAGGCAGAGATAATAAATGCAGCCTTAATAAAAATTTTATGTAACGAAGGGCCATGGAAAAATAGATCAAAAATTAATTGGAAAATAAATAATCTAATGATAAAGAATGAGTGAGTTAAACAACAAATCATAGAAAGAATCAATAACTTCATTCAAGAGAATGACAATAGAAAACCTACTAAAACTTGTGGTATTCAGCAAAAGCAGTTCTGTGTGGGATATTGATGTCTTTGAATGCTTACATGAATAAAGTAGAAGAAGAGGAGGACAATGAATTGGCCATGCAGCTGAAAAAAAAGCTAAAAAGGAACAAACTGAAAACTCCCAACTATATACCAAATTATAAATACTGAAAACTGGGGGCAGAGTCAAGATGGAGGAATAACAGCACAGCCTTTCTAGAGGACTGCCTCCAAACCCAGCCAAATACCTGTAAAAATGGCTCTAAACAAATACTGCAATTGCAGAACCCACAGAATGATGGAGTAATGCAAAACACTAGCCCAAGATATCCTGGAAGGTCTCTTGGAAGTGTCTATCATAGCACCCTGGGAGCAGAGCCCAATCCAGTGTCAGCAATGATGCCAGAGATATGACCTGAAGAGGCCTTGGGGAGACTTAATCTCTTAGACCTGTGGTGGTTTTTAGACTTCATAACCCCAAAACAACGAGGAGAAATTAAGAATTCAGTAGGAAAAGCCAATGGGACCAGTGGAGGAGAGTGGAGTTGTCCAGCCCCAGCACAGGGGTTGATGACAGTGGAGGGGGAAAGGGACTCACAGCAGCCACAGCAGCAGGAGTGACAGATGCAGCCATTGTTTCTAGAGCTGTAGGTCCACAGATTGTGGGAAAATGGAATGGCTGACAGAACAACCCCCAGCCACACTGGAAGCAGAGAACTACCCTTGAAAAAGAGCACAGAAGTCAAATAAATGGCTAGGGAAATGAGCAAAGATAGGAAAAAAATCAGAGTATATAAACATACTTTGGTGACAAGGAAGATGAAAACATGCAAAGAGAAGAAAACAAAATCAAAGCTCCTTCATCTAAAGACTCCAAGAAAAATATGAATTAGTCTCAGGTAATATAAGAGCTGAAAAAAAGATTTTGAAAATCCAGTAGGAGAAGTAGAGCAAAAATTGGGAAGAGAAATGAGATTGATACAAGAAAATCATAAAAAAAAAAAAATAAAAGGGAACTGCTTGCTAAAGGAGACCCAACAAAATGCTTAAGAAAATAGCACATTAAAAATAGACCATTGCAAATGGCAAAAGATGTTGAAAAAGCCAACAGCAGCATGGGCCAGATGGAAAAGAAGAGCCATAAGCTCACTGTAGTAAATGATTCCTTAAAGACTAGAATGTAGCAGATGGAACCTAGTGAATTTATGAAAAATCAAGAAAGTATAAGATAAAACCAAAGGAATGAAAAAGATTGCATATAATATGAAATATCTCATGGCAAAATCCAATGACCTGGAAAATAGATCCAGGAAAAGCAATTTAAAAATTATGGGAGTACCTGAAAGACAGGATCAAAAAAAGACCCTAGACATTATGTTCCATGCAATTATCAAGGAAATTTGCCCTGATATTCTAGAACCAGAGAGCAAAATATATATTGAAGGAATCCACTGATAACCTCCTGAAAGAGATCTAAGAAGTGAAACTCCTAGTAATATTGTAGCAAAATTCCACAGTTCCCAGGTCAATTGGAAAATATTGTAAGCAGCTAGAAAGAAACATTTCAAGTATTGTGGAAATACAATCAGGATAACACAAGATCTAGCAGCTTCTACATTAAGGGATTGAAGGGCATGGAATAGGATATTCCAGAAGTCAAAGGAACTAGGACTAAAACCAAGAATCACCTACCCAGCAAAACTGAGTATAATATTTCAGGGGGAGGAATGGTCTTTCAGTGAAATAGAGGACTTTCAAGCATTCTTGATAAAAAGACCAGAGCAGAATAGGACATTTGACTTTCAAACACAAGAATCAAGAGAAGTATGAAAAATAAAGAGGAAAGACAAATCATAAGCGACTCACTAAAGTTGAACTGTTTACATTCCTACATGGAAAGATAATATTTCTAACTCTTGAAACTTTTCTCACTATCTGTGTAACTGGAGGGGTTATACACACACAGACACACAGATGCAGACACACAGACACAGACACATACAGACACCCAGTCACAGACATACACACATATATACATATATAATATACAAATATATGTATGTATGTATACATAGAGAGAGAGAAAGAGAGAGTGATAGGAGAAAGGGATAAGCAGGGTTGGATGGAGGATGGAAGGATGGACAAATGAAAGCAGCAGTGATTAGAAGTAAACACTCTTGAGGATAGACAAGGTCAAAAGAGAGAATAGAAGAAATGAGGGACAGGATGGGATGGAGGGAAATATAGTCTTAAACAAGATGACTATCACGGATGTCATTTCCAAAACTACTCATATATAGCCTATACTGAACTGCTTGCTTTATCAGTAGGGATGGCTGGGGAGGGAGGAAGAACCAGAAGTTGGAACTCAAAGTTTTAAGAAAAAACATTGAGAATTTTTTTTTTTTTTTTTGCGTACAACTGGGAAATAAGAAATACAGGTAATGAGGTATAGAAATTTTTCTTGCCCTACAGGATAAGAGAGAAGATGGGGATAAGGGAAGGGAAAGGTGTTAGAAGGGAGGGCACATTGCTGGAAGGGGCAATCAGAATGTAAGGCATTTTGGGTTGGGGCGAGGGGAGAGATGGAGAGAAAATTTGGAACTAAAAATTTTGTGGAAATGAATGTTGAAATCTTACATCAAATAAATAAATAAACATAATAAAAATTTAAAAAAAGATAACAGTTCTCATACTTAATTACATAGTAGCTTACATGATGGACTTAGAAGCAAGAAAATCTGTGTTCAAATTCTACTTTAGATATTTACGGGCCATATGACCCTAGGCTGGTAATTCAACCTCTTCCAGCTTCAGTTTCCTCATCCATAAAATGGAGATAATACCAATACCTATATCATTGTGAGAATCAAATGATATAATATATGTAATGCACTATAGAGATCTTAAAATGCTACAAATGCTAGCTGTTATCATCATCATCCTCATTATCACTATCATCAGTACACTGGCAATGCCAATCCTCCATTAAAAAATCTTCAGCCTATTTAACCCTAAAAATAAAGCTTCTGTAGACACTATAAAAATCTGGGAGTCTACCAGTCAAAACAAACCTAAGGACTGTGTGAACTCAATTGCAAAACACTTCTCTCTTAAATAAAGTCAGATCCAAGTAATTGGAAAAACATCATTTGCTCAGTGGAAGAACTAAAGTAATATAACAAAATGGTAATTCTACCTAAATCAATTTCTTTATCCAGTGCCATACCAATAAAATTACCAGATTTCTTTTCACAAAGCTGGGAAAAAAATAATGCCAAAATCCATTTGGAAGAACAAAAGATCCAGAATATCAAGGGAATCAATGAAAAGAAATGCTAGGGAAGGTGACTTAGTCCTACCAGATCTCAAGTTGCATTATAAAGAAGCAGTAATCAAAACAAACTTGATACTGTCTAAGAAACAGAGAGATAGGGAAGTGGAACTAGTTAAGTACTGAAAACCAAGTAGTCAATCAATATAGAAGTCTACTGTATGACACAGTCAAGTACCCCAGCTTCTGGGATAAGAACTCACTGTTTGACCAAAACTTCTGGGAAAATTGGATATCGGTGTGGAGGAAACTGGGTATAGACTCATGCCTGACGCCATGCAGATGAATAAACTCCAAAAGGATACATGATCTAGGTATACAGACTGACACTATAAACAAATTAGTGGAGCAAGAAATAGTTTATTTGTCAGATTTGTGGAGAATGGAGAAATTTATAATCAAACAAGAGATAGAGAATATTATGAAATGCAAAATGGATAATTTTGATTACGTTAAATTGAAATATTTTGCACAAACAAGCCACCTGCAACCAAGATTAGGAGGGAAGCAGAAAACAGGGAAAGAATTTTTGCAACTAGTGTCTCATTTAATAAAGACCTCATTTCTAAAATATATAGAGATCTGAGTCAATTTTCCAAGTATATGACTCATTCCCAATTGATAAATAGCCAAAAAATATGAAAAGTTACTTTTCAGAAGAAGAAATTAAAGCTATCTATAGTCCCATGAAACAATCTTAATCACTACTGACTAGAGAGATGCAAATAAAATCAACTCTGTGTTACCACATCACACCTATCTGATTGGCTTACATGGCAAAACAGGAAGATGATAGTTGTTGGAGAAGATGTGGGAGAGTTGGAACACTAATTTGTTGGTAGTGGAGCTATGAGCTGATCAACAATTATGGAGGACAATTTGGAATTATGCCCAAAGGACTACAAAAAGGTGCATAAGTTTTGACCCAGCCATATTCCTTCTAGGTAGGACTGTATCCCCAAGAGACCATAAAAATGAGAAGGCATCTCACATGTACAAAAATATTTATAGCAACTCTCTTTGTGGTGGTCAAGAACTGGAAATTATGGGGATGCCCATCAAGTGAGGGGTGACTAAGCACGTTGTGGTATATGAATATAATGGAATATTATTGTGTTTTAAGAAATGATGAACAGAAAGATTTCAGAGAGTCCTGGAAGGACATGCATGAACTGATGCTGAGTGGATTGAACAGAACCAGGAGACATAGTAGGAGTGGAACCATGATGGTGGAATAAGACAGACATGCTCTTGGTCTACCTAGATAGCCCATAAAATATTGTAAAAAGTGACTCTAAGCAAATTATCTAACAACAGAAGCCACAAAGGAACAGAGTGGAGGAGATTTCCAGCCCAAGACTGCCTGAAAGACTGACAGGAAAGGTCTATTGCACTGATCTCACAGTGCAGCACAGCCCAGCAGGAGAAGGACTGGAGCAACCTTCATGATGCAAAATCATATTAGCAGCTGCTGTTACCAGATTTATCAACCCACAAATGCCAAAGATGACTTCAAATGTCTGAAAGAATACTTTTTAACCTGGTTGAAAAAGGAATTGGGCCTGGCCCCAGACCTGTCACCAGGGAGGCAGCAGCCACTGCAGCAGCAGAAGCCACTTTTAGTTAGATCAACCTAAAGACCCAGGGGAATTGAGCAGTGGATTTTGTTCCCAGTCATGAGTGCCAGTGCTGGGGGTGAGGAGGAGGACTGTCATGGTGGAGCTGGTGGCAGTTTTTGAGAGGGAATCCTACTGGCAGATCCTGGGCAGAAGAGTGCTTTTGTTTGCTCCCAGACCAGAGCGTAGAGTAGGAGAGGAGAAAACTCCCTTCCCTTCATTGTGTCACCTCGGAGGAACTGGAGAACTTACAGATCCCTAGAGTATACCACTGCACTGGATAAAGGACTCAACATTCAAGTAACCAACTGGGGAAATGCCCCAAAAGGGGGAAAAATAAGACTATAGAAAGTTATTTTCTTGGAGAACAGGTATTTTCTTCCATCCTTTTCGAATTGGAAGACTAAAGCATACCATTAGAGGAAGACATCAAAGTCAAGGCTTCTGCATCCAAAATCTCCAAAATAAATATGCAATGGTCCCAGACCATGGAAGAGCTCCAAAAGGATTTGGAACACCATGTAAGAGAGGTGGAGGAAAAATTGGGAAGAGAAATGAGAACAGTGCAAGAAAATCTTGAAAAGCAAGTCAACAGCTTATTAAAGGAGACCCAAAAATGCTGAAGATAATAACACTTCCAAAAATAGGCTAGCTTAATTGTCAAAAGAGGTCTTAAAAAAGTCAATCAGGAGAAGAATGCTTTACAAAGTAGAATTAGCCAAATGGAAAAGGAGGTTCAAATACTCACTGAATAAAATAATTATTTAAAAATTATAATGGAGAAGCCAGAAACTAAGGACTTTTGATAAATCAAGAAATTACAAAAAAAAAAAAAAAAAAAAAAACAAAGAATGAAAAAAATAGATGACGTGAAATATCTCATTGGAAAAACAACTGACCTGGAAAATAGATCCAAGAGAGATAGTTTATAAAAAATTTTGTCTACCTGAAGTCCATGATTAAAAAAAAAAGCCTAGACATCATCTTCCAAGAAGTTATCAAGGAAAACTGTCATGAACCATAGGGTAAAATAAAATAGAAAGAATTCACAGATCACCTCCTGAAAGAGATCCCAAAATGAAAACTCCTAGGAATCTTGTAGCTAAATTTCAGAGTTCCCAGATCACAGAGAAAATATTACAATCAGCCAGAAAGAAACAATTCAAGTACTGTGGAAATACAATCAGGATAACATAGCATTTAGTAGTATCTACACTAAGGGACTGAAGGGCTTGGAATATGATATTCCAGAGGCCAAAGGAAATAGATTAAAATCAAGAATCACCTACCAGTAAAACTGATTTTAACACTTCAGGGGAAAAATGGAATTTCAATGAAATAGAGGATGTCCAAGTATTCTTGTTGAAAAAGACTGGAGCTGAATAGAAAATTTGTTTTTCACATATAAGTATCAAGAGAAAGATGAAAAAGTAAACAGGAAAGAAAAGCTTTAAAGAAGTCATTAATGTTAAAGTGTTTACATTCCTACATGGAAAATGTAAATGTATATGTAAATGAATGTATGTATGCATATAGATACATATATATACATATATACATACATATGTGTGTGTGTGTGTATGCTCACATATGCACATAGACAGAGGGAACAAGGTGAGCTTAAAATGAAGGCAGAATAACAAAAGCAGAATTTGCTTTTGAATGGAATGTGAGGAGGACTAAGAGAAAGGGAGAGGTAGAATGTAACAAATAGTCTCACATAAAAAAGGGAAGAGCTTTTACAATAAAGAGGAAAAGGGGAAGATGAAAGGAAATAACTGAGCCTTACTCTCATGAGATTTGACTTAAGGAGGGAATAACACACACTGAAATGGATATGGAAATTTATTTTACACTGCAGGTAGGCAAAGCAGAAGGGGACAACAGAGGGAAAGTAATAAAAGGGACAAGCAATTTGGGAAAGGGATAATCAGAAGCAAACACTATTGCAGGTGTACAGGTCAAGAGAGATATTGGAACAGATGAAGGGCAGGATAGGGCAGAGGGAAATGTTCTTTTAGAACTTATCTATTGTGGAAGTAATTTGTCTTGTTCCACATGTATAAGCTACATTGAATTGCTTGTTTTCTCAATAAGGTTGGGTGGAGAGGAAAGAATATGGAACTCAAAATTTCAAGAATGAATGTTAAAAATTACTTTAGCATGCAAATGGAAATTAAGCTAGATAGGAAATGGAATAAAGAATTCTACTTTGCCCTACAGGAAAGTAGAGGGAATGGGGGATGGAGGATGGGTAGGTAATAGAAGTCAGGACAGATTGGAGGAAGGGGTGGATGAGAAGCATGCTGTCTTGGGGTGGGGGTCAGGAACAGATGGGGAGAAAATTTTGAATTCAAGTTCTTGTGGAAATGAATGTTAAGAACTGAAAATAAATAAATTATATATTTAAGAACAAGATTTATGAACATCGAACACACTATCAGCCTTAGTTTGTGAGAACCGTTTCTGGTAGACCTAGACCTTCACAGCAGGTCAAGGAACTAAAATATTCTCAAATGACTATTGAGGCAAAATGCCATGCATATTCAGAGAAAGTACTATGGAATCAGAGTGTAGAATGAAGCAGAATATTTTCTCCTGTATTATGCTTAGTTTTGTTTTTTTTTGTTTTTTTGTTTTTTTCTCATGGTTTCTCCCATTCATTTTAATTCTTCTATGTGGCATGACTAGTGTGAAAATGTGGTTAATAAGAATGTATGTTTATACCGCATATAAGATTGCATGCCATCTCAGATGGGGAGGTGGGAGGGAGTGAGAGAAAATCTAAGACTTATGAAAGTGATTGTAGAAAACTGAAAACAAACAAATTAATTATAAAAAAAGGAAAAACAATGAATACAAATTACTTGAAGTCTAGGAATCTTTACTTTGGTATTCATTTCCCTAGCAATTGCACAATGCCTGCTACATGGTATTCACTTAATACATCCTTTTTAATAAAAAAATAAATTATAATGATTTCATTTATGTCAATGACAAATGCTTACTTTGGCAAATACATCCCTGTGTATTAAAATACTAGTCCTTTGTTAGAACGTGCAAAATAGATTTTATAATCCTATTAAACTTTCCCTTTTGTTAAAAAAAAAAAAGAAAAGAGAATTGCCCAAATGGAAAAAAAAGGAACAGTAACTCACTGAAGAAAAGAACATCTTGAAAAATAGAATTTTCTGAAAGGAAAAGTCTAAAACCTCACTGAGAAAAGTAATTCCTTAAAAATGAACATCGAGCAAACAGAAACTAATGACATCTATGTGATGTCAAGAAACAATAGGCATACCCAAAAAACATGAAGAGGTACAAGACAATGTGAAATATCTCATATGAAAAAACAACTGACTAAGAAAGTAGATCCTGGAGAGATCATTTAAAAATTATTGAACTACTTGAAAGTCTTGATTTAAAAAAAAAAAAGGTCTAGACATCACTTTTCTCCAGAAATTATCAGGGAGAACTGCCTTGATATTCTAGTACCATAAGGTAAAATTTGAAATTGAGAGAATCTTTCAATCACCACCTGAAAGAGATCCCAAAATGAAAACTCCCAGTAATATTGTAACCAAAATCCAGAGCTCCCAAGTCAAGGAGAAAATATTGCAAGCAGCCAGAAAAAAAAATCAAACATCACTGAGTCACAGTCAGTATAAAATAAAATGTAGAAAGATCAGAGGGCTTGGAATATGATAATCCAGAGGAGAAAGGAGTTAGGATTACAACCCAGAATCACCTACCCATAAAAACTGAGTGTAACTCTTCATGGGGAAATGTGAGTGTTCAATGTGTTAGAGGACTTTCAAGCATTCCTGACAAAAAGGCCAGAGTTGAATAGAAAATGTGTCTTCCAAATACAGCACTCAAGAGAGGTATAAAAAGATGAGCAAGGAAGGCAAATCATACATGGTAAGATGATACCTGTAACTAATAAAATCTTTCTCATTATTAGAGCAATTTGAATGAGTGTATATAGATAGAGGGCACAGGTGTGAGTTAAATATAATAAGATGATATTTTTAAAAAAATAAAATTGAGGAGTGAGAAAGAGAAATGCCCTGGGAGAAAGAAAAGGGGACAGTTGGAGTGAGGTAAAATATGTCTAATAAAGGACGTAATAAAGCATTTTTGCAATGGAGAAGAATATGGGGGAAATGAGAGTGGAATAGTGAGTGAAACTTACTCTTATCAGAATTGACTCAAAGAGAGGAACAAAAAACCTTACACCCTCAATTGCCTATCGAAATCCATCCTATCCTACAGGAAAGTAGGAGGGGAAAAGGATGAGAAAGAGGGATATTCATAAAATGGAAAGTAGAGTGGGGGAGGT
Organism: Bettongia penicillata ogilbyi; assembly: GCA_023548195.1. Taxonomy (NCBI): domain Eukaryota; kingdom Metazoa; phylum Chordata; class Mammalia; order Diprotodontia; family Potoroidae; genus Bettongia; species Bettongia penicillata. The sequence goes on along the minus strand of JAJHZJ010000156.1, from coordinate 3,198,656 downwards.
AATAGTCAAAAGCAAAGCACTTTTGAGGGTTGTGAAAGGAAAGAATACAGTAAATGAGCAGAAGAGTTGGATGGAAAAACATAAAGTTAGTAACCAAAACTGCAAAAAAAAAAAAAAAATAATAAGGCAAATTTCTCTGATGGAGGCTTCATCTCTCAAATATATAGAGAACTGAGTCAAATTTATAATAATAAGACCCATTCCCTACAGACACATGATAAAAAAAATATGAAGTAAGTTTTCAGATGAAGTAATCGAACTATCTATAGTCTTTTGAAAAAATACTCTAAATAACTATTGATTGGAACAATGTAAATTAAAACAATTTTGATGTACTCTCTCACATCTATTGGATTGGCTAATAGGAAAGAAAAAGAAAGTGCCAAATGCTGGAGGGGGTGTAGTGAAATTCAGACACTAATATATTACTGGTAGAATTGTGAACTGATTAAAACGTTATGGAGAACAATTTGGCACTGTTTCAAAATATTTATAGTAGCTCTTTTTTGTTGATAAAGAATTGGAAACTTAGTGGCATCCATCGATTGGGAAATAGTTGAATAATTTTTCATATATTATTAGGATAGAATACGATTGTGCCATGAGAAATGATGAGGTAGATACTCTCAAAAATATATAGAAAACGAGTGAAATAGTGCAATGTAAAATGAGTAGACACATAAATGTTGTACACAATAACATCAATATTGTAAGATGATCAGCCTTGAACGGCTTAGCCATTCTCAGAAACACAATGATCCAAGATGTAAGCTGATGGAGTCTGAATACAGATCGAAGCATTTTATTTCTACTTTATTTTTCTTGGGGTTTATTTTGGTCTATATTTTCTATTACGATATAACTAAAATTGAAATATGTTTTGCCTTACTGCCCATGTATAACTCATATCAAATTGCTTACCTTCTCAATGAGTAGGGAGTGGGAGGGAGGGAGATAATTCATAACTCAATTTAAAAAAAAAATGAATGCTGAAATTTGTTTTTGCATGTAATTGGGGAAAACAAAACACGAAATTAAATAAAAACAACTGCTTATTAAATACATGAGAGAAATAATCATTTCTATAAGTCTTAGGAGAATACCTGTTAGTTCTTCCATGGGGCTGTATAAAAGTATCAGAACTGCTTTATCATTTTAATTTTAATAAATTACTTACTCTGTGATTCTAAGCAAAGTGTGACTGAATATTGCTTTTTTTCCCCTGATGCTTACTGAATGAAGTCACCTGACAACTGTTTTTTTTTAAGCTGGGATTTATCATTCTTTTATAACAAGCACAGTCTTCTTTTTAAGAGTATCAATTTCTCTCATTTTTAGAAAAAAACCTTAAATGTTTTTTAAGGTATAATTGAACAGATGTCTTCTTCCTCCCTTTCCATTTTAATTAAGATTCTGCAACTTTCTAAAAGAATAAAAAATAAAATAATAGGTCCCCTATGTTCACCCTACCTGGGTTGTAGAAAGGAAATTCTTTAGTCTGTCATTTTCTCTTCCAGGTATATCAGCCTATCATGGCAATAAAATGTTCCATTCACCCAGTGTAAAAATAAACATCACACATTCAATGCAAGACACTACATGATTTTCCAAAAGTTCTATGATGGGTAGTTGGTGGGACCACACAGAGATGCACACACACACACACACGCACACACACACACAAACATGTACATGCACGCACATACACACACAGACATACACACATGCACGCACATACAGAGACAGAGAGCACAGAGTGAATTGAATAGGATGGGTCCATATCTTGAAAGAAATTAAGGTAAACGGTGAGAGAGAAATGTAGTGGGAGGAGGGAGGGTGAAATGGAATGGGGTAAATCATCTCTCATTTAAGAGGCAAGCAGGAGACTTTTTAGTGGAGGGAAACAGAGGAGAGCTGAGAAAAAAACAAGAAGTTTACCCTCATCACATTCGACTAAAGGAAGGAATAAAATGCACACTCATTTTGGTATGAAAACCTATCTTACAGTACAGGAAAGTGGGGGAGAAGGAGATAAGCAGGGAGGGAGGATTGATAGAAGGGAGGGCAATGGGAGAAGGGAACACTTTGAAGTCAATACTCGGGGAAGGACAGGATCCAAAGACAGAATAGAAACAATGGGGGTCAGGATAGGATGGAGGGAAATACAGTTAGTCTTACACAACATGACTGTTATCGAAGTCATTTGCAACACTACACAGATATGGCCTATATTGAATTGCCTGCCTTCCCAAAGGGAATGGGTGGGGAGGGAGGGATGGCAGAAGTTAGAACTCAAAGTTTTAGGAACAACTGTTGAGTATTGTTCTTGCTACTAGGAAATAAAAAATACAGTTAATGGGGAATAGAAAGTCATCTGGCCCTACAGGACAAAAGAGAAGATGAGGACAAGAGAAGGGAGGGATGATAGAAGCGAGGGCAGATTGGTGATAGGGAAAATTAGAATGCTCGGTGTATTGGGGTGGGGGAGGGGATAAATGGTGAGAAAATTTGGAACCCAAAATTTTGTGAAAATGAATGTAAAAAGTTAAATAAATAAATTTATATAAAAAAAAGAAAGGGGAAAAGAAAAAAAAAATAATCCTGTGACCTGAAACCATGTAAATGAAAAGAGAGAAAAGTAAACAACAGAAGGAAGTAAGAAAAATGGGATTTTAACCGAAACTGAACTGAACCAAACTTTGGTAAAGCCTAGAACACAGACAAAGAATAAAAGAATGTTCTTTGCGAAAAAAAAAAAAAAGAAAAGAAAATGTTCTGATTAATCTTCTATTTATTTTACTAGTGAGATATAACACAGGTAAAGGTAAATAAATCATTTTGAGGGAGTGCCAAGATTGGATAAGGTCAGGAAAAGCTGGACTTAGAAAGAAGCATCTAACCTTAGTTTTAATATAAACTAAGCATTTTCTCACATGAAAATGAGGAACTTGTGCAAGAAAAGCAAAAAAGAAAGTTAGAAAGAAAGGTGGCAAAATGCACAAAGATTCAATATGAATTATCAAAGTGGGGGAATTGCTAAGGGGTCAATTTTTCCAGTATATATAATATTAATCCATAATCTATAATATAGAAGGGTAATGGTGTGAAAATGTCTGAAAAGATAGGAGGGAATCATTGTATGGACAACTGAAGCATTTTTATTTTTATAATACAGGTAAAGGTGGTCAAGGGGCTTAAACCACTGATGTAGATTTCTGACCATCTAAGGTATAAAACTTCAGGTCTAGGAGAAGCAAGATTGCTTTATTTTTTGTGGATGTCTCACTGTTCTTCAAATCGTCATAGCTTTCTCACCAGATGCATTCCATATGGAGAGATTCAAGGGACTGTATCTAATTCAATCAAGGTTATATACTGCTGAATATTCTCTCTGTGCCAATGCTACCTCAATTTTCTTTTTTTGTTCAATGTTATATGATCACGAGTATCTCTTTTCTTTTAAACCTTGAGCCTTAACCAATATATCTACATGAATCAAATCTAGCCCACATTAAACATTACTTGTCAGGATTAGAAGAGAGTGATCTCACAGTTATGCTATTATTGGAGTAAGGGAAGGGGTGGTTCAAATCCTCAAAATATTTAAATGACTGTATGCAGCAGCCTGACACCCTATAATATATACAATTATGGGGTACACATGAGGAAAATTCTGAAAGGGTAGGGGGTAAGGTCTTACCTAAAACAGTGGATTAAGCCAATGGATGCTAAAGATAGTTGCCATGGAGCATAAGTAAAGTCCTGGAGAGTGATCCCCTAACTGTTGTTAATAGGCCTAGAAAAATTAGACTGCTAGTGTAAGGAAAAATGACAATAAATTGTCCTTACTAATTCAGAAAATAGACTCAAGTCTACTAGTTTTAATGTCTATGCACTAAAACCTGTATTTTTCAAAATCTTAGTAACAACGCAAGTTAAAGGAAGGGCAGGGGTGACGATGTTAGGAACAGGTGTTGATCAGATGTGAATAGAAAGAAATGGCTGTAAAGCACCATTCTCCAAGGAAAATACAGGGAATTCTACTGAGATCAAGGTTACATTTAGCCACAATGGGCGTTAATGGTTGCTAAGACTTTGGAACTCCTGGGGGTGGGGTGGTCACAGCCAAGATGGTGGAGTAAACACAGGAATTTCTAGAGCTCTTCCACCAAATCCAGCCAAATATCTGTAAAAATGACTAAACAAATTCTAGACCTTCAGAAACCACAGAATGACAGAGTGAAGCTAATCTCCAGGCCAAAAAACCTGGAAATTTGACTAGAAGAATCTGTCAAGCAGGTCTGGGAGCAGAGCACAGTCCAACATGGGCCATGCCAGAAAAGATGGTACCTGAGAATATCTCAGGGAGAATGAATCTCTGGCACCTGTGGTGATTCCAGACTTCATTCCTCCAAACCTCCACTAAGGAAAAATTGGAAGGTCAATGGAAAAAAGTCTGTCAAACCTGTATGAGAGAGTGGAATGATCCAGGCCTAGTCTCAGGGCAGCAGAGGGGATGGAAGAGACAGCAGCAGTCACAGCAGTAGAACAGGCAGCCACAATGTTTCTGGATCTCTGGGATCACAGACTGTGACATAATCAAGCAGCTGACAGAACACTACCTGATCCCCACAGTAAGCAGAGAATTGCCTTTATAGAGAGGCCAAAAGTCAAATAAATGACTGGGAAAATGAGCAAAAACAAGAAAAAGAATTAGACTATATAATTTTACTCTGGTGACAAGAAAGAACAAAATATACACACAAATGAAGACAACAAAGTCAATATTTCCACATCCAAAGTCTCCAAGAAAACTATATCTCACATAAAACAGGCAAGAAAAAGCGTTTTCAGTGGAGGGGAAGAGGGAAGAGGTGCGTTGGAAAGAGTGAACCTTACTGTCATGCGATTTGGCTTAAGGAGGGAATAACATATACACTCAATTGGGTTTGAAAATCTATCTTACAACACAGGAAAGTAAGGGTGAAGGGGTTAAGGGACCAGTGTGATGGAAATTATAGAAGGGAGGGAAATGGGAGAATGGGGTAATTAACAATAAACACTTTTAATGAGGGATGGGGTAAAAAGAATAGAATAAATGGGGGGCAAGAAAAGATGGAAGGAAATACAGTCTTTCAAAACACTACTGTTATGGGAGTGTTTTGCATGACTACACCTATACAGCCTGTATTGTGTGCCTTCTCAGTGGGGATGACTGGGGAGGGAGGAAGGCAGAAAAGTTGGAACTCAAAGTTTTAAAAACAATGTTAATTTTTTTTGACATGTCACTACAAAATAAGACATATAGGCAATTGGGTATAGAATCTATCGTGCTCTGCAAGAAAATAGAGGGGAAGAAGATAAGAGAAGGAAGAGGCATAATAGAAGGGAGGGCAGATTGGGGGAAGAGGTAATCAGTATGTCCGATCTCTTGGGGTGGCTAGAGGAGAAAGATGGGGATAAAAATTGCAACTCAAAATGTTGTAGAATGTTGAAAACTAAAAGACAATTAATTAAGTTTAAAAAAGAACTGGTAACCCGTTCCTATAGTGAGAGAAGGGTCAAACAAAGTAGTCAGCATAATCTGTGAAGCTCTTCCTGACATTGTTAAAGCAATACCCCAGACCCAAACTCCAAGTAAGTAGTATGCAAATATTTACCTTGTTAATATCTCCTCCTCCTCCTTTCAGTCAGTCAATGAACATAAAGTAGAAAAAGAAGGAAAAAGTTGTAAATCTGAAAGAATTTGGAGAAAAGAAGATCAAGCAGTCACAGTTATATATTTCTCAAAACGTTGTTGCTTCAGGATGCTCCTTAAATGTTAGCATGTCACGGACAATGTGATATTCATTAATCAATTACTTCTTTGGAGCCATTGAGTATGACTTAATGGTACATAATGAATTTTCAGCCTCCTGTAACTCCTTTTGTGTTCAGAAAGCATTTAGGTCTCTATGCCCTTATATTATACTTGACCTTTAAAGTCACTAATCCTTAGCTCAATCTTGTAAGTTCAGGAGAAGTCAGACACTGTGACTATCTACAGTGAGTCAGAGTGACAAACAATTTATCAGGCTTTAATTAGATTTCCTTCTTTACAACCAAGGACTCAATATCTCTTTCATAAAACACCATAGAGAGAATTGGTCTACATAGGCTCAAGACAGCTGGAGGAACAGGGTGGAAGTGAGGGGGTCACCTAAGCAGTTCACAAAGATTACGGTACCCAAGACCAACTATCTTTCAAATTTTACATGGAGCAGATTGTGTTTTATTTGTAAATCAACATTTGATTTATAGATCTCTTTCATTATGTTTTTATCCTATAAAGCTGACAGTACTGACAGTTCATCTTGCTACTCCATTAGGATATCCTATAGGAATTATGAAATCTATCAGGTTCTCACATGAAAACAGATAAGACAAAGGGGGGGATAGTAAAGCTTTATTTTATCATTGCCACCGACTAAACTAATGAGAACCAAAGCTTTAATGACTCTCCAGTGAAGCCTTTGAAACTATTAGGTGCTGAAAGCAAGCATGGTGGCAATGCCAAAAACAAACAAAAAAACAGGCAGGCAATGAAACAATGTACTTTCTTTTTCTTCCCACATGTATTATGCAGATCAATTCTCCCCTTCTCAAGACACAAAAATGAAGAGAATTATAGTAATTTTAATGCCACATCATTTGATCATAAATTTAGAACTGGAAGGCTGTTGATTTAAGCTCCTCCTTTTAGAAATGAGGATACTGAGGCACACAGAGATTAAGTGGTTTATTCAAGGTAACATAGGTAATGAATATGTGGAGAAGAATTTAAATATGTCCGTGATCTATCCATGCTGCATCTCTAGAGTGGAAGAAGGAATAGACTCAGTCCTTGAATTATCATCCTCTCTTTCTCACAGCATGGTTTTTGTTCTATCCAAGGGATGGTAAGAGACAAATTTGGATTTCTGATAATTCACGACAAATTTTGTATACATATTTGGTTTTTTTTTTTAAGTCTAACCTTCTGATCACATGAACTAAACACTATCTGAGAGCCATTCTAAAACACAGAATTTAAACTGGAAAAGATCTTACAGATAATTTTGCATAACAATTTCACTTATGCATAAGGAAACTGAGGACCTAAGTAGTTTGTTCTTAATTTTTTAGAATTTTAGTTGAGAGTTTCATGATTTTGTAATCCAATTAAATAATATGTTTGCTTTCAGCATTTAAAACTTGAATGTAATAGAATAAGCATTTTAAATCTGGAAGATATAGAGTACACTTCTTCACATATGTTCTCTTTTAGTCTTTATAGAATGGTGCTTGTTGTAACACACACACATATGTGTGTGTGTGTGTATTTAAAATGTGTTTCAAATGAATTCTATCAGTTATTATGGAACATTGTTATGCAATTATTATGGAAATTGTTACTATATGGTTTTGATTAGTTTTAAAACTGAATTGATTTTTCAAAGTGTTAATGGAATTAGTAATTAATGCCTAAAGATAAATGTTAGGTGAGCAAAAAATCAAATGTGAAATAACATTTTTTTCAGACTTCAATTTGATACATTTTTAGAGTATCCATATGAACAAGACCCAAATCCTGCCTCAGAGAAATTACAAGAAGACAGAATATCTATCCATTAGAATTTAAAGATAGTTGGTAAATATATATGTAATCACTGAATCTCAGAGTCCATTGGTTCCTTAGGAATCGTCCAACTTAATCTGTACTTTAAAAAGAACATAAACAGCATAATTGACAAGTGGTTCTTCCCCAGAAATAATTATTATAATTGAGGGGAGTCACTATTCAATACTTAATCTTTGAATACAGTTAGCTACACATGCCTGGTTACCCTCCCACCCCAATCAAATCCTTCCCCACTTCTTTTCCCCATTTCATTTACGAATTTGTAGTTTGGAGAATACTTAGAGATCATCTAGTCTCACCCACTCATTTCATAGATGTGGAAACCAAGGATCAAAGATGTTAAGTGACATTAAAGAGGTCAGAAAATGCTGTGAGGAAAAGAACAACAACCAAAAAATTAACTTAGCTACGTGGACGCCCAAATCAGTTTTTCTTTAATTATTCTATTACTTTTTTTTCTTTTGCTTTTTAGTTTTTAACATTCACTTCCACAAGATCTTGAGTTCCACATTTTCTCCCCATCTCTCTCCCTCCCAAGACAGTGTGCATTCTGATCACCTCTTTTCCCCATATGCCCTCCCTTCTTTTACCACCCCTTCTCTTATTCCCTTCCCCTCTATTTTCTTGTAGGACAAGAGAGATTTCTGTACCCCTTTGCCGATATGTATTACTTTACAGTTGTAAGGAAAAACAGTTTTTAACATCTGTTTTTAAAACTTTGAGTCCCAACTTCTCTCCTTTCCTCCCTCCCCACCCATCCTCAATGAGAAGGCAAGCAATTCGATACAGGCATGTGTAGTCATACGAAACACTTTCATAATAGTCGTGTTGTGAAAGACTAACAATGTTTCTCTCCATTCTGTCCTGCCCCCTCATATATTCTATTCTCTCTTTTCACCCCGTTCCTCCTCAGAAGTGTTTACTTCTAATTATTCCTCCTCTCCTTTGCCCTCCCTTCTATCATCTGCCCTCCTACTTATCTCCTTCCCCTCTACTTTCCTGTAGTGTATGATAAATTTTCACACCCAACTGAGGGTGCATGCCACTCCCTTATTAAGCCAAATCCCATAATGGTTAGGTTCACTTGTTCCCTCTCACCTCTCCCTTCCCCCTCCATTGTAAAAGCTTTGTTTCTTATTGGAAATACTTACATGAACTGATTCTGAGTGAGGGGATCAGAAGCAGGAGAACATTGTACACAGTTACAACCACATTGCATGATGACTAACTTTGATAGACATGACTCTTCTCAGCAATGCAATATTCTAAGAAAACTCGAAAAGACTCAGTGCAAAATGCTATCCACATTCAGAGAAAGAAATGTGTATTCTGAATGTAGATTGAAGTATATTATTTGCTCTTTTTGTTTTGTTTTTTCTTTCTTGTAGCCCATTCCATTGTTTCTAATTCTTTTTTTTCAACATGAATAATGTGAAAATATGTTTAATGTGAATGTAAATATACAGAGCCTATATCAGATTGCATGATATCTTGGGCTGGGAGGAGAGAGGAGAGAGATGGGGGAAAAGTTTGTGGAATTGAATGTTATAAATCATGCAAATTAAAAATAAATATAGAAATACATTTTAAAAATTTTAAAATCGCAGAAAAAATGTTAAAAGGATTAATTCTGATGCAAATTTACCTTTTATAAAAAGAATTCTATAATGAAAGTGTCCTAATAAGTGCCTGATTTGACACTGGAACAATCTTAATATCTAAACAAAACAAAATCAAGAAATTTGAAAGAAAACTATAGGCCAATTTTTCTAATGAATATTGAAAGAAAAGTAAATAAAATATTAGTAAGGAGAATAGATAAATATCACACAAGTGGCTCCAAATTAGGAAAATTATAAACATAATTGACTATTTCATAGCAAAACACAAATATCATATGATTATTTCAATAGAAATAGAAAAATTTTTTAAATTACTTTTATAAAATATACTGCCAACAGCCTATTGAAGGTCCTCAGCAATAGTCAAACTAATTTTGTCTCAAACTATAATTGTCTCAATTTTTTATCCATCCTTCTTATATTCCACCACCCCACCCTGCCATTCACCAAAGTAATTTTTCTAAGACATAGATATGAATATACCTTTCCCCTACTCTTTATTCTCCAGTGGTCTCTATCATCACTTGGATATCAAGTATGCCTCAATGAGATAAAAAGAAATAAAAGAATACAATTGGACTTCAAGAAATAATGAAGGAGATGGTTTTTAAATGAAATCTGAGGCGACATGATGCAAAGTGAACAGATCTAGGAGAACAATTTACCCAATAAAAATAACAGTATTTTTTTTATCATAAAAATTTTATTTTAATTATTTGTTTTGTAATCATTTGTTTTGTTAAATATTTTAATTACATGTAAAAAAAATTAACAATCATTTAAAACATTTTGAATTCCAAAGCACCTCCCTCCCTTTGGATCTTCCACCTTCTCTGGAAAGGCAAGAACTTTTATCTCAATAATATATGAGAAATCATGTAGAACATATTTCCATATTAGCCAAGTTGCAGAATAAAACGCAAAACAAAATTTTAAAAACACTTTTAGAAAGTTTTCTTCCATCCTCAGAGTTCATCAGTTTTCTCACTGGAAGTCAATATTTATCATGAGTCCTTTGGAATTGTCTTGAATTATTGTCTTGATCTAAGTATTTGATCGTCCTTACAATATTGTTTTTGCTGTATACTGTACTGTACTGAATACAGTTTTCTCCTGGTTCTGGTTGCATCACTTTGTATGAGTTCATATAAGTCTTCCCAGGTGATTTTTTTTTTTCTGGAACCATCTTGCTCATCATTGCTCACAGCAAAACAGCATTCCATAACAACCATATACCACAACTTTTTCAGGTATCCCCAATTTATGGGCATTGCCTGAGGTTCCAAATCTTTACCACAAAAAGTACCAAAAAACCCCCCAAAAATCCAACTACTATAAATATATTTTAGCCTAAAGTTCTTTCCCCCCCTTTTTTCTTTGATCTATTTGTGATACAGACCTAGCTGTAGTATTCCTGGGTCAAAGGGTTCCCACAGTTGACCATTGTTCCAAATTATTCTCCAAATTGGCTGAACTAGTTCACAATTCCACCAACAACGCATTTATGTCTCCATTTTTCCACCTCCTATCCAGCTATTGTCAATTTCCTTTGTTGTCATGTTAGCTAATCTGGTAATTCTGAGGTTGTATCTCAGAGGTGTTTTAAAATGTATTTCTCTAATCAGTAGAGATTTTGAGCATTTTTTCATGTGACTATGCATAGCTTTGTTTACTACTTCTCAACACCGTTCATTTCCTTTGGCCATATATCAAGTCGTGAATAATACTTTGTAAAATAAATTTGCTTCTGTTTCCCACATATCTCAAAAATGAGCCCATAATCATTAAAAAATTGATGTAAACATTTTCCCCTCTTTCTTATTTCCTTTCTAATTTTGGCTAAATTTCTTTTGTTTGTGCAAAAGATTTTTGTTTTGTTTTGTTTTAATTTCTTGTAATCAAAATCAGATAATTTTCTTCCTGTAATACCCTCCATCTCTTATTTGGTTATCAACTCTTCCCTTATTCACATATCTGACAGGGAAATTTTTCCATAGTCCTCTAATTCGTTTATGATATCACCTCTTATGTCTAAGTCAAGAATCAATTTTGGGGGAGGAGCCAAGATGCCGGAGTAGAAAGATACACATATGCTAGCTCCTAACCCATGGTCCATAAAATATCTGTAAAGAAGAACTCCAAACTAATTCTGGAGCAGCAGAAGCCATGTTTCAATGGAGTGTAGGTGATTTCTGTTCCACAGGGAACTGAAAAACTGACACCAAAGGTCCATTGTGCACTGGACCCAGAGCATAGCCCAGCTCTGCCTTGGATATGCAGCACTGAGGGGAGCAGATCAAAGCAGCCTTCAGGGACAGAATCTCCAGAGACTCGGGTTCTTCCATCCACAGGTACCAAAGTTCAGTGAGAGGGTCTTTTCAGCTCGCTGGGAGGGGAGCAGGGTGTCTCCCATAACTCAGGCCCCTCGTGAGGTAGCAGTGGAGGCAGCAGCGGACAAGAGATCCCAAAGTAGACAGGAGCTCGGATCCATTGTTGAAAATCTCTGCATAAAATCCCTGAAGCAACTGAGCCCCATGTGGCAGCCCTGTCCAGACCTAAACCCCCTGAGGATCTCAGCCCTGTGAAGCAGCCCTGCCCCTACCTGAGCACCTTAATATATTCTTACACTGAACACCAGCCCCACCCCCAGTGAAAGCCCTGAGGCTGAGAAGCAGCATTTGAATCTCAGCCCCCAAGAGCTAGCTGGGTAGAACAGGAGGTGTGGTGAGGTGGGTGTGCAGAGGAATGTCAGAAGTCAAGTAATTGGCTGCAAAAATACCAAGAAAAGGGAAAAAAATAAGACCACAGAAGGTTACTTTCTTGGTGAACAGATATCTCCTCCCATCCTTTCTGATGAGGAAGAACAATGCTTACCATCAGGAAAAGACATAGAAGTCAAGGCTTCCATGTCCCAAACATCCAAAATAAATATTTAATGGGCTCAGGCCATGGAATAGCTAAAAAAGGATTTTGAAAATCAAGTTAGAGAGGTGGAGGAAAAACTGGGAAGAGAAATGAGAGAGATGCAAGAAAGCATGAAAAGCAGGTCCACACCTTGATAAAGGAGACCCAAAAAAATGCTGAAGAAAATAAAGCCTTGAAAAATAGGCTCACTCAATTGGCAAAAGAGGTTCAAAAAGCCACTGAGGAGAAGAATTCTTTCAAAAGCAGAATTAGCCAAATGGAAAAGGAGGTCCAAAAGATCACTGAAGAAAACAGTTCTTTCAAAATTAGAATGGAACAGATATAGGCTAATCACTTTCTGAGAAACCAAGAAATCACCAAACAAAACCAAAAGAATGAAAAAATGGAAGAGAATGTGAAATATCTCATTGGAAAAACAACTTACCTGGAAAATACATCCAGGAGAGACAACTTAAAAATTATGTGACTACCTGAAAGTCATGATCACAAAAAGAGTCTAGATATCCTTTTTCATGAAATAATCAGGAAAACTGCCCTGACATTCTAGAATCAGAGGGCCAAATAAGTATTCAAGGACTCCATCGATCACCACCTGAAAGAGATACAAAGAAAGAAACTCCTAGGAACATTGTGGTCAAATTCCAAAAGTCCCAGGTGAAGGAGAAAATATTGCAAGCAGCCAGAAAGAAACAATTCAAGTATTGTGGAAATGCAATGAGGATAACACAAGATCTAACAGCTTCTACATTAAGGGATCAAAGGGAATGGAACATGATACTCCAGAGGTCAAAGGAACTAGGACCAAAACCAAGAATCACCTGCCCAGCAAAACTGAATGTAAATACCTCAGGGCAAAAATGGTCTTTCAATGAAATAGAGGGCTTTCAAGCATTCTTGATGAAAAGACCAGAGCCGAAAAGAAAATCTGACTTTCAAACACAAGAATGAAGAGAAGCATGAGAAGGTAAACAGCAAAGAGAAGTCATAAGAGACTTACTAAAGTTGAACTGTTTACATTTCTACATGGAAACACAATGTTTGTAACTCTTGAAACTTTTCGGTATCTGGGTAGTTGGTGGAATTACACACACACACACACACACACACATACACACATGCACATGCACACACAGAGACAGAGAGCACAGAGTATATTGAATGGGATGGGATCATATCTTTAAAAAATGAAGGTAAACGGTGAGAGAGAAATGTATTGGGAGGAGAGATGGTGGAATGGAATGGGGCAAATTATCTCTCATAGAACGGCAGATAGGAGACTTTTTATTGGAGGAAAAAGGAAGGGAGCTGAGAGGAATACATGAAGTTTACTCTCATCACATTCGACTAAAGGAAGGAATAAAATGCACACTCATTTTGGTATGAAAACCTATCTTACAATGCAGGAAAGTGGGGGAGAAGGGGATAAGCAGGGTGGGGGGGATGATGGAAGGGAGGGCAATGGGAGGAGGGAGCAATTTGAAATCAACACTCTTGGGGAAGGACAGGATCAAAAGAGAGAATAGAAGCAATGGGGGGCAGGATAGGATGGAGGGAAATACATTTAGTCTTACCCAACACGACTATTATGGAAGTCATTTGCAAAACTACACAGATATGGCCTATATTAAATTGCCTGCCTTCCCAAAGGGAATGGGTGGGGAGGGAGGGATGGGAGAATTTGGAACTCAAAGTTTTAGGAACAACTGTAGAGTATTGTTCTTGCTACTATGAAATAAGCAATACAGGTAATGGGGAATAGAAAGTTATCTGCCCCTACAGGACAAAAGTGAAGATGGGGCAAGGGAAGGGAGGGATGATAGAAGTGAGGGCGGATTGGTGATAGGGGAAATTAGAATGCTCAGTGTATTGGGGTGGGAGGAAGGGACAAATGGGGAGAAAATTTGGAACCCAAAATTTTGTGAAAATGAATGTAAAAAGTTAAATAAACAAATTGAAAAAAGAATCAATTTTGAACTTATCTTGCTATACAGTGTAAGATGTTGGTCTATACCTAGTATCTGCCAAACTGCTTTCCGATTTTCCTGAAAATTTCTTTTCTTTTCTTTTTTGTCAGATATTGAGTTCTTACCTCCAAATCTTGATCTTTAGGTTTATCAACACAATATTACTCTGGTCATTTACAGCATTGTGTTGTATAGTCAGTCTACTTCAGTGATGAACAGTCACTGTCTTAGTTTGAAATATGGATTAACCAGGCTACCTTTCTTAATATCTTTTTTTACTTTGATTTCCTTGATATTCTAGACCTTTTGTCCCAGATCAATATGTATTTTTTAATTATAGTGTCAAATTTACAAAACGATACTTGGCAGTTTGACTTAGATATGGCATTAATTAAGTTAATATAAGCATTTATATTTTCATTATATTGGCTTAATCTTCCCATAAGTAATTAATATTTTCTCAATTGTTAACATCTGCGTGAAAAGTGTTTTGCAATTTTGTTTATGTAATCCCTGTCCTTGTGTTGACACAAAGACTCAAGAGTGTTTTATAGTGTTTTAATGGCAAGTAAAATAGGATCTTTTGCTGTTTGTATTTTAGCATAATCAAGAAATGTAATGTCTCTATTTGAATGTGATTGAGGAGGATCTTTCCCATCCATTTTCTGACTGGGATGATTTATAAGAAGATTGATACCATTTTTTTTAATGAGGTACTTATTCTCAAGGGATGTGATGTTCTGTGGCTCTAAAAAGTGTATAAAGACTTTGATTTGCAGTTTTATTTGGGGGTTTACTGACTGGAAGTGTTTTTATGGCCAGATAAGGACTCTGAGAAGCCAATAAGAAGCCTCCTGGCTTTGAGAACCCAGATGTCATGTTTCCCTGTCTAGTAACTGGTCAGACAGTTGGAACTGTCTGTTGAATGTCTGCTGACTTTTAATTTCTCTGAACTTTCTTTGAATTTCAGGGTGATGACTCCCCTGAATTAGGTGAATGATATATGTGCTTGATTAAAAGAATTATACATGTACTTGATGAAAGTGATTGTTAACACCTCAAAACTTGTCCTTCCTTTTATGAATGTAACTCTACTAACCTGTGATAGTAGCCTCCGCCTCCCCACTTATATTGGGGTGCTTACTGATACAGCTGTGTGCATTTGTTTTGGATATAATTTTGTTGTCTATCTTTCTATTGCTGGGTTTTATTGGTAGTATATAAAAATGCTGTTGCTTTGTGTGGGTTCATTTTATGTCCTGTAACTTTCGTATAGGTGTTAATTGTTTCAACAAGTTTTTGTCTAAGATTCTGTAGTTATATCATCATATTGTCTGCAAAGTGACAATTTTGTGTTCTCATTGACAATTTTATTCAATCAATTTCTTTTTCTCGTCTTATTCCTATAACTAGCATTTCTAGAACAATATTGAATAATAGTGGTGATAATGGACATCCTTACTTCATCCCTGATTTTACTGAGAAAGCTTCAAGTCT
The DNA here is from genome assembly GCA_023548195.1 of Bettongia penicillata ogilbyi. Lineage (NCBI taxonomy): Eukaryota > Metazoa > Chordata > Mammalia > Diprotodontia > Potoroidae > Bettongia > Bettongia penicillata. The sequence goes on along the minus strand of JAJHZJ010000156.1, from coordinate 3,182,988 downwards.
ATCCCTCTTACAGATAATGTTTTGTTCTTGGTTTTAGGTATATACTACTTATCAGTTTAAGAAAGATCTCATTGATCTCCAGGTTTCCTAGTGTTTTGGTTGCACTGGTTATCATCTTTAAAAATTAGGGAGAATTTGCCAACCAATAGGACAGCTTCTAAATTTGAAAGTCATTCCTCAGAGTCTTCAAGTAGTACAGTTTTTTTTTTTTCTAGAATATAGAGTGTACAAGAGGGAATAATGTACCTATGACTGATCAGTCTGGCATCAATCTGTCAGGAAAGAGATTGGAGCCAGAAAATTTTGAGTATGTATCTCATCTGAGTTAATGCAAAGTCCCTGAAATTTCTTCACTAAGATGATCTTTCACAGCTGGTCCTACTCCTCACATTCTCTGTGACCACCATGGTTCAGGTACTCATTTTGTTCCCTTTTCTACTGCCAAAGCTTCCAGTATTACCACGTTACCCACCAACTCAAACACATTTCATTTCTGTCCATATGAAGAATATCATTATGAGTCTTGCATACAAGGTATGTAAAATCTGACCCCAGTCCACCTGTCTAGTTTTATCACATGTTATTATTTTTGATTCTTATATATGGCAGAATTCATCAAACTGTACTACTCTCTATTCCCTATTCTTTACCTACTGACCCCTGTGACAGTAATTGTAATGTTACTGCTGTTGTAATTGTTTTTTTTAATAAAAATTTATTTAACTTTTTACATTCATTTTCACAAAATTTTGGGTTCCAAATTTTCTCCCCTTTTATCCCCTCCCTACTCCCCAATATACTGAGCATTCTCATTTTCTCAATCACCAATCTTCCCTCTCTTCTATCATCCCTGCTTCTCTTGTCCCCATCTTCTCTTTTGTCCTCTAGGGCCAGATGACTTTCTATTCCCCATTGACTGTATTTCTTTTTTCCTAGTAGCAAGAACAATGCTAAACAGTTGTTACTAAAACTTTGAGTTCTAAATTCTCCCCCTCCCTCCCTCCCCCCCCATTCCCTTTGGGAAGGCAGACAATTCAATATAGGCCCTATCTGTGTAGTTTTGCGAACGACTTCGATAATAGTCGTGTTGTGTAAGACTAACTGCATTTCCCTCCATCCTATCCTGCCCCCCATTGTTTCTGTTCTGTCTTTTGATCCTGTCCTTCCCCGAATGTTGACTTCAAATTGCTCCCTCATCCCATTGCCCTCCCTACCATCATCCCTCCCTCCCTGCTTATCTCCTTCTCCCCCACTTTCCTGTATTTTAAGATAGGTTTTCATACTAAAATGAGTGTGCATTTTATTCCTTCCTTTAGTCAAATGTGATGAGGGTAAACTTCTTGCTTTTTCTCAGCTCTCCTCTTTTTCCCTCCACTAAAAAGTCTTCTGATATTCCTCAGGATGACTGCAGATGACCCAGGATGAGGCAAATGGCATTAAGTGACTTGCCCAAGGTCACACAACTGATGAGTGTCAAGGGTCTGAGATGAGATTTGAACTCAGGTCCTCCTGAATCCTACACTGGTGCTCTATCCACTGCACCACCAGCTGTGGTAGATGGCCGAACCTTCAATCCTGATTAATATATTGAAATAATGTATTTGCCATTCAAGTTTGATTCTTCCTTTTTTCAGTATATTACCTGAATAATGTGAAAGCCATCATGGGATTTTAAAAGTAAATCACCTAAATTGTCTTAAAATGCCCTTTTTAATGAAAACAAAAAAAATATTTATTCTCCAGAGATAAAAGCATGGTAACAATTATGATCATAGGATATTTCTTTACCTGAAATTTACAATAATGTCTCTGTTATATATCAAAGATGCTCCAAGTTGCCCCTAGAAGCCATGATATGTTTGTGGTATTCTATGAGGCTTTGAAATATGCTGTTTTTATTGCATAGAAAAAAAAGCTTGAATCCAAATCAAAATATATTTTTATTGTGATTAAGAGGTACAAAAAAACTCCTGGATGCTGCACAGGAATCACTAAGCTCAATGAGAGAAGCCATTTAATTTCATCTTGCTAAGAGAAGACCACCACCATACCCCACATATACCCAGCCCTGCCAGCTGAGCAAAAGAAGGAACTGTTGGACATTGCCTTTCAGATTGTTGCTCCAAGCAAGGGCATTTTGGCAGCTGACGAGTCAGTAGGTAGTATGGCAAAGAAGCTGAGTCAGATTGGGGTGGAGACCTTCTCTCCCTTCTCCCCTGTCTATCTTCTTCCTGTAATCATAGGGTGGCAGTGTACGCTAGTGGGGAAATTCTCAATTTGGGTTCAGATCCTGACTGTCACTAAAGACCTGTTGATTTTTCAGAAAATCATCTAACCTCTCTAGTTCTCAGTTTCCATATTCCTTAAAATAATGACATTGAACTAAATTATATTCAAAGTGCTTCCCAGCTTTAAGTCTATGAACTTAGACTCATTTCTCTTGAAATATTTCATCCCATGGAATCCTCCCACCTCTCATTTTCCCCACTGCTTTGAAATTTTCTTTCCAAACATCTAAGGTGTATGTTAGATTATGGTAAGGGAAACATCAACTCCATTTCAGACAGGCTGTTTTCCCAAGAAAAGACAACAAAACTGTCATTGAGACTGAAAAAGAGAGGTACAAAAAAGCTACAGCTAAGTAGGGATGAATTATTTCGATAAAATGATCTTTTATCTAAAGAACATAACTGATCTAATTTTTGGTAAATGCAAAATTTCAAGCTTTGGGAGAACGATATTATTCGAGAAATGTTTCTGGGAAAACTGGAAAGAACTAAGGCATAGACCAACATCTCATACCTATATGAAGACAAATTCAAAATTGGCATATGATTGATGTATATTAGGGAATTATGAGAAATTTCCCTATATATGGATAAGGAAAAAAGTTTATGACAAAAGAAAAGAAGAAAACTATGAGAAACATAACAGATAATTTTCATTATGTTAAACTAAAAAGCTTTTTGCACATACACACACACAATGTAACCAAAATTACAAGGAAAATTGGAAACTGGTAAAATTCATCAAAAATTTATTTGATAAAGGTCTCATTTTTCAAATACATGAAGAATTGACTCAAATTTATAAAAAAATATAGATCAAATATAGATCAAAGAAGTCAAAGTCAGTTTTTGGAAATAGAAATCAAAGCTACCAATTGTCATAGGAAAATGTGTTCTGTGTCATTATTGATTAGAGAAATGCAAAATATAACAACTGTGAGAAATTACATTACACCTATCAGAATGAATAATATGACAGAAAAGGAAAATGATAAATGTAGAAGAGAATGTAGAGAAAGACTGAAGCAAAGCTACTATTGGTGGAATTGTGAACTGGTCCATTCTGGAGGATAATTTGGAATTATGCCTAAAGCTTGTAAAATTTTTCATACACTTTATCTTAGCAATATCAACATAAAGTCTGTACCAATAAAAGATCAAGCAAAAGAGGAAAAGGCATATATGCACAAAATATTTATAATATTTTTTTTTTGTGTTGGCAAAGAATGGGATATTGAGGGGATGTCTATTGATTGCAGAATGCTTGAACAAGCTGTTATACATGATTGTAGTATATTGCTATTGTGCTGAAAGAGATGACAAGCAGGATGGTTTCAAAAAAACAAAAACATCTTTGAAAGGCTTTTATAAATTCATGCCAAAATGAAGCATCTAGAACCAGGAGAAAATGTTATGCAGTAATAGCAATCTGCGATGGAGATCTACTGTGAGACACTCAGCTACTCTGATCAGTACAGAAATCCCAAACAATTCTGAAGCACTCACGATGAAAAATGCTATCTACCCCAAGTGGGAAAAGTGGTGAAGTCTGAATACAGACTAAATTAATTTTAACTTTCTTTTTCTTGGACATATTACTTGCCTTCTTAATGTTATGGGAAGGTGTTGGAGGCAGTGAGAGAATTTAGAATCCATAATTTTAAAAAATGTTAAATGAAGGTAAAATGAGTTTTTAAAACTAAAAAAAGAAATCTGTAAAACATCAAGTTTATCAAAATAGTTTGTTCTATAAATCTTTTGTTTGGGAAAGGAATATTTGGATTGCATGAATATCTACCAGAATATAATATGTTGATTTATTACAATTGGCATAGTGATATTGAATGAGATTAGGGAAGCTGTTTTATGGTCATTTGGTTTTATTTAAGAGATAAATGTGCTTATTTTAGTTTCCTATTTATATTATATGGAGAGCAGAGAAAGATAATTCGAAAGATAATCAAGAGACTTTTGTAAGTTATTAATTTTTATTAATTATCTGTGACGTTTGAATAACCAAAAAATGATTTATGAAGTGCATACAAATTAAAGGTATACTTTGTGAAGTGTACTTAGGAAGACATTTTGTATTAACACTGCTTTTAGGGGAATAAAATGGAGACTATTTCATGGCTCAAAATATTTAAATTCTAAATTCTTCAATATGTTATTTTGTGAGATATGCCAATAAAATTAATTGGAGAAGTGGAGAATTAGTAATATATTTCCTAGGTTTAAGCACATTGAAAGTAGGAAGAAATGTTCAATAAACAGGGCAACTGCTTGCAAAGAGTAAGTGGAAAAAATAGGACTATAGTTGCTTTGTTATTATATCAAGTCATTACCTGAAAGTTGCCATTTCTTTCTTAGAAATTACCATTTCACTTTGAAATAGAAATGAATTAAAATTAGAACAGAATTAATATCTGGCAACTATATATCTTCTATATCTCTTTCCTTATATTCAGTTTTTTTCACAAATTCTTCAAAATCTCAAAATAAACCAAATATGTCTTATTTATTGATTTTCTTTTGTACATGGAATTAGACAGAGGATGAGGAAAAAAAAACAACATACTTTCCTTATGTTGTAGTTAACCAGAGAAACTGTGATAGAACTAATTTGCACCCAAATATTATCCTGCCTCTTAGGCCATTACCAGCAAAAGGAATGTCATGTAAAAACAACAAAAAATATGAATTTATGAAAAACATTTATTAAAAAATCGCAACAGCCAAGGGATAATTCTAAGATTTCAAGTATTTGTTTAATAACATAGAGGAGAAAATGGATATTTGGTAGAGAAGGGAACAATTCTCAGTATGACTAAAGAGAAAAATGCCACATGCCTGGGAACTTTAAATGCTTTAACTAAGCACCAGAGGGGATGCAAAACATTCTTTGGAAGAGGAAACCAAGTTTAAAAAAGAATGAAAAATTATTCCCATTTGATGACTGATACATCAGCAATCTGTAAAAAACATTAAATATAATGTCATACTTGTTCATTGAGGTCAGAAGCAGCAGGCTACTTAGCCTATCCAAAATATAATCTCAAGTTCTTTGGATCAAAGGCTTTCAAAAACTATGCTCCCTGATTTGGGATTGTTTCCAACTCCCATTCAGAGAGCTCTATCTGTCTTGACATTTAAAACCAAAGTGAAGATTTCTAAAAATGCTTCACATTGTTTTGGGGTATAGTTTTTTATACACGAGAGGTCCCTAGATGACTCAAATGCATAGAGTGCTAGACCTGGAGTCAGGAAGACCTGAGATCAAATGTTGCCTCAGATACATATTGGCTATGTAAGCTTCTGCAAATCGCCTAACTTTTGTTTGCCTTAATCACCTTAATCCACTGGAGAAGGCAAAGGCAAACCACTCTGCTAACTTTGCCCAGTATGTTCCTTGGAATCACAAAGAGTGACACCCAAATAAATGAGTAAATAACAACAAATAGACACATTAAGACAAATTAATATTCCTATTCATTACTGTAAAATACTCACTTGACTGTTGGTCAATGATACCTTTAAAATGAAAAACAGGATTAGTTACTGTTTGCTTTTCTTCATAGTCAATAGTAACATTCATGAGAAGAAACAAAAACAAATTGAATGAGCATTTTCAATTGTTTTGAGTAGTTTTCCAACTCCCCCAGGAATAGAATTGTAATAACAGTTATAATAGATTTAAAAACCTCCACTAGGACAATTGTCTTCCTTCTGGTTTTCATGTTTGATTGCCCAAAGGTGACATACAAAGAGAAGTAGATTCCAGTTGAGGGGCATTTAAAAAAAAATAAATTTGTTTTATCACTATTTTAATTTCCCTCAATTCCTGGTAATTGAAACCTATATTTTGAGATATTCTAGGATCTTTAGGTTACTTTAAATATTATCATTAATTTCTCACTTTTGATTTAAAAAGTCTTTACATTTATTAACATTGGTAAAGCTGGTGCAGGGGAAAACTTTGGTCTATGTGGATTATAAAAGATATTTCATTTTGATTAAAAGTATGCTGAACATGATAATAGAAAGCAAAGTGAACAATATTAATATATGAAATTTTTCTGTCAAATAAACAGCTTGATACATATCTTTGTTAATTTATAAAATGTATTTTCACATTTCAGAAGTTAAGCCATTTGAGGACATTTTCATATTTTTATTTTTTTAAATAAATCTATTTATTAAACTTTTTACATTCATTTTCACAACATTTTGGGTTCCAAATTTTCTCCCCATTTGTTGCCTCCCCCCACCCCAATACACTGAACATTCTAATTTCCCCTATCACCAACATGCCCTCCCTTATATCATTCCTCCCTTCTCTTGTCCCCATCTTCTCTTGTGTCCTGTAGGGCCAGATAACTTTCTATTCCCCATTACCTGTATTTCTTATTTCCTAGTAGCAAGAATAATAACCAAATGTTGTTCCTACAACTTTGAGTTCCAACTTCTCCCCATCCCTCCCTCCCCACCCATTCCCTTTGGGAAGACAGGTAATTCAATATAGGCCATATCTGTGTAGTTTTGCAAATGACTTCGATAATAGTCGTGTTGTGTAAGACTAACTGTATTTCCCTCCATCCTATCCTGCCCCCCATTGTTTGTATTCTGTCTTTTGATCCTGTCCCTCCCCAAGTGTTGACTTCAAATTGCTCCCTCTTCCCATTGCCCTCCCTTCCATCATGCCCCCCACCCTGCTTATCTCCTTCTCCCCCACTTTCCTGTATTGTAAGAGAGGTTTTCATACCAAATTGAGTGTGCATTTTATTCCTTCCTTTAGTCGAATGTGATGAGAGTAAACTTCATGTTTCCCTCTCAGATCCCCCCTTTTCCCTTCCACTAAAAAGCTTCTCCTATGAAAGATAATTTGCCCCATTCCATTTCACCCTCTCTCCTCCAAATACATTTCTCTCTCACCGTTTACCCTATTTTTTTTAAGATATGATCCCATCCTATTCAATTCACTCTGTGCTCTCTGTCTCTGTGTGTGCCTGCATGTGTGTATGTATATGTGTGCACATGCATGTGTGTGCATGTATGTATGTGTGTGTGTTCGTGTAATCCCACCAACTACCCAGATACTGAAAAGTTTCAAGAGTTACAGACATTGTCTTTTCATGTTGGAATATAAACAGTTCAACTTTAGTAAGTCCCTTATGACGTCTCTTTGCTCTTTACTTTTTCATGCTTCTTGATTCTTTGGAAGTCAAATTTTCTTTTCACCTCTGGTCTTTTCATCAAGAATGCTTGAAAATCCTCTATTTCATTGAAAGACCATTTTTCCCCCTGAAGTATTATACTCAGTTTTGCTGGGTAGGTGATTCTTCATTTTAGTCCTAGATCCTTTGACTTCTGGAATATCATGTTCCATGCCCTTCGATCCATTAATGTAGAAGCTGCTAGATCTTGTGTTATCTTAATTGTATTTCCACAGTACTTGAACTGTTTCATTCTAGCTGCTTGCAATATTTTCTTGTTGACCTGGGAATTCTGGAGTTTGACCACAATGTTCCTAGGAGTTTCTCTTTTTGGATCTCTTTCAGGTGGTGATCGATGGATTTCTTCAATACTTATTTTGCCCTCTGGTTCTAGAATCTCAGGGCAGTTTTCCTTGATAATTTCATGGAAGATGATGTCTAGGCTCTTTTTGTGATCATAGCATTCAGGTAGTCCCCTAATTTTTAAATTGTCTCTCCTGCATCTATTTTCCAGGTCAGTTGTTTTTTCCCATGAGATATTTCACATTCTCTTCCATTTTTTCATTCTTTTGATTTTGTTTGGTGATTTATTGGTTTCTCATAAAGTCATTGGCTTCCATCTGTTCCATTGTAATTTTGAGAGAACTCTTTTCTTCAGTGAGCTTTTGAATCTCTTTTTCCATTTGGCTAATTCTGCTTTTGAAAGCATTCTTCTCCTCACTGGCTTTTTGAACCTCTTTTGCCAGTTGAGTGAGCCTATTTTTCAAGGTGTTATTTTCTTCAGCATTTTTCAAGCTTTTCTTGCATCTCTCTTATTTCCCTTCCCAGTTTTTCCTCCACCTATCTAACTTGATTTTCCTCCACCTATCTGAGCTCTTCCATGGCCTGAGACAACTGACTATTTATTTCAGATGTTTGGGATACAGAGGCCTTGACTTCTATGTCTTTTCCTGATGGTAAGTATTGTTCTTCCTCACCTGAAAGGAAAGGAGGAAATGTCTGTTCACCAAGAAAGTAACTTTCTGTGGTCTTATTTTTTTTTCCCTTTTCTGGGCATTTTCCCAGCCAGTTACTTGACTTCTGAGATTCCTTTCCACACCCGCCTTGCCCCAGTTCCACCCAGCTAGTGCTTGGGGTCTGACATTGAAATGCTGCTTCCCAGTCTCAGGACTTTCAGCAGCGGTGGGACTGCTATTCTATTCAGTGTGAGGTTAAATTCAGTTGCTCAAGTCGGGGCAGGGCTGCTCCACAGGGCTCAGTTCCCTCAGGGGTTTATGCAGATACCTTCAACAATGGCTTGGAGCTCCTGTTTGCTTTGGGACACCCCACTCCCATCTTGTCCCACCAATCAGTGTCTCTCACTGACCTTTGCATCTGTGGGTGGAGAGACCTTCCCCGCTGCTGGAGATTCCACCCCGGAAGCCTGATCAGATCTGGTCCTCTCAGTGCCATGTGACCAAGGCAGGACTGGGTTCTTCTCCAGGTCCAGTGGGAGATGGATCTTTGGTGTCTGTTTTTCAGGGCTCTCTGGAACAGAAATCTCCTCCACTCTGTTGTTGTGCAGCTTCCACTGCTCAAGAATTTGTTGGGAGTTCCTCTTTACAGGTAATTTATGGGCTGTGGGTTCAGAGCTAGCATATGTGAATCTTTCCACTCCACTATCTTGGCTCCTCATTCCCATTTTCATATTTTTAAACAGATTCTTGGAACATGCCAATCTCTTATTACAATGATCTTGACAGAAAGTGAATGTAGACCTTGGGGTAGGGAGGAGACAAAAGAAAATTTTATTACATACAGAAATACATTTAAAATATAACTACAAAAACATCTACTAACTGACTTTAAATTGCATTTTCAAAACTTAGTTTTGCAGAAATGAAAATTCCATACATTCTGCAGTATATTTAGCATGAAATATCTTGCTCTAAGCATATCTATGGGGAAAATTTATGAATTTTTATTCCCAATAGCTGTCTTCTCTTTGGTTTAACCTTCTTTAAAATACAGAAACAAACAAACACGAAACCCTAAGCTTCAAAAGACTTTGGGACCATGTTTCCTCTGGGGAATGTTTATTAAAAAAAGAGAAACAATTGCAGTTTTATTCTGATTGTTGTCTTCTGAAAAATCAAGTACCCCAATGCCAATTTTACTAGTATGACCAGTGGTATCTCTTTGAAGAGAAGAAATGGCATGTTGGGGATTGAAGTTCCACCAATTCGAAAGTATATTATAATAAAAAATGTACCTCTTGAATAGTTATTTTGAGGATGATCAATGGAGGCAAGTTGTGTATGTGGGGAGGGGGAGATGCTGATTTTTGAGTTGAGCTTTACTTGGGAGAATGAACTGTTCGATTTATTTTTTTCAAGTTAAATGATGCAACGAAGGTCAAAGAGGATGGTGCGGGCATTTTATTTTTTGAGATTTAATAATAAATAAATAAGACTATAACACTGTAACTCTCATGCATGGCTTGGTTTTCTTTTAAAATATGTAATAAATTCAACATGTGACTTTCAAGGTTGTCTTACTTATCCACACATATTTTGGGTAATCCCTTTCTTGTCTTCTGTGCATAAAAATATGCTTGATTTATGGTTTCTCTTCCTCCCTCCATCCTTCCCTTCTTCTTTTCCCTTCATACTTCCTTTTCTTCCATTTCCATTTTTGGCTACCCTATACCTAGCATTCCTCTATCTCTCATTCCCCTACCTTAAAACAACCAGGACAGAAACAAAAATCAGAAAATATTCTTAGTCAAACAAAATATATTCCAATGTTTTAATAAAATAAAATCTAATATTCCATTTCCAAAACAACATGATATATTATCCATTAAGTACATCATCCCTCTGTAAGAGTGTGGGCAGTTTTTATTTGTTTGTTTGTTTTGTTTTATCATTAGTCCTGTAGAGTCAACTTTTGGTTGATCATTGCATCAATTGAAATTCTTGAATCTTTCAGAGTTCTTTATCTTTACAAATATGCTGTAAAAAATATGTTCACTTTTACCCAGGAACACTGAGGGTCTTCCCCTCCCAGTTTGAATTTTATTTTTCGTTAAAAGGTCCTTCCCTTGAGTAACTATTTAAAGAAGCCTATTCACTGAACAGGTATATCTCACTCAAAGTGAGAATATGAAGGCCGTAGCCTAAAATGGCCAGGGTCTCACATTACATCCTGGGCCATCTCTAATTCTCCTTATGAATATCAGGCCACTGCACCCAGAAGGCTCTGGAGAAGAAAGTGAGGTTGGTGACCTTGCACAGCCCTTGCTCAGTCAAATCAAAGTCAACTGCAAGTCATGTCATCATCTTCAATCCTGGTCTTCACAAATGAATGACAAACACAACTTCATTCAGCATCAGTTCATGCAAGTATTGTCAAGGTTTTTTTTTTTTTTTTTTTTTTATGAAATCATCCTTTTCATCACTTCTTGTGGCACAATAACGTTAAGTTATAACCACATACGGTAATTTGTTAATCAGCTAACCAATTTGATGAGCTATCTCTTCATTGTCAGTTCTTTAGTCATCTAAAGAGTTTAAACTAAGAGTTGAAGAGGCTCGGAAATTTTGAGCGCAAAATGGCAGAGCATTTAGCATAGTGGATAGATTGCCAGGCCTAGAATCAGGAAGAATCATATTATCATCCTGAATTCAAATCTGGCCTCAAACACTTATTAGCTGTGTGACCCTTGGCAACTCATTTAAACCTGTGGGCCTCAGTTTGCTCATCTGTAAAATGGGTCAGAAAAGGAAAGGGAAAACCACTCCTGTTTCTCCACCAAGAAAACTCCACATAAGTTCACAAGGAGTCAGATATCACTGAAAATGATCAAGCAACAACAAAATTGAAAAGACTGGCTGCTTTGAAAGAAACAGGCAGTGGTGGGGCGAGGCAGGAAGCTGATGATTTTGAATTGAGTGTTATAAATTTAAATAGCTGTCGTAACAGTGGGAGCAGTGGGAACAGTGGACTATAGGAGCCACTGTGGTAGCCAAGGTGTGTATAAAAGGGAGAGAAGGAAGATACAAGAAGGAGGTCTCCTTTATACAGCAGGACAGATGGGGAAGTTATGACCAGAGTGGGAAGTTTTAGTCAATATTTCCTCTCCCTCTCCTTTCTTTTGAATGAATGAATGTCTAAATCCAAAATGTTCTATTCTTTACAATTGTTTCCTTGCCATTTTACTTAATATCAAAGTAAGTTGACTTTAGATAAAAAAACAGAATCCAATTGTGTTTAAACTTTGTCTCTCCTTATTTGGAACAGTATGGTTACAACAGAGAGGAAAGATATAGAATAAAGAATGGGATATAAAGACAAGGAAAGTTCCAATGTTCAAATCCTGGTCCAATAGTATCAGAATTTCTCCTCACAAAGAGTTGAACTAAATCAAGAATGAATCTTATGATCTTATGATTTTGATTATGCATTAATATATATTTATGAATTTCTTTTTAATTGTGAATAAACATTTATGATGTCTATGCTGTGTTCCCAAAGATAGAAATATAAAAAGAAAGACACTCACATACACATGTTTTTATGTACACATGTGTGTTTATACAAATATGTATGTGTATGTTTATGAATACACACATATCTACAGATAAATGTATATACATGTACTTTATCAATACCAATTTTCTTTCCTCCCACACATATTTCAGTTGTTTTATTTATTTTAGTTTTTAACACTCATTACCACAAGATTTTGAATTCCAAATTTTCTCCCCATCACTCCTCTCCCCCACCCCATGAAGGAGAGCATTCTGATTATTGCTTCCCCCAACCTGTCCTCCCTTCTATCACTGCCTTCACCCTCTTTTTTCCAAACCCCGATTTTTCTGTGGGGCAAAATAGATTTCTATACCCCATTGCCTATATATCTTATTTTCCAGCTGCATGTAAAAACAATTTTAAACATGCATTTTAAAAACTTGAATTCTACATTCACTCCCTTCCTGCCTCCTCATCAACTCTCATTGAGAGAGGAAATAATTCCATAAGGGTGTACATGTGTAGTCATGCAAAACATACCATAATAGCCATGTTGTGAAAAACTAACTATATTTCTCTTCAAGCTATCCCACCAACCCATTTACTCTATTCTTTCCTTTGATCTTGTTCTTTTCAAAAGTGTTTGTCTTTGACCACACCCTCCCCCAAATTGGCCATCCCTTCTATTTCCCCCTTCTCTTATTCCCTTACCCCCAAATTTGCTGAAAGCAAAGATAGATTTCCATATCCAATTGAATGTGTATGTTATATCATCCTTAAGTCAAACCCAATGAGATTAAGATTCACTCCTTTCCTCTCACCTCCTCCCTCTTCCCCTCAACTTTAAAAGCTTTTTCTTCCCTCTTTATTGTGAGATTATTAACCCCATTCTACCTCTCCCTTTTTCCTTCTCCCAGTAGATTCCTCTTTCACTTCATAATATTTTTTTAGATATTGTCCCTTCTAATTTACTCACCCTTTGCCTATATATGTGTGCATGTACTATTACCATAATACTGATAAAGGCGTCATGAGTTACAAGTATCATCTTTCTATGTACAAATGTAAAAAGTTCAACTTCAATAAGATGCTTTTCAGTTTTCTTTCCTGTTTACCTTTTCATACCTCTCTTGAATCTTGTGCTGAAAGTCCAATTTATTATCCTATATTTCATTGAATGTTCAGTTTTCCTCTGAAATATTGCACTCACTTTTGCCGTTCGGTGATTCTTGATTATAATCTCAGCTCTTTTGATCTCCAGAATAACATATTCCAACTCCTCTGATCCCTTAATGTAGAAGCTACTAAATCTTGTGTTATTCTGATTGTGTTTCCACAATCGCTGAGTTGTTTCTGTCTGGCTCTTTGAAATATTTCCTCCTTGACTTGGGAACTCTGGAATTTGGCTACAATATTCCTAAGAGTTTCACTTTTGAGATCTCTTTGAAGAGATGATCAGTGGATTCTTTCAATTTCTATTTTACCCTCTGGATCTAGAATATGAGGGCAGTTTTCCTTGATAATTTCTTGAAAGATGATACCTAAGTTCTTTTTTTGATCACAGCTTTCAGGTAGCCCAATAATTTTTAAATTATCTGTCCTGGATCTATTTTCCAGGTCAGTGTTTTGTTTTGTTTTGTTTTCAATGAGATATTTCACATTCTCTGCTATTTCTTCATTCTTTTGTTTACGTTTTATAATTTCTTGATTTCTCAAAGAGCCATTAGCTTCCATCTGCTCCATTCTAATTTTTAAGTAATTATTTTCTTCAGTGAGCTTTTGGACCTCCCTTTCCATTTCACCCATTCTGCTTTTTAAGACATTATTTTCCTCCTTGCCTTTGTGAACCAGTTTTGACATTTGGTCTGGTCTATTTTTAAGGTTATTTTCTTCATTACTTTTTATGGTCCCTGTTAGCAAGCTGTTGACTCTATTCTTCATTGCTTTCATCATTCTCATTTCTCTTTTCCACAGTTGTACTTTGCCCCTTTCCAGGTCAGGCTTGTGCTTCTGTTCATCCAGTTAGCCAGGACCTACAAATTAGGGTTTCCTTTCCCTTTCTGCTCTCTTGCAATTAAAGCTATCAGATCTGCTGCCTGTAGGCTGGGTGTTATTGCCAATATGATTATGTCTGCTGCTGATGATATTGGAACTACTGTAGATACTACTCTGTAGGCCAAGGTATTATTGCTTTCCCCATTATACTGCTAATACTGTTACTTTCTGAACTGATAGTTAGAGCTCAAGTGTCAGTGCCCAAGTCTGGGCTGCAAAGGGCAATGATGTCCCCTCACTTCTTTATATTTGCAAAAGAAGACTCACTAGACTTAATATCATCTTCCTAAGCAATTTTCTTGGTCATGTTTTCACATCTGGTGTAAAGAACCATTCAAGGCCTGAGTCTTAAGCTATAGATTGATACAGAAATGGGCTGACATCCCTTTGTAGCAAGGAATGAATAAAAATAGGTCTAGGATTAGGCAGGCAGCTTCTGAGACCTTAGGGAAATTCTTTGTAGACTGCTTTAGTTTCATGTGGGGTTATTTTTACTTCAACCTGGGGGGTAAGATGGGGACTTGCTTATTATTGCATTAAATACATTATGTATATTCCATTTTGAGTAGTATATTATATCAGTTGTACAACCACTACCAGATATTGGGCAAACCATTAAAAATTCATGAAAATTAACAAAAGAAAATAAACCTGTTTTTATTTAGGTACCTGTATATTCATACTACTGGATATTGTGTATCAAAACTCTAACATGTGGGGTCGATCGTTAAGACAGCTAAAGTAACTATAATATATAGGAAAGAGGACTGTATTTGGAGTTACAAGATCTGGTTTTGAGTCTCAGTTGTGCTACCTACTAGTTGTCCAAGAGAAAATCTTTTAGATTTTTCATCTATAAATTGAGGATAATACTATTCCCATTACTTACATTAAGTATCAAATACAAATATAATGAAATTTATAAAATGTCTTATAAACTGGAAAATAATGCTAAAATGTTACTTATTATTAGTTTACTAGTATAACATAACTGACCATAATTGACATTAATTTGGTGTTTCCACTAGTATATACAGACACACATAATGTTTTTTAGTGAAAATGTTTCAACTCTTCTGAAAATATAAAATTATTTATAAAATATAATGGTTATTTTCACTTAACTTGGACATGTATATTTCTCTGTTTAACATAACAGAGCCCCACTGATCAAGAGCTTCAGATCATTCTAACTCTAGGAAAGTTTCATGTAATTACCCATCTGACCTCAAGACCTTCAATTCCAGGAGCATTAGCTTCCTTTCTTAAACTAAAGAGGAATGTGTATTAAGTTGTCAATAATAGTCATCCAGTGGTGGTTGTATTTCTTTCTAGCTTTCCAGATTTTTGAAGGCAAAACTCTTGTAGTCTTCTCTACATTTTTCCCTTGCATTCGTAACAATAACACTATCGACAACTACTAATGCCCTTCCAATGGTTCACTAATCATTACACATTCCTATTAACCTAAACATTTTTTGTTTTACTTTTGAAAATTGGTTTTCTTTTTTGACCAAAATACGATACCAGAAACAACCAAAGCAAAACACAATTTTATACATCAGTAGTATCAATCATGAGGGAATGTAAACTCCTCTAAACTTCTTTCAAAAGAAAATAATCTAACTTCTCCAGATCACCCACTGAAAAATTCTCATAATAATATCTTCCTTTCAGGGAGGTTTATTGGAAGTAAAGTAATATTCAGCTATTATAATCATGATTTTCAACAAGATGGTCTCCTTAAAATTTAATGGCTCAAGAAAACATTAAACCTATGGTTTTAACAAGCTGCCTCAAAGCATAGGCTGAGAGCAGCACACAAAAACAGCTTCAAAGGAGTATGCCATGGGCAATATAAAGGACAAAACAAACACTGGGTTCCAACTGCTCATTACTTTCTCCTGCTGACCATCCCTTATACACACAGATACAGACAAAGACACAGACACAAATACATAGACTCAGATATATACACACATAGACTTACAAATCAACATTTGGTATAAGGAAACACCCTCTTAGAAAAAATGATGTAACTAATTTTTGACCAGAATGAATGTTTTAAATTTACTTCTTTCTTTGCTACTGATTTCTCTCCAATTCAACTAAGGCCACCTCCATTGCTAGATAAAGATCATTGTACAGGCCTGAATCCACTTTCTCAAGATTTTTCACTGATAAAGGTTACCAGAAGATTGAGCATTAATGATCACTTTTTTAGATCATTCTAATCTCAAAAGTAAATGGCATTCTCAGATCAAGAATCCTGCCCACACCCCCAAACATCAGAAATACTTGACAAGGTAGTAGGTAAATCAGGTTTGACCATACATTCATGACTTTTGAAAGGGCATATTTTCTGGTTAGGAATATTTATTCAATACTTTTGGAAATCTTTTACTTTTCACTAATAGGAAATGAAGTGACCTAGCATAATAGTTAAATCATTTCTCTGGGCCTCATCTTCCTCAACTGTAAAAAGAGAGTGTATTAGATTACATAATCTTTTTGGTTACTTTTACCTCTAAATCCTGAGTCTGTGAAACATTGCTTGAAATGTCGTCGTTTCCTTTGTATTTTAAGTTGTTCAGTTAATCCCACAAGGTAGACTTAGCTTCCCTCTGGTGTCCAAGTGAAGTCTCTGTTCTTTATTTGACAGGCTAAATATTACACATATATCAGTTAGTTAAAAAAACATTCATTTTGTACTGAAATTGCCTTACCACTAGCAGCCCTAGTCATCAGGGAGCACTAAGTCATTAAAACAATTGTCCCATCTATTTACTTCTTTGATATAATAAAAGATCCATATATTATATATTCAAAACAAGTTTTAGGTTATGATAATTGAAGGATGTGGTAAAGATTGGTAAGTAGCTGAAACAATTATTCTTTCACCTTTTCATATACTCAAACAGGGCAAAGAACACTTCCCTTGCTTTCTTCTACTCAAAAGATTGATTATGTCACTTGTGGGTATGACTAATCCTAGGTCAAAGTCTCAGACTCTTTGTGGAGCTATGGAAGTCTCCCTCTTCCATGTATGGTTCTGTAACACTGATTTGTCATTATCAATGTGTTATTTCCTTGAGAAGGTATAACCATCTTTTGACAAATATTTATTCCATTGAGACCATATTGAGGAAGATTTATTAATTCACAGGTATCTTATAAATCTGAGCTTCACCCAGGAAATGATCTAGCTGTTTCATATAGTTTCCTTTCCCAAGGGTATTAATAAGTATGTATGAACTGTGTCTAGGAATTTTTACATGGGAGTCCAACACAATAGCTGGACACATCCTTTTTGAGCTGTGGAATATAAGTGTTGATTTTTTTTTAAAGAAAATTTGTCTTTTTTCAAATAGCCATTATATTTTTTAGCTTTATCTTATAATAAATGGTAGGTGTTTTGGTGAGGAAAAAAGTCTCTGATTCCTGTGCTCTGCTCAGGCATATTATCAAGGTCTATATTTTCCTACACACACACACACAGATGCACACACACACAAACACACTGCACTGTTGGCTATCAGTTACAAGCTTCAGAGAAGTTCACTGAATACTCTTCAAGTCAAGTGTTTACCCCGATAGCATTGCCAAGGTTCTGTACCTTTGAAGAATGGTGGCAAACATCAAATTTTTAAATATTCCAAAATTTTACCAGTCATTCTTCCACTTACATCATGTTTTCTATGAAGGAAACAAAGAAAGGCATCAAAATGTGCCTGCAATAAAAATTTGTGTCTGTGTCATAGACTTTGAATTAAAATCTTTCTTACATTACTTAATGTTTAGTTGACCATGGATAAAGTATGTAATTTTTTACTATCCTAGTTTCTCTATTTGTAAAATAACATTACTGGGCAAAATGACATTGAAAATCCCTTCCAGTTTTTTTCACCTAGAATACAGGAACTAGGAACTGCTAAAAGATGTTAGGTTGGGCATGCCTTTCTGTATACAATTCGAACCACAAGTAATGCACATATTTCAATATATTATGTTCTACCTCTACTATGTAAATTGTCCATTGTTTCCAGAAACAAGTATCTTTAAATAAGACATATGATGAATATGACAGAATAAAACGTTTACAAGTTTCATATTTTAATCTTATACCTTCTATAATTATGACAATTCAGATTTAAAGGCCAATTATATTCTTGTCAATTTTATTAAACAAAAACGTGTTGATCAAATACTGTGTAGAGTTAATATGCTTAACATAATCTATGTGACTTTACTCTCAAATTTTATGTTTAGTTAAGATCAATGCATATATACATATACATAAAAATCTGTATATGTGTGTGTATCTATATATGTATAGGAGTCTAGATTAAAATATATGCATATGAAAAGCATCTTCATATTAGTAAAGAGAAAAATGAGAGAGAGAGAGAGAGAGAGAAAGGGAGGGAGGGAGGGAGGGAGGGAGAGAGAGAGAGAGAGTAGACAGAAACTGGAAAGGAGGGAGAGAGACCAGAGAGAGACTGGAGAGAGAAAGAATTTGCTGGGGCCATAGGAACCTGGAATGGATTATGTAACATAGCTAGATACATAGGATCTGGGACCTACAATATGTCATTCCATATTTTCAAAGTAGATTGCAATTTCCCCTAAGTAAGACTGTATTTAGATGTTTACTTCTTGATTTTCATATGACCAAAAGAGGCATTGACATATAATTATCCACACATCACATATTTTCAGTCTAGGAGTATATAAAAAGAGTTCTCTTTGGAGGTTCTGAATAAAATTTGCTTTCCCTAGTCCTGAGTGTGAAGTAGTAGTCTTGCTTTGGATCAGGAGAGTTACAGTTAGTTAATTTCTAGCCAACGTCTCTCTCCACCACCAAGCGCTTGTTATACAAAAGACAACCATAAATAGCAAAAATATTATTTATACAAGTAAAGTATAAAATAAAAATGAGTACTTTTACAAAATTGAATAGATAAAAAACAGTGAACACTCTACACACATAAAATTTCAGCTCAGCCTAGAAGAGAGTGATTGATCTCATAACAGATAAGTCTTATCTTATTTTCTGGGTAATGCTTATGTTGGACATCAAGAAATATAATGGGAAATTTTCCTCATACTTCCATGCCTAAAACGACTATTATTAGATATTCAGAAATGGAAAACTTCCTCTTTCAAATTTTTCTATACTGATTCTTTCTCCAAACTTTCTTTCCCTCACATAGAGTCTACTCAGGTTTATCCTTCAGGCAAAGGACCAAATTGTCTGGGAGCAAGCATGTATACACACATACATATACATTCACAATGCACACTTCTGTATATGTACATATGGACACATGTATTTACATGTATGTGTAAAGAAAAATAGTATTTCTGAAAAATTTCAAAACAAGCAGTTACTATTATTTGTGAAGAAATTAATGCCCTTTTGAGATTTCATATTTAGGGGATAATGTTTTATATGAGACTGTACAGAAAAAAGTTACAGAAATTCATAATATACGGATGCTGTTGAAAAAATTATTTAATAATTAGATGTACCATACTTTTAAACTTGATTTCATTTAATATATTGATTGTTCAAGGTGAAGAGATTAGATTCTTTCAAAGCCTGACTTTTTCTATAGCGTAAATGGCCTTGTTTTCAACCATATCACATCTTTTCCCTTAGGCTCGCAAAGTCAACAAAGTCTATTGCGATAGCCACACTTAAGGGGATATCTGTCAAAATAAAAATGAAAAAGAAAACACGTTATGTTACACGTTTATGTCTAAAAACACACACTTAAATCCAATTTGTAGACATTGTGAAGAATGCTTGTGAAATCCCTCTCCAGGTGTATAAATGCTTCAAGAAATATAGTTTCCACTGCTGGCTAATTGATAAGCAGAGTATTTCTACTTCCATGCCTCACACACTTGCAACAACATCAGTGGTCATTTCACATGTGCCCTCAGACTTACCTGTCTAGGGAGGTGGATTTGAGTGGCTATCTGTTTTCATTTAAAAGCCATCTCCCTGTGTTTTCTTTTGTTTCTTGTTACATGTAGATGCAGCCTAATCACTTAAAAGCCATTTGGAAGAGAGATCACTGATCTTGACTGCTAGTGCTTTTTTTAGTCATTTCTCTCTTATGGAAGGAAATGTGCAATCACAAGAGCTAAGGCAACTTTGATAAGTCATCTATTCCATTTTTCTCTCTCCAGAGAAAATTCTCACAGGCAGAAGAGATCATTTATCTTATTTTAAAGTAAACATAGGTTAAAATGTGAACCAACACTAATGGACATCATTGGATAGTATGTATGAAGGAATAGGATAAGACATGTGTATATATATTCATATATGTGTGTATGTATATCTGTATGCTTATGTGCATGCATACAGTATAGTTCCTAGGTATAGTTATTATGCATTGACCATATTATGTTTTTCAGATTCATCAGTTCCTTGTAATTTCTCTTCAATTTCTTGATATTCAGAGATACCATACTAATATCCATGGTTTCTGAAATAGAGTCTGTGCATTTATACTGTAATGTTTATGAGTCAATAAAAATGAAAGATTTTTTTTATCAATATTACTTTCCCTTTATTTGATTGAATTACTTCAGTGGCACCTTACAATTTTATAACTTAACTGGATGTGCAATAAAATATGATGCAGCCTCTGACACTTTAACGTTCTTTCATAACCTGATCTCCTGTGCTGAGATCGTCCTGTCTGCTTTTTCAGCACTTCTCTTAAAATTATCAGATGCAAAACACTTCAAAGAAAAGAATGGCTTGTCTCTAGAAGTATGTTACATCTTGGCCCTGATTCATGGAGGCCTAGGCCCAATTAGTTTATATAAGCAAACTGAGGACTTACCATTTAGCTTCATTTATTTCCCTATTTTTAAGAGATCAGATATGACTAGGATATCTTTCCTTTGTGTGTCCCATATCTGTTCCATTTTCCTTCAATGGAGAAATCTCATTTTGCCCTTTATTTCAACCTAGAGGGTAGTAAGTCACTCCCTTAGGGCCAATAAACGGGCCACTCACTGTGATTCATTTAGCAAGATTGTGCTAATGATGACAATATTTCAGAATTCTTTACCCCAGAGAACCTGCAAGATGCTGCCTGTACTTACTCTCCCACATTATGAGTTTCATGAACTGCACCTGAAGGTTTAAATGTAGCCCTAAGCAGAAAAGTATTTCTAAAAGTGGCACTTTGCTATATTATAGTGCACATCTGTTCCCTTTGAGCCTTCAGAGTTGTCTCTGCTTATGACAACAACAAGTTTTCACCCCTGTCAGCAAGCACAGGGCAACTGGGAAAAAGTGAGTGAGAAGGTTTCATTGCTATTTCCTCAATCTTCAAAAAAAGATTGGGACCTCCTTTCTTCTTCTAGATCTTGACTGGGGTGTAGATATTTAAGGAATTAATATGTCCTACATAGATACAAAGCGTATAATGTCACTTATTCAGAAAAGAGGAGAGGACTAGATGCTCTCAAGCAGCTTCATTTTGTAAGAAAAACGAGGTTGGTGAATTTCGCATATTAAAATGTACCACCTTGGCTTCTGAAAAACAATCTGTTCTTTTTTTTAATACTAGGCATATTTTTACACAGTACTTATTAACACCATGACCTTGCTGTCTCCTTTCTCAGTGTTGCTGTTCATGCAATAAGAATGAGAAGAAGAATCGGCATAGTATGATGTAAATAGCACTGGTTATGGACTCAAACGACCTGAGTTAAATCTTGCCTCTGACACTTTCTTTATCATGTTAGATAAGTTATTTAACTTTGCTAGGTCTTAGTTCACTTATTTTTAAAATGAAGGGGGTGAGTTAGATGATTTCTAAAGTTCATTGTATCTCTAAGGCATTGATCTTGCAATTTGGGCATAAAGAAATTTGGGAGAAAAGATATTTGAGTTTTGAGACAGGGCTTTATTTTGAGTTGATTTTTATTGGGTTTCACAGTAGAATAATACAGGACAAGCAAAATTTCTTTTTTTTTGGGCTGCGCAGGTCACCAGTCACACTTCTCCAGAGCCATCTGAATCCAGTGACCAGATATTCATCAGGATGACTGGAGATGACCCAGGATGAGGCAATTGGGGTTAAGTGACTTGCCCAAGGTCATACAGCTAGTGAGTGTCAAGTATCTGAGGTGAGATTTGAACTTAGATCCTCCTGACTCCTACACTGGTGCTCTATCCACTGCACCACCTAGTGCCCCACTACCTCTCTTAGTCACTGTGAAGTCACTGTGACAAGGAGGTAACATGAAGGAAGGAAGATCTCAAATGTTATAGCAGAATAGCCAAGCTCAGGCTAGCAAAATGTACAAGTTTTCAGGACAGGTTTGGTAATAAGCTACATGTTCATCAGTGGAGGCCTAGCCTAAATAAGTTTGGGGAAGTTAATCATTGGATTACTTCTGAGGGAATAAACAGCAATTCCTAAGGTCCATCTACTAAAGAGTAGTTCAGTATTTACCTGTGTTGATTGAAGAAGTCTCTCCTTACCCCTAAGAAAATCACTGAAAATCAGAGTGCTGGATTAAAAAGTATTGTATTAGAAGGGTAGGTGGCAAATTTGGGGGATAAGACTGTGGGAAAACATCCCAGATTTGAGATTTATAATACTGCTTTGCAATTATTGTAGTACCTTAGAAAAAAAGATGAACTTGATCAGAGCCATGTTAGAGCCAGCTCATACTGGCTGAGAGTTGATTGTCAAATTTTCAGTGTGATCATTTACACCTCAGAAATAGGCAATTTTATAAATCAAGTCTAGATTCATTGTTTTTTCTAGACTTAACAAAGTGATGGGAAAAAGTGTCAATAATGCAGATTAGAAGTAAAAATGTTTCCTCTCTTTTGTAGAATCAGCAAATCAGCAAACTGAATTGAGTTCAAGTCCGTAATTTGACAATCTGTCTGACCTTGGTCAGGTCACTCAGTGTGCCAAGCAGCTCTTCAAGACAATAAATCTAAAAGAGTTTCTTGTCTACTTTGCCAGAGGAAAAGTTTAATCTCCAGAAATTTGTGCTTGTGGTTATATGTATAATTTTACATTTTGCATATGAAGAAATTTGACTTTTAAATTGGTGTTTAAATGACTTTCTCTAGGTCACTCACGAAGTAAGAGGTAGATCCAAGTCTTGAATACAGGCCTTCTGCCTCAATTTGCAGTGATCTTTTTTTTCCTACAGAACTCTGCATTTTACTTTTGGTTAACATTGGGAAGTTACTAACTGTGAAACATAGTCTTATTTGAGAAATAGATTAAGAAAATTTTAGCGACAATCCTTATGGTTATCTTTAAAATCCTAGGGAGTTGTATAGTAAAATGAAGATAGAAAATCTAATTAGGGGATTTTATTTGTTCATCTAGATGAGATTAAACACATACTTTTTTTTTAGTAAACACAGTTTTTGGTTTCATTTTTTGTATAGGTTGATTTTTTTTCCTAGACAATTTAGCAATATTTTCTCCATGTGTGAAGTATGTACATGTATATGTGTGTGTGCATATGTGTAATTGCAAATGAATATGAGCATGGAAGACAGGGTAATAAATAATAGAAGGGGAGAATGGAGAATAAATAATGAAAGGGGAAATTTTTTTTTCAAAAATGTTACTGCGCAACAAAGACTAAATATTTGATTCCTATTAAGCAAGTAAGAAAGGTTTTTACATCCATTGTTGTCAAGGTCAGTGCCTTCATTTTTGACAGTAATAGAATTACAGCGTATAAAGCAATCCTCCATGTGCCCATCTGAGCTCTCCTTCACAGAACGTGAAACACAATAATGGATGTGCCAATGTTTTTATTACTTCAGATCATCTCAGATATTCATGACCATTCTCCTCCCTGCCAAATTTATCTTTCAAAGTCTTTAGGAAATATTTAATCATATTTCTTCAATAAAATGATTCTAAAAGCTTTTAAAATATATTTTGGTCAAATGCAGGCTATGAAAGTTACAAAAGCTGAATTTTTGTTAACATATTAAAGCCCACATAGTGTAATAAAACATCAAATTGTGTAATGTATGTGTATGTTTGTGTGTCTATATGTAGTAATTTAATTAACACTTATATAGTACTCTATGGTGGGTGAAGGACCTTATAAAAAGCATATCATCATATCCTTACAACAACCATGGGATGTAGGTGCTGTTATTATCCCCATTTTATAGAGGAGAATGAGTCAAAGAGAAATTAAATGACTCGCCCAGGTTCACGTGATTTGTAAGTGTCTGAAGCCAGGTTTGAACTTTTGTCTCCAGGGTTACCTTCATAGATAAATTATAGGCTGGATTCGGAGTTGGGAAGAAATACCCCATTTCTAGCCATGGATTTGCCAACTAAAACCTCCTGGGTGACCTTTTAAGTTTAGGATTTTCAATCAAATGGCAGGGATAGAAAACAGATTGTACATAACTAAGGAGAAAATGGAGACAGTGAAGTTATTTCAACAGTTTTTTAATGTCTTAATTCTAGCCAGCAATTTCTAATGCTATCTATATGTGTTTGTGTGTGTGTGTGACAGAACAGATCTCATTTTGTGGGAGTAATTCTAGGGAGTTCAATTGACATCCAAGACCCAGACATAAAGTTTCTTCCTTTGCAATACGAAGAGAATATTATTGAAATCTCAGTGATTTTAAGATGGAAATACCAGCACTATATGGACTGTCTACCTGTCTTCTCTGTTGGTTTGTATACTGTTGGCCATATGACTCCATGAAGGCTTTTTCTTTAGGTTTATATAATTTTTTATTAGAGAAGAGTCATGGACTGTGAAGACATATGGCAACTTCCTGAGGGTATCGGAGAAGGCATTATCTGGTTGAAAACAACTAACACTCAATTGTTTCCTCAGAAGCAATCTTATTTTCACCTTCCATGTCAATCAATATGTGGGACAATATTTTTAATCATGGGGATTTGATCCAACACACTATAACGGCTCTGAGGAGTCATTCTGAACTAACATTTAAATTTTCCTTAACTCACAGATGGCTATCCTTTACCATAAATACTTCATCCCATCTTGTCAATATATTTGGTTATTGTTCATGGAGCTGAAGCCCATGTGAAATCGTTGTATTCGCGTGTATATGTATATATGTTATATGCTCCATACACACATATGTGTAATGGACCCAGTGGGCAATCTGGTGAAGCCATTGGTCTCCTTTCCTGGATTTTTTTAAGTTATCAAATATAGGATTTCAAAGGAAGCCAATTATATTGAAATATAGCTATGAATGTATTTTAAAAATATTAATGGACATCAGGTTAAGAACTCCTGTCTTAGAGAATTGCTTAGAGGAGTGAAAGTTTAAGTGACATAGGGCTAATAGATGCAAGAAACCTTACTTGAACTCAGGTCATTCTAGTTCTAAGGATAATCCTCTATCCACTATATTATACTACCTCTCATATTCACATGTCCAGTACAAAAGCACATAGAATAAATGTTTATGAAGTATTTATTTACAAAATAGATCATATAGCATAATGAACAGAATGCTGGGCTTTGATTCAGGAAAACCTTAATTCAAATTTAGCCCCAGATGTCTACTCCTTGTGTGACCCTAGGAGTGGCATTTAACCTCTGTGCCTCAATTCCCTCATCTTTAAGTGAGGGTATCAAAACTGATGATCCCTAACGTCTCCTCTAACCCCAAACCTGTGAGTCTTTGAAGTTTCCCACAAATGGATGATTTTTTATCATTCCTTTGTTTTTGGCATTTCCATTTCTACTTTGTAAGTCAAAATGTATTCTCTGCCATCTTGCCATCTGTTCTACTAAAAAAAAGTCTCAATTTCAAGCACTTGTCCATTGTATGATTCACTCCATAATACTCTAAGAAAATATAGATACTGGATCTTTGAATGACTTGCTACACTACTTTTGGAAAGAAGGTGGTTGTGATGATCTACCACTGTAAAAATATAATGGGGGAAAACCAAACAAAGAAATATAAAATCCACTGGTTTATATAGCAATAGTGACAGAGACTGGATCTGTAATTTCATTAGTGAAAAGTTCCCAGTGAGGAACTCACTCTACCAATGTAGGTAGAGGATGAAAAGAAAACTAAAATTGATTAATTATATTTAGTGTATTAAATTTTAAATGTAAAGTGGCATTGCCTCAATAATAAAAGAAATTTCCTCTGCAACTCTAATTCGATGGAACGGCATGACATGAAGATGGCACTGGGTTATTGAAAGTTATCTCAGCAATGCATGAGGCTAGGCATGTTCAACATAGTGGGGGTAAAAAAATTTTGAAAATGATGCTGCTAAGAGACTGTCAGCTTTCTGAGTACAAGACTAGCTAACTATAGACAACTTCATAATTGAGAGGCTTATTCAAATTTGCTTTCAAGCCTGCGCAACTTCCATTTGTTTCTGAGGTAGTGGTCTATAAAAGGAGTGGTAATGGTGGAATAGAGTGCTGAGTCACACAATTCTTAGAGTATATCATAAACATTAAATTAGCTTCCTTCTTGCTTTTTATAGCATTAGATAAAAGTACTTATGGCTCTTTGTGGGAATTTTATTTTTACTTTATTTTTATTTTAATGAAGTTATTAACCAGTTCAATTAGTTTCTTTGCTTCTTTTTTTTTTGTCTAAGTAAATTATCATCTCATCTGCAAGTAGCAATAATGTTTCATGTCTCCTCTTTGCTGAATTAGCACCTTTAATTTATCTTGCCATTTCATACATACTTTCTTAAACAATATTCGAGAATGTTGGGAAGGAAACATCGTTATAATACTCGGGCATTTTGAGGGGAAAGCATGAAGTGTTTCTCTTTGTAAATAACGTTAATACTTGGTTTTTAGATATATAATTCTAATCATTACTCATGTGCTTTTCATGTTGGTATTTTTTGTTAAAGTTTGCTTTTTTTACTTAGCAATGTAAGTTCATAGTACTTTTCCCCCCACAAAACTAATTTCCATGATTGAACACAGAAAATTTTGGAAGAATATATTTGTTACAAACTTTTTGTTAGAGTTTTATTAAAAATTGTGGCTAATTTTCATTGATGAACTGATTTACAGCCATCTTCTCCTACATTATCACTCCATTATTAGCATATCAATATCATATTTATCCTACTAAAAGAGTTTGACAAAATGCCTTTTTTCTCAAACATTGAAAATAATTTTATATCATGAATATTAATTGCTTTGTTTATATTTGATAGAATTCATTTGAAATTTATTAGGATTCATAGTCCTTATAACTCTGACTAGTGTTTCATTTACAACTTCTCTTTCTGAGACCATAATATTTATTTCATTTTTGTTAATGTGGCTATTTCATATGTTTATATATAAGCATCCACTTCCTTAATAATTTCTGTTTTTTTGAATAAAATTTTGTAAATTAACTTATGATGATTTCATTGTGTTGCCTTTCTGTTCATTCTATTGTAACATAAATCATTTAAAAATTAGTCATCTATTTTTCTTTATTTCAACAAGCCAAATAATTGTTTATCAGTGTTGTCTTTTTAAAATGTAGTTTTGCCAATTCCTTAGTTGTTTTTTTCCCAACTCAAATTCCCAGTAGATCTTCTTTTATATTTATTTGGGAGCTGCTAATTTATTTTTAGAGTGTTTTTGAAAATTGTAAAATGACTCATTATCTCCTTTTCCCTTTGTTAATCTGTTTTCAGACATGCAAATACATACAATGTTACACAAATCAGTAAATAGACATATATGTATATATACATATACACACACACATATTTCCTCATGATGAATTATTTAACTTCAATGTAACAATTTTAGTGCCTTATTATATTTTTATTTTCTTTAACTCACTTAAACATTGTTTTTTTTTAAATTCTTCATAGATACACATTCAAGTTATCAATATCTGCTTTAGATTTAGTTTTGTCTTTTCATTTATTGTAATTGCTACATTATTCCCTCTGTATGACTTCCATATGCCAAGTCAAAATTATTTTTTTAAATACCACAGCTTTCTTAAAATATACACATTTTTGCCTTTACATTATCATGCAGGTAATAAGTTGCCAAATCAGAATTCAAATCCCGCTCCTCTGGTTCTAAATTTGGTGCTCATTATATTGAACTGTGATGTTTCCCTACACAACTCATTGACATTTTCAGATATTTACTATACATTTGTCAAAGCAAAGCATATCTGGTGAAATAAATAATTATGTGAAAACTGGAAATAAGCATATTCATTGCTTGCCAAAAGGAAGCTAAATTTAATATTGTCAACCCTTCAGGAAAATCAAAATATTTATTTAAATTTCCACATTAATCATTCAAACGGAAATATGCCATTGATTGTCCCCCACAGCCATTTCCTATGTCAGGAATGACACAAGGAAACCAAGAGAACAAATTACCAGTTTAGTATCAAAAAGGAAACTTAAATTAATAACAGGTATTACCCAAAAAATGACAGGTATTACAATAGAAGGATGTTGGTTATGTATGTGTATGGTGTGCTTGTCACATGCCAGTTGTTAATAATATACTTGGTCCTTTGTATTCTTTATTCCTTATTAGCATAGTGCTGTCTTGGTATTGCCAAGGAGATCAGGATGCTGTTGTAAAAATTGCCCACTAATATTGGGCAGAAATCACCTACAAGATTCTCTTCACTCTCCTAAGCAGTTGACCCCAACTTTCTGATCGACAGGGCTAGATGTTTTTGCAAGCTTTTCTACCATACTTTTGCACTAATGACCATACTCTCTATTTCACCATGTCTTTTTCTCTCAGTCACTCCTTTGACTCCCATTGACTATTCTAGAGAACTCACAGCTTTATTAGTCATAATCCTGCCCCACTTCTGAGTTGAGGCACTGACAACACACTCATTCATTCCCTAGAGGGATCCTGGTATAGATATTTTTTTCTGTGCCACAGGAAGTTAGAAAATTGAATCTGGAATTATTTTTTCATATTTAAATTCCCAGATTGGAATTCCCCCAAAGGAGGAAAAATAGAAAGAAGAGAATGGGGAAGAGAAGGAGAAAAAAGGGGAAGAGAAAGAGAAAAGAGACAGGAATAGGATAAAGAGGAAAAGGGATGGAAAGATGGAAGGCAGTTTTAAATCTATCTCTCTAGCTCTACTTCAAAACACAGTTCAAGTGTTCCCTACAACTTGAATAATGACACATAAAGATGAGCAAAACTAGCGTCAATTACAGTTTTCAAAATTGCCACTTAAGAGATCAAAAGTAAGCATGAAAGTAAATAAAAATTTTAGAGAAGAAAGAACACCTCCCCAGAAGAAATCAAAAAAAGAAGAATGGGTAAAGGGAAAACCATAGTTTCCATAATTCAGTGGGACTTCAACAGTGCAGTATTTGTTTAATCTCATAGAATTTGGCCATAAAGCTTTTGTCTTAGAGTTTGAAACTCTATTTCTGCAAGCTTTATGTATCTTCTCTGGCTGTGCTGACTTTAACATTGCCTGTACTCCATTTCAGTGTACTCATCTTTCCCCCTTCCCTTAAGATGGAAGTAACAACCTTGTTATTCAAATTCCAGCCCTATCAATCACATAGTTAGGGGATACATACTGAGGGAATCAAGGAGGCAAATGCAGGAATTATGCTGTATACTAATGGAAAGTCATCTCCAGCATTCTGATTTTCTTGACAATATCAAGAAAATTCTGGACTGCTATTTCTTCTTCGATACTTTCTCTATTTTTTCTTGACCCTCTTTTGTATTTAAGTGTGCTAAAAATTATATGAGGGAAAAGTAAAATGTATTAAGATGTATTTTACTAAAGAGAAATCCTTATATCACTCTTAATACTTCTTTTGATCACATTTCTTGAGGGCAATTTAGCTTCAGATAATTTACATCTTGAAAGAACTTAGTACTTTATTTATCTGATTTGAACCTTTCCACTTTATGACATGATTTTATTTCACCTGAAGCTTATTTGATGAATTATGCTGGGTTTGATACAGAGAAGGTATCTATCTTTGCTTGTGATCCCGTATTTCCCGTTCAATGAGTAAGCACCAGAAGACTTTAATTTGTCTTTGCAAAAGATCTTCAGTGAATGATAGTTTTCTCTTTTTTTCTAATCTGGTTATTTTAAAGTCTTTGTAAAGGCATATGTGACGTGGCATATATAGTTCCACTTAATTTGATGCCATCGATTGTAGACATTTTCTTAAAGTTAAAGACATAATTTGGACTTTCTTGTGATTTCAGGGCATACTCTAGCATCTTTGACAGATTCAGGTGTTGTTAGGTATTAACGACAACAGAGGGAAAATAATGAAAAGGAAACATATGCACATGAAGTCCCTTTCCTTTAAAAGACTATGTTCTGTGGTGCTATTTAGCCTCTTTACATGACTTTGGCAAATCTTTGCCACTGCCATTGCCAATGCAACAACAGGATATTTGTATTTCCTGTGCAAAGTTTGAAGTGTGTCCCTCCACTGATAAAATTACCACTCTGTGGCATTAGTTTCCATGGAAGTCTTTGACCCTTCTTTGTGTGCATGTGATTTACCAATCACAAAATAAATGATGTGCAGCACCCAGAAGAGGATGCTTTGGGGAATTTGTCAAACCTTGACTTGGTATGAAATAATGACATCTCATGACTTGATTCTGACTTAAAATTTCTTCTCCCCTTTATCTTGTCTAATCTTTTGTGCTTCCTTTAGAAAACAAAGGCATTCACATAGCTTATTTATTCACAATAACTAATAAAGATATCCCTGTAATAGACATTTCATTTCCAGATGTAGAAATAAATTAGAAGAGTGTTAAATAGGAGGTACACCCAATGTCTTCCTTCCTCTCCCAGTACCTTCTAAGTATCATACATAAACACCCAAAATGGCAGGCAGAGCTAAAGTGTAACAGTCAAATTTCCTGTCATTCTAAATTGAGTTGTAAACTGAGCTGCCTCTTAGAATTATTTCCATTCATGAATGGACCATGTTAGATATGTTTCCATTGATGCAGCGAACGTTGCAGGGCTCTATCAGGGTTTTACCCAGAGACAAACCAGTACTAGGAACTCAAGTAGCTATATATCAGTTTCCTCACCTCTGGTGTTTTCCCTTAAGTTAATTTAATTGTTCCTCTATCTCTTTCATTCATTCAGCACAAAGAATTATTTCCAAAGCATGGGATGAATACTGCATCAAGGAAAGAATATGGCTGAGAACTCTTACTGGTTCTCAATTTTAAATTTCAATATGATCATTGGCACTTCAGTAATCAGCAACTACTTCAATTCAGGACTGAATTTACTGTTTTGTTGATTATCTGGACTTAAGATTGTGATGGAGAAAATATTCATCATAATGTTAAACATTTACTAGCACATCCTTGCCTATAGGTAATAGCCTTTCTAGGACAGTTGGAAAAATAAAGATGGAAGATCTTACAAACAGGGGTCATCTCCTACCTCATGTTCAAGAATCATCCTTTGTTTGTTTTTAAGTTTCTCATTTTGGCCTGTTCTGTCACATTCACTGTCACTGACTCATAAATGCTCCTGGATGTCTGTATGGATGGGGAGATCTTATGTTGTACAGAAGAAAATTTTCTAACATGTGTATTTATTGAAATATTATTTAAAAACTTCACTTTCTTGTTCCACATAGCACAAACTAACTTGCTTGTATTTAATTCAGGGTCTACATTTAACATCACTGGGCCTGAGAGTCCTTGTCTTTAAAAGTAGGATGTTGTATTCAATGAAATTCTATGCGACTTGCTTGGCTAAAATCTTATGATTCAACTAACTTTTCCCTGAAACAGCATAGACAGATAAGGACCACTGAAGTAAATTTCACCCCATGCAGAAAAGCATTCTATAATACCTAGTTTCTGGTTAAAATTGTCTTTCCCTTTTTTTAAGTTGAGAGAAGATATTTGATCCCAATAGTTCTGGATCCCACCAACTGAGTTAAATGAAAGCTGCTGAGAAGCTCTGTGACACATTTACTTTGTGGACTAACCATTTGCATTAACATCAACTTCAGAACTTCTGATTTCAGAAGGAAAAGGGAGTGTCACATACTCTATCAAAAAATCTTTGTCTGTGAACATCTGATATCCCTAGGACACCAAATCAGAAACCACTTAAAATAGTTTCTGGGTCAGAAACACAAAAAAGAAGATGAGGATGAAATAGCCAAATCAGCAGGCAGGGTCTCCTAAAGTCCCTTAAACTAAGTTTATGTACAACGCATTACAAGTTAGCAAGAGTTCTCCTTAGACAACCTACACTGCAGGAAAGGCACTGAAAAAGGAAATTGTCATAAGGAAATGGTTCCAATGAAGCCTGCATATTGAAAGACAAATGGAAGATTCGCATGTATTATTCATTGTCCTTCTATGATGTGGTTTGTTTTTGAAAGTTTTCAAGATTATTTTAGTAAATATGTCACATCAGACATAATACATTTACAACTGCAAAGGATCTTAGAAGCCATCTAGATTAAGATTCTTATTTTATTGTTTAGGAAACTGGAAGAAAGGTTAAGAGACTTGCCCAAATTAAAATAGATTAAAAGAGACAAAGACAGGAATTTCACCCGGCTAGATCCTCCTACTCCAAAGTCTGAGGGGTACTTTATTGTACAATGCATCATTATATTTGTTCCCTCTTAAACATAACTAGGTAGTACAGTGGATAGAGTGTTGGTCCTGGAATTAGGCAGATTTGAGTTTAAAACCGTCCTGTATGATTTATTAATTGTGTGAAGTTGGGCAAATCATTTGATATCTATTTGCCTCATCAGTCATCCTGAAGAATATCTGGTCACTGAAACCAGATGGCTCAGGAGGAGAATGTGAGGCTAGTGACCTTGAACAGTCCTCCTTCAGTCAAAACAAAGTCATTTCATCAAGTCATGTCACCATTTCTCTGATGGCATAGTCTTCAGAAATAAATGATGAACAAAATAACAATTTGCCTCAGTTTTCATAACTATAAAATATAAATAATAATAATACCACCTGCCTCTCTGAGTTGTGAGGATCAAAAGACAAAATATTTAAAATGCTTAACATAGTATCTGACACATAATAGGTACTTAAATGTTTGTTACTCATGCTCCCTTCTTCCTTTTTTTTCCTTTTGTTTCTTGATGGACAATATTTAGTCTGGGTGAACTTAAGATCAATCTAGCAGGGACTGCACAATCGGGGAGAAGTTGCTACCTCACGATTAGTACTTACATAGTCTCTTCTAGACCCTTAGCTACAACATATGTCTTTCCTTTTTCATGTTTCTTTGACCCCATAGAATGCTGGATAGAACACTGGACTAGGAGTGAGGAAGAACTAAATTCAAATCTGGCCTAGATGCTTACTGACTGTGTGACTCTGGGCAAGTCTCTTACCCTCTATTGCTTCAGTTTCCTCAAGTCTGTAACTTAAATAAAAAAAAATAGCTACTTCCCAGGGTTGCTGAGAGGATGAAAAAGTTAGAAGATATTTATAAAAAAAATGCTTAATATAGAACCTGGAACATAGTAGACAAAATAAATATTTTTGGGCAGTTAGGTGGTACAGTGGATGGTGATGGACGTATAGTCAAGAAGACTGATCTTCTTGGATACCAATATGGTCTCAAACACTTACTAGCTGTGGGACCTTGGGCAAATCACTTGACCTGGTTTGCTTCAGTTTCCTCGTCTGTAAAATGAGCTGAAGAAGAAAATGGTAAATCATTCAATATATCTGAAAGAAATCCCAAATGGTGTCACAAAAAGCAAGACACATCTGAAACAACTGAATAACAAATACTTCTACTTAGAAAATTTAATAAATCAACTACTGAAAATATCAACATTTTAGTGGTATATTTTAATTACTTGTTCAGATTCTATAAGTATTAATATGTACAAAGTTCCTATAAGTATAATATATTCTATAGAATATATTATGCAATATATAATATGACATATGATATATTATATGGCATAATATATAATATACATTATATAATATTAATGCTTATACCATTTTAAAATGTTAAATGAAGATTAAAGCTTTGGTGAAACCAATATTGTTGAAAAAAGGCAGCAACTCACCTGAGCTCTGGCCAAATTCCCTCTGAACACCCTTGAATAATGCCATAATACAATTCCTAGAACAGCAGAACCCACAAAAGGACAGGATGAAATAACTTTCCAGCCAAAGAAAAATTAGAAAGTCAACAAGAAAGATCTGTTTCCCTTGGGTGAGAGTAGAATAGAGTTCATTGAGGGCGATGCCATCACAGATGCAGGCCCAGCAAACCAGGAGTAAGCCATGAGAGCCACTGATTCAATGGTGGTGGATCCTGCTTCCAGAGCTCTCAGCCCAGAGACCACAAGGGTGTTGAAAAACTAGTCAAAAGGAGATTACAGGGTTCCCTTTGCTGGCAGTGGGGGCAGAGCTCTGTTGCTTTGTTCATAGTCAGATCCAGGTCTCAGTCCAGGGTGGCAGTCACAGGGTAAGGAGGAGTACTTGCAAACTGGATGTAGTGGCTAAACAGGAGAAAGGACATTCAGCCAGTTCCAGGACAGAAAAGAATGCTTCTGTTTGATCATAGAACAGAGCACAGACCAGGAGAGTAGTAAATAGAACTACTGGGATCCAATATTTTGTCTCAACTAAACCACCTTGGAAGAACTGAAAATATGTAGATTGCTATAAGTATCTCTGAAAATAGCTTCACAAAACCCCTGAAGCTTGGGACAGTGCCCATTCCTTCCTGGAGTCAGAGCACTATTTTTATTTTAAAGATTTAAATTAATTAATTTATTTTTATTTTTCAATATTCATTTCCAGAATATTTTGAGTTCCAAATTTTCTCCCCATTTTTCCTCTCCCCAACCCCAAGATGTATGCATTCTGATTACCACTTCCCCCAGTCTGCCCTGCCCTTTATGATTCCCCCCTCTTATCCTCTTCCCTTTGTATTCTGGAAAGGCAAGATAGATTTCTATACCCTATTATGTATATTTTATATCCCAGTTGCATGTAATTTTTTAACATTTGTTTTTAAAACTTTGATTTCCAAATTCTCTTCCTCCCTCTCTCCCCATGCACCTCCATTGAGAAAGCAAGCAATTCAATATAGATCATACATGTGTACTTATGCAAAGCACCTCTATAACAGTCATTCTGTGAAAGATTAACTATATTTACCTCCATCCCATCTTGCCCCCCCCATTACTCCATTTTCTCCTTTGACTTTATCCCTCTTCCAAAGTGCTTGCTTCTGGCTACCTCTCCCCCAATCCTCCTTGCCTTTTATCATCCTCCTTCCTGTCATCCAACTATCTTCCTGAAGGGGAAGATACCCAATAAGTGCCTATGTTTTTCCCTCCTGAAGCCAAATCTGATGAGAGCAAGGTTCATTCATTCCTTCTCTACTCCCCCCTCTTCCCCTCCATTGGGAAACATTTTTCTTGCTTCTTTTATGTGAAGTCATTTCCCCATTCTATCTCTCCCGTTTTCCCTCTCCCAATTCATCCCTCTCTCACCCCCTAATTTAATTATTTACATATTATCCCTTCATATTCAACTCACCCACGCCCTCTATTTCTCTGTCTGTCTGCCTTTCTCTCTCTCTCTCCCTCCCTCCCTCTCTCTCTCTCTCTCTCTCTCTCTCTCTCTCTCTCTCTCTCTCTCTCTCTCTCTCTTTCTCTCTCTCCCTCTCCCTCTCCAAATTACCCTAATACTGAGAAAGGTCTCTTGAGTTGCAAATATCTTTCTATGCAGGAATGCAAACAGTTCGACTTTAATAAGTGTCTTATGATTTCTCAATTCAGCTCTGCTCTTTTCATCAAAATTATCTTCTCTATTTCATTGAATGTCTATTTTGCCCCTGAAGGATTACTGGGTAGATCATTCTTTTTTTAATTAATTAGTTTATTTTAAGTTTTTAACATTCACTTTCACAAGATTTTGAGGTCTAAATTTTCACTCCTTCTCTCTCCTCTGCCCACCCCAAGACATCATGCATTCTGATAACCCTCTCCCCCAATCTTTCCTGCCTTCTATCACACCCATCCCTTCTCTTATCTCCTTTCCTTCTATTTTCTTTTGGGCAAGATAGATTTCTATACCCCATTTCCTCTTTGTCTTATTTCCCAGTTATGTGTAAAAACAATTTTTAACGTTTGTTTTTAAAACTTTGAGCTCGCTCTAACATTGCTCCCTTCCTCCTACCCCACCCATCCCCACTGAGAAGGCAGGCAATTTGATATAGATCATACATGTCTAGTCATGCAAAACATTTCCCTAACATGTTGTGAAAGACTAAATATATATTCCTGTATCTATCCTGATATTTATTTGATTCACTCTTTTGACTCTGTCCCTTCTAAAAAGTTTTTACTCATAATTACCACCTCCTCCCTTTTGCCCTCCCTTCTATCATCCCCCATGTCCTGCTTATCTCCTTTCCCCCTATTTTCCTGTAGTGTAAGACAAATTTTTAAACCAAATTAAGAATTCATATTATTCCCTCGTTAAGTAAATTCAATGAGAGCAAGGTTCACTCTTTCCCTCTCACTTCCCCCACTTCCCTTTCATTCATTTTTTGCCTTTTTTTATGTGAGAGATAATTTACTCCATTCTATTTCTCCCTTTCTCGTTTTCCCAATATATTTCTCTCTCACCCCTAAGTCTGTTTTTTTAAGGTATCATCCCTTCATATTCGACTAGCCCTGTGCCCTCTGTCTATAAGAACATATTCCCTCCAACCAACAGTTGAGAAAAATATCAAGAGTTAAAATATAATCTTTGCATATAGGAATGTAAATAGTTCAACTTTAGTAGCTGTCTTATGATTTATCTTTCCTGCTTATCTTTCATGCTTCAGTTGATTCTTTGGAAGTCAAATTTTTTTATTCAGCTCTGGTCTTTTCATCAAGAGTGCTTGAAAGTCCTCTGTATCAGTGAATGACCATTTTTTCCCATAAAGTATTATGGTAAGTTTTGTTCGGTAAGTGATTCTTGGTTTTAATCTTAGCTTCTTTGGCCTTGGGAACATCATGTTCCAAGCCCTCTGATTCTTTCATGTAGAAGCTGCTAGATCTTGTGTTATCCTGATTGTATTTCCACAATATTTGAATTATTTCTGGCAGTTTGTAATATTTCCTCTTTGACCTGGGAGCTCTGAAATTTGGCTACAGTATTCCTAGGAGTTTTCCTTTCGTAATCTCTTTCAAGAGATGATCAGTGGATTCTTTCAAATTGTATATTTACTCTCTAGGTCTAGAATATCAGGGAAGTTTTCCTTAATATTTTCTGGAAAGGTGATGTCTAGGCTTTCTTTTTTGATTATGTCTTTCAGGTAGTACTGACTACTGTCTCTCTTGGATCTATTTTCCAGGTCAGTTATTTTTCCAGTGAGATATTTCACATTGTTTGCTATTTTTTTTCATTTATTTGTTTTTGTTTTCACAATTTCTTGATTTTTCATGAAGTTATTAACTTCTATCTGCTCCTTTCAAATATTTATGGAATTATTTTCTTCAGTGAGCTTTTGGACCTCCTTTTCTGTTTTTTCAGGTATTCTTTTCCTCATTGGCTTTTTGGATCTCTTTTGACATTTGGGTTAGTCTGTGTTTTTATGGTGTTATTTTCTTCAGTATTGCTTTTGGTCCCCTTTAGCAAGCAGTTGGCTTATTTTTCAGGATTTTCTCAAATCATTCAAATTTCTCTTCTCAATTTTTCCTCTACTTCTCTTACATGATTTTCAAAAATCATGTTTGAGCTCTTCCATGGCCTGAGACCTATTAATGTTTTCTTGGAGGCTTTGAATGTAGGAGCTTTGACTTTGCTGTGTTCTTCTGTTTGTATATTTTGTTTTTCCTTGTCACCAAACTAAGATTCTATAGTCTGATACTTTTTCCTGTTTTTACTCATTTCTGCAGTCATTTACTTGAATTTTGTTCTCTTTGGCAAGGTATTTCTCTGCTTCGAGTGGGGATGGAGAGGTATATTGTCAGCCACTCAATCTCCCCACAATCGGTGACCCTAAAGTTCCAGAAACAGTTCTGCTGCCCCTGTTGCTGTGGCTATTGTGGATTCCTCCACCCCCTCTGCCACTGTGGGATTGACACCAGACTACTGGAGTCTCTCACAAAAGTCTGATGTTTTTGTTGTTTTTTTTTTTTTTCCACTGACCTTCCAATTTGTATTAAGTGTTTTGGGGTTGTGAAGTCTGGAACCTGCTAGAGGTACCAGAGATTCAGTCCCACCAAGGCCTGCTCATGTCTCATTTGTGCTACAATGACTCCACTGGATAGTGCCCTGCTGCCAGTATAGCATGATAGATGCTTCCCATTGACCTTCTGGGCTGTCCTAGGCTGAAGATTTGCTTCACTCCATCATTTTGTGGGTACTGTAGCTTCAGAATTTGTTTAGAGTTATTTTTACAGGTATATGGTTGAACTTGGGGGTGGAACTCTAGAAGTTATTGCTTCTATTCTGCCATCTTGGCTTTTCCCTGATTCTTGGTTTTAATTCTAGCTCTTCTGACCTATGGAATGTCATATTCCAGCCCCTTTGATCCCTTAAAGTAGAAGCTGCTAGATCTTGTGTTATCGTGATTGTGCTTCTACCATACTCAAATTATTTGTTTTTGTATGTTTGCAATATTTTCTCATTGACCTCAGAGCTCTAAAATTTGACTGCAATATTCTTAGAGGTTTTTTTTTCTTTTGAGATATCTTTCACGAAGTGACAACTGTGTTCTTCTAATATTATTTTATTCTCTGTTTCTAGAATATCAGAGCAGTTTTCCTTGATAATTTCTTTAAACAAGATGTCCAGGCACTTCCTTTGATCATGGCTTCCAGGCAGATCAATAGCCCTTTAGTTATCTCTCCTGGATCTATTTTCCAGGTCATTTGTTTTTCCAATGAGATACCTCATCGTGCCTTCTTTCTTTTT
This sequence comes from Bettongia penicillata ogilbyi, assembly GCA_023548195.1. Taxonomy (NCBI): domain Eukaryota; kingdom Metazoa; phylum Chordata; class Mammalia; order Diprotodontia; family Potoroidae; genus Bettongia; species Bettongia penicillata. The sequence goes on along the minus strand of JAJHZJ010000156.1, from coordinate 3,143,954 downwards.
CATTCCTCTAGTTCTGTTTTATAATTTAGTGATTTTTTATAAAGTCATTGGCTTCTATCTGCACCATTTTAATATTTAAGGGGTTATTTTCCTCAGTGAGCTTTTGGATCTCCTTTTCCATTTGGCCAGTTTTGCTTTTTGAGGCATTCTTCTCCTTTCTGGCTCTTTCAACCTCCTTTGTCATATAGGTAGTGTAGCACCAATGCATTATTCACAGCACCCACAGCAGTCTTGAATATCATGGCACAATTCAGAATCATGAAATATTACGGACTCTCCACATGGAAGGCAGAAACAAAATATTTATTCAGACCCATATCCATCACAGCAACAAAAATCTGTACTCAATAACAATGCATAGGGCAACACTATCCTCAAGCCTTCCCCCACTACGCTTCCCACAAAACAGGTCCATTATGCTCATCAAAAGCAGGCCATCTTAAACAAAATCACAATCACAAATCACTTGGCTACCCAGGGGCCTGCATCTTCCTTAGCTCTGACTGCTCTCAAATCTACCTTGCTCTCAGCTCTACTCTATCTGTGCCTGTACTTGCTCCACCCATTCAGCAATCTTCTCCCACTACAGGCTCCATGTGATTTAATGGGCCAATTAATGAATAGGAAAGATTTCCCAATTCAAATTACCATTACAATTACTCCATTTTCATAAGGTGTTATTTTCTTCATTATTTTAGCAAGTTATTGATTTCAGTTTCATGATTTTCTTTCATCACTCTCATTTCTCTTCCCATTTTTTCCTTTGTTTCTCTTGTTTGAATTTCAATATCACTTTTATGCTGCTTCATGACCTGAGACCAGTTCATATTTCTCTTGGAGGCTTTTGATGTAGGAGCTTTGACTCTGCTGTCCTCTTCTGGTCTGTAGGCTGAGTTATTTCATGATGTTTGCTCATCTTCCCAAACAAACACTTGACTATCAGACTCTTTGTCAAGACAGGATTCTGCTTCCAGTGGTGGTGGGAGTAGGGTCGGGTGTACTTTCCCAGGGTTCAGGGATTTTGTAACAGCCTCTCAATCTTCCACCCTCTTTGGACCCAGAACTTCAAAAGCAGCCTCTATCACTGATGATGATGCTGCCATGACCATAGGCAAGCACCAACACCACCCCCAACACCCTAGTGCTCCTCTTTCACCCAATTCCCACAGTTTTCTCACTGACATTTTTAGTGTTTGTGGGCTTAGAATTTTGGAAGCTGCTATAGGTGCCACTACCCCTGCCACCTCCTCTGGCCCATCTGTGCTGGTGTGAGTGCTGCTTCCTACCTGGTGCAAAATAGCTTCCTTTTTCAATTGCCTTTGTCTGCGTTTTGTTTTACTCTGTTATTTTGTGGGTTTTGTGGCTCTAGAATTTGTTTAGGGTCACTTTTACAGATATGTGGAGGGCACTGGGGAGAGAACTCAGGGAAGTCCCTGCTTTTATCCTGCCATTGTGGCTCTGCTACCCCCTCCCACCCCCAGAGCACTATTTTAACAAGGAGTTACAAATCAAGAAATAAGCTGGGTAAATAAGTAAAAAACAGAAAAAAAATTCTCACCTTAGAAAGTTATTATGATGACAAAGAAGATGAAAACACACACTCAGAAGATAACAAAGTCAAAGACACTACATCCAAAGCCTCCAAAAATTAAAAATCTTTCTCCTGTCATGGAGGAGCTCAGAAATGATTTTGAAAATTAAGTAAGAGAGGTAGAGAAAAAATTGGGAAGAGAAATGAGAGTGATCCAATAAATATTGATAAATGAGTCAATAGTTTGATAAAAAAGACACACAAGAAATACTGTTAAAAAACAGACCAGTTTCAATGCTCAAAGACATTTAAAAAACCAATGAAGGAAAGAAGGCCTTAAAAAAGTAGAATTAGACAAATTGAAAAAGAGGCAGAAAAAATCACTGAAGGAAAAAAAAATATTCCTAATAAATTAGAATTGCCCAAATGGAAAAGGAGATATAAAAGCTCACTGAGGAAAGTAATTCCTTAGAAATTAGAATTGAGCAAATAGAAGCTAATGCTTTTATTATAATTCAAAAAGCAATAAAAAGTAAAAAATGAGAAAAATGAGAAAAGAATGTGAAATGTTGCACTGGAAAAAAACAATAGAACTGTAAAATTGATGCAATAGAGATAATTTTAAAATTGTTAGACTACTTGAAAGCCATGGTAAAAAAAAGAGTCTAGACAACATATTTCAAGAAATTAACAAAGAAAACTTTCCTGATGTTTTAGAACCAGAGGGTAAAATAGAAATTGAAAAAATTCACCAAACACCTCCTGCAAGAGATTCCAAAATGAAAATTTCCAGGAAGATTATAGCCGAATTCCAGAGCTCCCAGGTCAAAGAGAAAATATTGAAACAATCCAGAAAGAGAATTCCAGTATCATAGATCCATAGTCATTATAAACTCACATTTAGTAGTTTCTGTATGAATGAATTGAGGACTTGGAATACTGTATACTAGAGGGCAAAGGAACCAACTTTACAACCTAGAGTCACCTACCCAGCAAAACTGAGTATAATCCTTCAGAGACAAAAGAAATATTCAATGAAATAGAGCCCTTTTAATCATTCTTGATGAAAAGATGAAAGTTGAGTAGAAAATTTGACTTTCTAATGTAAGAAGCAGGAAAAGCATAACAAAGTTAACAGGAAATGGAAATTATAATAAGATTAAATTGTTGATATAACATACACACTTATCTGTGGTAAAAAAGAAATGCATAAAATACATAAAAGTAGGAGAGAAAGAAGATAAGAGAAGTAGGTGAGTAATAGAAGATAAAGCAGTTTGGGAGGAGAAGGGTAGCCAGAAGCAAAACCTTTTTGAGAAGGGACAAGGTAAAAGGAAAGAGAGAAAATAGAATAAAAGAAAAGGTAGGAAGGAAGAAAACACAGCAACAATGACTCAAAAAAAGCATTTGATACATGTTTCTCTGATAAAGACCTCATTTCTCCAATACATGGAGTAGTATGCCAAATTTATAAAATAAATGCCATTCCCAAATTGGTAAATGATCAAATGATTCAAACAGTTTTCAGATGAAGTAATCAAAGCTATCTATAGTCATGTGAAAAATGTTCAAACTCATTATTGATTGAAGAAATATAAATTAAAGCAATTCTGAGGTACTACCTCATATCATTTAGACTACCTAATAGGACAGAAGAGAAAAAAGACAAATGTTGTAGAGGATGTGAGGGAAATAAGACATTAATAAATTGCTGGGGAAATTGTGAACTGATTCTACAATTCTGTAGAGCAATTTGGAACTGGCAGGTAGACACCTAAGTATTTTATATAGGTTGTGGTTGTCTTAATTGGTATTTCTCTTTCTATCTCTTGTTGGGTTTCATTGGTAATATATAGACATTATCATGATTTTTGTGAATTTATCTTATATCCTGCAACTTTGTTAAGTGGTTTATCGTTACAAGTAACTTATTTTAGTTGATGTTATAGGGTTCTGTAAGTATAACATCATATCATCTGCAAAGAAAGGTAGTTTTGTTGCCTCATGGCCTAACCTAATTCCTTCAACTTATTTTCCTTTTTTTATTGCAATAGCTAACATTTCTAGTTTTGTATCGAATAATGGTCATGATAATTTGTATCTTTTCTTCAACTCTGACTTCGTTATGAAGACTTTTAGCTTATCCTCATTATAGATAATGCTTACCAATGGTTTTAAATAGATGCTCCTTATCATTTTGAGAAGTATTTCCTTTATTCCTATACTCTCTAGTTGTTTACTGCATTTTATCAAAAGCTTTTTCATCATCTGTTGAGATAATCACGATTTCAGTTGGTTTTGATGCTAATATTTTGAGTGTTTTATGCCCTAATGCATGTTCAATCTTTGTGCAAGGGTCATGTGCTACTAAGGAAAAAAATGTATATTTCTTTCTCTCACCATTCAGGTTTCTTCAAGGGTCTACCATATCTAACTTATCTGAAATTCTATTCACCTCCTTAGCTTCTTTCCTGTTTAATTTGTGGTTCAGTTTATCTAGATCTGCGATGCACAGGTTGAGGTCTGCCATCAGTATAATTTTCCTACACATTTCTTCCTGTAATTCATCAAATTTCTCCTTCAAGAATTTGAATGCTATAGCACTTGGTGCATGATTATTTAATATCGATATTACTTCATTGGTACTTTTTAGCAAGATATTGCTTCCTTCCTGGTGTCTTTTTTTAAGATTTTATTTGCTTTATCTGAGATTGGGTTTGCTAACACTGCTTTTTTTTATTTCTTCAGTTGAATCATAATATATTCTACTTCAGCCTATTTACCTTTACCCTGTGTGAGTCTCTCTGTCTCTAATTAGTTTCTTATAAAGAACATATTGTAGGGGTCTGGTTTTTAATCTGCTCTACTTCCTGCTTCCATTTTATGAGAGTTCATCCTATTCATATTCATGATTATAACTACTATCTGTATAATTATCTCCAGCCTTTTCTCCCCATTTATACTTCTCTTTCTCTCTCATCTAATCCTGTCCTTCCTCACCAGTGTTTTGCTTCTGACCACTGCCTCCCTCAATCTATTCTTCCTTCAATTGGCCCTCTCCTTTTTTTTCCTCTTTCCTTCCTATTTCCTTATGGGGTAAAACAGTTTTCTTTCCCAAGTAAGTGTGTATGTTATCCTCACTTTTAGCCAAATCCAAAGGTTCACCCAATATTCACCCCATCCCTTCTCTCCTTCTACTATTAAAGGTCTTCAAGCTTCTTCATGTGAAATATTTTGCCCCATCCTGCCTGTCTTTTCACCTTTTTCTAGTATAATCTTTGTCAACACATTAATTAAATTTTTAATCATTACCTCAAAGTCAACTTATATCCACCTTTTGTGTCTCTGTATACTCCTTCTAATTACCCTAATAGAGATACAGTTCTTAAGAGTTGCAAGTATTGCCCCAAGTCCTCCAAGTACCTGTAAAAAATTACTCTAAACAAATTCTAGAGCAGCAGAACCCATAAAATGGAAGAGTAAAACAAGTGTCTATCCTAAGGCATCCAGAAGGTCAACAGAAAAGGTCTGTTATGTAAGTCTGAGAGAAGAGATCAGTCCAGCACAAAATGTGCCAGCACAGACCTGATCCCAGCTAACTTAGATTCTGTGGGTTTTTTTGCCCTTCTTTTGCTTTTTCTTGTTCATGGTGTTGATTGTGTGTTGTGGGTTCTAGTTCTTTCAATTAGAAGCTGCAGAAATTCGTGTTGAGCTGACTTGTGTGAAAAAACTAAGAGTACATTTTTCTTTTGTGTTTCCCAGATCAGCCCTGGGATTAGCTTATTATGTGTGGGGGAGAGGTGGTCTGGTCACTGCAGAGCTCCTCAGCTGCACTGAGGCAAAGGCAAGCTCAGGGGATGGTGATCCCAGCTGCCCTATTGTCTTCCCCTTTCCCCTGGAGTGCTAAGGCTTGCTTAGATGCTAGTGCAGGTTCCCACCCCTCCTGGGGCTCCTCTCCTGGCTCTGAGACTTGTCTGGGTCCTAGTGCAAGTTTTCTCCACCCTGGATCCTGTGATCTTCTTGTTTGCCTCAGATACAGTAGGAGGAATCCCCCTTAGCTATTTTCCTAGCCTCAGGTGTTATGAGACTATTTGCCCCCTCTTCTGTTCCCACTGATCCAGGATTTTTCTGGGGAAATATTTTATGGTTTTTTCCATGGTCATCAATGGAGGACGAGAGAGCATTTATGGATCACTCTGCCATCCTGGCTCCCGGAAGTTCAAGTAGGTGACTTACTGACTTTTAATCTGTGGGTTGAAAGTCTCAGGAGCTGCTGCACTAATATTTGGCACTCAGTGGCTCTCAGTGGCTTGGCGTGGCTGGTCTCCCAAGCTCATCTGCCTCTTTGCTGGTTCCCCCAGCTTCTTTCAGGTTTCCTGGGGCCCTTCCACTCCACTGCCCCACGCTGAATGCACTGCACTGTGGGCTCAACCCCTCAGAAGAGATCCTTCCCACGGACCTTCCAGTCTGTCCTGGGTTCTGAATCTGCCACAATCTGTCTCCCACTGGATTCTGCACCTCCAAAATTTGGTCAGATTCTCCTTTTAGAGGTATCAGAAGGAGTTTGTCCAAGAGCTTAGGTGAATCATTGCTCTCACTCCACCATGTTGGCTCTGCCCCCTCTCACATAACTTAGAGCAAGCCTCAGGGGACTGAATCACTGGCAGATGTGGTGGTTGTCAGATTTCTCAACCCATAAAATGCCAGACAACTTAGAAAGTCAGTAAGAAAGGTCTGTCAAGCCTGGTGAGAGAGAAGCATGGTTCATCCTCAGCCCTGGGATGGCAGAAGTGATGGTAGAAGCAGATGCTTCTGGATTTCTTGACAAGAGGAGGAAGCAAGCAATTGATAACAGGGGAATTGCAGGGATCTCTTTGCTGGCACTTAGGCAGAATTCTCTTGCTTTTCTCATGCTTGAATCTGGGTCCCATCCCTGGATGACTTTCCTGGGGTGAGAAGGAGTGCTAATGTGGCAGAGATTGTGGAGGTGGTAGAGCGGGAACCCCTTGACAATTCTAAGACAGAAGAGAGTGTTTCTGCTCACTAACCAACCAGAGTACAGGCCAGCAGAGGAGTTAACACTTCTCCCTTAATCATATCAATGTGGAAGAACTGAAAATTTACACATCTCTAGAAGTATCTCTGAAAAGAGATGCACAAAGCCCCAAACACTTGAGATAATGCACCCTCCATGCTGGGAGCAGAGTTCTACCCTAATAAAGCATTAAAAAGTCAGGTAATTGATTGGGAAAATGAGTAAATAGCAGGGGAAAAATTAGACTATAAACTGTTAGGTGACAAAGAAAATCAAAATGTACATCAGAAGACAACAAAGTGAAAGCTATTACCTCCAAAGCCTCCAAGAATAAAAGCATAAAAATTGGTTGCAGACTATGGAAGACCCAAAAAAGTGTTTTGAAAATCAAATATGAGAAGTAGAGAAAAAATTGCGAAAGAAATGAGAGTGATGCAGTAAAATTATGAAAAACGAGTCAGCGTGTGTTAAAGAGACCCCCAAAATACTGAAGAAAAATACCATCTTAAGAAGTAGACTCACTTAAATGGCAAAAGAGGTCCACAAAAGACAATAAGGAGAAGAATACCTTTAAAAACAGTATTGGGCAAATGGAAAAGGAGGTCCAAATATTCACTGAAGAAAATAATTGCTCAAAAATTATAATGAAATCAATGGAAGCTAATGAGTCTATGAATAAACAAAATAAAAAAATACAAGACAACATGAAGTAGCTCAATAGATAAACACCTGAACTGGAAAATACATCCAGGTGAGAGAACTAAAATGCAAATACATACAGATATATACACAAATACATATACATATGTGTGCATACATATAGGTATGTCTGTATGTATACAAACATATGTATGTGTGTGTATATATATATGCATATATGTGTATATATGCATGTATGTGCATTGAACTGTCTGAAATTCATGATCACAAAAAGAGCCTAGACATCATCTTCCAAGAAATTATGAAGAAAAACTGCCCTGATATTCTAGAACCAGAGGGTAAAATAGATATTGAAAGAATTCATCAATCACTTCCTGAAAGAGATCCCAAATGGATAACTCCTAGGCACATTATAGAAAAATTCCAGATTTCTCAGGTGAAGAAAAAAATATTATAAACAGCTAGAAAGAAACAATTCAAGTACACATGGTACATGGTGAGTTGAATAAAAATATCTTAAAAAAATCTAAAAAATAAAATGAAGGGGTGAGAGAACAATGTACTTGCAGAAGGAGAAAGGGAAAGGAAGAATGAGCTAAATTATCTCGCATAAAAGAGGCAAGAAAAACTTTCACATTGGAGGGGGAGAAAGGGAAGTAAGAGGGAATGAGTGAACCTTACTCTGATAAGATTTGACCTAATGAGACAACAACATACACACTCAATTTGATATAGAAATTTATCTTACCCTATAGGAATGGAGTTGGGAAAGAAATGGAAAAGTGGGGATGGGTCAGTGATAAAAGGGAGATCAGATTGGAGGGGGGGGAGTAATCAGAAACAAACACTTTTGAGGAGGGACAGGGTCAAAGGAAAGACTAAAATAATGGAGGGGTGGGACAGGTTAAAAGGAAATAGTCTTTCACAGCATAACTTTTTCTGGAAGTGTTTTGTATGACTACACATGTATAACATACTGAATTGCTTTCCTTCTCAATGAGGATGGGTGAGGAGGAAGGAAGAGAAATTGGAACTGAAAGTTTTAAAAACTAATGTTATTTTTTTTTACATGCAACTGAGAAGTCAAACATATTGGCATTGGGTTATAGAAAGCTATCTTGCCCAACAGGAAATAGATGAGGAGATAAGAGTAGTGATAGAAGGGAGGATTGGGGGAAGGGTTATCAGAATGCATGCTGTCTTCGGGTGGAGGGAGGGAAGAGATGAACAGAAAATTTGGAACTTAAAATTTTGTGGAAACGAATGGTGAAAACTAAAAATAAATTAATTAATAACTTTTAAAAGAGTTGTAAGTATTATCTTTCCATGGAAGGATGTAAACAGTTTAACATTATTGAATACCATGTATTTTTTCTTTCCTATTTACTTTTTTATGCTTCTAATGAGTCCTGTATTTGAAGACTAAATTTTCTGCTCAACTCTGGTCTTTTCATCAGGAAAGTTTGAAAGTCTCTTGGTTTTTTTTTGGAAAGTCCATTTTTTTTCTCCACAAAACTTTGTTCAATGTTGCTGGGTGGTTGAAGCATGATTTGTAATCCATGTTCCTTTGCCTTCTCAAATATTATATTCCAATTTTAATGTAGAAACATATTAGCCCTGTGTAATCCTAAGAGTAAATCCTTGATGTTTGATTTTTTTCTGTTTGCAATATTCTCTCCTTTACCTGATAGTCCTGGAATTTGGGTGCCTTATTCTGTGGAGTTTTCATTTTGGGACCTGTTTCAGGAGGTGATCAGTGTATTTCTTTCAATGACTATTTTACCCTCTGGATCTGGGATAGTAGAGCAGTTTTCCTTGATAATTTCTTGAAAGATAATGGCTTTCAGGTAGTCCAATAATTCTTTAATCATCTCTCCTGAATGTATTTTTCAGATCAAGTGTATTTCCTCCGAAGGATTTCACATGTTTTTTTTTTTTCTACTTTTTTTCATTCTTTTGGTTTTGTTTGACTGATTCTTGATGTTTCATAGAGTCGTTCGCTTCCACATACCCAATCCTCCTTTTAACATTATTTTCTACATTTGACTTTTGTACCTCATTTTCCATTTGTTTTATTGTTTATTAAGTTAATTTTGTGCTTCATTTTCCAATTGACTTTTTTTCACAGTTTTCTTTTGTAATTCTCATTTCTTTACCCAATTTTTCTTCTAGTTCAACTACTTGATTTTTAACATCCCATTTTGAATTCTACAAAGAGTTTGTGTTTAGATTTTCTCTATTTCCAGAGTACCTTTCTATGGTTAGAATTCTTTTTGTTTTTTTTTCTCCCATTTTTAAAAGTTGATCTCTGCTCCTGGAGCACTGGTAGCACCATCCCAAGCTTCTTGCTCTGAGGTCAGGGGTCTGTCTTGTCAGTGGATTTCTGCACTGAGAATTCTATGGCTAGTGTCTTGCCCAGTGCATTCTACTTCAAGGTTGAAAACCTTCAGATATAGGCCCATTCATTTTTTTTTTCACCTGAAGACCAGAGTACATATATTTAGAGAAATTCTTTGACAGTTTGGACAGACAGTAACGAACTTTTGAGTCACAGTGTCTGAAAGGATATGTACTAGTTTATAAAGTTGTTATTTCTCAAATCATGGATGTTTGAGTTACTGAACTATATAACTTTTCAAGTTTATCATTGTAGGACATTATTCAAAGTGCAAAAAGCATTTTTGTGCCATGGAACTTTTTTGGAATGTTAGTGTGTAAAATGTTCTGGAATGGAGAAGTTTATAAATCAGATATCAAAGGGATATTTCTAACCATAAGTGATAAAGAGGTCAGAGGCAGAGATCCTGCCCTTGGTGACAAGGAAAAGATGTGGAGAAAAAATTTTAAAAGTCTAAGGGCACTACTTAAATAGCTAGTATTTCTATGATCCAAAGACCTTGGCTCCTAGGGTAAGACTCTTCTTTTGAAGCAGACTCTCAAGGTTCTGTGAGGACTAACAGACTTGTCTTATAAAAAGAGGGAAAAAAAAAAAAAACAGCTAGCTATTCTCCTCCTTCCAATCCCTCAATTTGATAACTGAGTGTGTAAAGGTCCTGCCCTTTCTAAAAGTGCTATATTTTAAGCCTTTGGGCTTCAAGTTAAAAGAGGGTTGTCAGAACCAACGATTCCTCAAGAGGAATAAGAAAGAACCTCCTCTAAAGACCCCAATTATATCCAATGATGAAAGCATATGAAATGTCCACAAACTTGTACTTAGTCTTCCCACACTTGGCAGAAACTCTCTGGAACTAAGGGAGTACAATCATACAGTCGCATTAGCCCAACAGGAAGAAATTTCCAGTAAAGTAGCTTTTTAGATACAGTTATGAGAAAGGCAGAAACTAGTCAGATTGATATGTGAAATTACTAGGAAGCAGATCCAGTGAAAGCAATACAAAGATATCAGAAGAAGTGACTCACAGTCCTGTAAACTTGGAGGTATGTTAACCTGCCTTAGCTGCACCTTAACTCTTCCTATATGTGACTCCTATTTAGATGCGGGTCCCACATATGCATAACTCTACAAGTGCATATTTAAGGGAGGGCATTTCCTATGTTTATGGATGCAATGTACCATTTTTCTTTTTATTTCTGTTATTTTTAAATAATTTTTATTCAAAATGTTTGCTATAAATTAATCATTTCATCTGGGTAACTAGTAAAAGTAGATATGTTAGTGACAATTTGTGAGAAAGTGTTTCCCACAAATATAGGCTCACAAAATTCCTTCAAGGTGAAATAGCTTGTCTGTGGTGACCCATGGACAAATTAGAGGGTTGAGTGGAAGAGAGAGGTGAGGTGGGATAAGGAATAATCCCATATGCTACAATATCATAATCAGAGCAAATTCATTTTCAAAATGTGTCTTAATTTTATCAACCAAGAGAGTAATTTCAATACATTGTTATATGTTTTAAAATGTTATAGTTTTATCACCAATTCATATTTTATTTTTACTTTTGAGTTCAAAGAATTTTACTTATCTCTGATAACAGTAGTAGCACATTATGCACTCCTCATTTAAGAAAAAAAATGTGATGAAGGAAGACAATCGATATTTTTGATAAATCTAGCATTTTGTAATAAAGAAAATAAGCTCTTTTGATGCAGAGATCTTCTCTATATCGAAAAACATCCACCTCTATCAATCTTTGACAACTATCTAGAAAACTACTCAAATATAATTCATGTTGCCAGTAGAGTGCAATATTTATTGTTTTCCTTCAGAAACTTTTCTTTTCACTTTCCTTCTGTCCATTTCAGACATCCAGACTGTCCATTTACCAAGTGTCTATCTAAACTACTCTTCACTTAATATGAAGAAAAGCGTTACTCCATATTTTACCAAATGTCAAATTTTCCATCTAGGGAATTATAGTAGGGATTATAACAGTCATGTAAGTCTAATCCACAGTTGACAAAAAGGAAATCACTCTGAAACACACAAATGATATTCCTGTTTTTGCCGACTTTAGGTCAAATTATTCATTTTCAATTTCTCATTTTTTCATTCAATTTAGTTACACCTATGGTTATTTTCTCATAAAAAGACAAATTAATAGAGAATATTTTCTTCTTCAGTTTCATCTAAAGCTGGTATAAATCATCTCAACAGTTTGGAAAAACTAAAGAATAATTTAATACATTTTATTATCTTTTGAAATTGCTATACTTGTTTTTAACTTAAAATTTTGTAATTGAAGTGGTTGTTTAAAGTGAAAGTAAAAAAAAATTGGCATCAATTTTGATTTTTCTGACATTGATACATAGAAAATATTACCTGACAGAATGATCTTAGGCGGAGTTAATATAGCCTGGGTTTTTTTGAAGCTTTTAATCCCTTATTAGAAAATGTAAATTTAATCTTATTGTACAGCCATTGTAATATTTCCTTGTATTCCTTATTAGGGTTATTTATCCTTTTTATTTACTAAAATCTCCTTGATAGACAAGCAGAAGAAATAACAAAATAAGTTTCAATTAGCTATGTATTAAAATTTTTAACTCAAATGCAACACAAATCTTTAGTAAAAATGTTAAAGAAATATTCATCCAAGTTTTTATGACATGTGAGTACACAATTTGAATTCTAAAAATTAATAAAATAAAACCCTATAAGAAAAACTATCTCTTTGTGAAAGAAAAATTAATTGACTTGAGGTATTTTATTTTTCTTATCTTCAGTTAATATTTCCACAAAGTGCCTAGCCTTATTAATTTTGCTTAGCGTGCCATAAACCAGAATACATAAAAGTTCCTATTTTAGATATATCTAAAGTATGTTAAGCCACAAAACGTCCAACAAATGGATAATTCAAGTAAGAATTTCTATTTATGATGTCATTACTCAGTTCTTGGTTGTGGAAGAACATGTACCTTTCACCATGGCAAATGCTGAATTTAGGATTCATCATCTGATCACCTTTCAAATGTATAAATGTGTAGATTCACTTTGCTTTCTAAGTTTTTCCTGTTCAAATAATATATTTGCTGTTGGTTTCATATGGTTGACTCCTAAAATTAAAGAGGAAAATGTTTTGCCAATATTGGCAAATATATTTCTGAATGAAGAAGTTTAACTAAATAATGATGCATTTAATTTGTGTGCGTGCATAAAACCGTTGTTTCTTTTTATTAAAATATCTATCCACACAAGCAAAATAAACATAAAACCAAAGAGGCAGTGAATTTATCAGTAGAAATAGTAAATGCATCAAATTACAATTTTATATTAACTCATATAACTGCTTTTGCAAAATGTTTTCCTCATAATACCTCCTAAAGCAGTGGTGACATACTCAAATATAGGTGTGTGTTCGTTTGTGTCGTGGGTGTGTGTATGTGTTAAATCACATATGAGGAAGACTACAGTCAGTATATAGACTTAGAAAACGACAATTTATGTGTTTTGTTAAGTATTTCCCAATTCCTTTGTGTCTGGTTCCCTGAGGCATTGTATTATGAGACTGCATCGGGTCTCAAGCCATTGACACTACCTACATTTTACCTTTGCATTCTATACCTACAGAAGAAACTACTGAGCCTTAGAAAATGTATATAACTTGCACAGGATCATAAAGCTATTAAATTCTGGAAAGAAGATACTTGAACTCTTCCCTAATTCCAATACTCTTTTCATTGCATCACAGGCCTTTCAACTAAAGTGAAAACAAAACAAAAAAATCATCTATCTTGCTTGTTATGTATCTCTCTATAGATATAAAGACATATTTGCTTATTCACTTTTATATTCACTAGCAGGATTGAGGGTGGGGACCACTTGCCATAATTATCTCCATTTTTTAATATCCTAGGTCCAACACCAAAGCAGAACAAACCTGGTATAATCTGAGTAGCTTTCAAAGCTTTGTCTATACTCAAACAGTTTTCTCTGTCCCATAAATCCATAGTGTCCTTTTTTAGTTCAAATGTCAGAAGCTCTATGAAGCTTTTCTCTATTTACATAGTTGGCATTGTTCAAATTGATGAAGGACTTTGTTTTGTACTTCTAGGGCTTGTTTTTCAAGAGTAATGGGTGTGGATTCCACAGTGTGGAATCTCAAGCCTCTTACACAGTGCATATAAAAATATAGTAACTCTCTGGCCTGCCTCAATCATTATAATTTATGCTTTCACCAAAAGTCTATTTTCTCAGAGTACCACAAACACTTAGATAAATTAAAATTCTCTTATGATCCTGGGAATAACCCTGTGTATTTGAGAGGGAAGGGTGGATAGCGCTTTGCCCTATAACATTTGAACCCCCATTGAAGTGTTTCTTTTTATGAAAACCAAGTTTCTCACTATGATGTAATATTTAGATTTTTAACATAATCTTTTACTCAAAAAGTAAGACAAAATAAATAATATCACAAGTATTCATACGTTAAAGTAAATGCAGAAATAATAGATATGTCACAACCCACCCTTAAACTTATGGTGTACCCTCCTACAATTATACTCAGAATCCGTGGTGGAAAGCAGGCACATACTTCCAGAAACCTGGCAGAGAAATATGTGAATGATGAAAGCTCATGTGCTTGAAGAAATTCAATTGTGGATTACACACTGATGTCATTAGCATATTAAAGAACAGCCAGACCATATAAAGCTATTGGTAACTGTTTTTCTCTTGGTAGTTCTCATCAACATTCAAAAAGGCAAAACCTTTTTCTCTTTTTCCCTCAAGCCAAACGTTTTCATGCCCCCCCATCCCATATAAAAGCAATCCTTTTCATTATTTCGGGTTTTTTTAAGTTTCTTTTTTTATTAAGTTGAAGTTATTTTCTCATCCCTTTCAGGCACCAAACTCTTCATCTATGAGAGAAGAAATATCTTACACCTTTTGCCAGCCAATTTCATTGCTTTTCTTTGTGCATTTTTTTTTCCTCTTTCAATACTGCCTGTTTGATATAATAGACAGGATGATGCATAGAGCATTTATTATGTACTTACTTGCCCAAAATCGTACTAAACATTATTTAATATTTTGTTATCTATGCATGTGCTATGTTCTTCTAATAGATTGTAAGCTGACTTAGGGCAAGCTTTGCATTACCCCTAATATAATGATACTAATAATAGATTCTATAAGGCTTACTGTGTGTCAGGTGCTGTGGTAAGTAATTTATAGTTATTATCTCATTTGATACTCACAACTACACTGTGAAATAAGTGGTACTATTTACCCCATTTCACAAATAAAAAAATAACTGAGATAATCAGGTGTTAAGTCCAGGTTAATCCAATAAATATATATTGAGTGTCCACTATGTGTCAGGTTGTGATTATGTGATGAGCTCTGGAGATGATTCTCCTCCTCTTCCTCCTTCTTCTTCTTCTTCTTCTTCTTCTTCTTCTTCTTCTTCTTCTTCTTCTTCTTCTTCTCCTTCTTCTTCTTCTTCAATGATGACAACTACTACTTTTACTACCACTATAAGAACTACTACTACTATTGCAATAAGTCTAAAATGCTCTGCCCTCAAAGAGGTCACAATCCAAAGAGGGAGACAGCACACAAAAGAAGAAAAGATGCAGAATGGAATAATCTAAGCTTGGTTTCTACTCTCTATAATGGAAGATTTTGGGAGGAGCTTAGGAATCTGCCCTCCAGGCCTCCAATAAAAGGGGAGAAGAGACTCAGAAAAGTGGTGTCAATCAAGACTTGAGTTAGTAACATGGTCTTGAGTTTAGAAGTGATGAGCTTATCCTGGAAGGGGACATCTTATTCTGCCAAGTTGAAACAAGACAAAGCAACAGAAGCAAAGTAAAATGACTAGCCAAATTTGAACTCCAGGCTTCCTGATCCTATGTCAAATGCTTTATCTACTGCACCAACTAACATTTAGCGCAATGTTCTTATTGCTACAAATGCATGCAATCATTAACAAATGATTGTCGAAATAAATTAACAAGGAATAGATGGTCATATAAACTTATGCAAACATAATAAGGTCTCTAGTAAGGTCATGTTGAATGACCAATATAAACTACATATTAAATGATTTTGTTAATGGCATCAAGTTCTGGGGATACTTAGAACCCAACCTTCAAGCCGATATTCTCTCAAAGGAGAATTCACACACACATACATATACACATATATGTATTTACAAGCATATGTATTTACATACATGTATACATATATACACACATGGGTAGGATTAGACATAAACATATGACAATCACAAGGGGGGGGTCTCTCTCTTAGTCATTGTTGGCAAAATTCTTGCTAGAGTCCTCCTTAATAGATGTTTCGCTTGGAAGATGGTCATATGCCTGAGAGTCAATGAGGCTTCAGAAAAGACCAAAGAACAATAGATATGATGTTTGCTGCCTGACAACTCCAAGAGAAATGAATATCAGGAACAGAACAGAGGTTTGTTTTGTAGAACTGACCAAGACCTTTGACATTGTTAGCCGTGAGAGCTTATGGAAAATTATGTCAAAATCAGTGGATCAATGGATCAATTCTCTGCTGCCTGTGCTAACTTTGGCCTAATAATTAACACCAAGTAAACACAGGTGCTCCATCAGCCACCACCACACCATCCCTACATGGAGTCATCGATTACAACAAATGGAAAAGTTTTGAATGCTGTAGATAAGTTCACTCACCTTGATAGTGTACTTTCCAGGAATGTATGCATTGACAAACTGGCTGACACATACACTGAAAGAGCTACCTCAGTGTTTTGGAGGCTCTGAAGAAAAGTTTGGGAGAGACATCATCTTCCATGAAATTATCGAGGAAAACTGCCCTGATATTATACAACCAGAGGGCAAAATAAGTCTTGAAAGAATTCATCGATCACTGCCTGAAAGAGATCCAAAAAGAGAAACTCCTAGGAACATTGTGGCCAAATTCCAGAATTACCAGGTCAAGGAGAAAATCTTGAAAGCAGCTAGAAAGAAACAATTCCAGTATTGTGGAAATACAATCAGGATAACACAAGACCTAGCAGCTTCTACATTAAGGGATCGAAAGGCGTGGAATAGGATATTCCAGAAGTCAAAGGAACTAGGATTCAAACCAAGAATCACCTACCCAGCAAAACTGGGTATAATACTTCAGGGGAAAATATGGTCTTTCAATGAAACAGAGGACTTTCAAGCATTCTTGAAGAAAAGACCAGAACTGAAAAGAAAATTTGACTTTCAAACACAAGAATGAGAAGAAGCATGAAAAAGTAAACAGCAAAGAGAAGTCATAAGGGACTTACCAGAAGTGAACTGTTTACATTCCTACATGGAAAAACAATATTTGTAACTCTTAAAACTTTTCAGTATCTGGGTAGTTGATGGGATTACACACACACATACACACACATGTACACATGTGCAGGCACACACACATACACACATGCAAGCACATACAGAGACAAGGAGCACAGAGTGAATTAAATAGGATGGGATCATATCTTAAAAGAAATTAAGGTAAATGGTGAGAGAGAAATGTAGTTGGAGGAAAGAGGGTGAAATGGAATGGGGTAAATTATATCTCATTCAAGAGGCAAGCAGGAGACTTTTTAGTGGAGGGAAAAAGAGGAGAGCTGAGAAAAAAACAAGAAGTTTACCCTCATCACATTCGACTAAAGGAAGGAATAAAATGCGCACTCATTTTGGTATGAAAACCTATCTTACAATACAGAAAAGTGGGGGAGAAGGAGATAAACAAGGGGCGGGATGATAGAGGGGAGGGCAATGGGAGGAGGGAGCAATTTGAAGTCAACACTCTTGGGGAGGGACAGGATCAAAAGGCAGAATAGAAACAATTTGGGGCAGGATAGGATGGAGGGAAATACAGTTAGTCTTACACAACACGACTGTTATCAAAGTCATTTGCAAAACTACACAGATATGGCCTATATTGAATTGTCTGCCTTCCCAAAGGGAATGGGTGGAGAGGGAAGGATGAGGACAATTTTGAACTCAAAGGTTTCGGAACAACTGTTTAGTATTGTTCTTGTTACTAGGAAATAATAAATACAGTTAATGGGGAATAGAAAGTCATCTGACCCTACAGGACAAAAGAGAAGATGGGGACAAGAGAAGGGAGGGATGATAGAAGAGAGGGCAGATTTGTGATAGGGAAAATTAGAATGCTCGGTGTATTGGGGTGGGGGAGTGGATAAAAGGGGAGAAAATTTGGAACCCGAAATTTTGTGAAAATTAATGTAAAAAGTTAAATAAATAAATTTTTATTAAAAGAAAAAAAAAAGATTTTACTTTGAGGCTCACTCATTGTAAAAATCTTTTTGGCCAGAGGAGAGTCTGGGAAGCTGCTAAGGAGTCCCTGGTTTTGAAAACCCAGATGTTGGTGCTACACTCTCTGGTAACTACGTATGTATGATGAGGCAGTTATCTGTCTGTTGATCTGTCAGGAAGTTGGAAGCCTGTCTCTTGATTTTGATTTCTCTGAAGTTCACGGTAGTGACTTTCCCCCCTGAACTAAGTGAACAATATACATGTGCTTGATTAAAGTGATTGCTGACTCCTCCAAAGTTGTCTTTCCTTTTAGAAAAGCAGATATGAGAACCTGTGATAGCAGATCATCCTGGATACGTTAAGGTGCTTGCTTTTACGGTGAGGTATTTTATGAGGCCATGCTGTGGACGTAGTACCGTTCAGGAAGTGAAGTTGGAGTTGAAGTGTTATGTTGGGAAAACACAAGGAAGCCCTTCATAATGATTGTTAATCTCATAAAAAAATATTTTTTGAAATGTCCTATACTTAATCCTTTTATTTCATCTACAGAGAGAAAGACTTCGGATGCCTTTGAGAGATCCTTGCAGCATTTCCATCTCTTAACATGTTAAATAATTCAAAATTTTAGCCATTAACCTTTCCATGCATCAATAAACTCCCCACCATAACCAAAATTTCTGTTTTGTTCTTATTTGACTATTTGATTTCTTATATTTTGGTAAGAAAACTTTTCTTTTTCCAGTCTGACCATGATTAAAAAAAGCTAGATAGGCAGTTGTCACTGAAGGGACTTAGAAAAATCCCCCAATTTTAAATCAAGATTCCAGTCATCTAAAAGCTTTCTTAATCCTATTTCTGAAAAGTATTTCTGTCATCTATCTGCTGCCTGAGAGACCAAAATTCCCTGGAATGTAATGCATACAAGGACTACATAGTGTCCTATCCTCAGTGTCATATCAGTCTGTCTACTTATTTGAACTCACTGGCAGCAACTGCCTAAGTTCTCTGCCAAGAAGGTAGGACTCTAGCTTTAAAAAGGTAACCTAAATTTCAAGTTTATGAATATAGTTTATCTCACCTTCATTGTGTTTTTAACACTGAGAATAACATATTTATGGAAAGAACAGAGACTTACCAATTATAACATGGGGGATAAACCTCCAGAACATACCATGGGGTTATTTGTGTTAGGATTTTAGGGAAACTTTTTGACAGAAAAACTGCCTTTTGCCTCAGTTGTTTAAACTACAGATGCAGGCACTGCACTGGTCCTTTAAAAATGGTCTTTCCATTGTTGTTTTTTTTTTTTTTTTAATGTTTCCCTTTCATTTACCTTTTCCATGAAAGTTGAAAGTTTTTGCTGACTTTTCTACCACTCATGCAGTGTTTCTGTAGGAACTTTAATACCTCTTGGTACATCTAAAAGATTCTCAATCTCCTCTAGCTTTCATATAGTTTATAGTCTTTAAAATAAAGTTTAAGGTCTATAGAGTAACACAGTATTTCTTTGGGGTTCCATTAAAACATGTTGGTTAAAGCTCAGGTAGGTCGCAAATTCACAGAGTACATTTGTCTTTGTTCCTGCAAAACACAATCAGAAATAGGTACTGTGGCTGAAACTCAAAGTCTATGGAATAAAAGAAAGCATCTAAAAAAGCTCAACACAGAATAGCATTTAGTATGACATTGAACTTTTATAATTAAAACTTTAGAAATGGAAAGAAGGATTCTCAGTAGAACTACCTTTAGGAAAATGTGCATGTGAACTTACTTTCCTGTAAGGAAAGTGAGAGATATTTTATGTGTGTATGTGTGCATATGCATATATTCATCTATATGCTTATATATATATGTATAAATGCATGTATATGTATGTATACATACACACATACAAATTTAGGATTTTTAGTAAAACTAGGGGAAGACAAACTTAAAACAACTATCACAAGATTTTGGTATGGACTTAGCACATGATGTGTTAGGTATTATATCCTTTGACTATGTAAAAAGTAAAAGATACATACAATTATGATTATTTGAATAGTGCCTCTGTCCCAATTTACACTAGCACGTTGCTTTCTCTGGGGGACCGAGATTCAATATACTTTGTGAGTTCACACTTGTAATTCAGATGTCTTCATCACTGCTTATATTAATTCTAGTGAACTGGGGAATAAAATTGTCTCAAAGGAAAGGCATTTATTAACATATCCTACTAAAAAGAGTGGCAACAAAATATCTCCTTTATAAATCTGAATTTCATGTTCCCATAAATTCAAAGCATTAGTAGGAAGAAAGAATACACATTGAAAATAGAAACACATATATTTAAGGAATGCATGGTCAAGGCAGATGTGACAATGGAGGAATGGGAGGGAACTCAGGTCTGATATTAGAGACATTCAGACTGTTAATATCCTTGACTTGCTACTGTCATCTTTGATCTCAAAAAAATCTCTGCAGGACCCTGACCTTTTGTTTGAAGGGAAATGTTTTTCCCAAAGGACTCCACAATGTACTGCACTGATGGAAACTCTTCCACTATTCAGACATGGTCATGATCAAATCTAAATTCTTGTTCAGCTAAAATCTAGAGAAAAGACATGACATTCATTTTTATAAAGTGTTGAAGTCTATGTCATAAAAAAAAGCATATCAACTCTAGAGTGCCATTCCTGAGTCAGATCCAAGTTCTAAGCTCCAGAATCTCTAATTCTATTGCTACTCCATTTAATACTACAAGCTGGACCAGGTCCTTTGTTTCTAAACTATAAGTTTCTCCCCTTAGCTCAAAACAGCGAACTGGGTGGAGGCAAACAGGGAAATAGGGAAACAAAATGCCTTTGCCAATCTTCAGGACTTCTTGACCTTTACATATATAAATAAATGACTCAAAGTTTCAAACTCTTTACAATCTCCTCTGTTTAAAAATAAAATACTTATCAAATCTTTACCTTTTACCCTTACAATTGAATATATAGCAGTCATCAATTTGACAGGCAGATGAGCAGTAAGGTATTATCTTCCAGTAAATACAACATGGCATGTGATTTTTCACATCATGATATCTTGGATTACAATAAGTTTCCAACAAGAAATGACAACTGTGATTGCCTGTGAGATGCTAGAGTTGTCTCTGGACAAACTGGGTTACTAAGGTTTGTGATAGTTTAATCTAGACTACGTCAAAGAAGAAAACTTGATGAAATGAAGATTATATTTTAGTAAAGATGGTACAGCATAAAAATTCAAGAGAGTATATAAGGTTGGCTTTATCATGTCTTGAGAAATATGAATAATAACATTTACATATACAGAAATATAGTCATATCTAAAATTACCATATACATATTGTTATGAGTTGAAATAAATTTAGGAATAAGCTTCTAAAGTATGCCTAATCATGTTCAAGATTTTTTAAAAGTGTTTCTCTGTTTTATGATTATAAATTTTCATAATCAAGAAGATAAAAATATGTAAAGAGGAAAGGCAAGCAGGTTCAGAAGCTAAGAATGGAAGGAAACATATTCCTTTAAAGACTCACAGCAGTCAGTGTAGTCCTATGGTTTGGGAGGTAGTTTGTTTTTTTTTGATGTTGTTCCATGAAGCCCTTTCAACACGTCAGCAAAATGTCTTTAGTACAGTACTCACGATATTCTTTTAGAATCACTGAGTCCTCACAGTGATGATTTTTTGCCCAAAAAACCCATCATAATATTTTCTAAGCACTGTAGAAAAAAACTATAATACTTCAAATTTACATATACCAAATATGCAATTATTTGCTGCTTAAGGAGCTATTAAAGTTTGTGTGTGTGTGTGTGTGTGTGTGTGTGTGTGTGTGAATTCCTTAGACTAACCACTATAGTGCTGATTTATGGCAAACAGAGAGACAAGAGAACATTAGAAGCCAGATAGCTGTGGGGAAGGCTCTTGTTTTGTGAGTCTTTAAAATGTCTGTGAAAATGTGATCAACCCCATGAAGAGTCAAGCCTTATGCAGTTATTGGCCAACCTCAATCATCACTTTAAATCTTTCAGGGATTAAGGGAAATGAAATGGGATGCTTGTGAAACAGGCAATCCTATGAAGAAAAAAGGGCCATGATAGGGCTCCGGTTAGGGTGGGGAACCTTCGGCCTCAAGTTCATATGTGAGCTTCTAGGTCCTCAAGTTCAACTCTTGGACTGAATCCAAATTTCACAAAACAAATCTCCTTAATAAAAGGATTTGTTGTATAAAACTTGGACTCAGTCAAAAGGACTCAACCAAGGACCTGGAACACCACATGTGGCCTAGAGTCCACAGGCTCCCCACACCTGACTTGGGCTTTGACCCTTTAGATCAGATACAAGAAGCTAAAACCTGAAGTCCCAGCAGTTAGGTAAAGGTCAAGTCTGTAAATGTATATAGAAGCCTAGTTATTAGGTCTGTTTAAACCTATGTTTACAGGTCTTGCCCATGCAATAATGTGAATTGCACAAATACATCCAAAATAAAGTTCATACGAAGCTGAAACCACAAATATAAGAAAAACACCACGAAGCTGTTTATAAATAGAACCAAGAGTTATCCTTTGAGGTAAGGGAAATGTGTTACTGAATGTTTGTACCCACCAAATTGTATGTAAGCAAGTAAAGAGAGAGTAAGAAATGACTTTTGTTCTGTATATCTGAACCTATGCCGGTCACAATTAATTCACCACCATCTTCCTATGCAGGTATCATATGAGGACTATCTTTAAACATGCCATCGTGATAGGAGCCTTGGACAAAAATGTTGTTGCATTATAGATTTTAATACATATCCAAAAATCCAGCACTACTGGCACACTGCATATCTGAGAGAATTGTGAGCCTAAAGATTTGTTACCAGTCTGATTTCTTTTCAATACTTTCATCGTTTTAATCAGCCTATAATAACAGGAAAATTCGATTCTTGATAATTAATGCAAGATTTCAGTGCTTGTATAGATACACCAGTCAGTTTAATTGCAGACTCTACTCATATATTTATGCTCAGAAAATATGAATACTTAGGTTAAATTTAATTGTTTAATCGTTATTCACTGCATCATTTGCCATTATATTTCCACCTGTATTTATTGAAAATCCAAGTTGTATTCTTACCTGGGGTTCTTTAACAGGAAATATTAACCGGGTCCATATTTGAACTGGTGACCTAGAAATTTATATTTTCCAAAAGCTATTACCCTCTAATGGCTATTCAGTTTTGTGTGTGAAATGAGTTTGTCATCTAAATCCAGTTCCTAATTAACAGGTGTGTGTCCCTACATAACAGCTACGATCAAAATTAATATAGATTGGCAACATGAGAAAACAAATAAAGATTTAAATTTACTCTCTAATTCTTTCCAGAAAAAAAATAACCATATAAGCTCTGTAGAAGATTCCAATGATTTTGTATTTATTCTTAGAAAAAAAACCAAAACAAGCAAGCAATACAGAAAGGACAAAGGAAGGAAAGGAGAAGAAAAATATTGGCTGGGAGAGAGAGAGAACAAGAAAGAAAACAGGAAATAAAAAGAGAAACAGTGTGTTGTAATAGAAAGACTAAATTTGAAGTCAGAGGGTCTCTTACCACTGACCACTTACATGATGACGTTAGGGAAATAATAATGTATTGGGGCCCCAGTGTTCTAATCTGCAAAACGTCATAGGACTAGATGATTTTTAAGACCTAAAATCTATAGTTTTATGACCACATTTCATTTTTTTTAAATTAAAAAATGATTATTTTAGTTAATTTCAGGAGCTTTCATTTCAAAACAGCAGTTTTAATTTCAAACATATGCATTTCTACCAAAGAAACTTTTCCCACTGTTTTAAAACTGGAAAAAAAATTAATTACTTTAAAATTGTTAGAATCTCAGTTTATATCTAATCAAGATTTACAGTTTAAAGTACACAACTCCACTCCACAGTATTAAAATAATCATGACATGGAATATAAATCAAAGGAAGGAAGTTATGTTTCTAATCATTCTAATAAATATAATTTCCTTTTTTTCCAAACTTAAGAACAAATTATGGTGAAAATTAAATGATAAACATTCAGTATAGTTTAATAGCCTCAGAACTGGCTGAAATCTTCACTCCCAGCTTGAACCAAATTTGAAATGTTTTCTTTTACTTATAATATAGTACAAAATAAAATTCAACATGTTCAGCTCAACAAGAATTTATCAAACATCGATCGACTATGTTCCAGGCACTGTGCAGATTGTGCTGAAGATAAGACAAAAAATGAAATACTTTCTTCCTTCAAGACTCCAATATTCTAATGGGGAAGTGGGAACAAAAGTACCACATGTATGAAAACTTAAAAATAAAACACAGAGTAATTTGAGGATACTGAAAGCATGATTAACTTGTTGGATAAGGCTTCTTGAGTGAGGCTTTCCTTGGAAGAAGAGAAAGATTTTGAAAGTCAGAGTACATGGAAGTATGAAACAATCTTTAGTTTAATAGCTATGAACTGCAATTTGACTGAAACGTAGAACACATTGAAATAATATGAAACGATTCTGAAAACATAGGTTGGATCCATATTCTCAATATGACTTCACTGTAAAAGCAAGAGAAAAAGAAATTTAAAAAAGATAATTACAAAAGAGAAGAGATTACAAAAGAGATTTGGAGAAGCTGGAAGTTCTGAAATGTTCCAGAGATTGGATTCAGAGGACAGGAAAGTGGACAAGATGTGGTTAAATTGATCAAAGAGAAAGCTTGAGGGGAAGGAGACAGAAACAAACAGAAGGATCTTAGGAAGGGAAAGAAAAGCACCTGTGAAGTCTTTTGTTTCAAAAGAATTATCTCTTTGTACAACAAGATTTTTTTTATTTTTAAAAATAGTTTTACTGATATTACCATTGAGAAATAATTAGAAAACTGTAAATGATAATATTGTGGGAGCTTCCAAGACTGGATTGCATTACAGCTCAGTGAGATTATCAGCCATTATGTGGTCTGTAAGCCTAGGGTTCCAAATGTATACAGACCAAAAGGACAATAAAGTTATTAAAACTAAATAGACTAGGTGTAACTTCAATTTCTTCAGTAGATATTTGACTTATATCAATATCAATATCTATATGTATATAGATATTTCCTTTTTTAATTTTCTTTTTTAGAGCACACAGGCAATTAGCAGGTATTCTGTTGGAATGGAATGGAGAAGTTTGTAACCCTTGGGAGTCATAGGTCTTGAATAAAGGTCAGATTTGTTTGTGTGGTAGAATGCATTTCTCCATGATTAGTCTAATCTCAGTATCCTGTGTTGGCAGTCCATCTCTAAAATAGAGAAGATTTCCATCAATAATTAATCAGCCAGGCTCTTCCAGTTGTTGGCAATAACAAAGAAAATTATAGCCTAAAGGTCTATATTTTACATAATCTTGTAGCTCTGTTTCCTTGGTCTGTGAGGCTTCTTTTTTTTCCCCTGGGGAGCAGATGTTTTCCCCTGATTCACAATAATTAAATTCATTCACCTCTTCCACAGTACTACACATTTTTTCAATTGAAATCATTCGATTGATAACTTTTCTCAGAACCCCCATTATGGAGTGTGCCAAGTCTAGCCATCTCTTTATTTCTTACCAGGTTATAGTCTGGACTTCATTATGCCCCTACACTGGCTGAGGACACTTTCTTCCATCATTATTCTTTTATGTATTGTCTACTTCAACTTGACAGAAAACTCCCTGAGGGTAGAATTTATATTTCCAATCCCTGAGAACATAGTAAGCATTTACAAATGCTTGTTAACTGACTCACTGACTGACTGAAATGATGGAAATATGTAAAAATAATAGCCTTCTCTCCATAGATAAATCATCATAATAAAAGAATTGGAATTCTCAAATAAATAAATGTAAGCTATCAATTAATAGAAAACAAGTTCCAAATTAATATCAGAGAGAGGTTTAACTAATTCGTCTTGTAAATCACTTCCACAGTCTTCATTTTCTCTCCTTCATATTCAGTCATTTCTGAAGATTAGACACATCTTTCCTCTTTTCTCTACTCATACAATAACCAACCTGTGTAGATATATATGACATCCTTCCTACTCATTTGCAAATGTATGATCTCATAATTCATTCCAATGATGCGGGTAGCAACCTATGCTCACCTTATGTCTTATCCATGTCCTCCTAAAAGTCTGCCAAAGGGGGTCCATTCAATGTATTGAAGGTCTTCCTCCCTTTCTCCTATCATGGAGAAGGAGCAATTGTAGCACTCTGTCTCTCTTCTCACACTCTTACTACATTGCTTGCTTATCTCTTTCTGTCATACAACTTTTTGATGGCATTTTTTACCCCTATCTTTCTGTGAAGTTCTGCATTGGTTATATATTGCAACTTATTTATACTTACCATTTATGCTCTATGTAATGCTTATTACTAGTTCTTTAGCCATGTATTTCAGATCTTGCTGTCATATAGCAGCCCCAGTAAAATGTTCATTGAAGGGGTAAAAGATGAATATTTTCTGTTATATGTGACATGGAGTTTAAAAAAATTTCAATTTCCTGAATGAAATTCACCCTTCTCTCCTACTACTTATCAACTCTGGACCCAGCTAATTATCCATCAATATTGTCTTTCCCAAAAATACATATCATTGGATGATGTCAACATAGCATTAACAAGGTGACCATTTGAATACAAATTAAAATCTGAGCAATAGACTTTTTCTAGGCATGTGTTATTTCCTTTGAGAATGGATAGTACAAATTCCCTTGAAGGATTATATATATCTCACAGAAGTCTTTGCAATATTAGAACAGGATATCCATTAATGGGAACATCTAGATCTTCCTCACTATCCACAGTGAATCCTTCTTCAACTTGGCCTCTTCATTGGATCATCTTCCTCACAGTACTGAATACTTTTTAGTGAATATACATCTCCCTGCTTTATGTCTCATATCATGTTTATTATCAGACTGCTATTGACTATTTATTCATATAGTTATTTTCCAGTGAATCCTTAATGATACTTATAATGTGAAAAGGATACACTTGCAAAAGAGCCTACATGATGTTTTTCATTTCTAGTTAAATGATTTCTCATAAATGCCAAATAATAAGCCCAATCGAATTTTATATTCTCTTTATTTTTCCTTGAATTGTTAGGTGGTAAAGATTTGTTCCATGGTTGAATATAGCTTTTGAAAACCTATTTATTCTCTACTAATATCCTCATCAAGGATGCCCTCAATTTATGTATAGATGATGCTCATAGAGATTTTGTATAATAGGAGAGTAGGTATATAATTAATTCCTGATGTTATCACATGGATCATTTCTTTTTAGTATTAACAACATTTAAATTGTTTCCTTCATTTTATATCTTCTCATTTACCATATGTCTCCTTTGTCAGCTTCACATTGACCTCTAGCATTATTCTTTTATAAATGTTTGTTCTAATCTCCTGTTTTTCCCATCTTTGTTCTGTGTAATGCAATTTCTGTCTCAGGTATTGACATTAGAATCCACATAGGATAATTTTACTAGCCTTGAAGAAAAAAGAAAAATAGTTTTTAGACATTTTTATCAAATCATTCCTGTTTTCTTCCATTTATTTTGATGTTCTCACTTTCCCCTTTGAATACTCTTATCTGACTTTCCTTGGATGAATATCTTGTCAAACTTTCTTTAAACTAGTTTTGTTGTTTTCTGATTCACTGTTTTTCAATGAGACAATATTGTTGATAATTATTAATGTTTCTTATTGTATAATTTTTACCGATAAATGTATATTCTAACAATGTGCTATGACTGGCAGCAAACTTTTTCCAGTTAGCAAGGAAATCAAATATTTTACTGATCACAGAACATTTTGAACTCTCTTGTTCTCCATTTTAACAATGGATTGTCTTTGGTTTAACTTCTGAATTAAATTGTTACAATCGGTGACTATGTGATTTTTGATTGTCCTTTGGAGTGTCCTTATTTATAGAGAAACAAGGAGGCTATTGTCATTGAAATGGAGAATACTTGGTGGGCACTAAGGTATAACAAGACTGGAAAAGTAGAAGGGGGTAGGTTATAAAGGACTTTAGATGAAAAGCAGGATTTTATATTTGATCCTAGAGGCAATAGGAAGCCCCTGAAACTTATTGATAGGAGAAAACAGACATGGTCAGATTTGTGCTTTAGGAAAACCATTTTGTTGCTTGAATGCAGGATGTTTTGGGTGGGGACAGAGCTGAAGTAGGTAGAGCAATCAGAAGGCTATTACAAAAGTACAGACAGGAGGTGATAAGGGCATGTACTAGAGTCAGAGGAGAAAATGGCCAAAGGTAAAAATCAAGAGATGTGACATAGGTAACATCATTTCTTGGCAACACACTGTATATAGGGGTGTGAGAGAAAGCAAGAAGTTGAAGCTGACTCATAGATTTTGAGTGTCAGGGGCTGGTAGGATGACTGTATCAGGGAAGTTAGGAAGTGTGGGAAGTTTAGGGGGAAAGATAATGCGTTCAGTTTTGGACATGGTGATATTCAATTTTAGATGTCTAAATGGCAATTGGAGATCAGAGATTGAAGGTCAACCCTGAGACTGGGGCAAAACAAGCATATCTGAGAACCATCAGTAAAGATGTGGTAATTAAATCCATGAGAGTTGATGAGATCAAGCTAAGTAGTATAGTATGGAAGAAAAGAAGGTTCCATTGGACTTCTGTGTCTAGAGGGTATGACATATTAGAGAATTCAACAAAGAAGACAGAGGAACTCTCCCTTCACCCCAAACCACAGAGATCTCCTCTACACACAGATCCTGTCTTTCATCTTTTCCATTCTCAAACTTATGAAGTCAGTCTAGAGCTTATTTATTTAAGTTCCAGAAGGTTAGCTAATTTGTTCATCTAATCATGATATTCCCTTCTAGATTCAAAAAAGAGGCATTTACACATCATAAAAGCCATTAAACTTTGTTAGCATTTTAAAATCCCATTATTGTAACCATATTTTGTGACAGATATGTCATAAAATTTTAGAGTGAAGTCTGGGAAAATGGCACAATGACATGTAGCAGTCACAGTAAAATGAGTGAAAATGACCTCTTGATTCTCTCAACCAAACACAGCATAGAAAGACAGTCAGTGAGTCAGGGACAGAATCACATGTGGCTTTCCTCATTGCCAGCTTTCTGCCCACTGGGCAGAATGCGGTGTGGTGACTCAGATGGGCAAAGAGATGTGCCCCGAAATTAAGGCTGTCTTGCCAGTGGAGAAATAGGGTTAAGAAATGTGCACCAGAAGCAAGGAGCATTCTTTTAAAATTATCTAGGAAGTTCTGTTCTAATTTTGTCACAAAGCAATAATCACACAAACCTTCAGAATTATTAATGTGGAGGCAGAATTGTTATATCAGCAAACCTGCAGGAGTATTTCAGCAGGCAGTTCTAACCACAAATGGGTATACTTAAATCCATAAAGCTACCCACAGAAGGCAAGCTTTCATTCGGGAAGCCAGAAGGCCATCTAACTATTCACTATATTAACTTACATGCATATGATGGGGTATAGGCTATGGGGGCCCTCTTGGACTCTCCTTGAATCTTCCCATTTGAGATGATTTTTCATGCCCAAATCTGTTTTGCTTAACCTAGCCTAGCCCTCCAGCATCTGTTATCTCCAAGTAGTCTTCAGCAGCTTCCCACCTTTAATCCCATTTTCTTGCTTCCTGGAGTCTGGACCTCTAGTTACCCCAGTCTACAGGTCACACCCATCAAGACCCTCCCCAAACCCCAGCTCCAGTCACCTCAGATTCCTTGGCCAACCCTGGATCCCTCCCATAATCTTTCTCTATACAAGTTCCACCTTGCCTCTATCAAAATGCTCAGATTCAATCTAGTTCAGATTCTCTCTGGCCTACTTGTCAATACAAGCATCACAGATGTTTAGATTACTTAAGAGTCTACTGAATATGGTGTACCTTAAATAAACTTTGCTTTCCTTTGGCTGAGGGAAGGCTTGAATCAAATTCATTTGGGCAGGCCCCAGCATGTCAGTTTTTTGGGTTCCCAAGCACCGCTAAACCTCAAGAGGTAATAGGAGATCACATCCTCAATCCCTTACGTAGGTGATCCAAGTGATCAGTTGTAATTTCCATTCATTCCCTTGTTTAGGTAAGACTTAATCGCCTCCAAAAAGAGTGTTCCCTAGCCATAGATGTGAAGTATTTCTGATTTGATTCTTTTGTATTAAAAAAAAAATGATATCCAAGATTACACACACACACACAAGCACACACACACATAGACATACATTTTCACTTTATCATGATAAATATTACAAAAAGTGCTATAAACTAGTTAATTCTGGGTCTAGACTGAGTTCAAAACCTATCTTAGACACTTGCTAGCTGTGTCATTTGCTTTCAGTTTCTCTCAGTTTCCTCATCTATGAAATAAAGTTAGTAATAGCACCTTCTAGAGTTATTATAAAAATTAAATGAAGTAATATTTATAAAGTACTCAAAAAACACTAAAGTACTGTAAAAATGCTAGTTATTTATTGTTTTTGTTTCTGTCAGTATACCCTCTAATTTTTTTTTTCAGCTTTCTGCTCAAAAAGTTTCTTCTCTCTCAGGTAATTTATATCCTTACAGTTATCAAACATTTTATTATTTGATTCAATTATTCCTGGAATTTCATTATATAGAATGATACAATGATGTATATTTCTATTTTTAATCAGTAGCAAAGAGTTTATTATGGTTTTATAATATAGAGATTTAGAAGCTACATTCACTCTTTATTCCTACATCCCCCCCCGCCCACCGTCCGTAACAATTTGCTTTTAGAATCTGGTTCTTTAGTTCCCCAAAATGAATTTTGTTTTTGATTCATTTGCTTCTGCTACTGCTTTTTTGTGACACTTTTTATTTTTCTGCATTATTTTTGCTTTGGTACTCGTCAAATCATTTTCTCATCTTTTGCTGATCAGTAAATCCTAGGCTAGGCTACAGGGATGCTTTCATCTCTTCTCATTAAGGGTGATTGTGCTTACTGGCTTAAGTCCCTGGCCCAGTATCCTCTAATGGGACAGGACTCACCCAACATGGATTCCATTAACTATTTTTTAGGCCTAGTGCACTGCTACGAACACTTACCCTGATTTATCTCTGAGCTCTCCTTTTTTCCCCTTTCATGACTAGGTAGAATTTAACACCATTTCTCATGGGTGAGAAATGGGAGCTATATAATCTCTGAAGCCTTTGTTGGAGGAGCAGGGGTACAACTATCATATACCTAGCTCAAGTCAAAAGAAAACCTGCTTTTAGCTACTATTCTTCCTTCTCTGTGTAGCTGCCACTTTTTAGTTTTAATTTATTCAAGGTTGAGGGGATGGAAGGGATTATTGTTCCAACAGAGCTTATGTAGCAGTGGTCGCAGCAGATCCCAAAATGGACCTTTGAAAAAATAATTGCCAGTATATTCCTATCATAGATTGTGGGTACTTGTGGGACATTGGTGCTTCAAAGTGAATGAATGGACACTTTGAAGATTAGGGATGTTTGGTATTAATTTACAGGGATTTTGCCTTATTGGGGTCCTGCCTTATTTTGCCCATGAATTTAGATGCAACTACCCTAATTCTGGCATGTTTTTTCTTTTGTTTTTGGGAGGAGGGATTTTGAGTGTTGAGGTGGCTTAGACAAAGTGAATAATTTACTATTTTGCTGTTCACATAAATTCTGAATAGCAATTCTTTTTTAAACTGAATGTTAAAGATTAATGTAAAAATCTTCATAATTCAGCACTAATCCTAAAGAATAAAGCAAATATTTGACTAGTCAGATCATCCTAGTGTTCATATTGTTCCCAGTTAATAGTATCAGTAACATGAAATATTAATAGCTGTCCTTCAGTGGCCAATAAACATAACAATTCTTATTGCTTTTCTGTAATGTGGCCTTGAAGAACTCAACATAAATTGTTGGATGTTTGGCTTTTTAATTTTTGCCTCATCATTAGTATAGACTCTTTCCAATTAGAACATTGCTTTCACTTTCTATTGGCTAAGAGGAGCTTATTTTAAATATTTCTTTTTAAAAGAAATTTTCAACTCAATTCATTTCTTAATGCCTTTTGTACTCAGGATTTTTCTTTGATACACAAAACTACTTCATGGAAAGATATCTTTCTAATTATGTCAGTTGCATCTTTTGTTCTGATAACCACAAAAGAAAAAATACATCTTGCCTCTCATTCCCTGTGCTAAAGAGAACAAAGAACAGAGTGGCCTTTTGATGTGTGTGTGTTCATGTGTGTGCGTATGTGCATGCACATACTGGCAATTGTAGGTTCATAATACATATAGAGACAAAGTCAAAACATGTAATTAGTGGAAATTATAAAGCTGGGGAGTTAAAGAGGCTTTCACAAAGCAAGTAAGATCAAAGATTAAAAAACACACACATTTTAAAAGCATTAGTGATTCCTGACAAATCTTTCTAATTTTGTTCAATTACCATGCATATTTTCATCTAAATATGATTTTAAGCATTGCTGAACCCTATAGCTTTCATAAAGTGGAAAGTATTTCAAGGTAGCTAAAAAACAGATCTACAAACCAATATGTTACAAAACACTTCATTTTAACTTATTCAGTCACATCTAGCACCCTTCCTTAGCACACCTTAAATGCTTCCCTATTCTCACTGACTACAGTATATCCTGTGTCTTCTCAAACATTATCACCACCTGTCAAACCTGGCATGAAATAGCTTGCAAGGTTTTTATGTTGATTTAAGGAATTAGAAATATCAAGCATGTTATTTATTCAGAGCTTATCTGCAGTGAAAGACGCTGTTACCAATGCCACTGGAATGCATCCTGAATATACTTTTCAGGATCAGCTGTTGAAGTATTATATTGTCATCTGGATTATGGCTGTATGTAATTTGCAACAAAAGATACCTTTCTTCAGAGAGATTTCAGTGTGTTAAATTCAGTCAACTAGAAGCCTAGCCTTCAGTAATTAGAAATTACAAGGCTAAACCAAAAAGATTGTGTGGCTATTAGCTCCTCAATTTTTGTCAATCTGACAGGACCTTGGAGTATAATATTTCTTTTTGGTTTCTAAAAATTGATGTCTTTAAAATGTAACTTCCCATAGAAAAATAACATTTTTTTTCTGTATTTCTTTTCACAGTTATTGAACTCAAAGAAAACAAAAGCAGACAATCCTGTTGCATGAGTATAGTCAATCAATTTCATGACAGTGCAACTTTTAGGATGACAGATTTAAGGTACTGAATTATGAACCAATGACAAGAGTCTCAGGAGTGGAAGTGGGGTTAAAAAGTGAAGCAGCGGAACTCCTTCATTGTGACTCCTTTCACTTACAAATACTTACAAATAGGAAATATTCAAGTTCCTTAATGGTTTCCCCTATGCCTCCTCTATTACTTTTCACTCTTTTTAAAGGAGCATTTGCCATATTGCCTCACTCTCCAAGGGAAGAAGGGAAGAGAGAGAGAGAGAGGGTGTTCAATAGTTTATAAATTCCAAAAGCAGAAGAAAGGAAAAAGTAATCAGAATATATTGCCATAATGTGCTATCAAAACTGAGAATGCCAAAGAAAGAGAGGGACACCTTCAAAAGTATAAAATGCCCAAACTATTAGAAGTCATTTAGAGATCTTAAATAACACAATCTTGGAAAATCAAAAAATGTAGGCTCATATGAAGAAACTATTAAAATTAAAAAAAATCTACTGACCTTGATAGATTCAGAAGAGAATTACATCAAATTTTTAAAAACAAGTATTACATATAGTTCACAAATTATTCTGAAAAACAGAGAAAGAAAACACTCTTCTAGAATCTTTTTTATGAGAAAATGTTGTCCTAGTATCTAAAGCAGAAAATAATGAAACCCAGGAAAGTTAAAAGTCAATATCACTAATGAATATCCATTAAAAAATTTGAGCAAAATCTTATCAAATTACAGAAAGTTATCCAAGAAATAATTCATTATAACAAAGTGAGATTTATACCAGGGATGCAAGAATGGTTTAACCTTAGGAAAAGAATCAACCTAGTTAATCATATTCACAATCAAAACATCCAAAATCACATGATTAACACAATCCATTCAGACAAAGCCTTATCTCTAACTAGTTGTGCATTTGAGTTGGCCTATCTCCAATATTTTCAATTTCAACATTGTTATCTCCACCGAAGAAACTGCTAATTAATCTATAATTTTCAAAATTCAGCTTTAAAGTTTTAGTACAATCTGAAATTAACAAAGTCTACTTTGGATGAGGTATCAGTCACTCTTAACAATAGTTAACATTTTTGTAGTTATTTAAGGTTTCTAAATACTCTACATAAATTTCCTAATTTAACTCTTTAATGATTAGTGATTCCAGTAGTTAAAGTTGAAAATGATAATTGAAAAAGATAATTTTCAGGAGAGATTTAAATTCTAACATGATCTAGTTCCAAGGCAAGGATGTTTTCAACTTCTGTTTCTATGGAATACTTTTTAACTTCTTGCTCCCTTCCTGATCTTTCTTAGAAAATAAAAATCAGCAGGCAAGGTTATGATGCTCTTTAGATCCAAATCAAGTTGTTATTGAAAGTAGAAATGAGTGGAGTTCAATAATTGTCAACAGTCAGAGTGATTACTTTCATTAGGGGCTTCCCATATGATATAATGCAGTAATTTCTGTGACATAATCCCACTTAATCAGTGCCGATGATTAAAATAAACAAACCCAAACTTTTGTTTGAATTATGGCACTTCTCTTAAATTTCCAAAAGCTAGTTGCTTATACAAAAGGAATAATGTTATCCAATTTTCTGTGCAACCTGTACTTAACTGTATTCTTTTGCATTTTCTAATGACTGTGAAAGTCAAAAAAAAATGGGAAACGTTTGCCTATTTTAAGCAGATACTTAGAGAGAAAAATGTATTTTAGTATCTTCTCAGGAGAAAAATACTATACAGGTAAAATCCATAGCAGTACTTAAAGGGCTCTTTCTTTAGATCGTTTAATCTTTTGTTGTGTAGAATTCTGATCTACATGTAATATTTTCTCAATCTACTACTTGATTGCTGTGCTTCTAGATGT